>OY293826.1:130673556-131417434 GCA_958507055.1 Crioceris asparagi
AATATGTTTGCGTTCATCTCTTCATGAAAATCAACTGTACCAAGTTTGACATTACTGTTTATAGATAGGTACATAAAGTGAGTATGTAGTTATGTATTTTTATTGTGCTTTCAAGACCGCGGATCACAAAAAAGAAACAAAAAAGAGGAAGAAAAATGAACCACAGTACCTTCTTTTATATATTTCTCAATGTTACATGTATTATGTACCAGATACGAGACAAGTTTCTTTGAAGTTGCAGGAAATACTTACGTCATACAGCTCCTCTGCTAGCTGCTCTTTTTTCTTGTGTCGTTAAAATGATTGACTAGAGGACCGACTTGATGATATATATATATACAATTCGACTGTGGGCTTTTCTAGGGTTCCATACCAAATCGATGAAAACGGGACTCTCTATTACCTATTCGACAGTCAGTGGGCTATATCTCATGAACCGTGAAAGATAGGGAGTTGAAATTTTCAGTAAATATGTATTTCTGTTACCGCTACAACAACTAATACTAAGTCTATCCATCAATCTGTCTGTTTGTATCTCATGAATAAGTAATTGATAGATAGTGGAATTTTTCTTTTATAGTGGTACGGAACCGTTCATGAGCGAGGTCGCCTTGCACTTGGCCGCAATTTATTTATGTTTATATGTTTGCATACTAAACGTGCTCCGATTTTGATGATTTCTTTCATTTGGAAGAGGAGACTTGAGAAATATTCTCATATTAAGAAAAATAGACAGGTACGTTATTTTCTCCCCCCCAAAAAAAAAAGAACTGCGCCTACGGGGGATATTTTTTAGAGTAGAATCCAGTGGCGTAGCTGAATTAAAAATTTGTTCCTTAAATTTCAAGTTATAAAATACAAAAGTACCAGAACCAATAAAATTAATATTATTTTGTGTTTTTCAATGCACCAACTAATAAAGTCGATCCATTTTTTGTATAAATTACTTATTCCACTCACACTTTTGTGTGCAACATTAGTCATCAGAATCATTCACCGTTCACCAAAGAAGATGGATGATACGTCGCTTATTCTTTATTCAGAGATTTCAAAACATCGCGGAAGTACACAACATATTCCAGACTTTCCCACTGCCGTAACTCGGACACCTATGATCTTTTTGAAAAAATGTCCAATTTAAACGTTGTCGGATATGGTCACTTCTTTAATTTTGTTGTCTCAAATTTTCGATTTTCGAAAAAAGATCCTCCTTCCACCACTTTTGGAAGATGTTTTTGAGGCGAAGGACATGTTGAATGTCGATTTTTTTTTCACTAGTCCTTTATCCAATGAAAAAAGAATCATGAAAATCGGAGCAAGTTTACTTTTTAAGAGGTACGAACATCCATAAAAAACATGCCTTTCTTGGGTTCGTCGGTAAAAAAATATAATAAATATTACTATAATAATTTTGATACATCCACCTAACTATTAACGATAAAAACTGTATTTATTATTATATTAATATTGATTTTCTCATATTGTTTTTTTTTATTGGTAATTTATATTTTGAACTGAGATTTTTAATATTTTTTTTTGTTACAGGTTTCCATCTTAGTGGCGTGGTCACGGCTCCACGTTCCTCCCCCACGGTAACGATGCCTTGTGGGGCTCCAGAGCCTCCACAAAAATTCAAAGTATCTGTTAGTTTTGATAGGTGAGTACCTAGTAGGTTGTAGTATTCATCACTTTTCTCGTAAGCTCAAGCTTTATTCTAACCTCAACAGTTTCTAGCTAGTCAATCAGTCAACTGGGTTCGTAGATATAGATTAAATTGATTTTCAGCGTTGTTATGTATTTGTTTGAAAAAACAAAAGCTGAAATAGGCCGATTCCTATTCTCAATGAGGAAGTTTCCATTTTTTTTATCGATTGATTATAAAAATTTAAGCGAAATGAAATAAAAATGTGAAAGAATCATTAAAATATCTCTAAGAATGAAAAAGTTATGGTAAAGTAAAAGCGCGACAAATTTTTCGTTTTCACGACAAATTTTCGACAGCTTTTGCAAATATTGCAGTTATATCAATATCTTTTTTTATTTTTTTTTCTTTACAGGTGTAAGATAACGTCAGTAACATGTAGCTGTGAAACTAAAGATATATTTTGGTGTCAGCATGTCGTTGCTCTCTCCTTGTATCGTATCAGAAATGCCGAAAGTGTTCGTCTTCGAGTTCCTATATCAGGTATGTTATATTTATTTTTTCTTAATCAATATCTATAATATCTTTGAATCGGTTCGGTATGGAACCCTCCACCTTTAAGTCCCAGTCTCACAAAACAGTCCAGTGACATACTACGCACCAATATAGCAAAAAATCTACGAAAATTCAGCCATAGAGCTCCGAGATTATTCTTCGGGTATTACATGTATGGAACATTCCACCTAGGAGGCCCAATCATACTTACAGCCACTACCAGATAATTCTGCTAACATTAACGATTTTACAGCACATAAAAGATTGCGATTGTTATTTGTTATTAACAAATTAAGATGGAAAAAAATATTGTTTTCGTTAGTAACACAAAATTAATGTGTATCAACGCCAAATCAACCACAATACAAGTTCCTCTATTTATGTCATTTTAAACGTCAGAAATGTGACAAATGATCACCATAACCTATTAAATAAGTAATCATCTGATTCTAATCTATGTCAATTTTACGATGTTACATTTCAGTGTCCGGTTGACATTTCATTAGTACGGTGAGTTGGAAAAAGTATATTTCCAGCCATGGTTCTGTCTGTCTGTCATTTCCAAGATTATCTCGAGAACGGATGAACCGATTTTGTTGCCTTCTTTTTTCTTTGGTAGAATATCGATATGACTCGCACTGTTTGCTATAATAGCAATAGCTGAATAACGTGTTTCGCTCAAAGACTGTGCTGCCAAAACGGCTCTAACGATTTTGATGAAACGCAAAAAGCTCTGCACCACCTACTATAATAAAGTGTAGCTTTTTTCCAACTCTATACTCATATTCTCGCTAAATGGTTTCTCGCCTTCTACGTCAAAATTGAATTTTTGTTTGCCATGACATGCTGTAAAAAAATGAATGGTCTCATACGATCTGATTTTGTTTTATATTCAAATGTATTCAATCGTTTGTTAGGAAATAGTCATTTAAGTGGACAAACCAGATTTTCTATTATCGAGTGGATAATATTCCATGGAGACGAGGTGGATGAAAAAAATCACGTACACATTTCTTTTGATGCTTGCAAAATCAAAGTAACAATGCCATCCATATGCATACATACTTAGATTAGAGATAATGATAGCGATAATAGTTTCGGATTAAAAAAAAGCGAGTATTGCCGCCATTACCTATTGTCGACGAGGATGTGAGAATAGAAAGAATCTGCTGACAAAAGGTCTTTTGTATATTGTATATAGCTGACTGATTTTATTTATTATATCAGAAATATGCTCGGGTGAATTTATCCCAAAATATTACTATAAGGAAAGTAGATATTGTAAAATCGTGTGAAATTTTCGGTATCGAGATTTTTACAAATGTTGACGTTTCAGAGTTTTCTAAGTCTAATAAACATATTTTCAGCCATTGGTCTGTCTGTCTGTCCGTCTGTCTGTCTGTGACAGCATTATCTCGAGAACGGATCGGTGAATTTTGTTGCTTTCTTTTTAATTCGGTTTGGTACCAATATCACTCGACGGTGGCACTGAATGATAACCTTGTGTACACTGGGTGCTGAGCTATAGCCAAGAAACGTGATTTGCTCAAGACTATAGCGCGAAAACGGCTCTAAGGATTTTGATTAAAATTGCATAAAGTATTCTTCTGAGAGCCCTTTACCATCCACATGCAGCGCCATCTCTGAGAAAAACCTCAAAAAAAGTTATGCTTGAATAAAATTCCATGTTTTCCACATGTTCCTTCAGATTCTGGCTAAACGTTTCATCTTGCGCAAAAATGTTACATGACCATTGTTGTTTGTCTTGACATGCTGAAAAAAATGAGTGGTAGCACGATTTGACCAGAGGATTTTATTTTACTACCGCTATTATCGTCGCTATGTAAGGAGAGTATTGTAATAATATTATTTTTTTCATTCACCAGATTTTTTTTATTGATACTAGGTAGTAGTACATAAAAAAGTTTATATAATATAATAAAAAATAATAATTGGAATGGAACATGTTTTTGACCGACATGCCAAAAGAAGCAGGTTACAATTCGACTGTACGATTGTTTTTCTTTATGTTTTATTTTATTGACTTCCTGTTAATAATCGAATTTCTGAGATATGGGCATTTCAAAAAACTCATATATTTTTTTATGTTGATTAAAAGAATTCATTCTTTTTAACAAATTCGGTCTCTTAAGATTTGTGATTAGTATACTAATGGATGTAGGTTCGATGCCAACAAGCCTGTTTAATTATTTAATATATTTTTTTTCATGTTCTGTTCTAACTCATAACAACATTACATGAAAAAAAAATTTTTTCTTGTTAAAAATAGATATATTGAGCAAATAATGATTTGCTATTTGAATTATTGAGATTATTGATTGTGTATAATTTTTTTTTTGATAATATTAATTTAAGATTATTTACTAGGATTAATTAAAATTGTGAAATAAATATGTTTTTTTACTCGATGAAATTCGTTTGAAATTGGTAGAAAAATCTTGTGATCTTGATCTTCAATTTGTGATAATCACTGGCCGCATTTAACCTCCCCCCCCATCTTCCTTATTGTCACGAATAATAATTTATCAATTTATCAAAAATCACGCGTGTTCTTAGAGGTTAGGATCTTTTCATTGTGCTCAAATTTGCCTTTCTACCTCTGCACCCTTTGGTAGGGCACTTCCGCTGTTTACACGATACTACCTACCACCATATTATTATGATGACGAAACACAGGACACGGACGCACGAACGGACGGATGGACGGAACTATAGTTATACAGCTTACAAAAGATTTCTTGAAGGCCCAGCCGTACTTGTATTGCTTCAGTTCAGTTGCTTCGCGCTTATACGTAGGTAATTTGTTTTAAAGCGGAAGTGACGGAACTTGTCAACGTTGCACCTATCCCATACACTATATATAAACTAAACTCAGGTTATTGTTCTGTGTTAATGTTTCTCTTGTCCTCTCCCTGCTGAAAAAGTATTTTGACCCTTTCACCTCCGTTTGGTTGGTGTAGTGTAAGATGATATTAAATTAAATTATTTAATCCGGCCGCCAACTGGATTCACGTGTTATCGACACGGCCGGGGGGTGTTGGGTGTGACAACGTATACGATCTAAGTTTACTGAAAATACATAGATATGCTCTTATATCAAACAATATGGTTGTTAAGTTTCTATCTTAATGAAGCACCTTTTATACAGAGCGGTTCATAGGTATGGAATAAATTAAGGTGGAAAATAAAAAAAATTGAAAACTGCATCGTGTAGAGTATTAAATGGAAGGTCTTGCTGTGAAGATCTTATATGTATTTTTTTGGAATTTTAAAATAAATAGTTTCCAAGTTATTCATGAAAAATACACAAAAATTGACCATTCCCCCTCCCTTATCTACGAAACTTCTGAACCTAAAATTTTGAAAAAATACAGGAATTAGTTTTCTACTTATTTTATTATAGGAAAACCTATGAGAAGTCCATAATATTAAAAAAAACATGGTATATCCCTCAATATTGACAAATTTGGGTCAGATTTTAAAAAACATGGAACGTACAGAACCCTCTGCTCGCGAGTTCAACTCGCACTTGTCCAGTTTTTTCTCTCTCATCGTTATTCCATAATGACTTATATTTTATTCTTCATATTTTGCAAAATAATGGCGGAAGGGCTTTATAGTTTTCCGTGTTTGCAATGTATTCAAAAAAGCTGCTGCTCCATGTACATACGCTCCGTTAGGTAGCGCTAGCTCTCCTGAAGCCAAAGCAGTTTATGAATAGAGTTGTTCGTTTCCTACGCCCTCCGCCTAGCCGCCAGAAAAACTCCTAATATGAAATCGTTACAGCCGCGGCTGCTAGGGGCGGAGACTCCTCCCAATTCTGACACTCAACTGGTCTCTTCTCATCAACTAAACCTAGATACCTCGACGTAGGTGTTAAATAATATACCCCATAATTATGAAAGAAATCAAATCTACAACAATATCTACAGTATTTTTGATGGGGATTCATAAAAAAAAACTGGTTGGGCAAATAAGATTTTCGCTGGACAAGTAATTGAAGCTACAAATTCGGAGGTGATTATTATTGAACCTAAAGTTAATTAGATCAAAGTCTTACGCATTTTTTTATATCAAGATGAGATTTACCATTAAGGGCATATACCTATAGGAAGGTAAGATATGCCCACGCGCATCGCCGATGACGTCAGTCAGTGACAGTACGTCAAGGACTAGGAACAGCCATAGAACGCATGTTTTGTGTTCGCTTGTAATGTGGGTTGCGGTAATTTTGGGTATTTTCTGTATCTAATATATAATTATTATTCGTTTATGATATTTGTGGACTCTGAAATATAATACCATACATTATGATGACTGAATAATGATTACATAAGTAATAGAAAAAATAATGGGCAAAAATTATAGAGCAATTAAAATTGAGATCTTCTAATATATTTAAATGAATTCATCAATTCTATTTTGTAATTCACAGAAACACTCCTCCAGATGGACAGACAGCAACTTCAAAAATTCGTACAGTACCTGATATCCGAACACCACACCGAGGTTTTACCAACAGCTCAGAAATTAGCCGATGAAATCCTCCAGCAACGATCAGAGGTAAGAATGAAACATTAGAAAAGTGAAAACAAATTACTTTGTCCTCATTCAATCAAATAACTATGAAAAAAAATCCGACATTTATGCATTGGCTACTTTTTCGAGATTTTAAACAGCCGCCATTTTGAAACTACAAGTCTGATTATGACCAAACACGATTTATTCACAATTAGGTATATTTTGTAAATTTACCTAAAATTATTACAGATTAACCAAATACCTGGAGCCCCGGATCCTACAGCAGGAGCTTCGGCAGATGATGAGCATTCGTGGCATTTGGACGAGGAACAAGTCTGCGAACAAGTCAAGTCCTACTTATCTCAAGGAGCTTATTATAATGCTAATAAACAATTGAATTCGCTCTTTTCCAAGGTGAGTGAATCAAAACCCCAAAACAAATCTAAAAAAAGTCCTTAGAAAATACTACCACGTTTTCGTGAGGTCGAAATAAGTTGATTCAACCCCAAACTTACCTTGGTACGGTCCTGAAGTTATTATTTTTAAAATCGTATTTTAAGGCCTTATGAAATTTAGTAAATATGGCAAACGAAACTCATATTAAAATTATGAAAAATATTTAAAATTATAACTTCCAGGATTGTATTGTATTGCACCCAAAATACCCAACTTTTTAATAAATTTCGTTTACTTCAATGAAACTTATTTTGATCTCGAAAATACGTAGCAGCATTTTGTAAAGAGCATTCAGAAGAAATCGTGTGCATATTTACAATTTTAACATCCTTATACCCTTCCAAAAAGGTCCGCGAAATGCTTCGAGCCCAAGACTCAAACGGTGCCCGTATGTTAACCCTAATCACTGAACAATTCCTCTCCGATCCACGATTACAATTGTGGCGTAATCAAGGTACACCGATGACTGATAAATGTCGACAATTGTGGGATCAATTAGGCTCCCTCTGGGTGTGCATAGTGCTGAATCCGAATTGTACGTTACACGAGAAACAGCAATGGAAGGTACTGTTGGAAAAATGGACGATAATCGATGTATGTCCACCGGAAGATCCGGATTTTAGGTTACAGCAACAAGGAGGTGGCAGAGAATCGGTAAGTGAAACATCATATAATATTTTTGTTAACAAGTTAACACTTAGTCATAGCCGAAGACTTAAAAGACAAGTTGACTGTGGCTCTTCTGATAATTATAATAATAAGGTGGTCCATAATTTCGGTGATTAGTGATCAGATAAAGATAAGAAATATGAAAAACAATCATTAAATTTGCATAATATTACATGTCTTGTCACTTTTTAAGGCCGAAATATTTTCTTGAACCACATTGAAATAAATTCACTAACCTGAAGTTATGTAATGATCCTTATTGTTAATTTCCTGATTGTATTGTATTTCAATCTTCAGTAATTTTATTTCGTTAGAATCATTTGTTAATTCTTATTCTAAAAGACCCAGAAAAGAGATAAATTGTTGCAGATGAAAGCTGTGAAGCTGTTTATTCGTAGTATTTGTATTCTGTATTATTTTTTTAATTTTATCTTCCGCCCTGCCTGTCATCTGTCATACTGTCATTTCAGTAAATGTCAGTTGCCAGTGAATAATTGAGTCGTTTCTGAAAATAAAAGTAGATTTATGGCCAAGGGAAAGTTGGCAAACATGCTCAAATAACTCTGTCTCCTACCCTTTCTTTCAAAGAAACAGTTAATTATTTTAAATCAGATCATGCGCAGTAGGATCTTAGGTTTTGGACCTGCGATCTGCTTGACACTAAAAGTATTAACATATAATACACATGTATAAACACGTAATATACTTTAAGTAGATATATTAATATATTATCGTTAGTACCTTGACGACTGACATTTGACATGACAGGCGACAGACTGAGCTACATAACACTACGCCTACTTCGGGCTGGACACAAGATGGCCGATGATAATATTCGTCTATATTCAGTGGAATCATTTTGCGCAGGTTTTGATTCAACATAATGAATTTTTTCTTTGAAAATAAAGCTTGATTGGAAATTTATGGGCAAAGAAAAGTTATTAAAGCCAGTTTGGCAATTTAAGGGCAAGGGAAAGTTATTTGAGCATGTTTCCGAACATTCCCTTGCCCTCAAATCGTCAGAACTTCTTTTATTTAAAGAAAAAACACTTATGACTACAACTGACATTGACAGACACAGACATGGTCACCATTCTGGATTTCTTCAAATGTTAGACCAATAATTATGATGAAAATGGCTTCTGTCCCTCGCATTGTTGTGTCTGAACATTCATTCCAGTTATTTACTTAACTTGTCTCGTTATTTACAGTATTCGAACAGGGACAGAGATCGCGCAGATCGTTACGATGATCGATACCGAGATCGAGACCGATATGCTGACAGAGAACGAGATCGACGCGATCGAAGGGATCGTGATCGTGAAAGGGAACGTGATCGAAATCGAGCTGCAGCCTACGATACGACAGACAGTTCAGACGAAGAGGATGACGATGAAGAAGAAGTAGTCAATGCCTATGCTGTAGCACATAGAAATAACAATAAACGCTTACGACTATCAGCAGGGAATCATTCTAAGTCACATACACCATCATTGCCCAGATCGATATTCCATCGAGCTTTAGATGCTGTCAGCATGTCATGGGACAACATGCATCTGAAGAATATACTGTCAAGTGATACGTATTGTTCACATGTGCCTGACACATCGAGTTCCGGCAGTTTTAATTCACAAGGACAACCCTTGTGGCATGGTAAGTTGACAATAATTATTACATTGGTTCTGTTTTTTGACACGACCGGGAGGTGTTGGGCGTGGTGAGAAGTCCTAAAGCCAACATTTCCAAAGCTTTTCACACATCATTGAAGTTTCTTCCTGTCATCTTGAAATTCTAAAAGGTTTTTTTTAATTTCTTTGTCGTCTCTACAGAATCCATCCCCCTGTGTGCTGCCCGCGTCGACTCTTTACGTTCCCACGGCCACATCGAGGCTGCCCTACGCTTAGCTGTATCTGTGGTGCGAACTATGAAGCAACAGCAATTGATTGCCCAAAGGAAATGGCATGAAGGTCAACAGAGTACGAGTAGCGGAAGCAGTAGCAAAATGGTGAGTAACACTGTGTTTAAATCTTCCAAGCAATTTGATTGATTGTCTGTCTGTTTGTTTTTGTTTAGGGCTCTCACAATTGTAAAATGACAGCTTGTACATCTCGTTGCCCTGGCCAGTGTAATAGCAGTGCCTGCTCTTCGACCACCTCAATCAATGCACCCACCAATCTGGATGGCTGGGTGGGCCATCCTCTGGATCCGATTGGTTGTCTCTTTGATACATTGTCGGATGCGTCAATCATTCCAGACAATGAACGGCCACGGACGCCAAGTTATCTAGGTAAAAACTGTCGGAATTTTATATGTGTTACTCGATCTTCTTTTTTTTTTCTTCTATTTATTTATCTTCTAATGTTGCTTCCAGATTTGGTGGGTATGGAGGATCAACACAACAACATTCGGCCAAGGTATCATCATGTTCCGGTGGTTGGCACCAGGGATAGATCGGAGACATATCTTACGCTGGCGTTCGAAGTGGCTCTGATTGGTTTGGGCCAGCAACGGATCATGCCCGTGGGATTGTATGCACAGGTGAGAGGACTTATCCTTGCGGTATACCATGAATATGAAAAAAAAGAAAACATTTTAAAACCTAATTTATTTATCATTTTTTGCCTGTTCTTTTTTATGTGTAATACACTTTTATTTGTTACAAAAGCAATATTCTGATATTATGACAATTTTATACAATAGTGAGATATTATTATGACATTTTTTTATACTGTGTTCATCTACGAGCTTTTAAAAAGGTTCTTTCAGTATTAGATATAATGACCTTTTCGATATATGACCTTTTTATGAAGTTTATTATATTGTTTCCCATAGAAACACTATCAAGATAGGGTGACCTTATTTTAGCATATTGTGTTTTATTGGATGTTGAGACCGTTTTTGATATTTTCATCTTCTTCATAGAATAATAATTTTTGTTGGCACTCAAACTTTCTGCTAACTTACCTAAGATATTTTGAGTCATTACATATTATGACCTTTTTATGGTTTTTCCCTAAATATTCATTCGACAATGCTGGAATAAAATTGTTAGTCAAACCCTCAAACATTTTACAGGAGAAAGCTTGCAAACAAGAAGACCGCCTGATAGCCAAACTCCAAGAAATCGAACTGGATAACAGTCTGGTGGCTGTGCTGCGAAGACAAGCCATCATTCTACTGGAAGGTGGCCCTAGCAGCGGCTTGGGCATCGGTATACATCCTGAAAGTATCCCGATGCACACGTTTGCCCGATTCCTCTTTCTATCGCTGCTCAACTACTATCCCGACTTGGCGTACGAGGTGGGGCTGCGTGCTATGCGCCTGCCGCTGCTCGAAGAGCACGAGGACTCTGACGACCCTTTAGGTGGTGGTGGCGGTGGCAGCGGTAATGGAGGAAATGGCGGCGGCAATGCCAGCAGCTCGCTCATGATGAGCCGCTCACCCAGATGGTTCACCTTGGGCCACATTGAGACGCAGCAGTGCGCCCTCAGCTCGACCATGTTGAGCGCAGCCAAGGGGGAGGTGATGCGCTTGCGCACCGTCTTGGAATCATCACAGAGACATATCCATAGCTCGTCGCATCTGTTCAAGTTGGCGCAGGATGCCTTTCGTTTTGCCACACCTGAGAATGGCCCACGACATCCGACATTGTTGAGTGTTGCATTTGAATTGGGCTTGCAGGTAAGATGATGTGTTTTATTTTATATTAGAGTTTTGTACGTGTATAAACTCTTTATGTTCTTAGGAGTTACGTTTTTTAGCTGGAATTTTCAATTTGGAAGAATATTTTCCATAGTATAAGAATCATCCTTGCATTCCATTCAACACTAACATTCTTCAAAATTAGCAAAAATGTGCGTGAAAATAGTAAACATAAGTTCACGAAAAAGTAAGGTTAAACGAATTAATGATTGACTTGTGTAGTGAGTTTGACGTTTAAAAGCTGTCAATTCCAATGTTGCCAAAACTGCCAATATAACGTTTGCGATGTTTATTTTTTTAAATATTTGATAACGAAAGCATAACCCCAGTGGTCAGATTTTAAGTCTCTAAAGGTTTCATGTTTAAAATTTATTAGTAATTTATTTTTTACAAATACTTGCTTTGAACAAGAATACGATATTATAGCAACTTTTCATGACGAAGGTGACGAATTTTGTCTTCAGGTTTTCAAAAATATGAATTCAGTGATTGCTTTACTGTAAGATATTGTAAATTTTTTCTAAAGCAATTGGAATTCATAAAATAGTCTAATGCTGCGAAAGTTATACTGACGGTGTTGGCAACATTGATATCAACAGCATTTGAAACAATGTAAAATGTTAAATATACTGTTCAAGTTATTCATCAATTATTTTAACCTTACTTTTTCTTGAATGCCAGTACTAGTTCTAAGTACTCCATTTTTGTATTAACAAATCTTTAAAAATAGCGTCTTCCGCCTCAATTTCGGTACAGATATTCGCTAAAACTGTATATATACTGTGTTATAAAATTCATAATTTCAAATCGAAACAATTTCATTGAACAAAATTATAAGGCACAATTTTATTGAATGGTAATGATTTTTGAATAGAATTTACTAGTAACAAACATCGAGAACTGAACACAATATTTCATAAACTAAAAATTGCTACGGCCAATGTTGAATGTTGGTCGGTTAGATTGTTAAGTTCAACACTAAACTGAGTATTCAGATACGCTTTTTGATTAATTAACGCCCCGACAGCACTATCGAATAGATAAACTAGTATTAAAAAAACCTCATAAACCGGGCATTAAACGTATAATCACATGGATGTCAGTCAAGTCAAAATGACAGTAAAAATGACAATGCTACCAATGACATATGACATTGACCAATCGTAAACGAAAGTATCCATATCATTTTGAGGTTCATGTGAATATATACCAAGAATATTATAAGAAGGATAAGCGACTCGTGGTATCCGACGGGGTTATCACGTAAATAGCAACTGCAACGCGACCGCGACTATCACACAATCGTCGCTGTCAAAACGTAGATTTGGTACAGTGTTGTCGCTCTGTCAGTCTTGAGCCTAAATTGATAATCGAGTAAAAATTATCAAAGTGAGGTTGATTACATGTATTTGTGAATAATAAATTACTTTTAACATGTTCCGAATGAAATTGCTATTCTCTCTTTTATATCCAATGTTTTATAGACAGCGTATACTGTATATTGTGGCAACACTGAGACAACAACGCGATTGCAACTAGTTGCTAAATTTTACATGATACGGGGACGAATGTGTTGGAAAAAATGATGGAAATCCATCAGTCCCGAATCCGGCCATTGTCGGTGTCAAATAATGATTTTGAAAGGCAAATAAGAAAAAAAAGTTGACATACCTAATTTTATTTTTTATTTTCCAGGTTATGCGCATGACTCTATCATCATTGAATTGGCGACGCAGAGAAATGGTGCGATGGTTAGTGACGTGTGCCACTGAAGTTGGCGTCGATGCTCTCATATCAATCATGCAAAATTGGTATCAATTTTTCACAGCCACCGAAGCTACTGGTCCAGTAGCCACGACGATAATGTCTCACAGTACCATAATGCGATTAAATTTGAGTTTTAGTCAACAGGAAGAATTGTCGGGATGTGCTCGTACGCTTGCGCTGCAATGTGCCACTAAGGTAAGATAAAAAAAAATAATAAGTGAAATTTTTGTTAACTCCTCTTAATTAATATTAAAATGATATTTTTGTCTATTTGTATCTTGGGAACACCTACCTGGAAAGTTTAGTTTTTTGGACACTAAGTGTCTTAACGAAAGAGTAGCAAGTAGATTAGCCAATTGCGAAAAGTTATTGACATTTTGTACGCCAAAGTCAACAGTTAGTAGACCGATCGCTGGTTAAAATAAAGCTCAGTTGATCGCAGGGTAAAAGTCTAGTGGATTTTGTTATAAAAGACCTATTAAATACAAATGTTTGCAAAAATAGTTCTATCTTAGCATAACTTTTAATAAAATCGACGCAGAAGGCGCTATTTTCAATGATTTATTAATTTAAAAAAATAGAAAAATGTTGTTCTTAGAACTTACTGGAATTTTCGATTTGGAACAATCTTTTTGATCCCAAATAGTAAGTATATAATCATTCTTGTAACATCCTTCAAAATTAGGAGAAATATCGTGAAAAAGTGGGGTTAAACGAAGTGATGATTGACTTGTGCACTTGTGCAGTGTATTCAATGTTCAAGTGTGTGAAATTACAATGTTGCCAACACTGGCAGTATTAACTTTCGCAGCATTAAATTATTTTATGAATTGCATTTCCAAGATTGTTTGCTTCTTCTAGGAAAGCAGTCACTGAATTCATATTTTCGAAAGCCTGAAGACAAGTATGTGAAAAACATATTTTTTTAGTAAATTTTAAACATGAAACTATACCTTTAGTTACTTAAAATCTCACTACTTGGTTTCTGCTTTTGTTATCGAATATTTATTATTAATTTTTTCAATATCGCAAACGTTTGCAGTTTTGGCAACATTGGAATTGACAGTTTTTAAACGTCGAACACACTGCACAAGTCAATCATCGCTTCGTTTAGCCTCACTTTTTCGTGAACTTATATTTACTATGCACATTTTTGCTTCTTAAGAACAACATTTCTCCCTTTTTTATTAACAAATCATTAAAAATAGAGCCTTCCGCCTCAATTTTATTGAGTGATATGCTAAAATA
The DNA here is from genome assembly GCA_958507055.1 of Crioceris asparagi. Taxonomy (NCBI): domain Eukaryota; kingdom Metazoa; phylum Arthropoda; class Insecta; order Coleoptera; family Chrysomelidae; genus Crioceris; species Crioceris asparagi. Next base: position 130,688,138 of record OY293826.1, read on the forward strand.
CCCCTTATTTTGCTAACATTTGATTTTTTTGGGCTTTATTAACAAAACCAGACTTTTACCGATCGCAACCTTCATCCTTCGGTTGAGTTTAAAGTCAACCTTCAGCATAACAACGCTGCATAAGACTTCACACTGCATTCTCAGTTCTGAAACACGCTATAGCCAAGTTATCTTATACAATTTAGCCGATCGCTTTAGTTTTTAGGAAAATAGCGCAGTCTATGTGTCGATTAAGAGACTTAAATGAACTTTTTTCTCTTCCAGGACCCTCCAAATTGTGCCTTGAATGCCTTAACATTGTGCGAGAATGAAGCACTCGCCTTTGAAACAGCCTATCAAATTGTTGTCGATGCCGCTTCACACATTATGACTTCCTCACAATTATTCACCATAGCTCGTTATATGGAACATCGCGGTTATCCGACAAGAGCCTACAAATTGGCCATGTTGGCCATGAAGAATGTCCATCTGGCGTACAATCAGGTAAACAGATTTTTTTTGATTATAAAATGCATCAATTTGAATAAAATATCACAGATAACATTCGCAAAAATGAGCGAACTGTTGATGTAAGCCAGAAATCACCATTTCATTAATAGTTACGAAATAATAACCATTAAATAAACTAATATCTTTTTTCCTTCCAGGATACCCATCCCGCCATCAATGACATCCACTGGGCATGCGCCTTAAGCCACAGCTTGGGCAAGACTGAACTCTCCAACATGATACCTCTGCTGGTCAAGAACGTGCAGTGCGCCACTGTCCTTTCGGACATTTTACGTCGTTGCAGCATGACCGCCCCTGGCATATCGTGCCCCCATCCCACGCCACTGGACAGCGTGCTTGGCAGTGGCACAGGAAGTACTGTCAGTGGCGGCGGAGGAGGCAGCGCGAAACACCACAGCTCCAGTCATGCGCATCGCAGTCGCAGTTGCACCGCCTCTGGTGGCGGTATCAAGCCGCTGTCATATGACAGGCCGCCATTGCGACAGCTGCTCGAGGCGGCAGTCGCAGCGTACATCAATACGACGCATTCGCGTCTCACGCACATCTCACCGCGACACTATGGTGATTTCATTGACTTTTTGACCAAAGCTCGTGACACTTTCATCTTGGCGCATGATGGGCATGCGCAGTTTACGCAGCTGATTGAAAATATGAAGGTGGCTTACAAGGGTAAGAAGAAGCTGATGTTTTTGGTTAAGGAACGATTCGGCTGATATATGATGAAAAAGTGGTACTGCAATACCGCTACAGCTATTGTTTACAATAACACTCTCAGCACGTAGCAATATTGTTGTTGCTATATTAATTGAGGTGCTATGTGTATTAAAGGGTTGGGTAAAATTATGTGGAAACAACTGGTTAAATTATATGATATATTTCAATAAAATACCCTTACAAAAAAATTGAAGAACTTCTATGCTTTCCAGTGGCGTACTTTAATTATCAGCAGCCATGCCAATTTTAGAGAAATTATAACGTGATCGGTTGTTGTATTTTTTCAATGAATCTTTCTTTTAACATTCTCAATATTCTTTTTATTTGGTAAATGTCCGAGTTGTAGTTTTTATTTTTTTCTATGATAAGATTTTTGTTTTTTCTATTACATAATAAGTATTTAGGGTAATCGATTCGAAAAAACACAGATGGTTGTCTTATCTAGAAAATTGCCGAGGCTGTTGAAAATCTAAATACATCACTTGACTAAATGAAAGTAAATTACAAAAAAAGATTGATTGGGTATTTTTTTAAATAACGTTCAATTTAGCCAGAAATCAGGTGATATCACCCACACATTTGTCCAACCCTGTATATATATGATGTGTCTGATCAATCAAGTATATAAATATGTAAAAAGTAATAAAATGGAAGCTGTTTGCTAGTAGTTTTAAAGATTTGTGGAAAAAAACGTGCGGGAATTTTGTTTTAGCACTTACTAGGGGTACTACATGCAGTTCTTATATTCACGGAATAAAATTAAAAATATTGATGGCATTAATGGTTACAGAAATGATGACTAAATTTAGCACTGTACCAGTTTTTCGAATATGTTGCTCAGTAACATGCTCGCGAGCATATTCGCGAACATGTTCGCGAGCAAGTTCGCGATCGCACTTGAATCAAACTGCAATAAAATATGGGAGTCGATATTATTTGTTCTCTCATCGATGTCAAAATATTGTAAAGATGTAATGTTTTTTGATTTTGTAATAGAAAAAAAAATACTGGCACACTCTATCTTTTTTTTGAGATGCGAGCAAAGGTGAAAATGTGCAATCATTTTTTGCTTGAGAGTTTATAACCTAAAATTTGTCTTTTGAATTTCAATTATTTCAACATTCTTTTTATATGCTTTTTTGAGTAGATTTCAGTGGTATAGAAAGATTTTCAATTGCTTCCTGTACATGTATTTTAAACAAATACTTTAGCATCAAACGTTATCCGAGCAAAACGTCATTTTTAACTTTCTTCTGTGAATAGACTGTAATAGAAATGTTGGTATCTATGAAATTTCCATGACTATTTAGCGTGTTTACTGGGGTTAACAAACAAATACTTAAAAGCTATGAACACGATCTCACATACAGGTCTGAAAACTAATGAAAATATAAGAGGTCTCTTACAAACCATGAAACGTCATTTTATGTTTTACAGGTTAGGTTTGTCACAGTTAAGCAGCGTTACTAATACACTTTCAACTTTAGTCATGGAACTCTATCCCGTCATTGTGGGGGTGAGTTTCATAGACCTGTATATAAGACCGTGCTTTTATATGGATCGCTTGAAAAAATAATTCATATTATGTTGTTTTTCTCACATTTAGGTGGGAAATAGAGATACATTTTATCAATAAAAATAAAATAGTCTATTTAATAAACAACGTAAATAATAATGTCAATTATATAAATTGTAAAATAGTCCCCAGAAAGCGCAAATCATTGAAAAACTAGAATTATTCAGCGCAACTGGCTCCATTATTACTGAATATATAAAATATAATCTAGAAATGGACAATATTCCTTATGAAATGAGATTCGTCATAATATTTAAATAATTATTGTATTCTACTATAATTAATATTTATTGAATTTTTGTTCTTTTTTTTTGTTTTCATTTCGTTTAATTTAACAGACTGATTTTTTGTAAAGAAGAAGAAGAAGTAACAAAAACAACAATTTGATGCAGTTCTTAAAGCTTCGTACTGAAAGATACTTTACATATAGTATGTAAAAGGTTAAAAGTTCTTATGTAAATATTTTGTAAAATATATATATTTAGCTTGTAAGTTATCAAAAAAGTGTGTTTTACGTCTAATGGAAGCATTTTTAAGAATTGTATTAGATCTCATATATATTAAAAATAATATAATGTCCCCTTCTCTATTAGGATGACAATTTATTTTTTTAATAGTATTATTATGTAAGTTATTATTATTATTATTATTTTTATTGATTTGTTGATGAGGGACTTTTTTCTCAAAATCAATCAACTTCACCTAACTCAAAAAATCGATAAAACATAATTGTTTATATTATTGAATTAATTAGAAAATTCATTTTGTTTTTTGGACAGCCCGTTTGTGTTCGATTTGTTCTCCCAAATGTTATGATCTCTCTTAGCATATTTAAAAAAAATCCCATTCGTACTGTTGCCGATATATAACAAAAATAATTTGCCATTTTTCAATATATCAAATATGTTACACAAATTCAGTTTTTGTTGCCTATGGTTTTTGTTTATTTTTTTTGTAACCAAAGATTGTTAACTGTATTATTGTAGAAAAAAATATAGTGTAAATATATTATAAATATAGACTTATATCCTAACTACAAAGAAATTAAGTTACATCTATGGAAGAGTGTTTGTTTTTTCTGGAAAGCATATAAACCGAACAATTTCTTTGTTTTTTTCTCATTTTTTTTACAAGGTAAATGCTTCCTGTTAATATTATTATATACATAATACACAGTATATATTATTATATACAATAAGTACAAAAATAATAATATCGGCTGTTTAATAATTTTAAAAACGTAATCATTTATCAAGTTAGATGTTTCACAGAGTACACAGTGAAAAAGAGAGTGTTGTCGCTGTTTCGTGCAGTGACATTTGACATTTTTGACGTTTGACATCGTTTTGAAAGTTGAATTGTACTTGTTTTTTTAGGTGTGTTAACTTTGATATTTTGCAACTAGGAATGTTTAGTTATATACTTTCTTGGTTTCAACTGAACAGCCGATATTTTGTTAAGAAAGCATATTATTCACACAGTCGACCATCGGCTACTTAGCAAGACGTGTCTGGCTGCCATTCCAAAAAAGCTACCTCTGATGCTAGAAATCGGTCTAGAAAAGTTAAGTGTCTCAACAAATAAATAAATAAATATGTCCACTTCGATGCTGGCTGAGAATTAATTTTGAAAATAGAATGTTTATACATTTATCCAAATTCATCTTATAGGAATATACCCGATTGTATTAAAATTTAATTAAAATATTTATAGCTACCGTTAGAATCAAATTGTCAAATATTTTTTCGCAGCATATCGAAAAGGGACTGTTTATGTGAATATTATAAACTTTTAGCCATAAAGTTACTAGTTCTTAAGTAACGGCTAGAATATTAAACTCGATAATTTCATTTTATATCTGTTAATTTTTTAACTTTCAACCAAAACATAATAAAATGGCGGTTGATTGTTGAAGATCGACTGACAAATGTTTAAATACATACATATATATATTTCACTAAATTTGAACCGCTATAATCAAATGCATGGATGAAAATAAAAAAATGCAATATTAATGTTTAGCAAACTTCTTAATCAAAATTTGCGTCTTTTATTATTACATTTGTCTATGGGCAATATTTTGAAAGTGTTTTTGAATAAACACAAGACCTTTTTTTGCCAGTAATTTTTTTTTGTTAGATTTGTCTGTGATTATTATTATTAATTATCATTTTTATCTTTAAGCTATATTTAAAAGCCCAGTGCCACAATATCTATTTTTTTTGTTTGTTGAAAGTAGTTAAAAATATCGAAAATAATTGTACATAGTTTGGCAAAAATAAAACGTCTCCATTCCACTAAATCTATTTTTTTTAAATTAATTTCAGTTTCGTTGTTGTGTTGTGTTAGTGTATATTAATTATTATTCTTATTAAATTAGGAAAGATGTACATATTGCCAAAAAACAACAATTAGTTTATTATTTGTTAAATAAAGCAATTTAGTCTGTCTGTGTATTGATTATATTTATGATTATTTTTATGATAAAAATATTTGTAATTGATTTTTGTCTCATTCATCTAACCTAATATACCCCAATCCAGAAATATTTTATAAAAAAAAGAAAATTCCTGAATAACCTCGAATTCGAAGAATCAAGGCTTTTTGCTTTTTTATTTCTTTGAATCAGGCGACTTAATTTAGTCATTAATTTTTAGCGGCAATATTATTTATATTAGTTATCAAAGTCCTTTAAAAATCGATAGGCCACTAATTTTAAACGGTCTTTAAATTTAACAACTTATTTTTAACGATATTTAATTTTTAATGGCCTAAAAATCATCTTTTTTTTCCACCGAATTTTTTTATGTTCTAGAATAATATGATTTATTATTATCAAATGATTTCATTGTGAATTATTAACACCCTTTAGATTTCTTCTAAAAAGTTATTGATTATTGAAACCTTTTATCACATATCTTTTCAGTGCTGCGATTATTCATTTTCATAGGGGGATAAATATGTATTTTTATTAGATTATATTGAAGCTCAAAAAATTTATTGTAAAATTTATTAAACTAAAAACTATAGTATAATAATAATAATAAAATGTTATCAAAACTTATGTACAAAAATTATTACGGTTATGACGGTACAACATATGAACAGGTAATTTATTCATATAAAATACCATCACTTTGATTTTCTCGTTACATACAGGAGAAGATGGCTAAATATAAATAAATAAATCAAAAGCAAATTGGTTAATATCTCAAAATTCTCCGTGTATGTAAGGCAATCTTTCACAGTAAACACTCAGTGAGCATCTGGAAGTTCTTACAGGAAATAGGTCATCTTGCATACAATATATCACAATTAAATTAATTTATTCAAAAATATATATTTTCTATAAAACCCAACATAAATCTGCACAGTCATAACTCTGATTGAATTCTTTGATATATGTATTCAAAAAAAATGAACAAATATTGTACGCAAGACGATTCCTTATTCCTATTTCAATAAATACGATATAAATATTATTAGTTATAATCTAAATCTAGTATAATCATTTACTGGTTATAATGTCTACATAGTATAAAAGTAATAGTCTAGTTTAGCGGCTTTTGCAAAAGCCATAAAAAAGGAGAAAATATACTTAGGACTTGCGACATTTGGCTGAATCTTTCATTTGGAAGGATCATTTCAATTCCATATAGTATATATTCATCCTTGCATTTAATTTAACACTAACATCCTTCAAAATAAGCGGAAAAATCGTAAATATAAGTTCGCGGAAAAGTAAGGTTAAACGAATTGATGATGATTTTTTATTCAATAACGAAAACATTAACCAAGTGATCAGATTTTAAGTGTCTACTAAAGGTATAGTTTCTTGTTTGAAATATACAAATACTTGTTTTAGAGCAAAAATACGATATTATGGCATTTTTGATGACCAAGGCGACGAACTTTGTCTTCAGGCTTTCAAAAATATGAATTCAGTAATTGGTTTTCTAAAAGATATTGTCGTTATTTTTTTCTAAAGCAAATATTCTTGGAAAGCGAATTCATAAAATAATCTAATGTTGGGAAAGTTACACTAACAGTGTTGGCAACATTGATATTAACAGCACTTAAATGTTGAATGTACTGCACAAGTCGATGATCAATTCTTTTAACCTTACTTTTTCGCGAATTTATATTTACCTACTAATTTAAGTAGGTTAATGATTAGTAGATTGCAAGGATGATTATATTCTGTTTGGAATTGAAAAGAATCAGTAAAAATATACATACATTTTTGCAAACATTTTATCTTTTAGGAATCTTATAGCAAAAGCCGCTAAACTACAGACTTTTACCAAAATAAAAAGTTCGTTTGTCTTTCTGTTTCTTCGGTTACTTCTCGAAAATCCCGCAAAGAATTTTGATACGATTTTCACCATAATACTGGTTATTATTATTATTATTAGACCTAGGTGCACATGTCGCGTCAGTTCTTGACAAAACGGGAGAATCGACCATAAATATTGAAATGTTTTGGAAAATTAAATTATTATTTTACTAGATCCTTGGTTCATTATACCCTCATGTATGGCATAATTATTAAAGAAACCACAAATATCATAAAACAATTACGTATGGGGTACAATTTGCAAGCGAGCACAAAATATAAGACTATCTATCGTCTGAAACATGCGTTTTATGGTTGTCCCTGACCCCTGACGTTTCGCATGGACTGACGTCTTTGGAGATGCGCGTGGTCATACCTTCTTTTCTTAGTGTGGGTTTTCGTTTTCACTACCATTTAGACCATTTCTTACAGAGGGTTTCTAAGTACAATACATTCTAATTCAGTTTTTGTAGAGAATATTCAATGTTATTTCGGCCCGACCCGGAAAACGGTATTTATGGAAAGTAGTTCAAATGAACCATCAGTGAATCGGCATGATTTCGAATATTTTCGTACAAAAAATGCTGTAAATCAATCTCTGAGGGATAATTTTGTTGACGAAATGATTTTATAACCTGCATACATGCGTATTGGTATCTTTTTCCAGCAAGATGGCGCCAAATTCAATAGGATTGGCCAAAAATCCAAAACTTTCAGAAATCTAATCGTTATGTATCAACGCTGAAACTTCATTTGAGCCCATTTGAACCAACAATAACCTGTAATTTCTTCTCCAACTCAACTAAAATTAATTGTTCAAATCACATTCTGCAAATCATTCACGCAAAATATCCACACTGGTCGATTCACAAATTCCTACCTACACCTAAATATAGAATAATAAAAAATTGCACTTCCATTATAAATTCATCACCTTTTTCCTCTCATAATCTATGAAGTCTCTTTCGGTGATATTTTTTTAAAGCATTAAACACAAACTTTTACTAACAAGGATCACATAATTATGAAATAATAAATAGGATCAATTGAAACTGCCTCTGTGATTCATGTAACCATTGAATTGACTGCTTGTTAACACTTTGTCGATGGCTACGCGTCGCATTCTGGTGCATGTCGCCAATAGGGCCCCACCCAAAAGGCACATGGCACCTCCACCGAGGGCCAGCAAAGCTGAAAACCATCCAGTCTTCATGCAGATACTGTTTGGATCCAAAGTGTGACCTAAAAGAATGTAAAAAAATGTTTAAACTTCCACTTGCGTCAAAATCTCCAGTCTACAGTTTACATATATGTTCATAAGTTGTAAAATTTAAACTGATTTAAAATCTTGTCATTTATACAAGGTATAGTTTGTCTAGTGTGTCTTGGAAACAGTCAGTGGGGGGGGGCGGATTTCGGTTGAAGGAGATGTTGGATTTTGTTATTATTCAATATGAGACCAAACAAATTAATATGTTTACCTAGCTCTTGTGTTTGGAAATCGGTCAAAAAGTACAATTTTATTTTTTTACACATAACCATAATGTCATTTTGTTTTATAGGTACTCACTTGATACTGAAGAAACATTATTATTTCTTTCTTCATCGGGTTCACCTTCTTGCAGCACTCTTAGGGATTGGAAAAGATTGACATTTTCCGAAAGTGGTGTCATGTTAGATGGCGCTGCAATGGTTGATGATGACTGTTGTTGTAGTACCTGATCGATGGATCTTTTCTTTTGTGTTTTGACATTGCGCCAGTGACACGGTTGAGTCTGTCAAAGGAAGAATACATTTTTTAAATAATATATTACTCAGGTAGTATTCCTTTGATGTGTGATTGTTTACTGACAACTGCTGACTGCTGGAAAGTAGCGCATTGTGTAACCGGCTTAAGCTGTTGGTCATATGACAATTGACAAGAGACAGTTGATCTAACTGACATTGACATTTTGTGTTTCAAAAATATTAGCAATATAATGATGTCTGAATATGCTTAATAAATACAATAACAGGACAAATATATTATTTTTGGCCCTAGGTAAGAAAATACAGGGTCCAAAATTCGAGTTTTATAAAAGTGAGGTATAAAAAAACAACTTACTGGACATCTTCCATGACACATTCTTACATCACATTCAATGTAAAGTGCCGGTGAACCAGTGAACCGGAATGTTTTCATGTAGGCAAATACTTGTGTTTCGAATACGCCCGAGTCCGACCATGAACCACGGAATCTCGATATCAGCTTATCATCGACGGGACACCTGGATAACCAGAATATGACAAAGCAATTACAATCAAAGACAATTAAATATTTTTCAAATATATATTAAAGGCAACAATTTCTATTTACCCATATTCATCAATTAATTGGATTTTTTTCGTTGCACCATTGTGGGCATAACAATCATTGACGACGATATCGAAACCATCTGAAAAAAAAATCACAATTTCTCATCATTTGAAATTTTCCCGCCAAAAACAAAATGATCTACGCAATTTTGATGTCACAGCTCTCTACAGAGTATTGACATGTTTTTCAAAAATCATCAAAAGTTCGGTTATAGTGATTTCTTCAAGAATTATGAAAGAAGTTTTTGTGGACGCCATTTTTTTTTCGAAACAAGTTTTTGCACAACCACTTAAAAAAAAGAGGTGATTTAATTGCTAAGAAACTCAACGAAACATCATATTTGAAATAACTGATCAAAAACTATAAAACTATCTTAGAAACATTAAATTCAATTTATAATATTAGTTTCGATAGTTTTTTAAATGGAAAATATTTTAAGTTCTTTTTTCAATAAATTTTCCTACCTCTACAGACATCCATCTTAAATTATTGTAGGTTTACGAATAATAATAACCAATGTCAATATGATTGTTCAGTATGGAACCTCGAAAATTATAAAACCAATTAAACCTATGTAAATTTATTTTTATGTATTCAACAATAAACATGACTTAATAATATGCAAAAAAACAAATCTTAACCTTACCGTATTTACTTCTCATGTAAATAATCAATGTCAACGGATCACCAACTCGCACTGGCCCAGTCACTCGATTTCCTCCCGTTCCATATCCATAACGAATCTCCATGTAACATTCAGGTGGTGTCAAGGTGAAAACTACAGGGTTTCCGGTGGCGACTCTATAAATTTCAAAATAGTTGAATTTTAATACTTTCAATTATTCACGATATTCACTTTTTTAATTCTCACAACTTACACAACATCCCAAAATAAAAACAGTAAATTTTTTGTCTCTATAATTCAGTTAATTCACATTATTTTTATTATTCTCATAACTTACTCGACATCCAAAAATGGAAACGTCACAGTTTTCCAAAAATCATAACCATATTCGCATGTCACTTTGAAATGCTCATCGTACTCTTCCTCGATCAGCGGATTGTATTGGACGGTTACGGTATTCCACATGAAATTTTTCTGCATAAAAGAATATTATTTCAATTAGAAAAAAAAATCAAAAAAACAGTCCGCCCGAGCAGGGACTTGAACCCTGGACCCTTGGATTAAAAGTCCAATGCTCTACCGACTGAGCTACCCGGGCTGTTGATATTCATGATCCGAAAATTCAAACTGACTCACCGTTGGTGTTTTTCTGTTCTCTTCATTATGAGTATTTTTACCCAAAGTTCCACATCTATTTAATTGAATATAAAATTCATAATAATCTCGACCAGTACCATTTATATACATACAATCAGGATCGTATGCATAACCTAAAACATGTTATATATATATATATCAAATAGAAGACAGTACATTATAATAATTGAAGCGAACTTCATTAAATATCATTTCTAATTAAATAAAATGCAACTAACCAGCTGAATAAACAAGTCCGGTAAAAGTACCATTGAATCCCACCCTGATTTTCATATAATCGTCTTGACATTCGGCTTCAATATCTGAAATCGAACAAAAAATAAATAATCGAATTTTATAACTAGGTACCTAGTACACATTCTTTTGGAAACTCGGTCAAAAATGAAACAAACACGTCGAAACAGAAGAAAAGTATTTCAGATACAATGTACTATTAATCTGAATTGAATTATATTTCCACTTCTGGAGCCAAAAACACTTTAACAATACCTATGTATCATGGATCCGTAAATTGATTTAGAATTTGGAGCAAAGGCTGGCAAAAAAAACTGTACATAGGTACAGACTTTTAATTCATCATCTATTTGTGACAATACAAATTACAAAATAATAATTGTGTATGTGAGGCGACCGTTTTTTTTCCTCAAAGCTTCCGTTATTTTACACAGTTATTATTATTATCATTGGTGATTTTCTCGAGCGGTAGATAAATATCAAAAACTTCTATACTTCTAAATGGCACGCGCATTCTGCGGTTCTTCGCAGATGGTAGTTCTTCACAACTTGGCCGATACAATTTGAGGTAGGTATATAAATACCTAGAAACTCAAGCGTGGATTCAAATTATTATGTAATATTGCTTACAATTGATGATGAAATGTCGCTAACGTATAAACAAATGTTTTAACTCTGTTTACTCTGTATTTTAACTTTTCTTTTCCCGCCTTACACATGTCATTAGCATAGAACAGAGATATTGAGCGATCAAAAAAAGTCATTCATGTCACATCTCAAATAATTGCATAGGTAGTATTGGCCGTGTTCATAGAAGTAAATGATTACCAACCACTTAGTAATCAGGAATCCTAATTAAACACTTCTGGACAAGACTGATGCATCACTTCACGTTCATTTGTCATAATGACATTTGTCAAATAATAAATGAATAATTGAAATATATTAATTCAAAAATAAAATATATCACAAAAATTTTAAATGGCAGAAGAAAAGCTATTTTCTGATCAGTATATTAAAGTGAAAAAGATTATGTAGTTAACAAAAACGATAGATGTCCAAAATAGAATTGGCTAATACCGTTAAAAAAAGATAGGTTATGTTACACAATTGTGAAACTATCTTTTAAAATTTGTGTTCTATAGTTGTCCCTGACGTTTTGTCACGGACTGACTTCATTGGAGATGCGCGGGGTCAATTTTTTTGTCGTAGTCAACTTTCACTTTTTTGGAAAAGAAACATTAAAAGACATCTAAACCTAAACCAAGATGTTTCTAGTCTTTCCCTAAACCTTAACATTTGAAAATGATTGATTCCGATTCAGCAATTTCTGGACTCTTCGCCTATTTTCGGTTCATTTGAACTATTCGGAAATTATTATTCTAAAAGATCCTAGAAAAAGAGACAAATTACTGGAGATTATTAATTCGAATTAGAACGTACGATCTGAATGATCTGAACACACCCAATCCAATGTTTTTGACTTTGGCAGAGACATTATGTTCTTTGATTTGCAATTTGCAATAAAACTTTGAAATTTTTTTTCACTGGATTGCTCGATAGAACAGCTTAAAATTTTTTAAATGAAACAAATAAACATGACCCATGACGCAACCACTTGTCAATCAATAATAATGAATAACGCCTTGGAGATAGTGTTCTTTGATAATGACATAATGACATTAATCAGTACTCAGTGTTAACTTCACATGTATCAGGCAATGTTGAGATTTTTAAACTTAAACGTCCAAAACGATTATAAAGTGCCAAGATATTGCGTAGAGATATTAGATTGAAATGAAACAGTTTCGATGCCGAAAGCGATGTTTCCGGCGGCTCTGAAGAAGGCCTCCACAGTGCGTTGTTTTTAATACCTCACATATATATATTGTTGCATCATCCCTATAGCCTAGGTGGTTCCGGGCAGCTGAACTGGAAAGTAAACGATGACCGTCGATGTCGATGAGTTTTGTTTTTATTTTTTCTTCCAGCGCGATCAAGGAGTAGATAAATCTTCATTTGACCTCATTACATTGATTTGTATTAGTGTACGTTTTATATAAATAAGGTATTTAAAGTAGTTGATGTTTATGTTCCATTGTCCATGAAAATTATTTTGTGATATGACTGATTTAAATATCTATTTATATATTTACAAAGAATTAATGGAGAAAGAACATTATTATATGAATCTTTTGATTTATATAACTGATACTTAGCTATTGATATTCTGTTTTTATTTAAATTTTAAAAAAAATATATAAATCTGTGATGAGTATTGTAAAAATCTTTAGATCGATTAGATTGAATAAAATGAAAAACAAGAATGCAGTAGTAACAGGTCAATGACAATACGGATATCGCACTTTTCTTTGTTGTTCAGGATTATAGAATCGAAAGACTAGAAGCAAATAAAAAAAACAACGGGTAATCTCAATTATAATAGATTTATATTTAATTTAATCTCGTATAAAAAGAGTATTAGTCTATTGTCATTTCTATGAATTCTGTTGGGAACGGTACAATCTTAGGAATCAAATTAAAAGTTATTTCAGATAGGTAACCTTTGGTTTATTTTTCTTCTTGGAAACATGACAGCAACTTTGAGTGACAGAAAGGATTGTATTATATGAAAGTTACAAGTTACTATGCCTAGGTATAGTGTATTTATATATGATCAGCTAGGGAGTTTAGAGAATTTATTCGTATAGGTTTTGCAGAACACTCTAGAAAAAATACTCACGTTGTACTCGTGTATTGTTAAATCTGAATCGTCGATACTCTCTATCCCAAGTATCCAGCGGTTGTTGCCAGTCGACATCCTCATTGGCTGTTTGCTGATTTCTGGTTCTTAACGATGGTACTGGTACATATTCAGATGCATCGCCCAGAAATACAACCTGTCAGAAAAAATAAATAAAACTCACAAGAAGAAAAATATCTCACACGACCTAGGCTTAGCAGTTTCAGCGAATTTCGTCACTCATGTGATCTAATTCGTTCAAAGTTCATCGTTGTAATTCATTCAAAAACAATAACAAGGCGATTTATTTCAGCCCGCTGACAGACGAACGGTTCGGAACGCTAAAAAGTACATATCTATGCGCAACTATCGTATAAATGACGGCGATATCCGAGGAGTTAGTGTAAACAAGATTATCCCCGGCGAAAGCTCATTGGAATTGGTCAAGAATTTCAAGCTGGGCTTTTTAAAACCTCTATATCATATCCAAAAATCTACCATCTCGCTTCATTGGTCATTTTCAAATGTATAATGACTGGAGAACCTATGACCTCCTCCTTTTTATGAAGTCCGTCAAAAATAAGGCCACATTGAGAAATACACCACTCATACGTACAACTTAATTCCATACCTTATTAGCTATAAAGTCAAATCTCAAATCTCTTTCATTTCATCACAACATCACACAATCATTTCAAAAGCTGCATATTGCGCAAGTCAACTATACACAGGATGAGATGATTCATTTTGACATATCGGATACATCTCTTCTTCATTTTGTGAATAAAAATGAAATACTTGGTATAGGTATTTGATGAATACATGACCAGCCTGCCAAAGGGAAAACACTAATTAATAACCATTTATTGTTTTTTTTTTCGTTTGTATTGTTTGTAGGTAACTCTTATAAATAGATACGTTTTAATGTACCGGAATAAAGATTGTATTTTGCAAGTAGCAAATACCTATTTTATGAAGACATTTTAAACGTGTGTATACAGGGTTGCTGGTATGTAAGAGGAAAGCTTAATATTTCCCACTAAGCTAAGATAGTTACTGAAACATGTTCAAAAGGTTAAAGATTCCTTATAATCAAATTCAATAAATATTATACAGGGTCTGCCATTCTGTCATCAAGTCAATGGAGTACCAAGTATCGATTCATGCCAATATGTTTTCAATGGTAGGGTACTCGGGTCCTTTAATGTGTGATTTTTTACTAACAACTGTTGGCAATTAGCGCGTAATGCCTGCTTAAGGTCTAAGTCAGATGACAAGAGACAGTAGATCTTGGAAACTGACATTTTGACATAGGAATAGATCATGGAAGTATAAATTGTAGATATAATTATTAAATGAAGAGCGTCATCTAGTAAGACAAAACGAAAACTATTTTTGGACCTAGGTAGGAGAAGACACATTGAGTTTTCTTAACAGTGAATTGAAGTATAATAACAATCATCTTTCAATCTCTTACACTTTCTGGTGCATTTCCCTCTTGATTGAGAGCATCTCGGGTGTGATTTTCCAGCAGGGCTGCTGTCTCTGGAAGATGTTCGTCATGATGGATGTTTTCTGATGGTGTATCGGCAAATGTGTCCAGTCCCAGAGAGGTACTGCTACTGCTGCTTACACTGTATTCCACAGATATGGTTGTGTCTTCGACTTCCTGACAATGCGACATCTGCAAAAATTAATATAAATATATATTCTATTAGGTAATAGTCTAATTTAGCAGGTTTTGCTATAAAAGCCCTGAAAAAACCATTTTTTGTTAAAATAGATGCATGTTAGTATAACTTTTAATACAATTGAGGCGGAGACGCTATTTTTAATGATCTGTTAATAAAAAACGAAAAATGGTCTTCTTAGGACTTACTACTTTTAGCTGAAATTTTCAATTTGGAAGTGTGTCTTCTAAATCCCAAATAGTATATAATCATCCTTGCATTCTAACAAACAGTTCAACATTAACAAAAATATGCGAAAAAGTAAGGCTAAACGAATTGATGATTGACTTGTGCAGTGTGTTTGACATTTAAGATCTGTCAATTCCAATATTGCCAAAACTGCCAATGAAACGTTTGCGATATTGTTTTTTTTAAATATTTGGTAACGAAAGCATCAACCAAGGGGTCAGATCAAGAAGAATGGAAACAGGAGAATAAACTCGCCCTAAACATCGTTCAATAATACGCATATGTTTTGTAAATGCGTCTTTGCGCACCATGCCATGCGCAACAAGCGGCTCTCACTCAAAAAAGACAGCAGATCAGATCATAACCACGAAGATAAATAAAGAGAACAAATATTTAAGGTAGTTGTCAAGATGTTCGTCAATGTTCGTCGTACACGAGGCCACGCCGCTGATATTCAACTTCTGTAATCTCATTAACAAATCATTCAAAATAGCATCTTCCGCTTTAATTTTATTAAAAGTTATGTTGACATACATCTATTTTTGCAAACATTTTTTTTAGGCGCCAAACCAGACATTTACCCAATTTAAAATGAAGACTATACATTCTCGAAAACTGAAAATTTTATCTGGTAGATAGTAGTACATATTGAAGAAAATATCATTCTTCGAAACATTTAACTCGTATTTTTTCACAAAACTCGAAAAAGTTTCCAAGTTACAACACTGAGAAAGAGCAAAATTGTTGTACGTTTATTTTGAAATCACAATGAACATGCCTAAGTTAATTTTAATCAATTTTGACACTCAAACATATTACCATTAAAATTAATTATTATTAATTTTTTTTTCGTTTCAAAATTATTTTATATCATTTTAGTTCGTTTTAAAAATGGGAAAAAATATTTATTATCTTCGAAGACTTGCACAAATAATGTAGGTATAATTAAGTCCAGTATTAACAAATAATTACCATATATAGGGTAAATAACATTTTCAAGAAACTGAAATCGGTAAAACAAACCCACTTTCCTTTTTGTGTGCTTTTAGATGAATCAGATAGCCCTCGATGGACAAGTAGGTGATTTTTCCTTTATTTTTGCTCCAGTTTCGCGAATTCTTAAAGAGAGCTATCTAAAAAATCGGGCAAGTATAATTTGCAAAATGTTCCGCACTGTCTCGCTACTAAGTTGATTCACAGCTCCACTGTATATTTGTCATTCTTTATTTACCTACACTGCAATTATTCAAAAGCTAGTCACTGTTTTAGAAGAAAACCCACACAAATAATACACGAAATTAAAGCTGACAGTATCCAGATGTGCCGAAAATTGTCTAAATATACCTAAATATTAATTAATTATGTTCAAAACCGTGAATTATTATGTTTATTTCCATTAGGCCTAGCTGCCAATAGATGGCAGCACATGTTAAATATCGTTTTGCATTCAGGCCATGTATCTCAAGTAATCGTCTAGTAAAATTAAAAGTGGATTATTTACTAACAAGAACTATGAGATTAACTTACCTGTGTTAAAACTGCAGTTAAAATATAATATACCAATACTGATAATGACCGCCGCCTGTAAACAAAAAAAAAACGTTTAATTACTAAGACAAAGATTATTTAAGCAAATGGGTATTTTATTTTTGTTTGATTCCGTATAGATTCCATCCTCCAGGTTACTGTGTCAGTTAAAATAACGTGTGCCTAGTTATATGTACATTATTTTCATCTTTACACTTAGCACGCAAACAACCGTATTTTTACAAATTTTAAATATATAAACAACAGTAAAGCTGAAGCTATGAATTAGGTGAGATAAAACAATTTTTTGCTCATTTGGCTTGTGAACGTCGTTCCAGTGTGCGACTTTTCTTGTGAAATACAATAATAATTATTGTTAAATATATTCTAGTCAACACTGTAATCTTCAAGGTGAGTATCATACATCGCAGCTGATATATATTCAAGCTCTAGCAGTCAGAAGGTATGAGCCTCTTTAGCTCAGTGGCAGAGCACTGGTCTTGTAAACCAGGGGTCGTGAGTTCAATCCTCACAGGAGGCAGAAATGTGGTTAATCTTTTTTCTCTAAATAATGTTTTTTTCAAATAATTGTTAATAAAATAAAAATGATATAGAGTGTTTTTCTCAATTTGAGACTGTTCATACAATTTTAACTCGACCTTTTTTTTTTGTATAGGAAAGAAATTATAACTTTTTAAATTGTTTTAATAATATAAAAATGATATTAAGCATTTTTTTATCATTCAAGAATGTCGATGCGATTCTAACTCGACCTTTATTTCTAAAGGAAATTCTGACCATCGTATTACGCGATTGTGTTGTTGTTTACATACATGGAAATTAAAAAGTGTAACAAATTAATCATCATTCTATGTATGGACTGACCAGCTCAACTCAACTATAGTGTAATAATTAATGCCGCTTGATGTAAATGTGTTCAACATAGCATGTATATAATATATGGACTATATACACATAGACAAAATGAGATAAATGAATGGTTATTTTACGTAAAAAAATGCAGACAAAAAGGCGAATTGTATACCTCCTCCATTTGGTTCGTCAGTCATTTTCCATTTTGGAAGCAATTTTATTTCAAAATGAACTCAAAAATTCTTGCTAATTTTAATGATCCCTTGTTGCCATGGCAGCTCGAAAAAGTAAAGAATAACTCGGCAAGATGAGACATTTCTTGATTTTTATTGGAATTTCTGATTTTTTTAATCTACATATATGAACTTGTTCTGTAAGTTTCTGTTGAAATATTATCAAATCGGCCAATTTATTTGAAAATTATAAGTGCAGATGTAGATATGTAATTAAAATATCATATTATTTTCTGTGCCAACTTCAAAATCTTAATAATCCGTACATTATGTATTGGATAAGTTTGGATTGATATAAAATTGTTTTTTGGTCAATATTTAATTTAGTTTTATTTACTGCAAGCGATTTAGATATGTCTAGAACATACAGATGCTTCAGCAATGTTCCCATAGAATAAAATAATTTTTTTATCAGTGCTTCCTAAATATATTTTTGATTGCTATTCAATAAATATACAGAAGTGTCTGGTAATAAATCGCAGCTTAATTTTCAAAATTTAATTGACAAGAACAACTATCCATACTAAATAGCGTATTCCGGGACATGGAGAAGATTTATTGGATTCAATAGAAAATGCCAATATTTCATTGGTTACGTTAAAAGTTAGGTGCATACATTTTATGTTAAAATGATAGTATATAAACGTCCGTCAAATTTTATCAGATGCTATTTTAAAGTATCAGTATGTATATATGTAGTTACTTTTCTTTGGAAATTGTTCTGTCAGGTTTCGTAAATAAATAGGATTTTCCACAGTATCTGTCTGTCTGTTTAGATGCTAATTTTACATTAATTTGATAAATCTTGGTTGCATGAAGATGATAAAATATAAAATAGCTACTTAACAATTTAATTTCAAAAGTTGTAAATGGCAGTCCATTTTTTTATTTTATATAAATCGGGTGATTTTGAAGCTATCTGAAGCACCATTTCAAAATAGGGTTATTCATATTTTTATGTTTATTTGTCTTCTTATTATAATAACATATAAGAGGCAACCCTAACTTTGCTAGAATCACTTGCAGTTTTTCGAAATTGCTTTAAAAAATGGGGTCTTTTCTTAGTAACTATAGAAATTTGATGGTATAAAATTTCTTTTTAAAAATGAAAGAAGATGTTAGTGGTGCACTAAAAAATAATGCAATTTTACTATATTAGTCTGCAGTTTTTTTTGGGTTGTGCTCGCCTTATAAATGTTAAATGTGCTCCGATTTTCATGATTCTTTTTTCATTTGATAGAGGAATACTGAGAAGTGGTGCAATTGAAAAACTAAATCGACATTCAACATGTCCTTCCCCTCAAAATTTTCATCCAAAGGGGTGGAGGGAGCAATTTTTTTTCGAAAATCGAAAATTTCAGGCGACAAAATTAAAAAAGAGACTATTTCTGGCTACGTTTAAATACGTTTTAAAAAAATATAAATAGGTTTTCGAATTACAGCTGTGTTAAAGTTTGTGTGTCTCCGCTATGTGGTTGGGTTTTTTTTTTCGAAAATTGCAAATATGAGACGGCCAAATTAAAGAAGAGATTATATGTAGCGACATTTGATTTGGAATTTTGGAAAATGTACGGTTTGCAAATTACAGCAGTGGGAAAGTATGAAATATATGTATTTTCGCGATGTTTTGATATTTAAAAAAAATTATATTTATTTGAAAGAGGAGACTTGAGAAATGGTCCCATATTAGTTAAAACTCAAATCCGAAATATCCTTCCCTTAAAAAAAATACCCTCGAAGGGGGTGAAGGTGGTAATTTTTCTCGAAAATCGCAAATCTGAAGTGGCATGATTGAACATTTTTTCAAAAGAGTTACGGTTTTCGAGTTACAGCGATGTTTAAATATCAAATATGTATAAATTCGCTATGTGGAGGGGACAATTTCTTTCGAAAATTGAAAATCTGAGGGAAATATGTTTTGGGGTCTCTAAATAATAACAAGTACAAGCAAAGAATATACGTGGGTAATAGGATAAGTACTATCTTCTCTGGTATTAGTGAACATTTAACGATTTCCGTGAATAATGTCTCAGTCAAAATTGCGAAATAAATATTTAAAAAAAATGGACCGACGTTTTAGTTGGTGCACTGAAAAATTCAAAATAATATTAATTCTATTGGTGCTGGTACTTGTGAAGTTGGTGCCAAAAGTTATCAATCTAACTGCAACTGCACAACTTCAAACGTACCAGCACCAATAGAATTAATATTATTTTGTATTTTTCAGTTCAACAACTAATAACATCGGTCCAATTTTTCGTAAAAAATATTTGTGATAACTAATGTTACACTAAAAAGTGTAAAATAAATATTTTTAACAAACAAATTGACCGACTTTATGGTGCACTGAAAAATTCAGAATAATATTATTAATTCTTTAGTTGCTGGTACTTTTGAACATAATAGGCCGTCAATAATAAAATCTTGTAATTTTCAATGCAATGAAAGATTCACAATCAAGTACTGAATAATAATAAAATAAAAAAATCCTACCTCATTACTTTATCCATGGTTCTTCTTTTCAAAAATTTCCAGCACAAAACCAAAATACACTCACAATATAACCACTACAAAAATAATGTCCACATCGGCCTGTTATTATATTATTGTTGCTGCAGCAATGACATTTCCAAAACAAATTATATGTTGGAAGAAAAAAAAATGAAAAATAAAAATAAAATAACACTTGCCGACTACCAGTAAGTACTTCGAAGATGACTGACAACGATGGATGATGGCCCTAAGTACTTTTTAATTGTAGTAGTACCAAATAGAGAGTACTTATCATAAAGTCTGTCACAAAACCAATTATAATGACAATAATAATAATAATATTATATTTTTTGATGTGTTACGAAACAGTTCAAAAAGAGCAATTATTAAAATTAGAATTTTTTGTGTCACGGATCCTTACGCGGGTAGGTAGGTACCTACTACTAATAGGTACTACTCTCTGATGCCCAGCCAAATGTAACTAAGCACACACTGTTTGTTGTTAGTTTATGATGTTCTATGCTTGCTTTCAAGACGACAAAATAATAATTATTATTTTTGAGCTGTTCTTGTCAGCAATCAACTAGGTACTAGGTACTACTGTATACTCTACTATATAGTAGTAATGGATTGTTTCTTGGTAGAGTTCTCGTCACAAATTACGCGCCGCGTTTCCACTACTACTTATTATAAAAATAATATTTTCAACACTCTACTTGTTCGTTTCTTCGTTCACTCAAGAGCTCTCAGCCGAAAGACTTTGCGATCCTAGTTAAGTACTCCCCTACTCCTTTAACTATATAATAATAATAATAATACTAGCGCCCCATCTTAAAAGGAGGAACAATCATTTTTCTGCTGCGTAATGAAATAATTATTCCTCTTGTTGATTTTCGTCTATACCAGATGATTCGATTTGATTTGCACGGTGTCTTTTCTATTTTGGATGTTTTTTTGTGATTGATCTTTTGTTCACTCTGCATAGTATTTAGAGGATAACAAAGTTGTCTGGATTTATTGTGAGTTTATATAATCGAATTATGTTGAATATGTGAGTTCACATGCGTCTTTGTCAAAATGTTATTGTCTGTTTTTCAATGAGATCAATCCAAATACAAATAAAAATTATTGGTTTAATTTCCATATTATTTCTGGTTTTATGGTTTAGGAATTTTTGAGGATATATATGTTATGATTTAATTTGTTATTATACAGGGTGGTTCTCCGGGAAAGACATTGATCATGGATTGTGGTGGACAAACCATAACTACAAAAAAGTTCGTAGCATTTTAGGTTATAGCAGAAGTAGCTGCTAACAAATTTGTTAATTTTAATGGAATACTCTGTATATTACCACATTTTTCGATTTCTTGTACAATTTTGAAAACATTTTATGTATAATGTCCTATACCTAAGTCTAACCGTTTTTGACATATTTCAAATTTTATGTAAAAACTAAGTTTACAGTCCAAAACATAATTATGAATCTTTCCTATGAGGAAGCCTTTAATATTTAATTTGGTTTGATTTTCTTGTAGATATTTTGATAATAATTTATACAGAGTGATCAAAAAAGAAGCTTGATCCAAAAAAACGTCAGCATTTTTTTTATAATGTTATTTTATTGTATTAAGCAGCAAAAATAAGGGGAACTTTGTATAAGGTTGTCTATAACGAAAATTAGTATTTTTTTTAAATAATTGTCAATTTTTCATTTTTCTATTTAAAAATGCTACACATCTTTAAAGTTGTGTTAGAAGTGCATCAGAAAATAATAACAAATGTCTATAAAAGACAAAAATTGTCAAAAAGTTGATAGAATATTTTTCGTTTGCAAATTTTGAGTAATTATCATATCGAGAAGACCCAATTATACAAATGAAGATTATTTGAATTTATTTATTATTATGGAAAACGCGATAAAGTTATTTCAAGAACTTGTAATACAATATCCACAGAAATAGAAACCAAAACCTGTTGAGTACATTATAGAAAAAACCTCAACAAATTTGAATTTCCCGCGCTTCCAAGATGGTGTCCAAGATGGCGGCCATGACGTCACTTCCGTGCCAGAAGTCTCCTTGTATATCTCCTAAAGGTACATAGAAATAAACCAATTGTTGACAATAAAAATAACGAAATGCTCCTTTTTGAAATAATTGGCAAATTATCATTTTTCTTTGTAAACATTTATTCTATACTTGTTATATACTGACGCACTGACGCGAGGTGGAGGGAGGCAAAAAGCTTGGAGCCAAAATCTAATATTTTTTCCGTGTATAATACCTACACTAGTTTTTATCTGACGGGAAAAACGATGATTTAATAAATAAATGTTACAATATATTAAAGTCAGGAAATTATTGAAGTTGAATTTGAAGTTTTAAACTGGTAGGCTGCACTTATGGCGACAATTTGACCTGCGTTGCTAAGGAAACCTTCCAAAGTAATCAAATATCTGTCAATTTAATTCTGCGATTTGATTTAAAAATTGCTAGCTTAGGTGCCTTTTGTGCGCTGGATATTTTGGGGATTCGGGTATTTGGAGATTCACGTCATTGGCTGAAATGGTCACGTGAACATAGCGAGAAACGTCAAAATCGCCGAATCTCCAAATACCCAGTAAGTTCGTTCAAACTTAACTTTCTGACAATCTCCAGAATTACACGCACGCGCAATTTTCGATTGGTTTGTCGGCCTCGACTTGCTGTCATCTCATAAGAGTCAATTGTCATTAGATTAAATTTATAAATATAGAAGAGTAGTTGATTAAACCACAAACACCGTCTGCTGGACCGTCTTCATCAATTGCTTCCTCCTCAAGTAGTATATAATTTTTTTCGTATATAGTTTATTTAATACTAAAAATGATTTGTCAACGGAAAGGAATATAGTGGCTTGGAAATGAAGAAAATGGATGGTCAAGTCAGTCTCCAACACCCAAATACCCAAAGCTGTAAATACTCAGCACATTGACATTTCCCCCACCACTCTAAATCCCCAAATAGCCAAATAATCAATTCTCCCTCGCACAAAAGGCAGCTTTAGTGGTTGTTCGTTTGTAAAAAATGTCTGGTTTCGTGTTTTCTCTGACTTCACAGGAGTGAAAGTGATACTTTGTCACATGTCAACAGGGTTAAAAAGTCAAACTTTTTTGCCGTCAACGAAAAAAAATTCACAACTTTGAGTGTAACAAAATCATTCAATTTTCACACTTCAGACTTTCCCTCTGCTGTAATTGGAAAACCGTACATTTTTTTTAATTTCCAATTCAAATGTTCCTTATCTAATTTTACCGTCTCAAAATTTTAATTTTCTAAAAAAATGCTCTCACCTTATAGCGGAAACATATTTCTCATTTTACCACCGCTGTAACTCGGAAACCTGTATTTTTATTTTGAAAAATGTCACCGGATATGTTCTCTTCAATTTGGCGCCTCAAATTTTCAATAAAAAAATGACCCCCTCCTACCCTTTTAGGAGAAGTTTTTGGGAGTAAGAGCAAGCGGAATATCGTTTTTTTTTCTTGCGAGTTGGCAATAGTCTTCTTTCAAATGAAAAGAGAATCATGAATATCGGTACACGTTTACTATTTAAACAAAAAACATGCAGACGACAACCGTTCTCGAGTTGTATACCTCCTCCGTTTGGTTCGTCGGCCAAAAGAAGAACATGGAAGACCTTGCAGCATTTCCCTTTTGCCACAGCCAGCCAACATCACCATCATCATTATCAACAGCGCAAATTTCACACTAATTACTATACAACAACACACGAAACCGTATTAACATTTTTTATACTCGTACCTATATGTAGATATCTGTGAGTGAGTTAAGATTTTCTTTCCTTTTTTACACAATGTGCGAGTTGAGTATGTGTCAGTTTGTCAACGACCTTAACATACTTTTTGGGCAATATGATGATGATGACTTCTTTTTATCATCCGGCAAGATCATCGGCAGGAAGGAGGAAGCCCATCAGAAGGAATCATTGAGAATGGTTTATACAATAATATATACAGGGCTTCCCAGAAGAACCGAAACGGTCGAATATTTCAGCAACGGTTTGACATAAACATATGAAATTTGGTATACGGAAGTTATCAGTAGTATCGAATCTAAAAAGGCTGTTCGTGCAGTAATTTGGGACGATTTGATAACTGTTTAAAATGCACATGTGCGGTTTAAAACAGTTTCCAAGTGGTTTGGGATTTTGTTGCTCGAACACCAAACTGCAGTTTGCAAACTACCCCTTGCACTTTCTTACAATTTTGTCGTCATAGAACAAATGACTATGCCGATAGATATGTTTTATGACCAAAGATAAGAGAGAACATCAATGAAAGACTGATGGACAAAACACAAAACCAGGGCTTAGTTTAGGACTGTGGTGGTGTTCCCTGAAAGGGATTTCTCCAACAGCAACAACAGAGAACACTATACTCTAAGAAGAAGAAGACGCTTCAACAACGCCTGTCTCAAACTGAGTTTGGAAATCGTCAAACTACTGCTCTAACATCTTACTAGTAGTTGGGAATAAATTATTTCATCGTAAAGTGAAGTGCGCAGGCGTCTGACGGTTTGGGACTGGTTTGAACCGCTACTCGAACACCCTTAATAATAATATTAGCAAAGTTGCCAGATTTACAGTTTTTCCTATGGATCCCTCAACTTTATTTTTTTAATGTAATGCTATGTTTATTTTTGGCCCAATCAATTTTTCTTTGTCAAATTACTATGACCCTATAAATATCAAATTTTAATTCCCTTAATTTTTGCTAATATGGCAATTCAACATTTCGTTAGAAGATATCACAAAATTTCTTTGTCCCGAGAAATCGTAGCGATATGACAATGAAAATTAATTTATTAGATATTTTTTGGCAAGTCTGATCTAAAAATACCATTTACAACGTGGTCAAATTTACATGTTGTTTCCATTAATTCTTCCAAAGTATTTATTTAAATTCCCTTTTTAAAATTTTGGGCATTTTATTTGATACCATAAAGTTAAATTTTTTTAACTGAAACAAATCGAACCCTATATTGAAACATAGCATTACATTAGAAAAAAATCCCGATGGCCTGTAGCCAAAATTCATTGAATTGAAATTTGAACAACCTTTTCATTGGTATACTTACATGTCATTACATGCCAATTGCCCATTTTTAACCGCATAGCCTTGCGGTTAGAGTGTTTGAGGTTGTTGTTTTGGCTGTTGAATATAAAGCAGATAGGGTTCGCGTTCCGCTTCAAGGCTGGATTTTTTTTTGCCTATTTCTTATCAATAATTTAAATATATATTTCTTAATAAGGGTCTATACTACGATCTCCAGAAAATGTACAATTACATCAAATTTATATTGAGTTTTCATGTTTTATCAATATTTCTTATTTTTTTATTTATAAGTTTTTATTTTATTTTCTGTGTATTTTATGAAAAATTGCTTCGTACAAAAGTTGTAGGTACTGATTATATCTATAACCCAAAATTATTTTGATACAATTTACACCTCGGCTTTTTTATGATAATTTTATTAAATGTTTGAACGGTCGCCATTTTGAAACTACCAATCTGATAATGCCCAATAACGAACTCGGCCGAGATATGAAATTTACCTAATAAGTTGAAGGCTCCATTGGAAAAACTGTAGATCAGGCAACGTTGCAAATATTATTTTGAGATCCAGCACTATTGATAACCCCCGTAGATATACCAAATTTCACAAGTTTATGTCAATAGCCGTTGCTGAAATATTATTCGGCCGTTCCGGTTCTTTTGGGAAACCCTGTATATATACCTACAAGACGCATAGTTTTGCTTGTGTTCTGCGATATTATTATGTTTCTTTTTAGAAAATTTATCAACACTTCGAGGTGTGTCATTGATGTTGAGTGACAAGCAGCGGGACCTTGCTATATTTTATGTCCTAAAGGAAATGATGATATTCATGTATGTTATGTGTCCACATACCAGTTAATTACTTTATTTGAAGAAGAAAGAAAAACAACAAAATGTTATTGTTGTATGAAACACTTAATTAGTGATGTCGTATTGAGGAGCATTTAAAGACGAGTATCCTGATATTATTTATCGAAATAATTAGGTGTATAATGACTTGATTAGATGCGACACTGAAAAATACAAAATAATATTTTTTTGAAACACCTGCCTTGACAATTCAACTTTCGAACATTGATTACTGTCGTCGTGAAAGTAAGTCTAGTACAATGTAACCTCTTCAATCTGGACATCCTGTGGTTAAAAGTCATAATCCGAACGCATTTCTCTTATCTTGACACTTGCCATGCGCGCGAAATTATCTAATTTTAAAGCCTGTCACTACTGTCACTTGTCACACTGTCAGAGCGTATTTGGCAGTCGAACTTTGCGCAGTCTTTCATCATCTTTACATTCGCTTCAAGTGCTGTGGTAGGTGTTTATCGTTAAAACAAAAAATGTCGAAAAGAAAACACACAACGCTAAATTTGCAACAAAAGCATCAACAAATTAGGTTGGTGGCTTACGGGGAAAGTGTCAGATCAGTTGCCAGTACATTTGATATAGGATAATCTACCTTAGAGGATATATTTTTAAGAACAAAGCCAACATCGAGGATCGCAATTTTTATAAAATGACTCTACTTATATCAGTATCTATCAACATAAAATATTTATATCAATGGACATCAAGCACCCCACGCTTTTTTACATTAAAATGATATTTGTTTTATTTTTCTAATTTTAAGTTTGGTTTGCTATTAAAGCGTGATTTTTTTCACTCCTATTATGCCCATATTTGTATGTGGCGTTAGTGTCGATTATATGTTGCTGTGGATATTTATTGTTTCTTTTTTATGAGAATATGATCTTGTTTTCTCTGGTCACTTCCAAAGTATAATTGCTTTTTTTAAAGGTCAAGACAGAAAGCCCATTGACAGGCTTACCATAAGGCTATCTTTTTGAAAATGCTACCCTTAGAGTAGGACTCTTGTCATTTTAAAAAGAAATCAGCTGTTGGTACTTTACAAAATTAGGAGAAAATAAATATAAAAAAACTCGAATGGAATTTACATGAAACGCTAAGCTCCAGAGAGCAATGTCCAAGAAAAGACACCTGGAGAAAAAATATTATAAAAAATAAGTATCTAGTTCTGATGAAATGTACGTTACTCTTATGAGATAGTTGTCCTTTATCTTTCTATCAGTTTCACAAACAAGGTAATAAAACTTGGAAGCAGTTATAGTGAGAAGACGAGTTTCATAGAAAATAATATTTTTTATGTTATAAAATTGAAAGTGGTCTAGTCAAGAGTACTTAACGTTCAAGATTGGAATACAGTCATATGGCGCTTAAAATGGCAAGTTTAAGAACAAAACAATTGAAAACTAACTGTCTTATTTATAAAAACATATGGGAGGTTGTGATTCATAAACGTTCGATAGCATTAAAACACCCTTATAGCGATATTTAATCTAATTATATTAAACGAGCAATGCTTGTATTTATATATATATATATATATATGCAAATTTTATCTCGGAATCTGTTCTACCGATTTCGATGAAAATTCGTATGTATGGGTTCTAGAGTATATTGAATCGATTGGTTGTAGTCACATTCACAAGAAAAATCGTTTTCAGCAATTAATATTCTCATTTCAAGAGTTCCATAGATTATATGTCAGATAGCGATATGAACCCATTAATGTAATAGGGAGAAATAGTCCTATGGTAAAGCATCCGGGTAATAATGTAGAGTTTCTGGGATCGAATCCCGATCACCTCTGAGATTTTTTTAACAAAACCCATTTTTTAAATAAAAGATGTTAAAATGAATTTCTAATAATTTAATTGGAAATTTTCAATGAAAATTTGTACATACCTAATATATTGCGACCCTTAAGGTACATATTAGCTAATGCAAGGAAGGGTTAGCAGATTTTGGTAAATATTAGCGAAAAGGGGTTTTTGGAGTCGAGAAATCGATTGACGATTCTTTTATATTTAATCGGTGTGACCCTCGGGGTCCACACTAGCTATTTCAAGAATGGCTCCGCATATAAAAGTTTCAGTACCTATGTATGGTGTTTGGGGGTTGATACAGCTGAGTTTTGGTATATTTATCATTCATATTACACATTCATATTTATTTCGAAATCTATAACTTACCAATAGGTATATGTGAACAATAAAAGCAGTATTTACCCATCGCAATACATTTTAACCAGAGATATGCACATTTGTTAATAAGTTTAAATATCCTTAGTAACTCTTATAGCCCTACTCTAAATTCTGTGTTACTCAACTTATAGAAGGTTCGACTACATATAAACCCATTAGAAGCGTCTAATAGGGCAAAAATGGCCGAATTCAGCTGATTTTTGATTGACTGCTGCTCATCAAGAGGTTATATTTTACGTCACAATATGATATTTTTTGATAGAAATACTGAAAAATAGAAGCTGGAACATGTCGCAAAAGCGTTGGAATAGAAATGAAGTGTCATTTTTTGATTATTGCTGTCAAATATATTTTCTGGTATGGCCTGATCACTCAGATTCAATCGGTTTGTCATAGAATTTAAAATGACTGTAATAACATAATTTCAGTTATTGAACGTTTATGAATAGAACGAGTGGAATTTTTGGAAAAGAAAAAAAATAGTTTTTATTATGCCTTTAAGATTTGAACCGTACCGATGAGTACTACTGCTATCTCTCCTTTTTTTGATTTATATCTGCAGCAATTCCATAACAAATTAATGTGTCTACCACACCACAGAATTAAATTTTAAATTTGTCTGACAATTGCGACAACTGACAGTGAACAGCGCGACATAACCATAGAGTAATATATACGACGATCTGCCACAGAGCACAGAGTACTTGTATACCAGAGAGCAGAGACATGTATATATGCGCTCCATGCTCGTGCATAATTCCAGTGACGGATCCCATTGTCCGACATTGTCGTTCCATGTCGAAGAAATAATTTGATCTTGCTCGAATGGGATAATTAATCAATATTGGATCAAACTTGGAGCTTAACCGGCGGCGAGATGTCTGCGATCTAAGTACGAATTCGAAATTTCAAGTCTCTAGACCATATGGCGCCTGAAAAATTGAACTGAAATTAATAAAAACTATTTAAAAAGTAAGTAATGAGCATTAAAATCTATTTTGAGGTATTTTTATAAATATGACTGTAAGAAAACTAACCCCTTAACTAAAAAGTCGGGTGTCTGTTCACTCAACTTTGTATTTTCAGTACAAACTACAAGGTTCGTATTCAATTTTGACGTATGATGCACTTTTTACCAGAATGTAATACCTCCACTGTTTAGAAAGTCGATCCAAAATGATTTTATTCATTCCTATTTGTTTGTGTAACAATTTTCATCCATTTCTATAATGAATAATCTTAATTTCATATCAAAATTATCTTCATTCAAAACAATTCCTATTAACAATAGTAATTATTAATAATTTTCATTACAACACTCTGCTCTAGAATGATTATTCAATTATATAATAAAAAAAAATTGCAGATGAATAAGTAACTAAGTGAAATATTTCCATATTGGCGGCCACAGTTCTTTGTTTTCACACTTGACAGCATTTCGACAAAAAGAGATGCGTTAAAGATGACGATGACATAATAAAAATAAAAATAAAACTCTGAATATTCCAAGTGGTATCTCAAAGTGCCCCATCATCTTGTTCACAATCATATTGTCCGTGTATACGTACTTAGATACTGAGAAAGATATTCTATTACTAGACTATGGATTTTAAAATAAAAAGCCTTAATGGATGTTCCTTTGTTTGTTCGATAGGGGAAAAATTATCAACTATTGAAAAGTCCATAATGTAATAATAATGGTAAAGTAAGTAATCGTTTGAGTGTGAATGTTTGCCGACAGGAAAAATATTGCCATAATTGAAAGTACATTATTATTGGCCAGTGAGGTTATCTCTGACAATTCTCAAGGTCGCCCAAATCTGACCTTCTGATAGATATCTTGATCCCATCAAAAACATAAATGTGAAATACGAGCCAAGTGCAGTATTATCTTTTTATAACTTAGGATAATATATTGAGCCTATGTCTGACTTGGCTAGTCTTCATACTTATACGAATTATATTATAGCCTTCGCAAGTTCTAAAGCTATAAATTCTCATTTTTGACCGGCGAACCCCGAACGGAGGAGGTATACTGTTCGACTGTCTGCTTTTTTTTCGCGCGTTTCATATAGTAAACGTACTCCGATTTGGATTATTTTTGATTCATTTGAAACAGGAAGCTTGAGGAATGGTCCCACCAAAAACCGCCCTCGAAGGGAGTGGAGGGGGTCAATTTTCTCGAAAATCGGAAATCTGAGGTGGTATAATAAAATATAGGGATAAATCCGGAATAGTTAAATACGATGGAAAGAAAAAACAATAATAGACTTAATTATTATATCAGATACCATAACCTCCTAACCACATAAAAACATAATGAAACAAAATTATCACAGAACATCAGAAGAAGAAATAGCGGTCAATAAGTATAGAAGTTTTTAATCAACCTGATATTTTATTAGCTGGTGTGCTTCGCCGCATAGCTTAATCAAATATTTGATTATTCGAAAAACATTCGATATGGACGTGGAATTTAGCGTGAAAAGGCCCATGTTCCACTTGATTTTCATTTAATTTTACGCTTTATCCAGTAAAACCAATAAGTACAACTGTAATAATATGGACGAAGGCTTTGTTCCAACTCCAGGCAATCGCGATTTCCAAAACCGGCCTCAATGCGCATGTTTGTCAAACAATTGTCCATCTGACAAATCTTAGAACATCTGATAACTTACCAGATTTCGAATTTACTATATTTAAATGAACATAATGTAATTTTTGTGAATCGGGCCTAAAAACAATGTAACCTAGCCTATCCTTAGTTCTTTTATCCTGCATTGTCAAATGTCAAATATGTTAATTGCGTAGTGCGTCATAACGGTGTCATATGAAAAATTTTGTATGTTGTTAAGATTGATGAACCTAATTAAGTAAGCAAAAGATTTGAATATATCAATCTGCACAAAGTCGCATCATCTCTTTACTAGCTACGGACTTGTTTCTTATTGACCTTCCCACATCATATTAAGATCGAAAAGTCGAATTGACATGTCTAGGTTATAATTCGTAATCCATTATGACGTTCCATGTCAATATAAAACCAATCACAATACAAGTTCGTTTATTTATGTCAAATAATTTGAAGACGTCGAATGTGACAACTGATTAATATAAACTATAAAACAGGAACAGGTAATCCGGTAATTCTAATTACTCCAATCGCTTAGTTTGCAGTAATCAGAGAGTTGAAGTCTCTATTATGACAGCTACCAGTAAACAAATGAGCTAAGCGATGCATCAGTAACCAGTCGTGTCCACTAGAGTGTAATTAGTAATTAATAAGCGAATTGTAATCAGTTACTGCTGTGGACATGACTGGTGTGGTGTGAATTTTACAATTTGACAACGTTGGAAATTTCAGGCATACCAACTGAGCTGTCATCTGTCACGTAATACAACTTGTTATTAAAATTGAATTGAATAATTGAATAGCTGTTCTATTGTGAGTTTTAAGTGAAATTCGAAACCAAAAAGGCTCTGTACATCATTCCGTATACAATTTTAATGGCAAAATAAGTTATTAGAGGTAAATGGATCATTAGATTCTGTTGTTGTGATAATTATAACTCAAAATCAACTTGAGAGAGCTTTTGTCTTGTGATGGTTAAACTATTAGTATTAAATAAGAGCAAACATACGTAAGTGAATTTATCTCAATAATTATTGTAGTTTTTATTTCGAAGGAAACTAGGTTGAAACGGGCGTTGATGCGTGATGAATTTCAAGAAACTGTTTCTGATGTCTTCTTGGAACAAAACCTATTCTATATGGATAATTTCAAATCTTTCGCTATATTTGAGAAGTTAAATTAGTACCTACTAGTATCTACCTAAGTAGTCAGTCATACCTACCATGGAAAAATGTGTTTTGTATTGAGAGTTTGATGGCCGTTGTGGGTTTTTTGTTGTTAACGTGGGAATATTTAGAGCACCGTTGTAATAATGCTACTTGCTGTCCTGTCTTCTGTTCTAGTCGTAGTAGAAGAAGAAGTTACGGATTTTGTGCATTTCCCAAGGACAGAGACAATAATAATAATTATAACTGATCTCGCATAAAGTATTTTAATATTTTTTTTTTCATTAGTTTGGTCTCTATGAATCTGTTCTAGTTGCTTATAATTCAGGCATTTATTGAAATATTTTCAAATATAAATAACTGTATATAAAATACTAACAATGCAACAACTCATCGGTGAGCAAATACTCCACCACGCATTGGATTACATCATCGCTGGTAGGTGCCATGTGATCATGACAATGTATTCAATACAAATATTACAAAAACTTCTAACCCTTTGATGCTTTTATGTTCATTCGGAACACATGACATAGTAATATCAAGAGTATGATCGACGATTTGAACTCATCAGACACACATCTGACTCGTCAATATGTCCGATATGTGTATGAGCGATGTATAATTATTATATAATGGTGGATATCAACAATCGGCAAAGGTGTATATAATTAATTAACTAAGTCAGGAGTTATCCGTTCCAGTCAAGCATATTAGAAAATGAATTTTAAATTAATGCCCACCTGGTAAATTAAAGTTACATTTCGTAGAGTGCCGTAATAAGAACTTCTATTGATTATATTGAGTGATCTTGGTATAAGAGGGATTGTTAATGAGTTGTTGCGAAACTATCTCTCAAAAATAGATTTAATTGTGTTTGTCATTATTGGTGTTAAAAGTTCTTAGTCACTTGTGGAGTCCCTCAAGGTTCAATTTTGGGTCCATTATTATTTTATGCCTATATTAATGGATTATTGCAACTTAATATGACGGGTGTTATTGCATCATTTGCGGATGACACAGTCAATATGTGTAATGGTGACAGTTGGGATGAAGTTACAGCCAATTCTAAACATTTCTTGAAAATTATAAGGCAATGGTTTAATTATCACAGAGTGAGTTTAAATATGTCAAATTCGAGTGTTTAAATGTGTTTCTGTACGCGGATAAGCTCCCTGTTACAGACGGATTGTAGATCAATTTCCTTATTTCTTCTTCTATTTAACAAACAAATCAAAAAAATCTCATGATTTTCTTTTTTTTCACACCAATAAATAGAAAAATCATATTATATCAGTTCAAGGCCCTCTTAACTATACAATATACATTTACGGCTTAATTTAATTCTCGCAGGTATTCAATTTTTATTCAGAAATAATTCAATATATCCGTAATTTTCACATGAACACAATCTATAAAATCGAAAATATCCATTTACATATCGTAATTTAAATTTGTTAGTCAAGGTGCTGACCACAAAAAAAACCACTGGCCGATACGTGTAACATGACGAAATGCTTTGAAAATGTCACATTTTCACAACAACCACAAGGACAATCTTGAGGAGTGCCTGGGCAGGATTTTTACACATTTTTTTTTTCAATGACTTCTCTACGAAACATTTTTTTCTCTTAAAATCCAAAGCATGTCGTGCTGTACAGTTTTATTTATTGCACTCGGCCCTTGCCCTATGTAATAATGTACCACCTAACTATTGAATTCTATCTGAATCACAAAGACGAAAAAAATATATAAAACAAAAAATAAATTCCAAACAATCAAGCAGTAGGTACTCCACTACCAGTACCGATCCATCCAACTGAACTGTTCCACATGATGGATCTGATCGACCGCAATGGTACCTTGAAAGAGGTGTCATCATCAAAAGAATCGTTGGTAGTAAGAGGGTACCACTTTAATGATATAGTACTTGGAACTTACTTATATATATATATATATATATATATATATATATATATATATATATATATCTTTTCTCAATGTTATTGTGATGTCTGTTGTCTACTAAGTACATGTGGTGTACCTCCCTATGTCTACGTCTGGTTCGGTTGATGCGATGCCCTCGGAGTGAAGTCAATAACGACAAGAACAGAAGAAAAAAAAACGTGGGAACCGTGAATCTCAATTAATCGAAAAAAATAAATGAAAAAAGACCACAAGTACCACCTCTTGTAGATCACATTTATTTCCACTATATGTAGCTATAGGTTTTTTTTACTTGTAAGCATATTCGGAATATCAGTTAGGTACCTATTTAGTGTGATGGACAATGACGTTTTCAACTTGTCAGAAGAAACTGTAGTGTTTATTAGAGTTCAATAATACATAAATGTTATAACATAACAGGGCGATGTCGCTTTTGTCCGGCCCATCTTACCCTCTCTATTCCCCAAATAAAGCAAATAAAAAAAATCCCGATGGCCTGTAGTCAGCGGAAAGGTAAATTTTTCAAAATTCATTGAATTGAAATTTTAACAACCTTTTCATTGGTATACCTACATGTTATTAAATAAAATTGTCATAGCCTTGCGGTTAGAGGTTTTTGTTTTGGTTGTTGAATATAAAGCAGACAGGGTTCGAGTCCACTTTTTTTTTTTCGTCTATTTCTTTTCAATAAATATACTATTTATTTTTTTAATCAGGGTCTATATTAAGATCTCCAGAAAATGTACAATTACATCAAATTTATATTGAGTGTTCATGTTTTATCAATATTTGTTATTTTTCTTTATTAATTTTTATTTTTTTACCTGTGTATTTTATGAAAAATTGCTTTGAACAAAAGTTGTAGGTACTGATTATATCTATAACCTAAAATTATTTTTAATAATATTTACACTACTGCTCTTTTTTGATAATTTTTTAAAATGTTTGAATGATCGCCATTTTGAAACTACTTAACCGATATTGCCCAATAACGAACTCGACCGAGATATTTGAGAGATTGATTTTTGTAGCAAATTTGAACTTGATACCTTCAAAACTGCGACCTCTATCGTGTTAACAAATTTCGTAATATCCCATATATATATATATATATATATATATATATATATATATATATATATATATATATATATATATATATATATATATATATATATATATACATATATATATATATATATATATAAAATTTTGAACCAAAGGTTTTTTTGGACTAACTTATAGACATATAACAACATGCCGTTGAAATTTTTTCGAAATTCAAAAGTGTGAACGATCGCAATAGGTATATTTCTATAAGAAATTTACCTAATAAAAAAACTGAGTTTGAAGTTTAGTTTCGGTTATATGTATAGTTTGATTTTGAATTATTGATTGCCTCAGTATTTGTTACAAGAGACTTTTGTAGGGAATGGAGTCATTTAATAAATAAAATTCTTTGGATTAAGCCGAGCTTTTGAGAATGTTTATTCTCTTCGTCAGGGGAAAATGTAAGTCGTTAGAAGAATTATCTTAACTATAAAAAAAATAATATTCGAACTTCTTACATTCGTTGATTTAGAAGAAATTAACTACAAACAGGAAAGATTTCGATGGAAGAGATTTTTGATGGTGACGCAGTCATTTAATAAATAAAATTCTTTGGATTAAGCCGTACTTTCGAGAATGGTTATTCTCTTCGTCAGGGGAAAATACAAGTCGTTAGAAGAATTATCTTAACTACAAAAAAAATAATATTCGAACTTCTTACATTCGTTGATTTAGAAGAAATTAACTATAAACAGGAAAGATTTTGATGGAAGAGATTTTTGATGGTGACGCAGTCATTTAATAAATAAAATTCTTTGGATTAAGCCGTGCTTTCGAGAATGTTTATTCTCTTCGTCAGGGGAAAATGCAAGTCGTTAGAAAAATTATCTCAATTAATTTGATTATTATTCTTATTCATATTTTCGAAATTTAGAGAATATAAGTTACGAGTATAGTATGTATTTAAAGAAAAAATGCTCTGTTCACCGAAAGAAACTCGGTACCCTCAGTTATTAATCTAAAACAATCTTTGTTGTTATAAGCTTCGTTATTATTAATTATCTTGATATAGCTCATTTTCAGCAATATAAAATTTAGTAATTGACAGTGAATGAATGTACTAACTTTATAAGCGAAACACGTGTCCCAATTTGAAACTTTTGTTATGTTGTCTTCTTAGTTTCTACATAAACAATTCCAGATTCAAAAATCATTCTTTTAGCAGTTAGACATCTTTTAATATATTGTTACCCAGGTCATCCGGTATCAATATAATACAATTATTACAACATAAATGCCCTAAATAGCGGTATATATAGTCAACTTTTGTCTTACACAGATGACATTGTATATAATAATATCTATGTACCTCTATTTCTTTGAAATGAAAAATAAAAGCAAATTCCAATAACAAGATGAACGGGTTCCTATATTATATTAAAAAGTCTAGAAAACAAAAATGACATACAAACCATATGGCATATTCATTCATTTGATTGTCATAGACAAAAACTCGATAGCAAATAATATATGATAATTGGCCAGTTCATAATTTATGATGTTAGTATATTAGTCCAGAAGCCAGCTGTATTAGAATCCTAAGAAAGATAATTTTTTTGTGATTACCACTGCATTTTTGAATGTAATAGTAGTCATGAAAATCATTGAACGTTGATTAATACCAAAGAGTATAGTACTATATTCTTTGCTTGTAACTTGCTATTACTCAGAAATCCCAAATCATCGTGGCAGAAATACATATATTTCAGACTTTACCACTGCTGCAACTCTCGACAACCGTAACTTTAAAAAAGAAATGTCCAATTTAAATGTTGCTATATATAATCTCTTCTTTCATTTGACCGTCTAATATTTTCAGTTTTCTGAACTACCGCTGAACAACCAATAGGGTTTCGGATACACATGAGTACTTCTTTAAAGATTGTAGCCTTTCTGCTGGATTTATCATTTTATTACCATTGGCCACTTTCTTGTAGCCTTCGAATGATAAGACATAATCTATGTTTAATAAATTCAAACAACGATAAATATATTATTATCAGATATTTTATAGTGGAAGTATAACAATATATACCATTATTAAATAAAGTGCGCCATCTAGTTAGACAAAACCAAAACAATTCGCGGCCCTAGGTAAGAAAAAACTCACTTTCGACCCTTTCTAAACAGTGTCATCCAGTTTTCTTAAACCAGAAAATTTTCATACGACAAGCTCTTGGTCTATATGGGAAAGTGCCAAGTTTTAAAATGCAACTGTACATATCCAACGATGAGTACCTAAGTAACTTAAATTATTTTTAACAAAAGCTTCAGATGTTTGTTATATGAGCAAGTGCAAGAAGTATTAATAAAGACAGTTTGATGAGGGTTTAGTACAGCTACCATCGAGTGTTTTACAGCTTTGTTTCGCCTTGTATGGAAAATAAAAGCATCTCTGATTTATTACATCAACGTTATGCAATGAATCAGAACATCTTGTTATTATTATGTTTAGCAAAAGTATGTAACTGTCCCATATGTATTTAATTTGTAGTAAAAGTGCTCTTTAAATGAAAATGCATCCTGGATTTTTTTAAGTAATATTTTAGATATAGGTACAATGTTTTTGAAAAAAAGCTAATAAATTTTTGAGATCGGCTTGAATTGAAATTGTTTTTTTTCGATTTTAAAAGTGTTTGAATGCCATCTACGCTTTTAATAGTAATAGCCAAAGTACTCCTTTACCTCTACTATATACAATGCGCCCACAAACCAAAAAAAAAAGCTGATACTCGAATTGTGTACATCCTTCGTTTGAGTTCGTCGGTCAAAAATATTTATTACTCTCTCTGTAAGCCCTTCCGGATACCCTGTATATATATTTATATATCAAACACTTTGAAATAAGAATAATGACTATTAGAAAACAGGGTATAGATCGGTACCTTGTTTAATACCGCGACGATATATCTATCCTCTGCAATATACTGCTCTCTTGAGTTATATACCCAGACACGTTATAAAGACTTGAACAGAGAGCATTCGTGTGTGCAGATATTGAGACGGTAATCGTTTCGTTCATTATTAGTTCCATTTCCTTCACACGTTTTTCCATCCGTATAAATCGTATAATAGTTATATATCGATTTGTAGACATCATTTTAAAGTGTCTGTTAAATGGTTTCTAATGTTCGTTCTGATGTATTTGAGAATATGAATGTTTGTTGCAACACGATTGTGTTAGGGAGTCTATGGGCACAATGGGCAGCAGATAATCTGGGATAGTAAATATATAGAGAACATGGGCGGAGTAGGAAAAACATTGGGGGAGGGGGTATTATTTGTTAGAGTTAGATTACCTTCTGAGATATATATCATAGTTGATGAAATAACGTCTGTGGGTTATCCCAACCAAATGTTGCACACGCGTTTATCAAAGCTTAAGTAAAAGTACTGTCATACTTTCAGTGCCAGTGGGACTCTATGTGGTGGCGGGTTCCTTACCTTAAAGTCTATTGTATATTTCGAAACTCTATGGCTGGATTTTGATGGTCTTTTTAGCATGTATTTATGTAGAATGATATTAGAATGATTTGATAGTGGCTGTACGTGTGACTGGGCCTCCTAGGTGGAGGGTTCCATACCAGTAATACCCATAGAAGAATATCTGAGCTCTATGGCTGAATTTTCGTAGATTTGTTGCAATATTTGTGTGTAGTATACAGTGGACTGTTTTGTGAGAGTCTGTCAGTACGACTGAGACTTAAAAGTGAAAGGTTCTCTACCAGAAAATCTGTAAGACATATGTAGAAGAATTTCTAATGCTGTTCTCTCTTGGTGCGTGTCTGTGGATGGATCTGGGTTGGTGTTCGGACTGGTTCTACGTGCGATTAGGATTCTGAAGTAGAAGGCTTCAATACTTTTTATGACTTCAAGTTTTTGTACCACAATATAGATAACAAAGTGTTTGCCCGGGAAGTGTCCCGGATGACAGTACGGGTTATTTCTTGAGATTTGCACCAACCTCGTAATCTTCGAAAGACATATCAAAATCATGTCATTCCTTTCGCACTATTTAGTAATAAAATGCTGAAAACAGACATTTCAGACCAAGTTATGAGATAAAAATATGAAATAATCTTATTTTCCGATTTGAAGTTTTTGTTCAATTTCTGAACTTTTATGTGTGGATTGGACATATTATAATTTATTTAGTCATAAAATGCTGATAACATATTTTAGTCCAAATTATGAGCTAAAAATATGAAATAATCTTATTTTCCGATTTAAAGTTTTTGTTCAATTTCTGCACTTTTATGTGTGGATTGGACATATAACTTATTTAGTCATAAAATGCTGAAAACAGATGTTCTAGACCAAGTTATGAGCTAAAAATATGAAATAATCTTATTTTCCGATTTAAAGTTTTTGTTCAATTTCTGAACTTTTATGTGTGGACTGGACATATTATAACTTATTTAGTCATAAAATGCTGAAAACAGACATTATTTTAGACCAAGTTATGAGCTAAAAATATGAAATAATCTTATTTTCCGATTTAAAGTTTTTGTTCAATTTCTGCACTTCTATGCGTGTATTGGACATATTTTAAAACTAACTTTTACTACATAAAAATGCTCGAGAGCCAGATCGCCAGAACTCCCAGTCAAGAGTAGGTATGATTTAGGTTGGTATGGCCAGCGTGTAGAACTGATCTCAATTCTGTTGAATAAATTTGGTGTAACATAAAAATGACGAGGTTGAGGCTTGACCAGAAAACTGCAAGTGTCTTTTTGAGGGTCTAGGATTGTTGGAGGAGTTACTTCTATTCTTAGAGCTGTATATTTGTTGCGGGCGCTACTGATTAAAGGGTGGTCATCAACTAGTAGAACTTTCAACAAAACTCGGACCCTCCATACCCACCCACCAACTCTTCCTATTTTCATTGTGTCGATTTCGCTTTCAAATGGTTACAGAAAAGAATCACCAGCATCATCACCACCACCACCACCATCATCATCATCATCATCGATGAACAAAAGCAATCAGGTGTGCAAGAATTATATTTGCAATTATCGCATTAAATGGCTAGTTCATTTTGTTGTTAATGACCGGCCATTTCTTTCTATATATTATCAACAGCGACTCTGGGAAGAAGAAGATGACGACGACGACGAAAGGAGAGGGAAGTACAAAAGAGGCGCAAACGAATTATTTGGCGCGCGATGATAGTTTATGGAGGAGCAAATATATGTATATAGACTGTGTGACTTTGAAAATGCAACAACCAGTAAAATATATGGAATTTTGGTAAATTATACTAACTACATTTGGAATTTGACCGAAATTCATTATTATTTAAATTCAAACGTTATTGAGCTTTTTGTTTGTCAATGATATAATAATTGCATATAATTTTTGGGAATTTTGTTTTATTACGTCACTTGTAAGCTTGTACAAAAAGGAATTAGCGTGTGTTGTCTGCCTAATTCCTTACAATACATGTGAAATTTAAAATTTAATGTTAGTAACAGTTCCAAAAACGCAATGACAGCTAGCTTAATTATTTTATAATACAACATAATTGTAATGTTTCGACTTAACGACGGTAATAATACTTTACCCTAATGCCAAAATGAAGAAAATGCAGTTCTTTCACAAAAGTGACATCAGATTCGATTTTTTTTGCATTGCAAAACCTGCGTTGTAAATGCATTAATCCACTATCAAAAGCAATAAAATTTCTTGAAATGACATTAAATGTGCAATTAAATATATCCCTCAAAATAATTACATCACTTTGTATACACAATATTTAAATTTGCGTTTGGCCAGGGTTGTCATTCACGAAAAAATAAAACCATCTGACAACCCTGACTCCTTGACTTGGGTTCGTTATGCAACACACAATACAATTTTAGCACGTAAACCATATTTTTTACAACATCGAGTTAAGATCTAATAATTTTCCCCTTGTATAATAATTAACTAAATATTTGTATTTTTCAGTGTACCAACTAATAAAGACGGTACAATTTTGGGAAAAGAATATTTATTATTACAATTTCTAGACAAACAAAAAGGACAATGTTTTGAAACCTTGATTATTTGATCTAATATTACATAGTATGAGATCATTTTTGACCGACGAATTCAAACGGAGGAGGTATACAATTCGATTGTCAGCTTTTTTTGGTTTTTGCGCGCACTCTATTTAGTAAATGTACGTCAATTATGATGATTTCTGATTCATTTGAAAGAGGAAACTTGAGAAATGGTCCCCATATTCTTAAAAACTCAAATCTGAAATCTCCTTCCCTACAAAAAACTCTCCCGAAGCACAAGCTATTCTTAGCACATGAGTAATGGTATAAATGAACGTTCAACGATTTTCGTGACCAATGTCACACCCAAAAGTATGAAATAAATATTTTTTACAAAAAATTCTATTTGTTGGTGTACTGAAAGATACAAAATAATATTAATTCTATTGGTGCTGGTACTTGTGAAGTTGGTGCCAAGACTATTTTCTATTTAACTACAATTGCAGAACTTCAAAGCTACCAGAATTAATATTATTTTGTATATTTTTCAGTGCACCAACTAATAAAATCGGTCCATTTTTTGTGGAAAACATCTACATTGATCAAAGATATATTAAAATAGCTATTTTAAATGTTTAAAAAGTGTTGTTGCATTTTCCATGCAACACAGTATAAGAAGAAGAATTGGCATCGTTAAAATACGGCCCGTAATGAGATATGGGTATGTGAATGTGTGTGTGAGTGTTTATGCTAGACAAAGGATATTTTTTGTTGTTTTTTTCTGAAATAATAGACTGTTAAAGAAGAAATGTGCGCCTGCGTAGGCGGCAACAAGTCGCGCTTGTTTAAAATCGTTTGATTTTATCAGTGGCTTCTTATTCTATAATATGACCATGTCGAATTAAAACAGAGCAATATATTAAATAATAAGTAGATCTTGGTGCTGAATTGGTTTCGTACGATGGCCATGAAATATGATGCTGTTTGTAGTAGTAGATGGGGGAAACATGTGAGGGTACCGAGTTTCACACGGTAAACTGAGTGAAATAATTGAAAAAACCTTTAAACAGTTCATTTATTTTGTCTTGTAATTAGCCTAATATTTCATAGAACCTGCCCTCTTAGTAGATAGCAATAATAGTAGCAATATGATGAACAATGTCCATTGTATTTCGACCCTTAACGAGCGCAAATAGTGTGAGCTAGATAAACAGAACCATTAAAGGTATTTAAAACTTCTTCAAAACTTCCAAGAATTATTTGGACCACCTTGTACAGGTTTTGCATATTTAATTAGGTTTTTGACGCTCTATCCTTTTCAAACGAACTACATCTACTCCTAGAATGCCGACAAAAGGGATTTCGAGAAACGTCCAGTGGCGGCTTGCGAATCAAAGTCAAAGACCAGAAGCCGCTCGAATGATCTGGAGCCTTTGTCGGATATATATATATATAGGGAGAATTGTCGGCATGAGAGACAGAATGTAAAAGACAGTGTGAATAATAGAATAGTCCGAGTAAGCTAGTGCGAATAATAGAATAGTCCGAGTAAGCTAGTGCGAATAATAGAATAGTCCGAGTAAGCTAGTGCGAATATAGTAAAGTTTAGTTGTAATTTATATTATTTCGAGTGTAAATAAAGTTAATTCAATAACTCTAAATTAGTCTCACTTATCTGCAAACCCGCATACGCAACAATATTGCTACAAATATTATTGGCTTTGATATGCTACCTAGAGATTTTCTCCTCTACATAGCGAAAATATACATATGTGAGATCTTAACGTGAATGTAACTCGAAAACCGTAACTCTTTTGAAGAAATGTTCAATTTAAACGTTTCTGCATATTGTCCTATCTTTAATTCTGGCATCTCGAATTTTGGATTTCTGAGAAAATCTGACTCCTCCACCCCTTCTAGGGGCGAAGGAGATATCGGATT
The DNA here is from genome assembly GCA_958507055.1 of Crioceris asparagi. Lineage (NCBI taxonomy): Eukaryota > Metazoa > Arthropoda > Insecta > Coleoptera > Chrysomelidae > Crioceris > Crioceris asparagi. The sequence goes on from OY293826.1 coordinate 130,731,898, forward strand.
GGAGTTTTTACGAATATAGGACCATTTCTCACGTCTCCTCTTTCAAATGAATCAAAAATCCTCAAAATCGGAGTACGTTTACTATATACAACGCACGCACAAATAAAAAAAAAACACACAGTCGAATTGTATACCTCCTCCGTTCGGGATTCGTCGGTCAAAACGGTGATGATAGACAGGTCATCATTTCTAGCTTGACTTTATAAACATGCCATCCTTCAACTAAGACATTTTGTCAGGTCAAAATCTGTTCCCATTTTATCAAAATAATGTTAATAACATTGTAATTAATATAAAATAAATAGAAATAGGCTAATGATAATTGATATTTTCCGCACAAAATTACAGAGAAGAGAGACAATAATGTTGATGTCTATATACATATCGGCAATACATAGAAGAATGTAAAGAATTAATACTTTGCATTGTTGAAGCTTGAGAAAAAAAATATCGTCCGGTGTCGAGAAAATATATACCGTTCCTCATGATCTACATTTCCAAGCATCCATTTCTTAATAATTGATTTTGTATGCGAAATGGCAATAGAAAAGATATCCGTTTTCCGTTTGCTTCTATAAATTTATCCAAGTATTGTAAATATATATATATACTTTACAGTGGGTATTTTTATAATGAAAAAAGAGAGGTTTTTAGCTCCAGAGACAACACAACAAAGTCACTTTGAGAGGAACGGTACAAAAAAAAGATCGCGGCAATAATTACAATACTTACATTGTGAGGATCTAAAAGGAATTTGAGATGGATTTTAGGATTGAAGAGTATCTACCTAACTGCCTACATAATTTTATTTGATTAAAATGATTCAATTTTACTATGCGGAAAGTGGTGGTTATCTTAATGATCTTCTTATTTCTATTAGCTTTTAAGAGGAACAATTTGTGATTCGATAAACAGATAATTCAGAAGAATTAAATATATATATATATATATATATATATATATATATATATATATATATATATATATATATATATATATATAGTGTTGTGTCCAAAATGGATGTATGGCGATTTCAGAAATGATAGTTGAGTGGAATGAAACAGTCAAATGGGGCGAAAGTTTTGGATAATTTTATAATTAAATCAATGCTGTTTACAAAATAATTCTAGTTACAAGGGTTTATCATATTTATTGTATTTTGAAAATTCCTATATTCATCTTTTTTTTGACCGAAGAACCTCGAACGGTGGGGGTATACAATTCGACTGTCTGTTTTTTTTGGTTCGTGCGCGTTTTTTATAGTAAACGTCGACTTTTGATTAATTTCTAAAAAAGACATGAGAAATGGTCCCATATTCCCTCCGAACCCCCCCCCCCTCCCGAAGAGTTGGAGGGGGCAAACTTTATCGAAAATCGAAAGTCCGGGATAGCAGAATTGAAGATAACAAATATCAGGAAATATTTAAATTGAATTTGTTTTCAAAACAGCTACGCTTTTCGATTTTCTGTGATGTTAAAATTTGTAATATGTATATTTTGGTTATGTGTAAAATGCATTTTTTTCTAAAATTGAAATGGAATGGAAATGGAAAATTAATGACTAAATTATTTGTAGTAACATTTATATTGATTTTTTTTCTATAGAGTTACGGTTTTCGAGTTAAAAGAATAGTAAAATTTATAATATGGTGATAATGGTCAACATTCAACGATTTTCGTGACAAATGTAACACTTAAAAGTGTCAAATAAATATTCTTTACAAAGAATTGGACCGACGTTATGAGTTGGTGCACTGAAAAGTACAAAATAATATTAATTCTATTGGTGCTGGTACTTGTGAAGTTGGCGCCAAAAGTTCTCAATCTAACTGCAACTGCATAACTTCAAAAGTACCTGCACAACAACCAAATATTTAAGAAGAATACGTTTGCCGGTTCAAGCGCGGCTTTGCTATGGTCATATTTCATCTATCTTAGATAGTTGTAAAGCCCATTACACATTACTCGCCACTTGGCAAGTGCCAATTAATAGTCAAAGCACACATCTAAAGTAAATGTGTAAACTATACATCATATTCGGCAAGTATCAATGCATTCTATCTATATAAATAAAAATGAATCGCCAAATCCGTTGCTAAGCGCAAAACTCGAGAACGACTCGACCAATTCGGATAATTTTTGTTATAACATTTTCGTTGAGGCGTAGGGAAGGTTCTTATGGAGAGAAAAATCGTAAAAATTGCGAGGAAAATAGTGAAAACACCACTTTTCGCTTTCTTAGTGTGGTGTCAGATATGTCATACACGTCAAGAACTATTATCCAGAAAACACCTATATTATATGGTACAATGAGCCTTTTTTCTGAGAAGAGTGTGGCCTTTCGCTACGAGAGGGAAGCACTTCTGGTAGGGTAAATATTAAACCTACTCAATCTAACACTGTGGAAATATAGATGATAAAAGTAAATCATTTAAAATAATGAAGCAAGTAAAAAAATATCGTCTACCATAAAGCATTACAATAAAAATATTATATTATTACTGAAGTGTACAAAAGCAGAAAATTGTTTTTGTAAGTAATCGTCATTTAAAATTGAGATAATAAATTAATAATTAATGTGATTACTCTGAAATTCGTTATATTTATTCATTGTTTCTATTGGACTGCACATGACCAATAATCAACATAACTATTTATTTCAAATTTCATATATCTCTACAATTGTTACTGCTACGGCAGCAATGCGCCGGGTACTGCTAGTAAACATATAAAGACATCATCATATGACAAGTGACAGTTGACCTTATTGGAGAAACTGCCTTTGAAATTTTGACATAGTAAAATGCATTATTGGTTCGAAAATATTAGCAAGATAATGTCTGAATAAACATAATATATTCTTCATAAATACAAGAAACAATAGATGTATTATTTCCAGGTATTTCCTCCCCCTCTAAACTGGGTGGAAAATCGAGCTCTCTGACAGTGAAGTTCTTTTTTTACTCACTTACGTCACACTATCATTGTGCTCCTAAATACAAAACATTAGCCTGGCCAGGCTTAAATTCTGTCATCAGTCAATGTCATATTCCTATATTGAGTCCATACATCTGTCATTGTTCGACGGCCATTTTAACCCTGGCCAGGCTAATGTTTCGAATTTTGGAACAGCCAGTATTTCTGCAAATCAATGTTCTACACGCAAAATCTGTTCAAACTCATCAACACGATTTCAGAGTTGATGTAGATGGGATTTACCCATAGGTAATAATTATCATCTGCCACAAAAATCATTCACCGTTAGATCTCTTCTTCGCATCCATCCATATAGTCACCTACTGAGAGAGCGATTTAAACGCGATTTGCTAAATTTCGTGTCTATCGTACATTATTATTATTTAACAACAATCAGAGAGAGAACAACAACTGTGATCCAAATTTGTTTCTTATCTCACGGCACCACACGCAAATTTTATAACTGTTGCTAGAATCAGCCACAGATGAGATTTTGGTATTTTCAACCAAGTGTGAATATTTAATTGCTGGAAGAAAGCGCTGGGTTAAATTGTTTTTTTTTTTTCGGGCAAAATTATGTATTTTAATGAGTCAAACTGTTTGACTTGACGTTATAAAGTCGTAATTTTACAAATTCGCTAAAAGAACCTTTTCAAAATAAACCAATCATTTGATTTGAATATTTTTGAGCGACAAACCAAACAGACGAGCTATAGAAAATTCGACTGTTTATCGGCATTTTTGTTGCACCAATTTTCAAGAATCTGTCGACATTCAACATGTACTTCCCCTCAAAAACTTCTCCCAACGGAGTGGTAGAGGGGAGATTTTTTTCGAAAATCGAACGTTTGAGAAGACAAAATTAAAGAAGAGTCCATATCCGGCAACGATTAAATTGGACATTTTTCAAATAAATCATAAGTGTCCGTTTTACAGCAGTGGCAATGTCTGAAATATGTGTGTTTCCGCTATGAGGTGGTTTTTTTTCGAAAATTGAAAATATGATATGGCCAAATTAAAGAGAAGATTACATGTATATACAGTGTGATTAATAGAGAAAAAAGAGATTTTGTCGGTTGCAGCGATAGTTCATAAAATGATGACAGCATATGTCCCATTCTAATTTAATTGTCTCAATATATTCGGATAAAAGAGGAAATTATAGACAGACACACAGGTAACAGTGTGATCTTAGAAAGCTTACAGCGGGTTACACAGAGCTCTGTTAACAGCTCATCATCGTTGATGATCCGTTAACAGTCCGTTATCTAAAATTTGATCGTTTCCTGATCGTTTTACTCACTTTAATAAATACAACAAACAAGAATTTTTCGAACGGTTTCGATTCAGAACATTCTACCTAACTATCCAACCTGTAACCAACTTCAAACTTACGAAACTGTAATATTGCAAGTGCAAATAATATTAATAGAATTTTATTTATATTTTCCAGATAACAAAACACGACGTATTTAACCTAGCTATGACACTTGTCACTTGTACTACCACAGAACAGAATCTTTACATGAAAACTCTGTTCAGTGGTCGTTAGATAAAGAGAACTTAATTTTTAAACGCGAGGAAGCTTCGACGGCCCTTCAAATTTAACAATCCGTTAGCTTACGAACTGTTAACAAGACCTTTGTGAAACCGGCTGTTATTCTTTCTCATCGGATGTACGAAAAAATCTATTGACTTGATCTTAGAATCATGGATAAATTTGTTATGAACCGAAAGTGACGTCATACGTTATCATCATAGAGTCAAATGCCCATTTCAGAGGTGGCGCCCTCTAAGTCATCCATGACAGTGTCCTATGCATAGAAATAATACTCCGTATTCAGAGTATTCAGATTCAGTATTCACTCACACAAATAGATCATTCGTAATTTGGAGGTAGTATTGTTCTCTGTTCTTATTGAACTGAATATGCTATTGCAAACAGCAACTGTATATCTGACAAATTACTACTATCATAGAACGGTGACATCAAAACCACGATGATAGGTACATATATCATGATCAAAACCACACTTTCAAAATTCCAATCGTTTTATGTAAACATGTTATTATAATATTATAACCTCTACATTTTAAAATATGTAATAACAAAATACCAAAGAGAGAGGTTGAATGAACTGTTTTTTTTTTCGTCTCACTTGATAGATAAATATAAATTACATGCTACACTATTACCATACTACAAATAATAATTGAATTCGATTTGTCCTCCACATCATCGTAGTGTAGTGACAACAAAGCCGTCGGTCACGAAATGGACCGAGAAACCGCGAAGACCAACAGAGACATCTGCCACTACAACACTACTCAATGTACTGCTGTTTGATGTTAATTTCAGTTTTTTCAACTTTTATATACAGGGTGTTTCACTGTGATTTGAGAAAACTATTCCGTCTTTTTTTTTGGAATATTCATGGTTGCCTTTTGGAAAACTCTATTAAATTATTGTACCTATTTATCATATTCTGAACGGTGTTGGGCATACCAACGTTTGAAGGTTCATAGAACAATAAATTTCATATTGACATGGAACAAAAAATTGCACCGACTTGATTAGTTGGTGCACTGAAAAATACAAAATAATATAATTTCTTTTGGTAATTGTAATTTTATAGTTGTGCCGTTGTTGTTAGTTGTAGGCACCAACTCCAAAAGTACCAGCATCAATAGAATTAATATTATTTTTTATTTTTCTGTACACCAACTAATAACGTTGGTACAATTTCTTGTAAAAAATATTTATTTCACACTTTTGAGTGTAATATTAATCACGAAAATCGTTGAACGTTCACTAATACCAAAGAAGATAGTACTTATCCTATTACCCACGTATATTCTTTGCTTGTACTTGTTATTTTATTACTTAGAGATCTCAAAAAATTGCTGTGGAAATACGCATAAATATTTTAGATTTTACCATTTTAGCACCGCTGTAACTTGAAAATTGACACTGTGAGAAAAAATAGTCATTTTAAATGTTGCTACAAATAATTTGGTCTTTCATGTAGTTCCCTCAGATATTCAATTTTCTAAAGAAACTGTCAAAAAAGCCTATTCCCTAGGAAATATCGACCAATTTTGTCTCCATACATAATATTATCGACCCTGTATATAATTAACTTGGATGCAAGGTGCAAATAATTGTGTAACGGTCAAATGGTAAGCTGCGGTATAATAGTCCGTGAGCTGAATACGAAAAAACAAACACCCTTGAAAAATAACGATTAAGTTAATTTGAAAAATAAAAGGTTCTGGATCAGGCAGACACGTGGCATCCATGTTTTTTCTCTGATATAGAAATGTTTAAATTTTAATTTAGTTAGTTTTATATTGTTATTCGAATTTCGACTCTTTTGAAACTGTCGAAAGTTAGTATTTTCTTACCTTGGACGTAAAATTGTTTTCGTTGTGTCTCACGAGATGACACCGTTCATTTAATTATGATTCAATTTATACTTCCACAATCTAACATTTTAAAGTTGTGGAAATATATGAAAATAATATATTTATTAAGAATAGATTATGTTGATAAACACAATATATTGATAATATATTGTGTGATAATGCAGTTTCCTTAGTCAAAATGTCAGTGGTAGTTTACAACTGTCACCTGTCACGTGTCAATTGTCACATTATCGACAGCTTAAGCCGTCTGCATATTACGCGCTACTTGTCACCAGTTGTCAGTTGTTCAATGAAACTCATCAAAGGACCCGAGTACACCTCCAACAAAAGATTGCCATACACCGACTAAGTGTTTAGAGTCATTTCGGGGGCTGTTACTTTATTGATATAGTTGCTGAAGAAAAAAATTATCTGTAGAGAAGTCGACATTTGCAAACCATTTTATTCTGATTCTGGATCATCCAGATTTTTTGGTGTCAGCTATCGCCCTATAACACAACAACTGTAATAGATAGTACCTACTAGTGCTAATAGCAGAGTAAACGATCTCTACTAAATATCAATTTAATATCACCATTACAATTTTTATTCATTCATTTGTGTGTATAATAAAATATTCACAGAAGATAGACAGGTTGGTAGTAGTTGTATCCAAAGTGCAATAAAAGATACATTATAAAATCACTAAAAAGACAGGAAATGACTTAGGTTTCAGGAAGATATATAATACAGACATTAAAACGTATTAAAATTTTATAAAAATGTAGTTAAATAAAATGAAACATCATCAAATATTAAGTTCATAATGAGTATTGTAACGGATGAGCAGTTGTAAAGCATTTTCCAGGTCAACGAACAACGAACTTCAGCATCGACTTTCGTTGTGAGGGTAATTCAAGCCAAAATATTTGGTTCAAGATCTATCGCTCATCTGCGCTGTTATCGGGTTTCGATGATAAACCTAACGTGCAATCCTTGTCCATAAAAACTTCAACTATGCCAAATGGCCCTCCATGAACTCAATATGCTCAAAGAGGGGTTCAAAAAGTATTCACTTGGCGTATTAGTAAAAAATCAGTCTATAAGTTTGTTTCACAAATAATGGCGTCCGCCGCTTTGAAAACACGAGAAACGAATCAATTCAACCGAGGGGAGTCAATCAGTGGCGTGACGATTTTGATATAAGGTAAGGTATTACAATTCTTCATACGCTTTAAGGAAATTCATATAATTAGGGAGAAAGAAATATAGATTGATTAAATTAGTAAATATATGAAATATAGTAATAATAATGCTGAAACATAGAATACAAATCTATTGCTTGAGCTATAAAATATAACTTTTCCTGTGCCCGAATCTGCCCCACTCTACCCCCTTCATACAAGTATAATTTTAAGATTAGAATAAAAGTATAATTAATATTGCGGATATATCGAAATGTTACTTTGGTGAGTGGCTGTGGTGATAAAGCAGAAAAAACAATCACACAGAGCACAGAACAGTTGTAGTGTAACTAGCACTAATAAAACAGGAAGTGACTGTTTTCTGACTCATCATCATTATCATTATCTACTTCAACACCGCGCCACTGCGCTGCTGGAACATAGTATTTCTTCGTTGAAGATTATTAGACATTAATAATTATTCAGTTACCAATTTAAATTTGGCAGTGGCTATGAAGACGCCGTACGCCAGCGTGCGGAAATGAAATGACCTGACAGGCGTCAGTCAACAGAAATAAAATTTATAGCAAATATGGACACTTTTTGTCATTTATTGGTTGTTTCTCGCCTTTTACGATTGAATCATTGATCGGTATTGTGATCATAGAGTATAGTTCTCCGTTGATGGCAACATTCCAAACATAAATATGTGTAGTTTTGATTGGTTGAAATATGCCATTATATTATAGCAATTCAAATAATTTTTCATACGTCTGTTTCGTTTGAAATAGAGGTATCAGCAATTAACGAGTTTAATGACCGACGAAACCAAACGGTGGAGGTATACAATTCGATTGTGTGCTTTTTTGCGCGCGCGTTGTATATAGTAAACGTGCTCCGATTTTGCAGATTTTTGATTCATTTGAAACAGGAGACTTGAAAAATGGTCCCATATTCATAAACCGAAAACCGCCTCTAGAGGGTGGTGGAGGAGGCAATTTTTCTCAAAAATCGAAATTACGAGACAGCAAAATTAAAGATAAGACAATATCCGGAAACGTTTAAATTGAAAAATTTTTCAGAAGTGCTACGGTTTTCGAGTTTCAGCAATGTTAAAATTTGAAATATGTGTATTTTCGCCTATGTGGAAGAAGCAATTTATTTCCGTATGCCGTATAGCAGAGAAACATACTTGCTTTTGAAGTCGTATTTTTCTCTACACACAAATTTTATGAACTTTCTAAAAAATAGATCTTCTAGCAAATATGTTACTCTACATAATTATACAAAGTGATTGAATGTATCAGTTATATTTTCCAAGAAAAAGGTGATGATAGACAAGTCATTGATTTTGTGAACATTTTACCCATAGAGTAAGACGAAAAAGCCGAACTGTACACCTCTCCGTCTTTTGGGAAGTCGGTCAAAAAGGGATGATTCACCATAAGCACTAATTGATTAAGATAGGCTCTACTATTCTTACTCATAAAATGTTTAAGTATAATTTACTGAAAATAATGGTCACGTAGACAGTTCCAGTTGGCGAAATGCGAAATGATAATAAATAATGTCAAGACGGCAGTTGAAAGATTTGATTCAGGTACAGAAGATAGTGTTCTCTGGATACAGAATAATTCTGATGCGCTGAGAAAAAGCTACGCCAAGAATATGGGTGTCATGGTATGCATCAGAGTGCATCCTTATCAGCATCACAGTGAATGTGATAAATCATTTGTCACATTTTGCATAATAAAATATATATTATATGCATAAAAAAACAGGAAGGAGTGATGCGCTGAATCATCATAGCGCATAGAATAGAGTATGTGACGGCCATGAACGTAGTGGAGGTGATTTCCTTTTCCCAATACAATATAACCTCTATAATTCCAGACAAATAATGGTTAAGGCGGTTGTCCAGATAAGTGATATAATATCCGGATTACTGAAAATTAGTTTGATACAAGTAAAACCCAGAATATTTCATGAAACAGTCATTATTTAACACAAAAGTAATAATTCTTCATAAGAAATATATCAGTAACTTTAAACAGAAAAACTTGAAACAGTTTGGATACATACAAACCTGAAGAAACAAATGTAACTTACTTTGGAACTACCTTGAAAAATTCAGAGTTTTTGACTCGATATCTTTTTTGTAACAGAAACATTTTTCAGTTCAAAAAGTAACTCAATTTTTTCGTCTGGTATATTGTTTTCTGATGGCCATTGGAGGCGATTATTGTTGAAGGAATTTACTGCATACTGGTGTTTAACTTTCGCAAAAATTTGAACATCGTCTTCGCTAGAAGAATATTCGTTATTTACATCAGTTTTGTCGTCATTTGCTTCAGCAACAATATCTTGATCTGTTAGTATCAGTCTCAGACTCACTCCATGTTATGCATGCTTCTATATTATTCATTGAAATATCTGCGTCCAATTTTTAACCAAGAAATTTGACCTCACTTAATTCATTTTGAAGATCTTAATTTTCTTAACTAAAAATGCCAAAGGGTTGTTTTTTCTTCATCTTCTTCGTCCATCTCCTGGGTGGACAACAATGGCTCCCATGAAATTTTTATTAAGTTCTGATGCACTTGGTACCATGCTTCTTGTAACGAAAAAACTACGTTTTTAAGATTAATGCTCTTGTAACGTTTAACCCTGTGCTAAACGTTGTGGGGTGAGTTCACTTGCGTATGACTCAAAGTTCGCAGATTGCTTCCAATGGTTTATTTCCAAACACTCAGTACACGAGCTGCTATTATGGTACAACTGTCACCACTTGTCGCCTTGACAATCTATACTGTCACTGTCTTTACCGACAGAACTACTATTAACCTCTGATTCCACAGACTGACTGACTGTTATCAACTGACTTTATAAGACTCACTGCCTTCATAAGACTGACTGACTCTGTCCCGTGATCGACATTCATCGAGAATGTTCTATGATTATCTAGATGCACATAATTAATGTTCTATATCCTTGTCAAACTGACAATAGTATGACAAATTGTACCTCACATATAGTTTCTGGAAGGATCCAGAATAAATCTACTGTAATTCTAGAACTACATAATGCAATATAAATGCAACAACTATAGCAAACAAGGTAGTAGAATGAATAGCTAATAAACAAATATTAACCGTAAGTAAATGAATACCTATCCACGTTACACTCTTTTAGGTTGTTGGAATGTCAGACTCAGATGCCACAATTTTTTAAACAGGTACTTTTACTGCTTGGATGCCTTGCTGATCCATGGTGTCTATTAAGGGTGTACAGTTTGGTGGTAGGTACCATAACACAAATTTGTTTGTCATCACTTTCAAGATCCACAGGGTGCTTGGGGCATTATCTGATAATAACAGAGCTTTTTGTGGTAAATTTAATTCTTTTAATTTCTTTTCGTAATGCTGGTAAGAATTCCGTAAAGAACTATTCACGAATGAGTCCTTTGTTATCCAACTTTTTTTCCCTTTGCAAGATACAGGAATAAATGAATTCCCGACAGGTCCTGGTTTTGCTGATTTTTCAACATCCAGCAATCTTAACTTAACATTTTATCGAACTACAGAGCAGTGGTAAAGTCTGAAATATGTGTCTCTGAATAAGTATAAGCAACCAAAGAAGATGATATCTTTGGTGATCTCGGAATGGTTTTGATGATTAATGTTACTTGTGAAGTTGGTGTCAAAAGTTTTCAATCTAACTAAAAATGCACAACATCAAACTTCTGCAAAAGAACCAGAAATCTAGAAAGGTCGTAAATCTATACAAAAAAATTACCGACGTTATTAGTTGGTGTACTGAAAAATATAAAATAATATTAATTCCATTGGTGCTGTTAATTTTGAAGTTGTGCAGTTGCAGTTAGATTGATAACTTTTCTCTCAAGCCTCACTCAAATGAATAAAAAATCATCCAAATCGGGTACGTTTAATATATAAAACGCGCGAACAAACAAAAAAAAACAGACATTCGAATTGTATACCTCCTCCGTTAGGGGTCGGGGTTCGTCGGTCAAAAAGCATGCGAAATCAAATTTCAGTTCCAAATCTACGCTACTGTTGCTAATGTTACAATAATTAAATTTTTGTACTACCTACTATCAGAGTACGTGCTTATATTTACAAGAAGTTTCTTCACTCACAATATTCCCAGGCGATTTGTCACAGACAGAGTGATTGCAATTTTTAATCTAGCTAAAAATTATGATACAGAATATTTATTATATTTATGTATATTTTTATGAAGATAAAAGCTCGGAAGCCTGTGGGAAAATAAACCCAGAAGAATAACAGTTAAGAGCGCAAGACATTTTTGTGTGAAACATTTCGGTATTTTCTTATCGCCATTAAAAATCTAGAATTTCATACTCTATAACAGTACAATAATAATAATTATACTTGATTGTCAAATGGACTATGATTCACATAGTACGATGGCATTTCAGCTAGGAAAATATGAATGAAATATCTATAAAAAGAATTTCGTCTTATAATATTTAAAGAAATGATAAAACTTTTTACGAAAAAAAGAATTTCTTGGCCCATGAGGGGATCGAACCCGCGACCTTCGCGTTATTAGCACGACGCTCTAACCAACTGAGCTAATGGGCCAGATATTTGCAATAGCGATATTAAGTTATTTGTTTAGAAGTGTATTGCAATAATGAGTAAAAGTTTAAAACCTTCTTCCTATCTGCTATCTGAAATCTTTTATTGAAATGCCGTGAATTCTCTTGTTGCATCAGAAATGTTTGGGTATAAATGTACAGATTCGATTACCCAGTGTATCCCAAATCAAAGATGCATGCGTTTTGGCAAAAATATCTGAACTAAAGAGCAATAATTAAATAATCTGGATTTTATGGTTCTACAGAAAATTATTAAAGTGGAAAGCCCTATTTATATAAAAAAAAATCATACTTACAGATCAAAAAAATATATAACTGCCTACCAGTTTAACTTCAAATATCACATCGATAATTTTCTATCTTCAATTTATTGTATATAAAATATTATTATTACATAGAAAATAATTTTCGTAAGTGTAAAAAAAGAAGTGTTTCCGCCCGGGATCGAACCGGGGACCTTCCGCGTGTTAGGCGGATGTGATAACCACTACACCACGGAAACAGGTGTTAAAAGTTGGCAAACTATAGCAACTCGAAATCCCTTACTATTTTCATCCACAATCAATAAACACAAAATGCTATTATTATCTTTTGTCTGAGATAATTCAAAACGATAAGCAAAAATATTGCTATTATACCAGCCACCAAATGCATAATGCTCATCAAATTTTAATTACTATGAAGAGTAGGAGTATCTTTGATACAAAATTTAAAAACTTATAAATCAAACTACCTACCTATCTAGCTGATTTGATGTTTTGAGAACGCCTCTTTGAATCATTAATATCACTAAATGAAGAGTCGAACTGTTCATCATTGACTAAGAAACAAGCGATATACAGCTCTGCATTGGAACCTTGTTAAGAATGTAATTTATGTATTCTGTAATTGGTTTTAGCTCCTAAATGGTTCTGCTAAATTGATTGCAAAAAGTAGAAATAATAATCACCATTTATAACACAAGTGTTCTCCACAATCAGAAACATAATATTGCTTTATTAATAGTTTCATATAGGTATACAAATCGCAAGCTTTCAATTTGCATATATTTTTACTTTATAACAAGTTTTCTTTTTATCATTATTATCATTTGAAATTGGAAATTATGCCGCCAGAATAGGTATACCTTACACAAAAAGTGGAATTCCAAAGAAACGAAATGATATCAATGTAAATTACCTACCAATACCATAATAAGATATAAATGGAGAGCTGAAAATACTCTCGAAAATTATAATGTCAGTTATTACAATGCAGAAACAATGCTGGGTATCACACTACTTCTTCGTATTTTCAATGCCATAAAAGTGTATGTACAGATACATAATATAAGAGCTGACGGTAATAAATATTTTTTACAAAAGTAGGAGCGTCTTTAACTTCAAAAGTACCAACACCAATGATGTGTTTGTATTTATTAAGCATAGACTCTAATCAGACATTTTACTACCGCTAATATTTTTTTAATTTCAAAGTCATAATATAGTTTCATATGTTAAAATGCTAATGGAAAACGGTCAGTTGTCATATGACTTAGATCTTAAGCCGGCCACACATAAACATTAAACGTTACTTGCTAAACAGTTTGGAAAACTGAAAAATTCAAAAAAAAACTACTGGTACTAGTAACAAAAGTCTTCTACTTACGTAGCGAACATAACAGCCCATTTTCAAAATTGGTTGCCAAATTGACAACTTATCACGGGACGTTATTTCAGCCACTTCTGCTTATAGAACAGGATAGAGAGTTAGTCATCCTCCCTTTATATATTCTTGAATACATCACTTAACTCATTTATGTCAAACTGACGTTTGTCAGAAGAATTGAAATGATTCAATTCGAGAATGACATATATCAGAGACAACTACACATATTAAAGAAATTCAAACAGGAAGAACAAACAGTATTTTCTGTTCAATTAATAAAAAAGATTATGTCGTAGCCAAAACGATAAATGTCTATGATAGAATTGGGAAATAGCAGACACAAAAGATAGATGGCTGAAATAAACAAATATAGGGAGGACGACTGACCCGAATAGTGGGAGTAGCACAAAAAACTTAGCGTTATCGTGTGTCATTTCGGGGCTTTGTGTAAAATCGCGCAGTGCATCCTTATACAACAGACAGAAGTTCTACGCAACACCCCAAATTGATAACTTATCACTGCTGCTTATAGAACAGGATACAGAGTTAGTCATCCTCCCTTTATATATTCTTGGCTGTCATAAAGAATGAAGACGTCAGTATTTGTCTATGTCAACTGAGCGATTGATGGTAATTGAAATTGAGTAACCTATTTACTCTATTGAGGTAGTATGAGTATGGTAGGTATTTGGTAATCAGAATCAGTACAGAGTTCCAGAGACAACCAATCAGTAACCATTAACCGTACACTGCTGTGAAAACCACCTTTGCTATAGTCATAAATAATCATTAAAAAAAAATAATGTGCCAAGGTATTGCCAAAGTTTTCTAATCTTTGGTATTGGAGCAAGATTTAACGTGCCACCCTAACAGGTTTATAATTCTTCTTTATTCAGTAAATGTGAGTGATTTTATTCTTGTTAGGCACCTCTGGTTTTCGCACAATCAAGTCTTGCCATGAAGAAAGAGCCTTCATGGCTCTTGCTCTAGTGGAAATACAAAAGTCATCTCTTAAATATTGTATGATTCCACCAGATACCGCAGTTTATTGTTGTGAATCTCACATTACCCGCCGTAATGTATAGAGAGGAATAATAATAAATGGATGTTAAATATATATTTAACACTAATTATTCAACTCCACCATGCCGAGATTCCCTCAAAAGTGTAGTAAGTATATATAATTTAGAAATATGCAGACGCGCCATTCATGTACCTACAATAAAAAAAATAATCATACAATCATGGATGCTTCAGATAGATTGATGAAAAATATTTTATAATTTTTTGATTGAGTTTGTGTTTTTGATTCAGTTAATAATCTTGGGCATACAGTCATTCAATAAATAAAATTATTTGAGCTAAGCTGAGCTTTCGAGAATGTTCATTCTCTTCGTCAGGACAAGCTGCAAATAGTTACAAAATTATTATAACAACTTGATATTTAATAGTATTGTAACGTGGATAGGTAGTTATGTACTTACGGTTGTTATTCGTTTATTAGTTATTTATTCTACTACCTTGTTTACAATAGTTGTTGCTTGTATATTTTATTATGTAGTTCTATTATTATAGTAGATTTATTCTCGATCCTTTCAGAAACTATATGTGAGGTACAGTTTGTCACATTATTGTCAGTTTGACAAGCCTCTAGAACATTATTATGTGAGTCTAGATAATCATAGAACATTCTCGATGAATGTCATTGCAAGATTCAGATATATAAAGCCGTGTCGATCACGGGTCAGGATCTGTTAGTTGATAACAGTCAGTCTGTGGAATCAGATGTTCATAATAGTTCAGTCGGTGAAGACACTGACAGTTTAGTTTGTCAAGGTGACAAGTGGTGACAGTTGTACTACAACAGAAGGTCGTGTACAGAGTGTTTGAAAATAAATCTTTTGGAAGCAATTTGCGAATTTTTGAGTCTTACGCAAGTGAACTCACCCCACAACGTTTAGCACTGGGTTAAACGTTACAGTATTTAAGAAATACAGTCGTCAATTTAAAATAAATCAACCAAAAACAGGAATAATTTCATGACCATCATTATTTGATAAACAACAATAAATGGAACAGGAGCCGGCTTATACGGGGTACAAGGCCACGGTTTTTCTATTTTTTCAGGCACATTTTTGATAATTTTTAAGGATGTTAGTGTTTAATAGAATGCAAGGATGATTATATACTACATGGGTTTGAAAAGATACTTCCAAATCGAAAATTCCAGCTAAACAAAACAAACAAAAGCCGCTCAACTAATCTATCATTACCCTAATCAAACTATTTTTAATTTTTCTCTTAAAAATTACACTTGAGATTGATTCTACTTTTCAAATTCCCAACATCGCAAAGTTATCGTGTATAATGTTGATTCAAACTTACCTACCTGTTTTATTTATTTATAAAACAAGAACAAGGTTCATCTTCACTCATGTAGGTAGGTATAATAATGAAAAAAGAAGAAAAAAAGAGCATATTTTACAAATTGCCAGCACCCCATAAAGATCCCGTATAGCCTGGATGGAGAGGAGTCCCATTATCGTTATTATTACTGGCAGTGCACAAACATGGTGGTCCATGGATGGTTGTACGAGTATCTCTACATACTACTACAAAAGGCATTCGAGCGTAGAATTCATGCGTTCAATTTGGCGCAGTCAGGGTGGCATTTTGATGTATTACAGCTATTCAGCTTTGTTTTTATTCTTATTCCATTTCTAATAATAAATGTTTATAAATGATGATAATTGGATCTGAAGATTACTGGGTTGGTTCACTGCAAGACTAATAATTCGATATAATATCTCAAACAGTTTATAAAAGATTATTGTTATAACAGTGAGTAGTAAATTATTGTAATGGTCCCGATTTATCCAAGTTCCAATTTGTGACATAACTTAATTCGTTGGCAAGTAATGTCTCAGATTCAGAAGCAGCTAAGCAACAAAGTTTTTGACATTAGCACTTGAAAACGATCAACAAATCTCATCAATTTATAAAGTTTGCTAATAAGGCTTAAAGCACTCCAAAGCGCCAAGTTTGCAGTTAATTTGCATTCTTAATAGATTACAAATATAAGAAACATAATCTGCAGAAATAAACAATTTAGAAGAAATGGACCTTTCCCTATGTACCGATGTACCTACGTAAGGAATATATGTTTTATGCCAGTGAAATATTCATATTTCAATATTATTATAAAGCAACGATTATATACTATATAAGAGTAGATAATCTTTAATAGTAGCGACTTACGTTCAATGTTAATTCTGTTTTTAATCATATGATGCTTATATTTAAATTTGATTAGATTACTCTAATGAAATCGAAATATGTTTTGTGTTCAAATTGAAAAAAAAATGGCCCATGAGGGGATCGAACCCGCGACCTTCGCGTTATTAGCACGACGCTCTAACCAACTGAGCTAATGGGCCAATGAGTTCGCAAAACTTCATTATAACTCTAGAAGGTAGTATTATAATATAATAGTATAACCACAGCTTACCTAAAATTTTTGAATATACTTTGAATTGAATAATGTATTGATAAAATAATTAATTATTCATTGAAATACAATACTAATATCCTCTATTGCTTTATGATGAGAATAATAAAATATTTATGTGAAAAAAAATCGTACTCTTGATTGTACTCATAACTATAGTCAAAGAATAATTTCGAGATCCTTGTAATCTAAGAAACAGTAATGATTATTAAGATAATGTACGCGAAAAAAAACAAAAATATAATCGTACCCCTGGTGGGACTCGAACCCACAGTCCCCGGCTTAGGAGGCCGATGCCTTATCCATTAGGCCACAGGGGCTTGTGACTTGAAAGAGAGATAGGTTGTATATATCTAATCATAGAAAAACACAGAAATATAAAAAAATATTTATTCTTATAATATACAATCGACTCTTAAAATATGTATATATAGATAGTCCGTCCAATATTTTCATAATAAATTCGATGACAAAAATATCAGACGAATACCTCAACCAACAATCACCTAAAATACCCCGAAAATTGTAACGACTTCATAAAACGTACAAAGTAACTTAAAAGACATGACATGTAGGTACCTATCATTACCAAGGATGTTTAATCTGTTTAGTAGGTAATCTAATTTACTATTTAACGTCCTTGATCAATCAGGAACTCTACCTAAGCAGTAAGTATATTACATACCTTCTGAGATGTACAGCCTTTCTGACACATTTTATAAAGCCGTTATGGAAATCGATTTCAAAAGCTGCCGCTCAGTAAGCTCAAAAAACCTGATTTTTATTCTAATCATTTGGCACCTACCAAGTCAATTGAGATAAGAACCACTTTCAAATAAAGCCTAATAAGGTCATAGGCAAAGATTAGGTGTTTCTGATCTTTGCTATAGGTAGGTATAAGAAGGTAGATACTTAACTCTCATCTGCGGAGGTGCCAAATGATAATCAATTAAAATAGTCCACATGGCCTAATATAGGTGTCACAATAAGACCCAAAAAATCGAGTTCACCTCACAATATTCTACCATAATGTAATCTATTAGTAGTACCACTGCCCAGACTGGGACTGCTGTCGTGCAACAATAATTTGCTACCAAAAGCGGAGCCTCCGCTGCTGGTGCTCGAAAACAGACTTCTTGTGTAATATGGTGTCGCCGTGATGCTGGAACACTGCCTTCTGGATCGCAGCATCGAACAAGCAGCCACAACGATGGCTGTGAGAAAAATGAGACCCAAAATGCAAAAGGCCATGGCCATTTTGTCAGGTGAAACGCAAAATGTTCTGTCGCCAGGTATATTTGCGAACGGATATGTGGATGGTTCTGGAAATATAAGACACAATTTCTTGAAAACTGTACGTTTTCTTTGATGATGTACAGGTATTAGTGCTTTTCAAAATATTATTTTTCCTATTAATGTAGTTGAGGAAAAGGTCATTTGAATTTTATATAGTTCCCGCTCAAGATGGCTGCGTTATAATTTCATTTATAGATATCGGTTTCCGTGGTGTAGTGGTTATCACATCTGCCTAACACGCGGAAGGTCCCCGGTTCGATCCCGGGCGGAAACAATTTTTTTTTCATACTTTTTATTTTCTTATCATTGTGGATGAAATTAGAACATAAGATGAATTTTTCAACAATGCCTTTTAATTTTTTCGAACTTATTTTCTTTAATATTTTTAATAGTGAAAAAATTGTTTTTTTTCTGTGACGGGAAAAAAGTTTGACATTTTATCTCTGTTGACAGGTGACAAATTATCACTTTTTATAAAATAGCTTTTTCCCACGGGGATAGAGTGAGTACTTTTTTCCCGGGTATATATACACATAAATATAGCGATTTAGCTGACAATAATTTTTGTGACGTTACTTTCGCTGTTTCTACTAACACCGGTGAAATCAGATTTTTTTTCAAACAAATAACAACTAAGTTGGCATTTTTTAAATTAAATCACAGAATTAAATTGAGACATATTCGATAACTTTAAAGGTTTCTTTAGCAACGTAGGTCTAATTGTCGCTATAAGTACAAATGCCTACAGGTTTAAAACTTCAAATTTCCCTTTGATAATTTTTTGACTTCGGTATATTAATATTGTAAGAGAAACTAAAAAAATAATGTTTCCGCCCGGGATCGAACCGGGGACCTTCCGCGTGTTAGGCGGATGTGATAACCACTACACCACGGAAACAGATGTTGAACCGTTCGCCTCTTACACTAAATAAAGCGCATGGATTCAAACTTAAATTGGCTCGTTAAAAACAAGGTTAATTAAAAACTATAATATGAAAATAATCAACCTGTTGTTACGTAGATACAATCAGAACCGGAGACGGCATTTTGTCCTTCAATCTGACTATAAATACATATAAAAGATAAAAATAAATTATACCTTTGATCTGGTTAGCTTAAGACATTATTTTAATCATAAAACTAATTAAAATTAATAATACATGTTCATGCCATTACATGATGAGAACAAATTTCTCTTTATTGCTGCAAATTAAAGCAAATGCGATTGTTTTTAATCCTCTTGCTTTCGAAGCAAACCAATAGATACCTCTATATAGGTACCATGATTGTTCGTAAGAGTGAATTAAAAATTACATCCATTTCGGTCTTGATTTGCAATAAATAAATTATTATAATGGTAGTTTATGCGTTAAGGGAGAATATATTATGACAATCGTAATGGTGATTAGTTATTATGGTATTATATACCATATATAATGATAGTAGAACGATTGCTGAGGGATTTTTACTACCTTGTCATTCTATCCGTTTTCATAATTAAACTCGAGTATTTTCTTCTGTCGTTAGATTTACGAATGAAGCTCCATCGATATTTATTCTTTCAATTTTACTGAAAATAAACGTAATGATCATTGTAACCGAATGCCAAATTTTTGAATGGTGCTCGAAAGTTTTATATTACCGCCTTTTTCAAGGTGCGCGAGCTTGCGCATTGAGGGTCTTGGAAACTTGGAACCAAGAATATATAAAGGGAGGATGACTAACTTCGTATACTGTTCTATGCAGAAGTGGCTGAAATAACGTCCCGTAATAAGTTGTCAATTTGGTATGTTGCGCAGTATTTCACTGAGTGTCTATTGTTGTATTTAAGCTTCCTTCGCCCATACTACATAAGGATGCGCAGCGTGATTTTGCGCAACATACCGCAATGACTACGATAACCCAATGTTTTTTGTGCTACTCCCACTGCTCGTGTTACTCGTCCTCACTATAAGGGTGTTCGAGCAGAATTTCAAACCAAACTCAAACCGTCAGAAGCATGCGCATTTTAGTTTTCAGGAGACGGAAATTAAAATGCGCATGCTTCACAATCACGGAACACAGTTGGAAACTGGTCCAAATTGCTGCTCGAACACCCTTAATATTTGTTCATGCTTGGAACAGTCCACTGTTTCCACGGTCCGTAGAGAGATAATTATTGTTTCTATATCTGATTGACAGCTCAACAGACATTCGCAATTCCTATTAGTACGGTAAAAATAAAATAACTTTTCTTTCTAAATACTTGAATTACTTACTAGTGTGGTAAAGGTTATGTTATCATTAACGCTTAAAGGTAGGATGTAGAGGTGTTCCAACAAAACTGTTTGGCTAATGTCGATAGAATTGGTCGACTGGGGGACCTAATCCAAGCTATTATATATATGGTGCATTGAGAAAGGAAATGGAAATGAAAGAATCTTGTGTAAATAAATATATTTACAAAAACACAATAATATTTTATATACAAAAGAAACATAGAAATAGATAAATAGTAGTTTATCAAGAGTTCCATCACATAATATCCAGCAGCACACTTACCACCTTGTAATTTGTCAGTTTGTCGCGGATCATCTAAATCAGGTGCTAAAACTTCAATACTATTAAACACTTCCAAACGGTCAAGAACTTCAGCCTCTTCTGTTGATGATTCGATATGTAGTCCTCTGGATGTTCTGTTCTCTTTTGAATATATGTCGCAATCAATCTGTGGAACGAAGAAGAAAATAATTATGGATTAATACTTTGTAAACATTAAATAAAATCTTGAAGCAGATACTTCAGATTTATTTCTATTGAAAAAAAATATTATAGTCTATTTAAATAAGCAATAGGTATATTCTTGGTTCCATGGTACACTTATTGTACCATGCTTGTGCCCAACACTATCCAACTAATCAGCTAAACTGATTTTTGTTTCAAGCTTGTTAAGAGACCCCTTAAACTTCTATACGCTTTAATCATGACACTAAAACTTTCAGATAATTATTTTACTTATGTAGGTGTCCAGAAGTTCAAACGGTTCAAGTCCTGTTTCAAACCAGAGAACAGAGACGTATAATCAAAAATGAAACAGAAGCAGGCGCATTTCAGTTTTAAGAAGACGAAAATTAAAATGCGAATGCTTCACAATCATGGAACACATTAGTAAATAGTTTGAAACTGGTTCAAACTACTGCTCGAACACCCTTGATGATTTAGAGGTGTTTCTAATATTTGTCAAAATCAAGAAGACTGGAAAGAGGACACCAAACTCGCCCTAAAAATCGTGAAGATTTCATACGTATATCTTTCTTAAATGCGTCTTTGCGCACCATGCCATGCCATAGTTGTAATAATCTACTCAAATATACATCAATTCCGTACCACGATAATAATTGCAAATTGGCCAAGTGAGATAAGATTGCTTTCGCGGCTAGTGGTTGTCATGTGTCATTCAGTAGAATCTCTGACTGCACTGATTGGCCTAAATTAGATGTGTCATCGGATAGGTTATGGTTTTTTTCATAGACCACCGAAATTATATCGGCCCATAGAAATAATATTATGTCTATGTATCGGCCACAGCCACAAACTCGCTCTTTTTTCCAATACAACAGTCAAGGATATTATAAGAAGGATAAGCGACAAAATTACAGAAAGTCTTGAGTTGTTTTCCTTTTTGACCGACTTCCCAGACGGAGGAGGTAAGTAAGTATACAATTCGACTGTCTGCTTTTTTTTTCTTTCTTCGTATCCTGCTTACCTTGGTGCACGGCCCCTTACACAACTGCAATCCACATGCCAAATGTAATCGATCTCGATCGGGAAATTTGAAAGCTGGAAATCTTGACGACGCTTCCTGGTGTCGCATCAAGGCAATGGGTCTGGTGGGGCCGTACAATGGAGCTGGCATGAGCACCTCATCCAAGGGACAACCATTGGAATCGAGCAACTGCTGCGATGAATCACCGAGACCGTCGTGGGCTATGCAGTCGACAACTCGCCAACCAATACCGGCTGAAAAAAAAACAAAGATGTAGTTACAGTGTGATAATGTTGGGGACTAACTTTGAATAGTGGAGGAGGGGTATACAATTCGACTTTGAAGATTCTTCTCTTATTTCCCCACTACCCTCTATCACTCAATCCTCTATAGTTTTTGTAACAAGTTACAGTTGTACAATAATTACCTGGCAATGTTGATTTTACGACCAGCAAAGCTGTCTCACCAACTTGCAAAGTTCCAGATGGTTTGACGATGTCATTATTTGTTGTTTGTTCAGGTACAATTTCCATCCAGGCCCGAGCCGCTGATAGAGCTTCGTTGAGTTCGTCTTCCAGTTGTTTACCATCCAATTCCTTGGACCAACCGGCATCTTTCATTCTTCCAACTCTACAAGTTGATTATAAAAATTAGTATTTTGATGACATATTTAATGGAAGTATTATCAGGTACTTGTCGCAATCATAAATAGGTTAGGTTGTCGCAATTGCAAAAGTTATATATTAAAAATAACTTAATTTTCCTGGGCTATTATTGTTTATGCACCAGATTAATGCAATGTTGCCAGTTTGAATTAGTTTGCTAATTTCCCTCAATCTATTTATAGCTACTAAAAGCAAATGTTTGTTCCTAAGGTGGACATTACTCAAAATGTAAAACAATGAAGCAATGTAAAAACAAATCACCCCAGATTTTTCTTGATTTGAAGCTATGTTCCCATCAATTACTTGATTCGTGGATTATTTTACTACTTTTCAGTTTATATAGTAACAAAAGTGTGTTTTTCTAGTATTTTCAAACCACAATTTTATCACCACTATTCGCTTCGAAATCAGAGATACAGTTTGTCATATAAAAGAAGTTCAAAGCCGTAAAAAAATAACGTGAACATATGACCACAATACTGTATGATAATGAGTTATTCTTGTTTAAATTTCAATTATTATACAGTTGATTGGCATCATAGCACTTAATTTCAATATTATTTATGCTTAATATATAATAGGTATCTGCAATCTCCACAATGACCTAGAGACTTTACGTAGCTACCAAATTCATAAACGTCAATCGTCACTAATCTAATTATAGCATTAAACCTGCATATATAACGGTTTCCATCATACAGGTAGGTACATAGGTAAAAAAGATGGAAGGAGAATAAGCAATTTTTAAATGTTGACACAACTATTACGATGACATCAGGTACCTACACCTATTACGCTCATTTTAATTCCTGTAACTGTAATTTTTCCGTTAATTATTCTACAACTGGACTTGATTTGTAAAAGCAGTGATATTGATTAAAGCAATTCAAACGAAATGCGATGATGTTAGTAAAAAGTATAGTTAATCAATTCAAAATAGTGTTAATAATTCTTACGAATTCTTCGAAGTATTACGAAATTTATAAATATGGTAAAAGAAAGTCTACTTTACCGGCTTTTATTATAAGTCCTAAAAAACCAATGTTTGCCAAAATAGGTGTATTTTAGCATAACTTTTGCTAAAGTTGAGGCGGAAAGCGCTATTTTTAATGATTTGTTAATAAAAATGGGAAAAATGTTGTACTCAGGACTTACGAATTTTAGCTGGAATTTACGATTGGAAGTATATTTTCAATCCCAAATAGTATATATATCATCCTTGCATTCTATTAAACGCTAACATCCTTCAAAATGAGAAAAAAATATGCGATGATTAACTTCTGCGATGTGTTCGAAGCTTAAAAACTGTCAATTCCAATGTTGCCAAAGCTGCCAATATAACTTTTGCAATATTGAAGATATTCTTAAAGCATAAACCAAGTGGTGAGATTTTAAGTGTCTAAATATATAAGTTTCATGTTTAAAATTTACTAAAGTTGTTAATGTCGTTATTTTTTTATAAATAAAGTAAAGTAAATATTTTTGGAAATGGAATTAATAAAATAATTTAATGCTCCTAAAAATATACTGGCAGAGTTGGCAACATTGTATATTGAATATACTGCACAATTCAATCATCAATTCGTTTAACCTTACTTTTTCGCGAACTTATGTTTACTATTTTCAAGCATTTTTTTGTTAATTTTGAAGGATGTTCCCGTTTAGTAGAATGCAAGGATGATTAATTACTATTTGGGATTAAAAAGATACTTTCAAATCGAAAATTTCAGCTAAAAGTCGTAAGTCCTAAAAACATTTTTCCCTCTTTTCATTAACAAATCATTAAAAATAGCGCCTTCCGCATCAATTTTATTAAAAGTTTTGCATACTTTTGATTTCTTAGGGCTTTTTTTAATGGAATGAAACTTGGAAGTTTTTTAAAAATATTTTCCTCACCTATGGTTGATATGTCCACCTGCTGTTAATTCAGTCTTCAACGTTTTCGCCAGTGCTTTGCTCTTCACCAGAAATGCCTCATCGTCGATTGGACATTGGATAATTTTTTCTTGGTCGGTTATTTGTCTCAAAAATCTATCTTGTTGGATGACCAGATGCACCACATAGAACATTTGAGTTGTCTTGCGGTCATCATCAATTATTGCGGAACTTAATCGAATGCCACATCCCGATGTTGGTAGATTCAGAGACACAGTATTTGAGAACGTCCCTGTGAAAAGTTAATTGTATGGGGAATTTTGTATTTAACAGAATGTTCATAAGTAGTTCATAGGACCGTTAAAAAAAAGGGTGTTCGAGCAGCGGTTCAAACCAGTCCCAGACCGTCAGACGCCTGCGCACTTCAATTTACGATGAAATAATTTATTCCCAACTACTAGTAAGATCCAGGTAAGATGTTCGAGCAGTAGTTTGACGATTTCCAAACTAGTCCGGACTCAGTTTGAGACAGACGCAGGTGAAGCGTCTTCTTCTTAGAGTATTGTGTTCTCTGTTGTTGGAGAAATCCCTTTCAGAGAACACTACCATAGACCTAAACTAAACCGTGGTTTTGTGTTTTGTCCGTCTTTCATTGATGTTCTCTCTTATCTTTGGTCGTAAAACATATCTATCGGCATAGTCATTAGTTCTATGACGACGAAATGTGGAAGGGGTAGTTTGCAAACTGTAGTTTGGTGTTCGAGCAGAACAAAGTCCCAAACCACTTGGAAACTGTTTCAAACCGCACATGCGCATTTTAAACAGTTATCAAACCGTCCCAAACTACTGCCCGAACAGCCTTAATGTATATGTATTGTATACAGGGTGGTTCTCCGGGAAAGATGTCGATCGATTGTAGGCAAACGATAACTCAAGTCTTGATATATTTAAAATTTTATGTCAAAAATTAAGTTTGCAGTCCAAAACATGATTATCAATCTTTCCCAAGAGGAAGCCTTTAATATTATTTTTATCAGTATTTTTATGATATGCGTTCTGTGAATTTATTCTGATTTGTTCGCGAGAAAATCCTTTCTTTTTAAATACCATTATTTGGTCGGATGAAGCGTAATTCACAAAAAATGATGTATTGAATCGACGCAATTCCCATTATTGGATTACATTTTTTACAGAAAAATTGGACCGACTTTTGTAGACTACAACTGCACAACTTCAAAATCGGCCCTTTTTTTAATTTAATATACGTACCTATGGATTTGCATTCCTGTGCAAAATCCTTGGCAAACAGCAGGCCCTTGAAGGGTTGCTCCATATCAATGGTGACATTCAGATTGGAAGAATCACATGTGAAATTCACCTTGGTGATGGTGTTTATGGAGATGGGTAGAGATCTTCGAAAACCAGGTGGATAAGCTGTCAGTACAGGTGATAGGAAGATGAAAAGGAGGAGGAACTGCATACTGCCGGTCTTCATTTTCTATAATATCATTGAGTTTTGGCTGCAATGAAGAAAATAGAAAAATAATGAGTGTTATTCTCCACCATTTATTTTTTCATGATATAGTTTCTGATATTGGTGAGCCGGCAACACCGCGTCAAATCCATTAGTCCAGGGAAATTAACATATTTCTTTCTCTATTAAAAAATTGAAACCAAATATTATGAATGCAATTACGATTATTGAGGTCCTGAGAAAATTTGTCAAATTCTTTCATACTCAATAGGTGCGATTTGTCAAGTTTTTACCCATCAAATTTATTCTACGAATTTGGGAGCAACTTTCAGTCCAGTAGTCGCACCATTGAGTAGCAAAGAATATGACAAATTTTTCTTTAAAGCAACTGAAGAATGTTACGCATTTCAGGAGGTATGATTTAATAAGAACTTCAAAAGAACTTAACATAGATACCAAATATATTTTTTTACGAAAACTGGAAGCGACACTATTGTACCGTGGATAGGTTTATCATGTACCTACTTGCGGTTATTATTTCTTTTAGTATGTTTTTGTTCTATTTCCTTATTTACTATAGTAGTTTCATGTACATGTCATTAATTAGTTCTAGAGTTAGTAGATTTATTCTCGAACCTTCCAGAAGCTATATGTGAGGTACAGTTTGTCACAGCATTGTCAGTTTGACAAGCCTCTAGAACATTATTATGTGCGTCTTGATAATCATAGAACATTCTCGAAGAATGTCATTTCAAGATTCAGACATATAAAGCCGTGTCGATCACGGGTCATAGTCAGAATTACTGGGTCAGTCTGTGGAATCAGATGTTAATAGTAGTTCAGTCGGTAAAGACAGTGACAGTTTAGATGATTGTCAAGGTGACAAGTGGTGACAGTTGCACTATAACAGCAGGTCGTGTACAAGGTGTTGAAAATAAACCTTTTGGAAGCAATTTGGGAACTTTTTGAGTATTACGCAACTCAACTCACCCCACAACGTTTAGCGCAGTGTTGAACGTTACACTATTTTGGGGCAAGGAAAAAGAAAATTACATAATAATTCATTTACCAACATTGGTAGAAATAATATTATTTTGCATTTTTCAGTGCATCAACCTATCAAGTAGTTTTTGTAAAAAAAATCATTGCAAAACAATTCAACATAATATTTATCACCCGAAATCTATTACAATGAACAAAAATATATAAAAAAATCGATACACTACTTCCACACAGGAAACATACATATTGAAAGTTTACGAAACATGAAACATAATATAATATCCTATTCTATTGTTTTCGCAGACATTCACATAATTCGTCATTAGAAATTTCTTATGGGAGAAAGAAATGATTATACTTGGTGTGTGTGTGTTTGTTTTTTTTCACTTCTGCTGAAACATCGTTACGAATCGTTAATGACTTTAAATGAGGCACTGTTTTATTGCCTTAAGTGTTTCACACATTATATTCATGTGATAATAAAAAGTAAAAGTGTACGAGAAATACATATAAGAATATCTATACATTGTGTTTAGCATTCTATTTTGATGAATAAATTGTTTGTCCGTTTGTTTCGGCAGCCACAGTTAATTTGAAACAGCTGTAATCTCCTAGACGCGTCATACAAATTTAACGAGTTTAGTCTTGTGTAAAAGACAGATAGTTCGACGATTATTTCAAAAATAATGTTGGATGTGTTCGCAAGTTCACACCTTCACTCCTAGAGGGCGCTGATTAGCCAAAATTCAGTTTTCATCTTTCTTGTAAAAAAATTAAATGGCAGAATACATTTTCTTATTATTGGTATTAAAAGCCATATAAATAGCAAAATTTTGGCAAAAACCACTCGACTCGATATCTTTACTCGTTTTGAATTATTGTAAAATTGACATTTTTGTTTTTATTAAGAAAGTAATAATCATTATCACTACCTATTTAAAGATATCAGTTACTTATTGCTTATTCAGTGAGTGAAAAAATAATATTATAACTATTCCTTTAGGTACCTAATTTAATCATAATATATATAAAGTTATTTAAAATAGGTCATACCCTCCCCCTATCCGTTATTTGACAAGAGTGAGAAAAAACATTAATAAAAAAAGTTGTCTTATTCTCAGTAGGATACCAAAAAAATATTTTCAATATAGGTTAACTTGGGATAATTTTTATTAAAACAGTAGGTTTTCTATTTCGCGGTGTGAGTTGGTGTCTAGCGGCAGACGTAACAACTTATAAATATTTTCCAGCTTTTACCGATTTACCATCCTTTATTAATGGTCCCCCCAGTAGGTACCTTAAACGTGATACAACTGTTTTGTACGTTAGGTAATACTACTTCTTCTTGAAAATAAAATATCTTTAATGGACGAATAGGTATTTGCATTTACTGATTTCCACATTATTATATTCCCATTCAGTGATCATGTTACCCGAGCGAAATATTCGCATATGGGTAAACTATTCGATAAATCATTATTTGTCTAAAAATATATCTATGCTGATAATGTTTGGCACGACGAAATAATAATATAAAGAACCGTTAGCTATCCAAATTAGTAGTAACAGTAACCGTCTAACAAAATAATGATTCTCGGCCATATTGTTTACCCATTGACCCAGACCCACACACATAAAGACAGAGACAAACGACCAATGTACAAACAAAAAACAAACAACAGCAAAACAAGCAATCTTCTCAAATAGCAACAACCAACTCGAATATCATTATTGTAATAAGGTGGTATATAGTTGAGGCCACGAAAGTCTCTTGAGTAATAGATATAATAGCCGTGCGCAACAATCGGCTCGCTCGATGAAAAAAGACAGTAGATCATGAAACATGATCACGAACATAAATAAAGAGAACAAATATTTAAGGTAATTGTCAAAGTGTTCATCGTACACGAGGCCACGCCCACGATATGCAAATTCTGTAATCTCATGTAGCTACGTAGAGAAGCATTGGAAGTTTACTCTCCTGTTTCCAGTCTTCTTGCCTCCACACTGTAGAGCAGTGTTGCCATAGGGTGGCAAAGCCAAAGAAATCTTTACAATTTGATATGAATAACTTTCAACACTTTTGCTACTTTCTGATAACACATACATGAACGCAATAACTTATAATGAAAAGTAAAAATAAAAAAACAATATTAAAAAGATAGACCTCCTTTATCCTGGGTAAGTAAGCAAGTGAATCTTTTTCAGACTGAAAGAAGGATTGAACACTTCTCGAACCACGTAATACCGCTTTCGCAAAATGGCTTAAGCAACTTTTTTTTTTCTTTACAATTTCATAATATGTAATATGTTAAGTATATGATTGTTTACTAGTCTACTTACAGTTGGATAAGTTATTTATCTCAGAATGTTGTAAAGTCTGATACATATTACGCGCCATTTGGAAAGTGCCAATTGGAACCAAAAGTACTCATCATTAGTATATATGTTTTTAACAATACGTAATATTCGGCAAGTATCGATGCATGGCAAGTAGCGTGTAATGTGTAACCGGCTTAAGCTCTGAAGCTAAGACATATGACAATTGACAAGAGACATTTATTTGATCTTATTGGAAACCATAGAGATAATATTAACATAGAGCAGGAAAGTCGAACAAAAATGCGTACCCTCAATAAAAAGAAACAGAAAATAAGGCTCTCTTTTATTTAAACACTTGTGATTGGTGAATTGCTGTACCTATCTGTCATCCGCATTCGACTCTCTTCCCTCTGTATCCATTATGAAACAAAGACAGACACGGACACGTTTTTTTATCTCTTTTAATCTATGGACCACATCCACTTACATTATTACAGTGCTACATAGAACTTGCCTACTCTATGTTAATATTATATCTCTTTGTTTGAAACTGATTAGCCAATTAGCCATTATCCACTCGAAAATATTAAATAAATTTAATGTATGAATAAACAGACTCTAAGATGCAAATAACAATAGATATATTATTTTCAGATATTTCTACTACTTTACTAAATAGTAGACTGATTGTGGAAGTATAAACTGTATACTTAGTAATTGAACAGCACCATCTAATGGGATAAAACGAAAACTGCTTTTCAGCCATAGGTAAGAAAAGACTCACTTTGGGCCCTCTAAACAAAATCGGGTTTTCTAATAATAGTGAAGTATAAAAACGATATTAACATAGTGCTTTTCAAGTGAAGTAAATTATTATTTATTTCCGAGCATTTTCCTCGTTGACTAACATTGAGTTTCATTGTTAATCCTGACCTTTATCAGTTTTATACTAAGTAGGTACCTACATATTTTTTCATGTCTATGTGACATAATTCCAACATCTAAGACATATGAATTAGGTAATGATTGGGTAATTTATTAACTTAAATCAGGTAATACGCGCTAAACTGTCGTTGCCTCAGCTATATCTCTCAAATTGCACAAGCAACTGACCTTGGCAATGGCGAGAGGCAATGACCTTTCAACAACAAAACAACATAGATGCGTCTTCAGCATTCAGCAGTAGTGAGTGGTTTTGCTCGCGCCGTCAACCGTCCTCATAGTTCTATAGTTAGAGGGCCAGCAACTTTTTTTCGAGCTGTCATGATCTAATCGTCGAAATGGTGGTATTTTAAATAAAAACAAAGAAAATATAATAACTGTATACAATTCTTTATCTGCTATCATTTTTAGTTTGACTTTGACTGAAAATGCTACCCTTATTGTAAGAAGCCGTCACGTAAAAGAAAAAAAAACCTAAATTTAGCAAACATTTTTTATTGCGCAAAAATGCAATCTTTAATAAAATAATTGGAAAAAGTCTTGTTTAGCGGTTTTTGCTATAAAAAGCCCTAAAAATGAAATGTTTGCAAAACTGTCAATCAAATTGAGGCAGAATAGTAGCAAATAGTATATAATCATTCTTGCATTCTATTAAACGTTAACATCCTTTAAAATTAGCAAGAATATGCATTAAAATACTAAATATAAGGTCTCAAAAAAGTGAGGTTAAACGAATTGATGATTGACTTGTGCAGTATATTCAACATTCATGTGCTGTTAATATCAATGTTGCCAACTCTGCCAGTATACGTACCTTTCACAGCATTAGATTATTTTATGAATTTCATTCCCAAGAATATTTGCTTAAGAAAAAATTAACGAAAATATCTTCTAGGAAAGTAATTATCAATCATGTCTGAAGACCAAGTTCGTCACCTTCGCCATCAAAAGTTGCAATAATATGGTATTTTGCTCTAAAGCAAGTATTTGTAAAAATATTTTTGTAGTAAATTTCAAACATGGAACAATACCTTTAGACTTAAAATTCGACCATTTTGTTTTATACTTTAGTTATCGAATATTTAAAAAATGTTTAATATCGTTAAACTAGCAGTTTTGGCAACATTGGAATTGACAGTTTTTAAACGTCAAACACACTGCACAAGTCAGTCATCAATTTGATTGACCTTACTTTTTCATGAACATATATTTACTATTTTTACGCATATTTTTGATAATTTTGAACATTTTTTTAGGGCTTTTATAGCAAAAGCCGCTAAACTAGACTACCTATTACCGAATAATCATAGACTGAAAATGTCAAGATAGTCGAGATGTTTAAGCTCGTTTGCATAATAATATCCTAAAATTTACTAAAAAAAACATATATTTATACAATTGCAGAACTAGTTCCTGTCATTCTGTAGCATGTGACATGTAGCATAAGTAAAACTAATTATGTATTTTTTAGTATATATATTTAAATCCTAATAACCAGCTCACCGTCTAACGGTATCAATTAAAGTACTATGTAATCTCTCAGTTAGCCTAGCAGATGAACGTTTTTTTGAAATATTTACAGCATCATTTTTACAATGAATCAGTTCACTGAACCATGAACCGCACAATTATTTGACAATCAAAAGATTTTAAAATAAGCTAAACAGAGCAAGTAACTCAGTAAAAATCACAATCACAACAAAGTAGATAATTACTAATTACATCTATATTCTACGCAGTTTTCTTGTTCTATGTAGTATTTATAAGATTTTAAAATTAAATTTCAACAAGAAAGACAAAAATTCATTCATTAGTTTTTTGTGAACCAAGGATATTGAAAGAAGGATAAGCGACTCGGGGTATCTGTGTTGGCAAAGATTAAATCTTTGGTGTTGGAGAAATATTCTACCAAAAAGCACAGCACAGCAACCACCTCGGCATATTAACTATTGACATTGACATGTATTATATATATTATCTATCTTTCTGTCTAATCTCATTAGTAGACCCACGACCAACATTCAAACACTAGTTGATTATCCTTCTTATAACATCCTTGGTCCAATAAACCTTTTCACTTGTGTCAGAGAACAGAGACGTCTCTGTCAAAGTTAAGTGCGCATGCGCATCGCGCATCCGTTACGGACAAATTCCTATTTCTATTTCCTATCATTCCTATGTATCATGTATCATAGACAAAATATTTATATACCTATGTTACCTATGTATTTAGTGTGAAGTGTGGAGCATAGGTTGGTTGTATATACATATAAATAAATCAATAAATGTTTAATAAACTGTGTTGAGTTGTTGGCCATAAATTGGAAATCTAACTTCATATTATGATGGGATTGAGCCACTAAAGAAGGCGAAACCATCAATTCGCTTTCAAAGAAACAAAAACATTTTTGTAACAGGCTAATTATATTATATATCATACTTTAGAGAATATTCAAGTGGATATACATTCAAAATTACGAATATATTAACAGATAGGTCTGTGGTTTCATTATTTTATTGGTATTAATAATAATTGCTGTGTATAGATCAACCTAACCTCACTTTTCAACCATCTCAATTTTCACAACTATTTTAACTCGAAATACGGCTTCTAGCTCGTGGTCTACTAGATTAGAGCAGCAAAGCTTCGTCTTCAGTAGTATTCTTAAGTAGGTACCGCTATATCTTGTGATTGTTTGTTTGATTTGCTAATGCTCCGGAGAGTCTGGATGTGGTTTGTTGGTTCCAGTAGGTACCTCTACTTGTAGTTTTAACAATACTCAATACACTCGCAATAATAATAGTAACACATCTGCTCCATTAGAAATAATGACAAAGACATATCAGCAGAAGGCAGCATAGGTACTATAAATAATATTAACTGTGCTTTGAGCTAAATTATACAGTAATGACCGTTATTACCTGGTATTAAAAATTAGCAATGAATAGAGAAATAGAGACATGTTGTTGATTTTATTTTTCATTTTACACAATATCATCGAATGTGGTTCCTAATTTGCCCAGGCTATTATTAAGGTCATTGTGATGAACGCGATGTACAGGATGTTTCTTAATAACACGCTAATATTTTTTAATGAGGTTATTCTTGGGTCGCTTTTGTATAAAAACTTCATATAGAACGTATGTCCTTAAGGTTTTATTTTTTGAAGTACAAGCAAATTGTATTGACCCTTATTTCTTGATAAATAATTTAAATTTTAAAGGAGAAAGCCGAAGATTAAGTACCTATCTTAAAACTTGAAACATGAGAGACCTCCAGAAAATTGTACTGGGTGTTTAAAATAGGCCAACCGATTTCAACTGATTCTGAACCTAATATTTTATATCTATATAATATCAAGGACCTAAAAACAAAGATAGGCGGAACTCTAAACAATAAATACTTGCAGTCGCACTGATAATGGAAATTTAGTACGCTACTCTAATAAATTAAGTGTAGAGATTTATGGCTACCAGAACACAGAACTGACACAACCTTATATCCACGTTCGTAAACGAGGACTGTGCTACAATCTAACTAACCTTAAATTAGATTTATGATCCTTATGTCAATGTTGTGTTTTGTTTTTTATTTTAACACGGTACTAGGTAGTACCGAACTAAGATTGGATAATGAAAACGGCTGTTGGTGTTTTGATGTTATTTTTGAAGATATTCTATTATTTTCTTTGGTTTAAAAACATTTAAAATGACTAAAGGTTGCAAAGTGTGCAATAAAATAGAATCTACGAATCCAGAAGTAACTTTTCATCGATAAGAGTAGCCAGTCAAAATTAAAATTTGATTATGTTTGAATTTTGAAAGAAAGTTAATATAAACGTGGATCATGGGCGTACTGAAGAAAATAATACATAATTATTGTTATTTAATTAAAGCGATTTTTATATTGTTTGCGTTTTCAAATCCTAGACTTAAAAATAAGTTTATAATAAATTATTATGTCAAAAACGTGCGGAGTATGGACATAATTATAATATGAAGACAAGAAATGTTGCAAATTTATTCATCAATGGTGTGTTCCGTCTATCTGTGGTAATAGGTCATTGATCTATATAATATTTATTTCTCATTTGTTAATACATATGTAATATAATATTCTACCTTACATTTGAAAATGTATGCTTTACATTTCATATGATTCTTATACAAGGTTGGGCAAATGTTCCGGACCGGCACAATTACAGGAGATCCAGAAGAAATAGCGAATTGAAGATTACACATTTCCTTACAGCTACAATTGATCTATCATAATAGCCAATCTGTACATCAGTAACATCATAAACTGTCATATGTCAATGTCATATGATCTTTATAAAAGAAATAAATGTGAAAACGTTTTTTTCCCACACATCATTATCCAGTCCAACCCTGTGTCTACAAATAAACGCAACAATAACCAAATGGAACGGATTAGGGAACAATTAAAAGTTGAATAAATTAAAAATCAACTTTCTTCATTGTTATTTTATCTACAAATTGCGATAATAATGTATACATATACATATATACTATGTAAGTGCATTATATTGCGTCAGTGTTTTAAATATAAGGCACTTTTCCATTTTCACTTTCATTTAGATCGTGTTCCACAGATTATTATTCAACAATTAGGTGGATTATTAATTACAATAATTGAGCTGAGCAATTTTGTTTTTAATGATTTTTTTATATAATCAATATAATTATTACAGGGGATTGAACTTGAGCGATGCAAAAAAATAACACTTCTTCAGTGGGCAATCATTTAATCAACGAAAATTGAATAATAATAAAACAAAGCTGTATGAGGTGTGACCCCCGATATCCACACTTCCAATTAAACGAAAATCAAAGATATTAAGACAAGAATATTTTTTTACAAAAATAGGACCAACTTCATTAGTTGATGCACTGAAAAATACAAAATAATTTTAATTCTATTGGTGCTGGTACTTTTGAAAAAATGTTCAATTTAAACGTTTCCGGATATCTTTAATTATACCACCTCAGATTTTTGATTTTCGGAAGGAAGGAGATTTCGGATTTGCGTTTTTATGAATATGGAACCATTTCTCAAACCTCCTCTTTCAAATGAATCAAAAATCATCAAAATCGGAGCTCGTTCACTATATAAAACGCGCGCACAAACCAAAAAAAAAGCAGTCGAATTGTATTCCTCCTCCGTTCGGGGTTCGTCGATCAAAAATGTCTACGTTAATGCTTGTGACGGTGAGATTTCTATGAGTTTGGTGAAACAGAGTCTATACTCATATCAGAGGATGTTAAATCTTAACTATTAAGATTCGATTTAAGTTGGAACTCCAATTTCCATTGTTTCATTTCATGTAATTTTCTGAACTTCTTCTTAATATAATCACACACTTTTCTTTTATGAATCAATCAAACAAAAGTGCGGAAATGTTATGTGGCTATCAAAAGAAATAATCACATCCGGAAATAAGAATTTAATTTACACGTAGATTCTCAATAATTACAAAAAATCGACATTGCAATTATTAATATTAGCGCAGAATAACTGGAGGAGAATTATACCTACTTTTAGTGTGGGAATAAAAAGCAGCTTCCTGGATATATAGGAAAAGAATGATGCAGTCATTTTAAAATAGTTTTTATTATATTCGGTTCAAATATATCGAGCGATCCAAAAAAAAACAATCGCAGTAGGCTTTTGTCTTTACTAGATTCAAGTAAGAAGTATTTGTCATTTCATTATTCATTCCAGGCTGTCACTGCTGTCAGGCAACTGGCAAATGACAGAACGTTTGTCAAAGGAATTGAAATAATTTAAATCGAAAAACATATTAGAAACATTGAAAATGGAAGAAGAAACATTATTTTCTGCTCAATTTATTTAGCGCAAAAACGATTATATACTAAACGAAACGATAGATATCTATAATAGAATTGCATAATAGCAGAAACAAAATATGAGTTATGTTACAAGAATAAAAAATCCCGATGGCCTGTAGTCAGCGGAAAGGTAAATTTTTCAAAATTCATTGAATTGAAATCTTAACAACCTTTTCATTGGTATACCTACAAGGTATTACATAAAATTGTCATAGCCTTGCGGTTAGAGGTTTTTGTTTTGGCTGTTGAATATAAAGCAGACAGGGTTCGAGTCCACTTCAAGGCAGAATTTTTTTTTCGCCTATTTCTTTTCAATAAATATACTATATATTTTTTTAATCAGGGTCTATATTAAGATCTCCAGAAAATGTACAATTACATCAAATTTATATTGAGGGTTCATGTTTTATCAATATTTGTTATTTTTCTTTATTAATTTTTATTTTTTTACCTGTGTATTTTATGAAAAAATGCTTCGAACAAAAGTTGTAGGTACTGATTATATCTATAACCTAAAATTATTTTCAATAATATTTACGATACGGCTCTTTTTTGATAATTTTTTTAAATGTTTGAATGGGCGCCATTTTGAAACTACTTACCCGATATTGCCCAATAACGAACTCGACCGAGATATTTGAGAGATTGATTTTTGTAGCAAATTTGAACTTGATACCTTCAAAAGTGCGACCTCTATCGTGTTAACAAATTTCGTAATATCCCATATATATATATATATATATAAACTTTTGAACCAAATGTTTTTTGGACTAACTTATAGATATATAACAACATGCCGTTGAAATTTTTTCGAAATTCAAAAGAGTGAACGATCGCAATAGGTATATTTCTATAAGAAATTTACCTAAAAATGTTGCGAAAGCTGTTTTCCGCGGGCTTCAAGAAGCGTACCTACCTAGTCAGTTCTTAATTCATCCCGGAAAAGA
Source organism: Crioceris asparagi (assembly GCA_958507055.1). NCBI lineage: Eukaryota > Metazoa > Arthropoda > Insecta > Coleoptera > Chrysomelidae > Crioceris > Crioceris asparagi. The sequence goes on from OY293826.1 coordinate 130,769,402, forward strand.
TCACAGTTTTCGGAAACGAGCCCCGATCAGTGTCTATACTATAAATTATTCAATAGGGGTGTCCAGTTCAGTGGCGTACGACTAGCTTTGTGAAATTTCTATTAAAAATATTAATTTTAAAATTTATGAATTAGGGTCCCTTTATCCAAAAAATACCAACGGGAACCTTTTACTAAGCATCTGCTGTCCGCCTTTAAGCTGTCTATTATTTGACTATTTATTAGGGTATTGACGTAGAAAAGTAATAATTGAAATGTAACCTAAAATTTTGAGTCACTGTCAATAATTATGTGATAGATTTGTCAAAATCAAAATTTCCAGTTGAAATGTTAGCGGCATTATTTCGTGCTATTCGAATGAAAAACCATGTAAACTCAACGTGTCTTACACGAACAACAAATCAAATATCCCGAAATTACACAATCGACATCAAATGCAAATCGGCCGTAGTAACAGGCGCCGTACGCGGCAGCATTGGCTATTACATAGCTCAAAGTCTATTAGATCATGGCATCCAAAATGTCCTTTTGGTCCATAGTAGCGAAAAGAGATGCAAAGAAGCTGCCGAAAAACTAAATCAACGTTATGGCGGACCAAGAGCCTTCCCATGCAAATGTGACATAACATGTATGGATGACATGGAGGTTATATTCAACAGAATGAACATGAAATACATCGATATCCTGGTAAACAGTTCAAATATCGACGATGGCAGAAACATTGAACACACCCTCAACACCAATTTAAAGGGCATTGTCAATGGTACTGTGCTGGGCTTTAAATATCTTCGTCGAGGTGGTTGCATTATCAATGTGGGCTCAATACATGGCCTGCAACCATTTTTCGGTTCACCCATCTACAGTGGTACTCAGCACTTCTGCACTGCCTTCACACGCGCCATGGGTACCGAGTACTTTTTTCAAATGACCAACATCAAAGTGATGAGTCTATGTCCAGGTGTAACGGACACGCAAGTGGAACATGACAAAATGTCGGGTATGCCTTTTTTTGATGAGCTCAGCGATTTAAAGCACAACTGCTTGCCCAGTCAAGAGCCCGAAGATGTGGGCAATTGTGTTGTCAGCATGTTGGAGTGTGGTGAAAATGGCAGTGTCTGGGTGGCTGAGGATGGTGAATGTTATCAATGTTTGATGCCGGATAGAAAGGATTTTAAAAGGATCCCGTTGAATAAGTGTTGAGTGATTTTTGTTTTGTTTTTTAGATTACGTCAAAGAGGATAGATACTACGAAGATGTGTGGTACATCGTATAGTAAATTTGAGGCGAAAAACGGAGTGAGCTTCGTTAACCAAGTGACGAGGGCGCTACCGTCGAAAATGAGTATTTTCTAGAATAGTTCAACATTCGGCTATCAGGCGACCAGAAATGGCTATAGGCTATAGCCTGCAGCCGTTTCTGGTCGCCTGATAGCCGAATGTTGAATTATTCTACAAAATACTCATTTTCAACGGTAGCGCCCTCGTCACTTGGTTAACGAAGCTCACTCGGTTTTCGCCTCAAATTTACTACTATGAGATGAACACTTCTATGTAGTATCTATCTTCTTTGATTACGTGTAATGTCAGTAAAGTTGTTATTGCTGTTGGAGATTAAAATTAATTTATATAGTTTTGTTGCTTGTTTTATTTTATTCGTGCATTTTAATTCCTCATTTTTATGGAAGTAAGACAAGATTTTTGTTGAATCAAAAAATAAAACTAAGACAACGATACACATACATATATTATGACTAAAACTATGATGTATCCAGTAGTCTCAAGATTAGGAAGAGTGAAGGGGTTCTTTAATCAAGCAGTACGCCACTGGCTGCATTTATTTAAAGTTTTTTTTTATGTTCCCTTTGGTTTGATAAAACTGACAAAAGTCATGAATAAACTGGTTCAATTTCTTATTATTATTAATATATATTAACAACAAAAATATTTAAAGAAAAAAATTGGACCGCTTTATTAGTTGGTGCACTGAAAAATACAAAATAATATTAATTCTATTGGTGCTGTGGTACTTTTGAAGTTGTGCAGTTGCGGTTAGATTGAAAACTTTTGTCACAATAGAATTAATATTATTTTGTATTTTTATGTGCACCAACTAATAACGTCGGTGCAATTTCTTGCAAAAAATATTTATTTCACACAGTGTAACATTAGTCACGAAAATTGTTGAGCGTTCACTTATAGCACCATTACCCATGTATATCCTTTGATTGTACTTGTTATTATTCAGAAATCTAATAACAATCGTCGCGGAAAACGCATATTTTAGATTTTCTCACTGCTGTAACTCGAAAACCGTAAATTTATGGAAAAAATGTTCGATATAAATGTTGCTACAATAATCTGGTCTCTTTAATTTGGTTGCCTCAGATTTTAAATTTTCGAAAGAAATTGTCCCCTCCAAATAGCGAAAATACAAATATTTGTGACTGTAATATCACTGTAACTCGAAAACCGTAACTCTTTTAAAACAATGTTCAATTTCCGGATATTGTCCCATTTTTAATTCTGCCGTCCCAGATTTTCGAAAAAGTTTCCAAGTTACAGCAGTGATAAAGTCTGAAAAATGTGTGTCTTCGCTATGTAGTGGAGATTTTTTTTTCGAAATTTGAAAATATAATACAGCCAAATTAAAGAAGATATTAAATTTAGCAACATTTATATTGGCAACTTTTCAGAAAATGTACGGTTTCCGAGTTACGGCTGGGAGAAAGTCTGAAATATGTGTATTTACGCAATGTTTTGAATTTGAATATATGCGTGCGAAAAGTCTTCTTTCTACCTATAACTCCACAACTCAAAAATTACCAGCAACAATATAATTAATACTATTTTGTATTTTTTAGTGCACCAACTATGAAATTTGGTTCTAGTTTTCGTAAAAAAAATCGATAATTATATAATTACCAGTGAACCTTCAACCATTTTGATGAATATAATGATGCACTAAAAAAATTTAAATAAATATTTTGTTTAACAATTAAATTGGACCGACTTTATTAGTTGGTGCATTGAAAAATCGAAAATAATATAAATCCTCTCAGTGCTGGTATTTTTGAAGTTGTTGCTAAAAATCTTCTATCTACATCTACCAATGTTTTAACTTTAAAATAAGTATAGTCAAAAACATAAGACTTACCCAAAAATTAAAAAATCCGAAATTCCACTGTTTTTCTTCCCAGGGTCAATATTTGAAAAATAACGTATAACAATGCTGATCTCTTCTTAAAACCGTTCTAACACCTCCAAACAGTAACTCGAATAAGGCGCATTTTTTTTGTTGGTTCAATATTCTGGTGATTTGGGCAAAATTATATAATAAGAAGTGTTGCAAGTATTCCGCGAAACCGACGAACTGCTGGAACAGAGAGACGGACTTGTACACTGTTTCTCTGGCAAAAGTCCAAACAGCAACGGCGACCAGCAGAAGTAGGAAGAATTACCTCTCACACATCAACACAACCAGAACCCATCAACGGTGGCCGCGGAAACAGTAGAGAACGGCATTTTATAATAGAGTACAGTTGGATAGTACGGGATTTGCGCCAGTGCCGTACCTGCTCTGATTTTAGATTTTTTTTCTCAGTGACATATTTTAATATCAGGAAGTATATTTGGGAGCATTGGACACTAAAACAGTATATTTATTGTTCACTATTAGAAAACCCTATTTTTGACCCAGTTCAAAGGGCCGAAAATGATATATTTATCGTTATTTGTATTTATTAGGCATAGATTGCGTTTATTCAGGCATAAAATTACTAAAATTCTCAAGGCGATAATGCAGTTTCCAATTCCAATAACATCAACTGTCATATGTCTTAGAAGTTAACCTGTAGCCATGAACAAATATAGGGAGGATGAGTAACAGGAGTAGAGGGAGTAGCACAAAAAACATTGGGTTATCGTATGTCATTTCGGTGTGTTGCGCAAAATCACAATGCGCATCCTTATGTAGTATGGGCGAAAGAAGCTTGAATACAACAATAGACACTGAGTGAAATACTGCGCAACATACCAAATTGACAACTTATCACGGGACGTTATTTCAGCCATGTCTGCTTATAGAACAGGCTACAGAGTTAGTCATCCTCCCTTTATATATTCTTACCTGTAGCCCTCTATAACCTTACCTATTACTCTGTGCTGTTAGATTAGAGCATGATATAAAAACAATGGTATGACGAGCCGCATCCACGAGCATCTAGCTCCTCCCACTTCTTAACCACTGACGTCACGACCATTGAATATAGTAGTCCTTTGACGTGCCATTAACACTTTTGCCAGAAGGGACGATTACTTACCAACTGCAATAAGATTTATATCTTTATATTAGGTATATACCTATTTTTGTATATGATAGTGAAATTGTGGAGGATAACATTTTTTATATGGGCCATGTAGCTAGAGCTGCTTCCTTGCTTCAAGTCAAGTTGAATTTTGAGAAGACCGAAATGAAAATGCACCTTCTTCACAACCACGGAAAACAATTATTGGAAACAGTTTGTAACTAATTCAAATCACTAATCCTAATCATACTCTTGTAGCTCTTAGCTCATTTGTCAAATTGACGTGTGTCAAAAGAATTGAAATTATTTAATTCCAAAATTTTATGTACTAGAAAAAATTAAAATAGAAGAAAAATAGTTTTCTGTTTAATATATTTATAGTTAAATAGATTATGCAGTAAACGAAATGATAGATGTTTACAATATAATTGGGTAATGGCAGAAAAAAGAGATGTAACACTATTGTTTCCTGATTACCTGTCATCTTTCTGATTAGGTAGGTATACATCAAATTAATATAGGAAATTTGGATTAATTTTCTCGTATTATACAGGGTGTTTCAAAAAACTTCAAACATCTAATGGTGTTTTACTTAAATTATGTACGTTTCCATTTTCCAAAAAAAAATCAGCTAATCTTTTGGGTATAGACTATTTAAGAAGATGATTTTGATAATTTATAGTTGTTTCTGTTACAGTAGAACAATACTTAATTATTGAAATACAAACTCAATAAGAATATGATTTATTGTGCGATACAAAACTATTTCATAATTACATATATAAACAAGATATGAGAATAACATCATAAAAAATACAAAAGTTACTTATATATACTAGAATATTGATGTTCAAGGAGCTTCAGTCTGCGAAGATGTTTGCTCATCATCGCCTGTTGTTATTTCTTCACGAATACCATTTAATAATCTTACATAGTCAGTATTTTGATATTTGATGCAATAATATAACAATGTTATACCACTTCTTGTTACAATAATGGACCAAACAATTGGTATAACACTACTCTCATCTATAGGCATAATGGCTGGAAATGATAATTGGAATAAAATATCTTGAAACACATTAAATTTCCATATTGATTTAGGTGCACTCATCCCAAGTGACTAACGTTGTAGCAAATTATCGAAGTATTGTACCTCTTGGCAACAATGTAATAATTTAGTACGGTTAAATTTGATTTTATTTCATAGTACTTTTTTTTAATCTTTTTTGAAGTTATAAATAATGTAGAGCCAAAAATAATAATAATCACAGTTAGTTGTAAATTGACTTACGTTTTTTGTACATTATCTGAATGGTTGCATGATATCCCAAATTAAGTAAACCAATCAGACCAATTATGATGCCCATTCGAGCAATTTGTCTCAAGTTCTCACGCGAATACCATTCATAGATCTTTCTTTTCCGGATTAAAGTATGCAGAAAGAAAAGTACTGACTCGGACATTCCTGTAAAATGATTAATAATGTGTTATCAACTTCCTGTTTACAATAAAATGAATCCATATCAGTTTCCTGGTTAAAATAAAATGTATTTACTTTGTGAAATAGAAAATATTATATTTTTAAACAAATCAGATAGGTATGGTATGTTCATAAAGATAAAAACGCTGTGAGAATACCATATAGACAGCAGCCCGGCTAGCTCAGTCGGTAGAGCATGAGACTCTTAATCTCAGGGTCGTGGGTTCGAGCCCCACGTTGGGCGCTACTTTTTTTTTTCTTCATAAATAATCATAAAATTTTTACATTTTCATTTTAAATAATGCTAAGAATTTTTTATCACCTGTGATAAATCCGAGCACAGCAGACGGATAATTTCTCAATATAATGAAAATTATGAAAACAGAATATCCGCACACCATGCCGATACCGGCAAGTGTCAGCCTGATTGTGGTCATTACGACTTATCACTTAACATCAAACTTCACAAAACTATATTGTTCAAAAAATGATTACATTAGCACTATTTCTGTTGGCAAATAAAGTATTGCATTTTCCCCAACAACATAACCGTCACAACATTATCAGATATCAAAGCAAGACACAATAATGTTGATTTGTTATAAGACTGGGCCGTATTTATTTTCAATCAGATTTTGTTTAGACAGTATTCCAAATAAAAACAATCAATACGTCTTATAATCCACGATTTATAATAAACAAATACGCAGTCGGGTACAAACTAGCTTTCTACAATATTTGAAGCACGATTAAAATATGTAAGCATTGCCTGTAAAATTTTAAAAAATCTCTTTACAGATAGAGTATGTTTATGTAATAAATCAACAATACGGTCCTGAATTATTATAATACCAACATGAACATTCAAATTGTAACTGCATATGTCAAAGTCTGCTAGTCGCTAGTTTATTTTGCTTGCCAATACTGTAAAGTTGGATAAACTGTCTGAATTTGTAATTTACTTGTCATTTGTCATTTGCCATAATTTGTAATTTTATTGATTCATTGTACGAAGAATTGTATTTTTTGATAATTTTGAAAAAAATGTTTGATCCAATGTGTTCAGCTCCACCTTTATGGAGAAATGGGCCATCACCTGGTGCTTTCTATGATTTTCCAGGCACCAGAACCTTACCACAAGAACCAATAACTCACTCACAGTAAGTTAACCTAGAATATTGAATGATTTGCAAGTAATAAAAACATCGTTTTTTAAGAACATTCTAATTTCAATTCTATGAATATATCTATCTGTTTCTTACAGATCTCCTGTCACTACATCAACTTCAGTGGTAGCCCTATGCTACGATAAAGGTGTAATGATTGCTGGTGATCTTTTAGCCTCCTATGGCTCATTGGCGCGTTATAGGGACTGCCCTAGAATATTGCAGGTGAATGAGAATATTATATTAGGTGCTGGAGGAGATTACGCTGATTTTCAGTATGTCAAAGGTTTCATTGAACAAAAAATGTAAGTACCAGTTGTTAACAATATTGTTGTCGTTTCTTAATGGTATTATTGATTTTGCAGCATTGACGAAGAGTGTTTAGATGATGGAATTAAGCTCAAACCGAAATCATTGTACTGTTGGTTGACTAGGATCATGTATCAACGTCGTAGCAAATTTGATCCACTTTGGAATAATCTGGTAATTGGGGGAATTCAGGTTTGTGTGGACTGGAAATCTTTTCTGGTGAATTTATTTTAACCATCTATTTACATTCTAGGATGGAGAACCATTCCTAGGCCAAGTCGATAAACTCGGTACAGCATACAGTGACAAAGTTATCTGTACTGGGTACGGAGCTCACATAGCCCTTCCCATGCTCAGAGATGCTTTGGACAAGAATCCACAGCCAACGCAAGCTGAAGCTCGAGCACTTATTGAAAAGTGTATGGAAGTGTTGTATTACAGGGATGCAAGAAGTTTCCCAAAATATCAGTTGGGTATAATTGATAGGGATGTTGGTTCGAAGGTGGAGGGTCCATTGGCAGTTAAGGAGGACTGGAATGTTGCTTTGATCGCCAAAAACTCCTAAGTTATCAATTTCAATATTTTTTATGTATTATTATATCGATAATAAAAATTCACAATTCTATGTTGTTTTTCTGTCATCTGTCATTTAATTGACCAATTAGAAATGTCAAAACAGAGAACACATTGTCAAAATCACAGGGTCAGAGACCAAGCTTTGAGGTAGTGTTCTCTGGACCAAGTTCTAACCATAGAACTCAACATTTCATTACAAAATAGTAATGTCCTATTTAAATTATTCATTAGTTTTTATGTAAACATGTATATAACTTTCAGAACGGCCATGTCATTCCAGCTATCTTCATAATTAAATACGAGTATTTTCTTCTATCGTTTGATGTACTAATGAAGGGCCATCGATAATTTATTCATTCAATTTAACCGGAAATAAACCTAATGATCATATTATCCGTGGCTTATTTTTGAAATGTGCTCAAACTGCCTCTATCGTTCTATTTAAGTTTTTCGCGTTTGCGCTTGGAAGGCTGCGAACAAGTCCATAGGTCACTATTTTAATAATGGTAACTTTCTGGTCTATGATACTTATTTATTGACATTTGAAAATTATTTGATAACATCACGCGAGTGGTGGTGGGGATTTGAACAAATCAAAAACCAGAAAGAGTAAATAATACACGGATAAGAAGAATCAAATTAATGTTCGTATTTTAAAAACTGTGCGTGTCATTAATTAGTGTAGTGGTCATTACACAAAAGTGAATGATGCGTGATAATTCAAGAGTATACGAAAACTTTCTAGAATATCGAAGGAAAGAAACAAGTAATTTTATATGGATTTCAAGGCAATTGTATCCTCAATTAGCATTTAAACAGGGTAAATGTAAAACAATACCGGCTCACCATAAAAAGGCAGTCTTACAGAGCCCTAAAATACAAGAACTATTAGAAACGGTGAGAATTATGTCAAAAAAACTAATTTCATATTGTCATTTAATGACACAATTAGGGCCGATTTCATAATGAATCCTTAATGGGAGATTAGAATTCTTCAATAAGTGTATTTTTAATTCACATTTACACACATACACATTTTAAAGTAACTATGAATTATATGTCCGATCAAAAAAAATTATGAATTTTTTAATGTTGATGTAAAATTAATAGGAGATTAAATTTGATTATGAAATCGACCCTTATTATTTCAAGTACCTATATAAAGTTTTATCGCTTATCTCTAACTACACCAGGGGTCATCTTATTGTTATCGATATTAATCAGTCACATTTATTTAGACTTTGTAGCTAAAACATAAGTGTTTACATGCATCTGGTAATCTGTGACTTAATCTAATATTGATCCTTGAACCACTGGAAATTTATTCATTTGAATGGGATATATTATTACTGTTTAACAGGCATTTTTTGAACTTATTCATGTCAACTAAGTACAGGATTTTAAGTTTGAATGATGTGTTATTAATAATTCATTTATTTAATTATTCCATTTCACTGTTGTATTTAAAGATATAAATTAACGCCAGGATTTTTATCTTCCTGATATCAAATTAAAAATGATATTTCCTTAGTTTTCAATATGTACTTTCAAATAATATATACATTTAGTTTAATTGAAAATTATGTGACTTATCTAGGTAATTAACATGCCTCTAATGATTAAATTAATGATTATTCTATGACCTTGAGAAATATATTTAGGTACCTACATTTTTTTCAGCTGAGCCAAAGCCAAAATGTATCGAAATCTCAATTAGAAGAACAAGTACGAAATATCTTGGATGAGATTGGCTACAATAAAAAATTAACACTCATCAGATGGCTGGGGTTGCTTTTGACAAAAATATGTTTAAAAGTATGTTCGGGTATACTAGTCAATGCAGGCAGTGTCCAGCGGGTAAATAATTTGATATTTATGTGTCATATTGTCTTGAATGATTATTATTTTTAGATAAAATCAGTAATGGGAACTTGTCCAGTAGTTTTTGTACCAAGTCACAGAAGTTACGCAGACTTTATTTTGATGTCTTTCGTATGTTTCAACTATGATATTGCCATACCGGCAATAGCTGCAGGGATGGGTAAGAATTTTTTTCCTTTTTGATTTTCAATCATTCAATGCTATTGTTCAATTGGTTGGTTGGTTAATAATTTTGAATAAATTATTAAGAAGGATATGAACTGGCAAAAAATTCAAGTTGTATTAAGTATAATCCTAATTTGGGTTTTAAAAAAAATGGGCTCGTTACCGATAACTGTGGCTTGTTCCAACAAGCTTGCTGGATGTTGGAGCAAAAGGGGTGTTGGGCTGGGAAAAATACGCACTTAGAGGTATAAAAGAAGTAGGTTACCAGAAATCACGCTGTGGAAACCGTCCCAACGAAGTATTGTCTTGAAAAATTCACATTAATCACTGTAAATACGTGAATTTCACCGTGTAATCCTTGACTTTTGTTACCTCTGTCAACAGATTTTCAGGGCATGTTCGGTATGGGTGAAATGCTTCGGGATACTGGTGCTTTTTTTATGAGACGATCCTATAATGATGACGCCCTGTATTGGACCACTTTCAAGCAGTACGTCTATCAAATTGTCAGCAATGGGGATTTGCCAATTGAATTTTTCATTGAAGGAACAAGAAGTCGAACAAACAAATCATTAACACCAAAATTTGGTATGAATAAATAATTTAAAATAAAATGTTTTATACAAAATTGAATCTTAAAGAGAAAAACCATCGAAATTCAATTACATACAAATGAAATTTAAACTCAAAAATATGTTGAATCGAAAAGAAGATATTTTATGTTGTAGGATTTATGGCCATGATATTGAAAGCATTTTTTCTATCACAAGTCCCTGATGTTCTATTTGTTCCTATCAGTATTAACTATGACCGTATATTGGAGGAAAGTTTATTCGCTTTCGAATTGCTAGGCATTCCAAAACCGAAAGAAACCACATCGGTGAGTAGTAGTTCAAATGTACCATACCGATGTCACATTTTTTCCATACTAATAATGGTTTTAGGGCTTTTTCAAATCACTCAAAATAATAAAAGAAAACTTTGGCAACATTTACATCCATTTCTCCGAGCCGATATCGTGTAAAGCTTATTTTGGCTCGACTTTGGATCGTAGTGTACACAATTTAAAACCACTGCATCAACAAGAAATAACGGACAATGAGAAAGCACTCATTCCACCGCTTTCGTATGAAATTTTGAATGCTCAACAGAAAAACAATGTCTTGAGTGGTTTTAATTTGATGTCGCTCGTGTTGAATAGTATTTTCTCAAATGGTGAAACTTGTATTGATATCCAAAGACTTGCCATTGAAATGCGTTGGATGATATCAATGCTGAACACTTTGGGTGCATATTTCCATCAAGAAGATGTAACAAAAGCGATTGAGGATGCTTTGAATGTACACAAGAATTTGTTGCGGTTGAGTTCAGATGGAAAGGTAACTTTTAATATATTAAATAATAATAATTGGGCAAAAATGTTTTTTTTTTATTCAAGGTTTCGCTCGTATCTAACGATGTAATTCTGGATAAATTTGATTCGAAAAAATTGAAAGGTCATTTGTTGAGTGATAAAACAATGACATATTCAGTGCCATTTATTACGCTACAAATATATGTTAATCCTTGTTTGCAATATTTGATCGACTATGCAATGTTATTTTTTGTTTTACAACGAAATGAGACCACCATAATGGATGAGGGTGAGTGAAAAATTTTTAATTTTTATGCTCTTTGTTTGATAATTTTATGTCCCAAATGAAAAACTATTTCGAGAATTTTAGCAGATACGAATTATTTGAGAAAAAAATGCGGTGTTTTTCGAAACATCAGTTTTTTTTTGTAGCAAAATATCGAAAAAATAAGAGGATGAAAGAAAAAAAATTCAAATTAGCCGAATTTTTTTTGTCTGCCCCTGTATAAGATAGACGTACTTGATGAATAAAAGTTTACATATGAAAACAAAAACATACTTTCATTTTTCGGCTAGAACTTTCCACACATCCTGTATATATATGTCGATGTAGTATTTTGGCGGGAAAATCATTAAATCAACGATTATAAAGAAAAAACATTTGAGAGTTTTGGGACTGAAAATGTCTTCTGCATTTTTTTCAGCCCCTTTGATATATTTTATTGTCATAAACTCCTTATCTGCAAATTTAAAGAATAACACGAAATTTATATGCAAATAAAAAGCTGAAAAAATTAGCTAATATTGTAATTAACAATATTTTTCAGGTCAATTATATGAGGAATACCGATTTTTGCGTACATTACTAGCCAAAGAATTTGTTTCTCAAAATTGTGGTGCAAAAGAAGTTAGTATTTTAAAACATAAATATTAATTTTATCAGGTAATAGAAACAAAATGTTATTTTTTTTCGTAGGTTTTTGATGTAGTACTATCAAAATCGATGGATCTCAATTTAATTTCAATATCCGATGGTGGATATACAATCGGAACAAATAAAAAATTGGAAAACATTTTGTTAACAAATTTTATACATTTCATGATCTCGTACAAAATTACGATGGATACTATTCAAGTAAGTTTGGGAGATTTTTTAAGTTTTATGAAATTTAAGGCACATTTTTTTTTGTATTGCTTTTAAAGGTATTTTGGCTTAAAAAAAACATTGTTCGTTTAAATACACAATAAATTATTAATCATTCCAGAATTTGCCAATAGTTTGTGATGAAAAAACAATACTTGCCAATACTCAAAAAATATTAGAGGAGAAAATCAACACAACAGCAAATGAAGAACAGTTTTTGCATCCATATTGTCTAAATTTGGATACATTGAGCAATTGTATCGGTATGCTTTGTGAGAAAAATGTACTGAAGAAACAAAGACGGTAAAAAAATAAACGGTTAATTAATTGATGAGGAAAAAAACTGATTAATCTTTTTTTTCCAGAGATAATAAAAATATTTGTGAAACTAATTTGCCAAATCTGTTTGATGTTAGAGAAAAGTTGAATGGTTATATAACAAAGTTCTACGACTTGACGACTAGAGATGAAACAAAGATATCGCAGCTACAAAATAAATTGTAACGGTACAAAAATAGGTGATTTTTTTATAATAATTAATGAAAAGACTGTTGACTTGAGTGTTACCATTTTTTTATATATATGTTTTTTTTTTGTTAATTTGTGCAATAATTGTAATAATGAAAAGTAATAAATTGTGTTTTTTATAAAAAAGTATTTTTTTTATTTAGTAATAAACATTATACGTAGATAAGGAAACATAAAATTATTTTAAAGCTATTTTTTTCATAAATAAAATTAAAAAGAAATATACACACATTATTAATCAGTCAAATTCCATAATAATTTTGATTTAGCACTGGTATTGCTGCTGGATTTTTTCTTGACAGCGTCAGCTGGGCTGAGATTATCGGAGAGTCGCAGTTTTTTCAAATTTTTTGGTGTTCCAACGTCAGCCTTGCGCTTTTTATCCTTGAAAAAAAAACGGAATTTTAATGGTACTTTCAAAAAAAAAATTATCCATATTATAACAAAAATGAATTTTTAAAATAATTGACAATTTTTTCATTTTTCTATGTAAAAATGCTTCACATCTTTAAAGTTTTGTTAGAAGTTGGCCATGATTGCATAAGAAAATAATAACAAATTTCAATAAAACTCAAAAAAGTCAATATAATACTTTTTATTTGCAAAATTTGAGTAATTATCATGCCGAGAAGATTTTTTGTTTAGACAAACGTTGCTTACATCTAAAAAAATGGAAAAATATAGGCAACTTCATTTTTTTATAAATGGAACATCCTGTATATTATGCGCTACAACGAAAACTCGTTTTTTTTTCTGATGACATTTAGGTGAACCATTTTCGAGATATTTTAACTTAAATTATAAATAAATTGCAAAAAATCATATTTTGTATCAAGAAAGTCACAGAAACTATAAAATCGATGTTTTTATAAATTTATTTATTTATAATTTATTTATTTTTTATTTTTATTGCTTCCATGACTTTCTTGGTTCACCCAAATATCATCAATATATATATATATATTTGAAATCAGGAAAAAATATTTTTCGTTGTAACCATAATATACAGGGGGTTCCATTTAAAAAAAAATGAAGTTGCTTATATTTTTTCATTTTTTAAATGCGATATTTTTTTCCTGATAATTTCAAAAGTTATTATGAAAAACAAACTACAATTTTTATATAAAACATTTTTTTCTATCATCAAAAATAAAGGCTTCAGATAGCCAAGTAAATATAATCAAAGACCGTACAGCCTACTAACCTTGTTTGCTTCTGGGTTAACAGAAACAGTTTGAAACAGAAAATTCCTGGAATTCTTGGCTGTTGCTCCAATTGCCACTGTTTCCGTCACTTTATTATAAACTGATAATCTTTGCAGCACCTCTTCACCTCTGCTCAGAAAAGAACCTCTTTTACTCTAGAAAAAAAACAATCAATAATCTATCAACAATTCGATGAGCACCTTCTCCAACCCGCATTGCATTACACATCATCGCTGGTAGGTGCAATATGATTGAAAATGCATTTAATGCAAATATTGCAACAAACTTTTAACCCTTATGGCTTTTATTTCATTCTGAATACGTTGAATCAAGTGAAAGATCTAAAGGATATTAGTTAGTTATCAACTCACCAACAGTGTAAATGAGCTCTTATACTTAATTGGGCTGGTAGCATCAGCTGCCGTCGACTTGTCCTTTTCCTGACTCTCCTGACAACTACTGCCGCCTCCTCCTCCTCCTCCCCCTGCAGCGATCATCTTTTGACTCGTCTTCATCACCTCATGCCCAATTTTCAACAGCTGGCTATCGATCAAGACACTGCCATCGTCATAGTCGTCGTGCGCTTGCGATTTGGCGGTCTTCTCCTTGAGGAACATCTCACGCTCGTGTCGCCTTTTCCTCCACTGTTCCTCACTCTCCTCATCATCCAAGTAAACGTTATCATCGTCATCTTTAATATCTCCATCTGCTCCTTCCGTCGCATCGATCGCATTGATATTTCTCCATCGAAACTGACGTTCCCTGCCAGTGCCGTGCAGTTCACCATCTTCGAGCAGAAATTCTTGCAAATTTTTCACCTACGATGTACAAAAAAAACAAACTGCATAACTAAATCTATAATAAAGTAACACCATGTTGTTTACTTCTCTGTTATCGTCATCCAGCATGTGACGTAGATGTATCTTCTCCAGATCCGAGCGGACTTTATACTCATCAAACTTATCGTTATCGCCCAATTCAGCTTCGAATTTATCGAGATCCTTTTCATCTTCATCTGCACTGCCCCATTCGGATTCAGAGAGTTCGGCTTCATTTTCGAAAAAGTCTCGAGTTTTCACTTTTTCCTGTTGTTTTTTTGCATCTTCGTCATGTTCATCGTGGACCAATTCAATTTCATTCTCTTCCGAATCATAGCCAATATTATCAACTTCTACATCTTCAAAATCGTCATCTACATCATCGTGTAAGTCGATTTCTTCTTCCACATCTTCCTTTTCGTCAGAGCTTTCATCATCATCTGAAACCCGAACAAATTCCAACACTCTTCTTAAACTCTCCGAAAATAAACTCACCAGAAAACTGAAGCTTCTTCTGTTTCCGTTTCCTCTTAACCTCCAAATCGGCGTCTTCATCGTCTGAATCAATGACACCTCCAGTGGCAAAATGCTCTTCAAACTTCTCCACAATCCGCCGCTGTGTCTCAGTCATTACAGGTGATTCGAATTTCTTCTTAAAGTTCTCCATACCTTCTTCATCCAGCAATTGCGATATAATCAATCCTTGCTCCTCATCCAAGGACTTTATTTCTTCGCAAGGGTTGATCGTGTGTCTGATTACCGTGGTGGAGGACATTTTGTTTGCTAGTTGTCAAAGAACGAGCCCGTTAAAAAAATAGACTTATAATATAAAAATTCACTTACCAGATCCAAGGTTATCTTCGGAGCACTCCAGGACTTGCGATGTTCCAGTAAACTCTCCAGAGCAGATGCCCAGGACGTCCTGGGTCGTGGGTGGAGCGGAACATTCGAAGCTTGTTTCTTCAGAGCTTATTGGTGATTTTTGCAAAGCAGGTTGCGATGTCTCAGAAGGCAAATTTTGTGAGTCGGAAGAAAATTGTCCAGAACAAAGTTCTGAAATGGCTTGAGCCTGCGTATTGGATATTTCGCTGTTTTGGAAGAGTTTTTTCTGCAAGTCGGAATGCCAGTTGTTGTCTTTCAATGGAGATGGGACATTCGGGATTCGGAACGGTGAAATCTGATCAAGATGAAGTTGAATAAGATCATTGGATTATACTGTTAATTGATGATTGACTTCTTCTTACCTTTGATTTTGATGCTGAGTTATTGAGATTTTGTATTCCAGTTATGTAAGAGACAGGTGTTAAAAATTCAATGTCTGATAGGGATCTGGATGCGAGAACAGATTTTTGTGGTTGATGGCAGGTGATTTCATCATCTTCCGCTACATTCATTAGAAAAAAATAATCAGTATAAACTCAAGAGCATGTATTTTTTTCATTTTCAACACCCTGTTTCTTCAAATTCAAATACAATAAGCTGTGGTATTTGTGAACGTTCAACGATTTTCGTGACTAATGTTACACTCCAAAGTGTGAGAAATAAATATTTTTTAACAAAAAAAATTGGACCGGCGTTATTAGTTGATGCACAGAAAAATACAAAATACTATTAATTCCATTGGTGCTGGTACTTGTGAATTTGGCGCCAAAAGTTATCTATCCAACTGCAACTGCACAACTTCAAAAGTACCAGCACCAATAGAATGATTAATGTTATTTTGTATTTTTCATTGCATCAACTAATAACGTCAGTCCAATTTTTTGTAAAAAATATTTATTAAATCAACATTTTTGTTAGTTTGTTAGCCAGAATAATATTATTATTATTAACTTACGACTGGCTCCAATGTTCTCCTTATTATGATCATCATCATCGAAATCCTTATCCAATTCATCATCAGAATCATCCTCAAAACCTTTGACGATTCTTCTCAATTTTCTTTTTCCTCTTGGAGTTCCATCTAAGTGACTTGCTGTTGTTTCTTCTGCATCTGCATCACATTCCATTTCACCACGCTCTTCATCTTCTACCACAATATCTTTCTCACCAACATCTTCATCCAATTCGTCATCGCCATCTTCCTGCTCATCTCCGCCCTCATCAGAAACATCAGCTTCGTCATCAACGAAAGCATTTTTCGTTTTTGCTCTCTTCATTTCGGCTACTTTATCAATTTCATCGAGGAACTCCTCCTCACTGGTATCCAAAACATCATCATCATTCTCTTCATCATCATCATCATCATCAAGAAGAGCATCTTCATCTGCTTCATCACCACAAACCGATTTCTCTCCGTCGTACACATCATTTTCTTCGTCATCTTCATCTTCTTTTTGCTCTTCCATCTTCTGCTTCCACAGTTCCGATCTTCTCTGCGCCATTTGTTGCTGCAAATCCACTCGCAGCTTTGCCAATTTAGCACCTGGTTTCTCCTCTATGGTCTTGTCCTTTTCATCAGTATCATCGACACTCATGGCTAGGGTTTCTTTGTGAATTTCACCGCCATCGACACTTACAACACTGAAAAAGAAACATCAACTTTTGTAGTCAAAACCAAATGAGCTAAATGATTTTTAGGTACATTTCTTATAGAAATGCAGAACTCGAACCCTATTTGCTTTATATTCAACAGCCAAAACAACAACCTCTAACCATAGGGCTATAACTCATGCAGTTAAAATTGGACAATTTGCGTGTAATGACATATAAGTATACCAATGAAAAGGTTGTTCAAATTTCAATTCAATGGATTTTGATAAATTTACCTTTCCGCCGGCTATATGGGCCGTCGGGATTTTTTCATTAGCAATTAAAAAAAAATTCAACATACCTGAGCTGGACTTTGTTGTTTTTGTGCGTCGGATTCTTCTTGGTGGTGGTGTGCTTCACAAAACGTTCCATCAATTTGCTGATCTCATTCGGCTTGGTTACACCTTCATCCAGATCGATGACATCATTGGGACCACCACTCAAACGTGGTTGAATGTTGGCAAGTTTCTCTTTCAATAACTCCAAATTTGAAACCTTTTTGTTGTTCTCCACGCTCGAATCTTTAACAACAACACCTCCATCTTCAACACTTTTAACTTGTTCTTCGTGACCGCTGCTCTGAGCTTTTTCCATTTCTGCATCTTCAATATCATCACAATGCTGCTCAGTACTGTCATCTATATCATCTAAACTGAAGTCAAATGCTTCAGAATCCTGAGTTTCCACTTGTTTTAATTCTACACATTGTTTTTCGTCATCAATATGACCAGCATCAGCATTATCAAGTGCTTCAGTAGTTTCTGAAGCATCATCCACGACGACTTCATCATTAAAATTATCCGCAATTTTCTCGGAATCACTGACAGCTGCAGTAATATCATGTGTAAAGTTGCTGGAATTACCGACTGCTCCATTAATATCATCCGGAATCGTCGCCGCAGTATTATCAACGACAGTACCATTAATATCTTCGGCAATACATGCAGCATTGTCATCAACAGCTTCATTATTAGTATCATCGGAGATGATTTCTGTAACAACTGTTTCGGCTTTTGATGCAGAATCAGCACATTTATCTTCAGACTGTGCATCAGAAATGACGTTTACGCTCTCAGTACTGTTGATGTCTGTTCGAACTGCATCAGAAGAAGCATCATCTACTATTTCTGTTGGTTCGTTGTTTTTTTCAGGTGCATCAACATTTAGACGTTCTCCATCCTCAGCAGGAGCAACATTTTCATTCAAAACATTGTCTTCAACATTTTCCACAACGTTACTAGCAGGTTCATCGTCGACTTTTCCATCTTCTGGGACATAATCTTCATCATCATCATTACCATCGTCACTTTCCGATTCGGATTTATAGAACTTCTTCACCTCCTTTTCACGCTCCTCTAGTTTCTTCCTAAAAAATATTATTGAAAAACATTCAACATATACCTATAAGGTGACAAACTTACGAAATAACATCTAATTTTTCAGCACACAATTTAATAGCCACCGATGGTGGAGTACTGGCCAAAACTGGCACAGCCGACGACAATTGTGGACGTCTCGAAAGAAACTCCTTCAAGGTGAATGATTTGGGTTTGTGATAGGGCAATGAGATGTTCGTTTCACGTAACATTCGTTGCGATTCCGATAGAGTTTCTCTTCTAAGTTCTGCAGCTTGTTTCGGTGTCATCTGTAACTTTGCGAATTCTTAATATATTCTTAGGTAATACATACTTCGTAACGTACTGACCTTCTTGGGTTGTTTTTCTCCTTTTTTGGAACTCTTCCTCTTATATAGAATAGGTGCAATAGATTCCTCCTCATCAATGTCCATTTGTTCATCTTTAGCTTTTGGACTATCTTCAACATTTTCGTCTTCAGAGCTTTCAGAGTCACAAATGCCGGACAATTTGGATTTCTAACATGAAAATTATACAAAATAACTATATCAAATCATATAAGGTACCTGTTAACTCACTTGTTGAGTGGTTTCCAACTTTTCAAGCAGCAGTTCTCCACGAGAGTTAGTTGTAAAGATTTCTGGTGGTGACTGTTCATTTTCAACAACAATATCGGTAGAAGACTTGTTATGTACTGATATGTCAAGATTACTATCTTCAGAATCACTGTCAACAATTTTTAATCTACTCTTCCTGAAAGTGCTACCTTTATTTGAAGAATCCTCCGGTAGCTTCAATTCATCATTATCGGATTGACTATCTACCTCATTCTCCATGGCTTTGGTCTCGTTTTCATTACCATTTTCTGTACCCTCATCTGAGTCACTATCATCTATTATTAATCTTTTTCTGGTTTTGTTAATATTCCATGTTAGTTTAACACCATCTTTTTCCAGTGGTTTTGAAAGTTTTTGCTTGGCTGACTCCTCAGCATTCGTTGGCAATAGTAAGTTTGAGTTGATTTCTGAAATACCTTTGAAACCTAATTATCTGAAAATCTCAAATTATTATTATACATACCATCCGCGATCCCCATGTTTTCAGCCATCGTCGTAAAATATATTCTTTCAATATTATCTACTCAGTACATTATTCCTTTTATCCAGTGATGTAGGAGACCAGCTCACCAATACATAGAATGTGTCCTAGATTTTTTCCATACCTCAAACTTGTCTCTTGTTTAATATTTGGAAAAGTATTGTAAAATAAATTTGTCTGCCTTGGCAATAATTTCGCGCCCTTCTTAAACATTTTTTGACATTTGACATAAGCATTAAGAACTTTGAAGGACATTACAAATAGTTCTATGCAATTTTCTAGGCTGTTTTTTATTTTCCATGATGTGAAGTAGTTCGGACTTCACCAAAAATTTATTGGTTATGTTTATGATTTCATGTTTCACTTTTCGCTAAAATCAACGATCTAGTTTCTTGTGTTAAAGGAAATATCTGGAAGAAATTTGGATTATTATTATAACAATAATAATATCAGAAGAATGGACGATTTCATATGCCCAAGATGTAAAACATCAAAATTCCAGAATCCTTCATTGAAAATGATGGTAAATGTATGTGGACATGGACTATGCGAGAGCTGTGTCGACCTACTATTTCTTAAGGGTTCGGGCTCATGCCCAGAATGTCGAATTCCATTACGTAGAAATAATTTCCGAGTACAACTCTTTGAAGATCCAGCAGTTGAGAAAGAAGTAGACATACGAAAACGCGTCCTTCGAGACTTTAACAAAAAAGAGGAGGACTTTAGCACTCTACTAGAATATAACAATTATTTGGAAGAAGTAGAAACGATAATTTTCAATTTGACTAATAATATTGATATTGTTAACACTAACAAAAAAATTGAACAGTACAAACGTGAAAACAGAGAACAAATAATGAAGAGCAAAGGCAAATTGGGCCGTGATGAATACGAATTGGAAGAAATGCTTGAAATTGAGAAACAAGTCGAAGAAGCGAGACGTAAAGAAGTACAGCTGGAAGAAATGGAGGCCAAGAAGAGAAAGATACGCGAAAAGGAAGCCCTCATTGATGAGCTAATGTTCTCGAATGCAGATGCCAAAAATATCGTCGACACATTTGCTCAACAAGTGAAAGAAGAAAAGGCCAAAGAACCCATTGTCAAGGCCACACAATTCTCCACTGGTATACAGTTTGGTAGGCAGCAAACAACCTTCATGCCAGTACCGATAGAAGAGGGCCCCTTGTTTACATACAAACCACTCAGTTATCCCATTGATGGGCCTCGCCCACCGTCAAACGATGAGATTTTGCAAAAGGGTTTCATTAAACATGTCAGGGCCGAAAATGAGCAGGAACGGGCTGGCGGTTTCAGATCGAATATAGCGTGCATAAGGGCGCTACAGGATGCCATGATGGGACTATTTCATAAGAAACCTGCTGTTCCTGCAGCTCAATGAATGTTGACATTAATGTGTTGTGTATGTATTTTGTAAATAGCATTCGGGTTATGTTACTGATGTAAGTTTAAATTATTTTTGATTAAATCAATTTTTGATATGATGCTGTGTTAATTTCAATAATATCAACCGTACTCAGTTACCGAAATATGTTTTACAAAAAATAGCACTGACTTTTTATTTCCTTACATTGAAAACGTCAGTACTAGTACTAACAAAGCAAGGGTAAAAGTCATTCACAGTGAATCTTGAAAAGTGTAAATATTTTGCAGTGAATAAGTTTTCGATTTCAATCAACAAAACACATTGAAATTGAATATGTTCTGAGAGCCTATCTTCATAACTCTAGAGAATATTGTTTCCTAAGACCAAATTACTTGAGAAATTCTGGATGAGCATCATTTATTTTTGACCAACGACCAAACTTCTCTCAAAGTGGGTATTTTTTTGGAAATCGAAATTCTGGTAACGTTTAAATCGGACATATAGGAATATGACATTGACTGATGACATAATTTAGGCCTTGGGTGCGGTCGTACAAACAGGTCTGGAATCAAAAATCCAAAGGTAGCTAGTGGGCCGCTAGCGTCTTGTTCAAATGTCAAAGTCAATGTTGGCACTACGAAATTGAGAAAAGGGTAGGTCACTTAGAACATAAGATGCCTTAATCTTATTAAAAATTTATGAGTTTATGAGCACAGAATACTGTGATGAATAATATCAAGATCTATCGAGATAGAAATATGTTAACGGAGACAGTGTGTATCTTTCTACAACTTTGCAGCATCCTTTGAATTGGTATTTTTTATAAGCAACATCCCCTTCACCTGCGAACCACGTGGCAGAAATTGGAAGCTGAAAAAGACTGAACGCAAACAACTTTTTTGCGCTCGTTTCAAACCTTTCTGTATGACTGGTTTCTATTTAGCAACAGGTTGATGGCAGAGAAATTAGTCTCTGTTCTCTGCTGAGGGTGTCATTTGAAATAATCATAAATAATGAAGTTGATATCAGATAAGGGTAGCTGTGACAACATTGTTATTGTGCGTTTGAAAGTTCGGCTAGTTTCGATTGGTAGCCTTAAAACAAAACGCTTGTTGTAAATCATCATTATAAATACTAAATTGAAGATTTGAATATTTCAAATAAAACAAAAGCTATAGTATTAAATATTTATTGTTATCTTTTTATATGATTATACGAACACAACAATTCATCTGATTATTGGAAATTAAAATGATCATTAAACATATTATATAAAATAGCACCATCAGATATATATATACACATATATATTTATGTACATATATAACTGATTATTGTACTCACATTAAAAGACCTTCAGATTACTTCTAGTGTCCACAATAAATAGCGAGGGAAGTTATTGAATTGTTTTTATCTTTTCTCAATAACCGTCCTCTGTGAACATTTTTGTTACACATGTATTATACAAATGAAAAAGTTTTTGACACAAAAATATTTATCTCTCTTTACCTACTAAAGGGCCGTTTACACGGGAGAGAATTTATCGTACGATTTGGGTTAAGAAATCGTACGAATAATTGCCACTCGATTATCATAATATCTACTGTATGTACAAAAATCTTCGATTCACACGAAATTCATTGCATTCGTATCTTCCAAGGCGAAGAAACCTTTCCCCATGTCAATGACCCTTAAAGTAATAATAATATATAATTTAGATAATACACTTTCCACACATTAAATGAATCAATGACACGATATGAATGTTTCCACATTTGAATTTATTTTAAAATCACATTAAGAATAGCAAAATGATCATTTCATGGACTAGAAATTAAATAAAGTCAGTCGTATTGCATCCAACCTTTTAGATACACTTCTTCTGGACAAACATTACATTATTACTAGGTAATTTCGTATGATTTTCGGTTAAAATGTAGACAATATCATTATCAGAAAAATCTGTCTTTTGCGTATGAATGAATTTATGGATATCAATCGAAAAGGGATATGTGAAGAAGAGGCGAGGCTTAGAAAATCATGTGTCCTTGAATTTTACCACAATGTTTAGAAACCCAGGATCAACTTCAAGTTCCGAACCGATTCATTCGAAAATATCCGATTTATTTCTTGTCCAGAAGTGTATGTTTCATTTTAAGCCATGTTACTTGCCATTGGCGTAACCAGGATAGTTTCTTGGGAGAGGGGGAGACGGTGTGACAAAAACTGGTATTGTTCATACTCAAATTTAATCATGAATCGTGATATCTGGGAGAGGACGCTTATAAACCCCGTCATGGCTACGCCAATGGTTATTGGTGCTGCGGTGAATAAAATGATCAAAAAATATCATATCACCTATATAAATATATATCATTGTATCTTTTTAATATCATTATGTTTCATGGAGGCTTTATAGTACTTGTAAATAAAAATATATGAAAGCTGATTTGGCAGTGTTTAAAATTAAAAATAATGTTTATTTTTGTAATTTAATTGATTTTTTTTATTATTACAGGTTTTATGAAAATATTCTGTATGTTAGTGAGTTTAAAAGATGGATATTTTCAACTCAATCGAACTTAAAATTAATATTTTATTCCATCAAATTCATCAATTAATCAAAATATTAATTCTCACATCAATTTGATAAATTATTTATACCAGGTGATTGTAAAAATAATAAAATATTTTTTATCGTTAATTGTATAAATTTTATAGTTATTATCATACTTTTTTTTAATTGTTACAAATTTGAATTTTAATAAGTAAAAATTCTACAGGACTATGACATTTAAAAAAAATGTCTATAGCAGTTTTCACATATGTCATTGGAGAGATAATTTGTTAGAAAATACATATAAGTGCGGTTAAAAAAATAAATCACCTGGTATATATCATTAATTTTAATAAAGCTATGAACCGGAAATAAATAAAGTCCAGACAATTGTTTCATTATTAAAAAAAATACTCGATTCTCATAGAAGCTACCATTTTCAAGTTTTAAAAAAATATAATTTATATAAAAATAATATAGATGTCTTATACTTAAGTCTATTTGTTTTTTTGGTAATAGTCTAGTTTAGCGACTTTTGCTTATAAAAGCCCTAAAAATTAAATGTCTGTAAAAATAGGGAACAATTTTGTTCTTAGGACTTTTAGCTGGAATTTTCCTTCCTTTCCCTTGCATTCTCTCAAACGCTAACATCATTCAAAATTAGCAAAAACAGGCATAACATTTTTATATAAGTTCTTCTTCTTTGACCCTTTCCTAACTAGAAGTTGGCCAGCTCATTCTTTTTATGTTTGTAGGGTCACAGTGAAGTGAATCTGAGTCTATCTCATACCCTAAAATTGTAGTTTCCATGCACGTGTCAAGGTGAATCCAGAAATGTACCTTGATCCGAGTATAACCTCTTTCACTTTCCTGAGGTTATCCGCGAGGTTTTCCTCTTGTCTCCTTCAGACCATGCTGCCACGTGCTTCTAACCTCAAAAGTACGATACCTCTTTTCAAATACACACCCCGAACCACGCTCGATTATCACGGCCGTGACTTCCCTATCCACCTCGGAGGCTCAGTACTCATGTTTAATAGAATGCAAGGATGATTATATATACTATATGGGATTAAAAAGAAACTTCCAAATCGAAAATTCCAGATCCAAAGAACAAAATTTTTCCGTTTTTTTTAATTAACAAATACCGCCTTTTCCCTCAATTTT
Organism: Crioceris asparagi; assembly: GCA_958507055.1. NCBI lineage: Eukaryota > Metazoa > Arthropoda > Insecta > Coleoptera > Chrysomelidae > Crioceris > Crioceris asparagi. The sequence goes on from OY293826.1 coordinate 130,794,426, forward strand.
ATCAAAAGTTATGCTAAAATACATCTATGTTTGAAAACTTTTGATTTTTAGGTCTTTTATACAAAGCCGCTATACTAGACTTTTACTTTTTTTTTGCTCGGATATTTTTGAGTAATATAACATTATGTACATTTATTTTATAATGAATAAAAAGACTTTAGTATGTATATATAATCGAGCAAAGCCGGAAATAATAACGTTAAAGCAAACATAATTGCCAGAAATTATCCCAAAACCAACTGAAGGCTAAGTTAAATTTTGATAGATTGAATTTGCAAGATAAGCAGAATAAAACGGGATAATTTCGTTTGAAAAAAGACAAAAATAACAGAGAGATCACAATAAAAAAATTATACCTGAACATTCAGTGATGTATAGCGAGCAAAATATATATTCTTCCCTTACAAAAAAAAGTACCAAACGAAATCTCGATCACATGTTTTTTTCCCTTCTTCTACAAAACACAACATTTCTTTTTGTTTCTCTTAATGTAGCTGGGTTTTAATGGTGGCCGTTCGGATAATTGAAATTTTCTCACAACTCTCACCAGCTCATAGAATGCATTATCGACATTCATGCGCATCTTTGCACTACATTCAATATAGGGTATTTTCAGCTGACGTGCCAGCTGTTGGGCCTCCTCTTGCCATACTACTCGTTGCATCTCCAAATCTACCTTGTTGCCAACCATCAACATGGGAAACTCATCGCGATCCTTTACACGCAATATCTGTCGATGGAATTTGTAAATTTCCTCAAAACTGGAGCGTTCAGTTACGGAAAATACCAAAAGGAAACCCTCACCGGATCGCATGTACTGTTCTCGCATAGCACTGAACTCTTCCTGTCCAGCTGTGTCTAGAACTGGATAATGAAAACAAATTATTTAGACTGTATGTACCGCAAAATAAAATATAATCCGAATGCAACTAAAAATTCCACTACTTACTATCTAGTTTGGCGGGTATATCGTCTATAACGCATTGTTTGGTATAGGAGTCTTCAATAGTGGGATCGTAATCAGTCACAAAATAACTCTACAATGAAATGAAAAAACAAAATCAAATCAGGCAAGAAGTAGTGTACAAATTTAGGCAGTACAAGGTTATATCACCATATAAAGGTATCGCTTGCATTAATCTATAAAGGTGTGTCTAATATATCTACTGCTAAAGGAATATAAATACAATCTTCCCAAGACCTAAATCTCATACATTTTAATTCATGATAATTTATAGTTTGTTTACTTTACCTGAATAAACTGTAGAGTGATAGCAGATTTTCCAACACCACCTCCACCTACTATAACCAATTTGTAGGTTTGATAATTTGATGCTCGATCTCTGTCATTTGCTTTAGACATGTTCAATTACAACTAAAACTATTTACCGGATGAATAATGCGAAAAATTCAAAAGAACTATTGGGATTAAATGAATGAAATAAACTTTTTTTTATATGTAACACCTATTCTATCAACTTTTTTTATAACACTCAAGTTCTGTATTTGACAGCTGTTGCATATATACAAATAACCTTGTGGAAATGTCATCTGTCAACTGACACACCCGTCTCAAAAATTGGATAGGGATGGAGAAAAATAGTTTGTTCTATGAATACTAAAGCCCGCTGCAGACGGAGTATGTTTTGCTGCATGATGGTTGTCTCTGCTGCATGTTGGCATGATGGGAGACCAGAGGCATAGATTAAACAGGGTTAAATATTTAATCTGTGCCAGAGGGTTGTCTCTGGGGAGACCATGGTTGTCTCTATGGACTGTAGAAGGCTGTCTCTTTAAATATGTTTATCTCAAGAAGAAGTATTCTTGGTATATATCTCCTCTGACAGACTTGTCTCAAGAGTAATACAAAAAGAGAGCTATTTTCATAGAGATATAATATTAACATAGAGTAGCCAAGTCCTATGTAGCACTGTAAGTGGATGTGGTATGGTTGTCTCTGATATGGTCCATAGATAAAAAGAGATAGAAAATATCGTGTCCGTGTTTGTTTCATGACGGATACAGAGGGAAGAGTCGGATGACAGATAGGTACAGCAATCCACCAATCAAGAGTGTCTAAATAAAAGAGATAGATACTCCTGCCGTATTTTCTGTTTCTTTCTATTGACGGTACGTAATTTGGATCGACTTGCCTGCTCTATGTTAATATTATCTCTATGGCTATTTTCGTGTTTTCCAGTTGAATTTTCTACCATCAGATGACTCTTAGGTACGCAAGTAGCAAATATTTTTTTGACCAACTTCTCAAAAGTAGGAGGTGTATAACCAGCAGCGAAATTTCCCGAGTAACGTTCCGATATTTGGTCGACTCTGGCAACCAAGGAGAATAAAACACAAACTATGGGCTCCATATATGACGCCACACTGCATTTTCAGTTTGAAACGCATTATCTGAGTTTTTTCACAAACTCTAAAGGTACTAAAAGGATCTCCTTTGACCGTGGAGTGGACACAGCGGATATTTTCAAATGAGAATTTTGACGATATATTTCAATAAGGACTTGAGTAAATATTTATTCTTTATTTATAGACGAAAAAAACGGTTACAAATTCAAAAAATATAACAAAAAAATATCAAAACACAATTAAAAACCATATTTCGATATAAATATTACAATGTAAACGCGTTATTAAATATACACTGCTTACCAAAATAAAAAGCAACGAGGCATTGAAATTTATCAGTTTTAAAGTTTGCTAACATCTGAACTGGTTATTATAGATCTCAATATCGATGCAAGTTGCAGTTCTTTCGTAGTTAAATCACGATTTCTCAAAACATAAAAAATTTAAGAGGAAGTTGAGATCTGTTGTATTCTAATAATAAACAAAACATGTGTTTCGCTATTAAAAAAATATTGTTTTCAGGCCAATTAAGAAATCTGCCAGCACCCTAATATTTGTTTCAATACTTTTCGTCAAGTTATCTTCAACATTACTTTAGATAAGAACTTCAAGTAAAAGAAATTGGCCTGTGTAATAGTATAATAATAGAAAACGCATTGTAGTTTGTTCGAAGTTACGAAACCATAAAGATGATAAATATAACATGTCACATTTTTTGTTGAGCAGTTCATTAAAAAAAATCAGATCTCAATTACACGTACGACTTGTTTATATTTTGATTTCTGCTAGGTTTACCTAAAAAACAGGTTTTAAATAAAAGTTTTACAAGGTAAATCGTGCTTATATCATGAATAATTTAAAAAGGCCAGCAAGGTCGCCTGATTTATCACCACTAGATTATTTTCTAATGGGCTATCTCAAAAACTATTTAAAAAAATAACTCTTTGAATTAGGTACTTTGTGAATCTTTTATTCGAAACATTCTTACCAATTTACCAAAAATCAAATTATAACCAAGTTAAGTTATTTTTTTGTACATACTGTGTAATTGTTTGAACACTATTGCAATTCAGTCACCTTTGAAAAGGCTAAAAAAATAATATACAGAATAAAGAGAACGAAAAAAAAAAATTGAGCAAAACTTAAAAATCCGGAATATTAAAAAGAGTCGAAGGCAGCACCCTTAGAGGGGTATTCACCCTATTATTATTATTTGTACCCTTTGGTGTACGTTTGGGCGTCCTTGCTGATACCTGCATGGGGCGTTTGATGCGTGGAAGCAAAGCCTTTGCCGATCCATTCTCCTTATCATTATAATCAGGTGTTGCAGGTGTTATCTCAATCAGTCGATGCCTATCAAAATCACAATACCTTTGCTTCAAGCCGCGATGACGCCCTACGGGCGGTGATACATGTGCCGGAGGAGCGTTCCTCTTGATGCCCCGCCTTGGCGATGAAGAATTTGGTGAAGACGGAATATGTTTCGAACTCGAACCACCACCGACATTCGATAACTCCATGCTGCTGGTGAAATCAAACGAACTACCCGGCGTCGATCTGAACGATATCATTGTATTTGAATTCAAATTGTTTATGTTCGTTTTCAATGAAATGCTAGTGGTGATTGGTGACGACGACAAGGACGAGGAGGTGGAGATGCTGCGCGATAACTGCTTGGCCGGCTGCGCAGAACCATTCCGCGGCGCATGCTGCTGCTGATGCTTCCTATTTGGACTGGTATTATGCCCGAATTTGGCAGCCGGAGCACGTTCTATTGACTCCTTGGAGCGTCTCCGGATATTCCCAATCTTCCTGGCACTCGGTGAACGAATCAATTTCTCTTCAGAGTTGCGACCTCGAATGCGCAGCTCCTTGCTCAATCGTCGCACAAACCGATCCGATCCGGCATGGTGGAAGGGTTCAGTTTGCACTAATGTTTGCTCGTACGCAGATTGTATGTCATGGACGATGTTTACCTCATTGCTTATCACAGTTGCAGTAGCATTCTCCAATTCCAATGACAAACGTTTCTCAATGGCTGTCACGCGATTCTTGATGTCTTCGTATTCGGATTTCGAGACGCGCACATAATCGGCTCGGGAACTGTTGAAGCTGCTGCTGGTGCTACTACTGTTTTCTATCGTATTATTCGTATTGCTGTTGGGACGATAGATGAATGAATCGCGTTTCTTTTTGCGCAAATTTGTGGCTGAGGCTGTTATTGCTGACCAGCGACGTTCCAGGGCGTTTTTTTGTTTGCTGGGGGGATTGTTATTACTGCTGCTGTTATCATCTTTCGATGATGGTCGTTGATTCTTGTCGGGTTTATTGTGCGAGGGAAATCTGGAAAATGCACAAGCGTATTGTATAAAAAGCCGTTATACAAGTCTAGTGAGTTCATTAAATTCAAAAACTTGTGTTAATTTTTGAAACTGATTAAGCAAATTACTAAGAAAGTAAGTAATGACTTAGAAATAAGTATAATTTTCGCACATTTAAGTAAATCTAGCAGTTATTACAAATTCAATGAGTTTTTATTTTAAAATCACACTATTAAGAACTGACACGGCACAAATGACTATGAACGGCACAAATGAACTATTTTGGCATGGTAACTACCTTTTCTTGCTCAGGCAGACCGATGGCGTTAAAAGTAAATCTGGTGTAACAGTTGTAACGGCCGTTAGGTTATCATCATCGACTTTATTTCCCACAATTTTTTTCAAACCATTAAAGATCCCTACAAAAGAATCAATACGATAAAACTGTAAATTTTCATATAAAAAAAACACAAAAATCTTACTCGTCAGTGATCCACTACGTCTCCGTTTAACTTTTTCAGTAACTTCCAATTGACCACTTTTAAAATTACCAATTTGTTCAATAATATAGTCCGGAATAAGGCCAATATTTTTGGAATTATCAATCATCAACTAGAATGAAAACTCAAACATTACAGAGCAAACAACAACAAAGACAATAACATCCAAACCTTTGTAATATCACAAGTTTTTTTGACCATAAGTTTATTTTTCGGCGCCATTTTTTCATTAATTGGAAATATATTCGGTCCCAGTAAAAGTGATAAATTATAGCTGTTCATTTTATTGTATTTTGCCTGATTGGCTACTTCGCTGAGAAACTACAATTTAAAAATTAATCATGTCAGATCAAACATTTATATATATATATTTATATATAGCTGTAATCTTACTTGCATAAGGTAGCACAGAACATTTAAATGTTCGGTTGGCAATAACAGACATACTAATAGGATGGCTTCAATGTTTTTCTCAATCAGTGAACATCTAACAAATAATTCGTGAAACGAGTACGGGATCAGAGGTTCTGGTAATTCGCGAAGAAAGCATTTCAAAACAACTGCCACATCAATTACGTGATGTTCATTGCCCAACAGGCAGCCTCTGTCTAAAGATAACTGAAATTTGTGACAATTAAATATTTTTCAATTTTATTATATTCAGTTATCCATACCTTGATAACATTTTGTCGTGATTTCGAACCCTCTTTACGAAAAATACCTTCAGTATCAGCTTTAGTCAAAATATACGAGCACAATTCATTGATTCGCTTAGGAACAACCAATTGTTGCCCATTTCGAAGTGTAACAGTCTCATTTTCCAAGTTTTGTAGTGGTACATGGAATAGTTTTTTCGATTTTACAATCTAAAAAACACAATAGGTAAATCTTTGGTATATGAGATTGAAAATTATATCGAACCTGTCCTGTTGATCTAGTTGTTTTTCCTCGATGTTTTATCCCATATTTGCGAAGGTGTTTCAAAGCAATATTTCTAATTTCTTCTTTTTTATTTACATCATTCATGAACATTTTCAAAAAATAATACAGGGATATAAAACGGTTAAGGAAACTTGAATTGAATGACCACTTGACAGATGACAACGACAATTTATTTGATAATTGACATGGGACACTTTGTTCATAAGTCACAAAGCGTTGATCTGTCTATAACTTTTTCCAGAGAACACTATCTCCAAACTTGTCCTGTGATTCTGTGTCAAAGTTCTTAAACTTAACGTCAGCTGTCAGATTGGAATCTAACCCAATTTAAAATTTAATTATTATCTTAAAAAATGTTTTCCTTTTTTCTGATCAAATGAATTGAAGAATAAAGACACTAAAATGGATTCTGAAGAACACCTTCTTTCTCTCAAAGGTAAACTATAGTGTCTTATATTCTCCTGTGCTCCATAACTTAATATTTTCTAGTGATGCGACTGACCCGACCCACCTTAGCAAGTCCATTACCAGTAACATGCGACAGCAAAGACCTACCGGGTAATCTTCTCAATAGCGCTTTACAACAGGACCCCACATCAGTCGAGAAAACAGAGACTCTCTGCTGTGGACAATTCCTTCTGTTGCCACAGAATCCAGTCAATATTTATTTGGGTGAGACTTTCTCCAGCTACATATGCGTTTACAGTGAAACTAAACAAATAGTCCAAAACGTAACAGTCAAAGTGAGTTGAAAAAAAACTCTTATTATACTTATCTTACAATTGGATTTTCTTTGTACCACTATTTTAGGTAGATTTACAAACAAGTTCTCAACGGCTGCCACTCTCTGTTAATCCGCCCACACCTCAGTTGGGTCCCGATGAAACTGTAAATGTCGTTATTCATCATGAAGTGAAAGAAATCGGTACACATATGTAATCATTCTCGCACATAATTTATAACTTAATTATAAAAGTTATTTTTTTTAAGATTGGTATGTGAAGTTAATTATCAAACAGCGAATGGTTTACCGATGTCATTTAGAAAGTTTTTCAAAATATCAGTATTAAAACCATTGGATGTTAAAACGAAATTCTATACAGCTGAAAATGACGACGTTTACTTGGAAGCTCAAGTTCAAAATATTACAAATGGTCCAATTTGTTTGGAAAAGGTCGCACTGGACGCATCTTTGTTATTCAGTGGTAAATAAACTTTATAGTGTACTTATTTTCTGTATTTGTTTCTTAATTATTTTGTAGTAACCTCCTTGAATGCAACTGAATATGGTGAAAGTATCTTTGGCAAAACTACCATACTGCAACCGCAATCAATTAGTCAGTTTTTGTATTGTTTATCACCAAATGAGAAATTATCCGCCGATCTACAATTACTGAGTGGTGCTACGAATGTGGGTAAATTGGATATCGTATGGCGTTCGAATTTAGGTGAGAAAGGAAGATTGCAGACGAGCCAATTGCAACGAGTAGTAAGTGAAAACTCTACACACTTATATTAAAAATGTCTAGTTAAATACAAAAGCAAGATATAACCTCGCGATTTATGATGAAACTTGCTTGAGGTAGTGATCCCGTGATAGTTATTTTTTTACACTGTAAAGCCAATAAATGGTTTATTTCAGGATTTTTTTCAAACGTTAGGACTTGACAACGAGGCATATTCCAAAAATATTATTATTAATTTCAATGACAAACAAGAGTACATACAAATATTAAATAACACTGGACGATTTGTAACAGTGAAGACTGTAATAATAATGAAAAAAGACTATTTATAAGGCTCGAAGGTCACCATCATGTTCTACGCAAGTTGCCAGTCTTCTAGGAATGAGTTCCGAACTCTAGCTAGCATTGCTGCATCAATTGAACAGAAGGAAGAATGGCCTGATTCTATTTTTCATATTGTCTGCTGTTTTTGAACGATCTCTGAAAACTGTTTCCTTCGAATACCTCCAAACTGTAAAATCTATTGGAGTAAGGTCTGGGGATCGCGGAGGCCAAGGTATTGTACCTCCTCTACCTATCCAACGATAGGGATAAGAGTGGTCTGGAATCTCACATCTCAAGATTATGTACTGGAGCACCATCATGTTGCAACCATATGGTTCTTCTGGTGTTTAAATCCACTTCTGTTTGTCCAGTGACAAAAGTATGAAGTTCTATGCGTCAAAATTTTGAAGAACATTTTCAATAGAGAGTATGACATAATGTTTTATTTTTTGTACTTGTCAACTTTCTGATACAAGCAAGGTTAGTTACTGAGTCTAGTCAATTGCTGTAAAAAGGTAGATTTATTAAAAAGCGAATGGTAGAGAAGCTCGAAAATTTTAATATACGTCTAGGCGAGAAAAGGAAACCAAGCACAAAATGATGATTTCATAAAAAATATTTGTTTCTGACAAAAAATTGAAGTGTAATGTGTGTAATACTAGATAAAAGAGGAAATTTTCATAACGCAACATATGATGTGCAAATATTAGAAGAAATATAATCAAAATGTCTTCCAGAAGAAAGATTGTTTAAGGAATGAAGTGACGAAAAAAACATTATCAGATTTAATGGTTTTAAAAGAAGCTTATAAAAATGATAATCCTGGCAAATTATTATCGGGACTAACGTCACCTAATAATACTAAAATGTCGAAGAACGGAAGATGTATAAGTAATATTCAGCACTTCTTTGAAGAATATATTTCAGGTTGAAGCTCTTTTGACACATAAATTGACATATGTCAAAACTATTGCAGAAAGGTCTGAGAAACTAGGTGCGTTAGAAAAAAATTGCACATCTTATTTTAAGACATCCTGTATAAAAATGAAAATATTTTTGGATTTTGCCTTATTTTCAGTTCTAACATTGAAAAAGAAACAAAATCGATAGCTTGGATAGAGAAAAGTTATTTTAATTAGTTAAATTATTCAATTTTCAGAGTGCAGATTACGGCGATATAAGAATGACATTACTGGAGATACCAAACTTTGTCGTTTTGGAGGAATTGTTCAATTTCAAATGCAAACTGGTCAACAATAGGTAAAACCATATTACATCTTGAAACATTTTCTAGTGAACACTTTAATGGTGATTTTTCTTTTTTTTTTTAGTGAGCGCACCGTTGAATTGATTATGTATTTGGAAAATGTAGAAGGAATCGCGTGGTGTGGTATTTCGGGTAGGAAATTGGAACCCTTACCACCACTTTCGCATAAAATATTGGAATTCAATTGTATTGCTCTCATACCAGGCCTGAGAACAATATCGGGCATTAAATTACTTGATACATTCCTCAAAAGAACGTATACGTACGATGAACTCGGTCAGGTGTTTGTTATTTTGAATGAAGATGGAAAATGTAATTAATGTTGTTTGCTATATTTTTTTACTGTAAGTTGTTTATTTATGTAATATAATGTATCTATTGTTTTCCGGCTATTACTTAATATACTATTTGACTATTCTAAACTGAGTACTGGAAAGAAAGCGACAATTAAACTCAATTCTACTTCGGTTATTTTCTTGAATGTCCAAATAAAATGTATGACAATAGTGTAAGGGCAAGTGTAGTAGAAAAACATAAAATAAATATTCTTAGTTCGATTCAGTTGCAATGTATTTATACAAATATCTGATGTTCCCTTTAGCTTAAGAAACTAAAGATTGGTAAACTCCATCATTCCATGGGAAATGGTAATAAACCACAGACATATAAACATATATGTTTATATGTCTGTGTAATAAACTAATAAATCCGGCAACAATGCTACAGTTTCATTGCAAATGAGATGGATTTAAAAGCATAGTATAAGTACTTACTTACTTATACTATGTTAAAAGCATGAGTTTGCGACAGTCAGATCACGTTGACTTTACATTATGCCATATGGTATTTATCTATAGTCTTCTTGAGTCACATAAAAAAATAATTGTTATAGTTGAGTTTGTTCGGGTTAAATAAGCGAACTATGGCAGCAGTACATTGCATTTTATGTATCCAGTTACGCACGCGCAAATTTCAAAATATGTCAACGTTGCCGGATGTTTTGCTGTCACTTGAACAGAGAACGCTCTTGAAGGAAGATGAATTTCGAGTAGTTCATTTGTACCGAATCTAAATTTTAACTTGGAGTTATGTTTTCTCTGATTTTAACGGTCGTGTTTTGATATTAAGGGTGTTCGAGCAGGATTTCAAACCAAACTCAAACCGTCAGAGGCATGCGCATTTTAATTTTAAGAAGACGGAAATTAATATGCGCATGCTCCACAATCACGGAACACAGTTGGAAACTGGTCCAAACTACTGCTCGAACACCCTTATTTTTGACAGACTTCCCAAACGGAGGATGTATACATTTCGTCTGTTCTTTTTTATGTTCGTACACTCGTTTCGAATAGTAAACATATTCCGATTCCGATTGAGAAATGATTTTGGTCGCACAAACCAAGAAACAGAAGAACGTTGTCAACAACGGTTTATTAGAAAACATAAATATATTCGATAGAAAAATCACTAGAGGGCTAAAAACTCGCCACAATTTTCATCCAAGAAAAGCAATCGGAAAATATCATTTAAAAAATCCGGATAATAATCACAAGCTCGTTGACAATCTGGTGTGAAATTAATCTCCAATATCTTCGGTTGTATCTCACGATTCTCCGTCCATTCGAGAATAATATCAGCCGCATACAGGGCCCTCGATTGCATACTCTTGGCAATGCCACACGGTGGCGCCTCCATCCTGGCACACTCCAAAATATCCCTCAGCATTGCCAATATAGCACTTTCAACATTTTCCGACCACTTGTGATCTGGGTACTGTTGCTCCCAATGTACCAGGAAATCCTCGCACTTGATATGCTTCAAATTTACCGCCTCATCCGTATAATTCATGACGGTAAAATGTTTTTCATACACATCGAAGTCATTCATTTCAAAAGTTTGGTTGGCAAAACGTAGGAAAAATTTTCTATGTACATACGCCTCCAGTGGTTTAACAGATTTTAAAAGCACCACGTAACGTACATCAAACTTCACTTTACCATTACATTCCGGACGGTAGAACAGCACAGGATTTGTAATGTATTTTTGCGCTATTTTTGGTCCAGTGGCTGAGACACGCAGAATATAATCTATATTGTTGGTGATGTGAGTATCTAAGCTGCGAGCTAAATTGAACGGTTTTACAATCCAGTAATTATCGCGGCCATCGCTGGCTCGTTTTTGAAAATAACTTACGAAATTCGGCAATTCTGTCATCAAGTTATAGGTGATTGGGTACCATGCGGCATTTGCTTTTCTCCGACAAATAATAGCTAGCAGATCTTTGACTGTTAACACGTACTCGAATGGAAATTGATTTACAAATTTGTGCGGTGTTTGCGAACTCAGCCCGGCAAAATCAACAAAATGTTCGGTATACCATAGAATATCAGCCTCTTCCTCATTGTCAGTGATAGAAAAACGTGCATGCGACAAACACTTACGCACAAGACTGTACTGAGAGAAAACTTTATAATTTTCCTTAGCCACGCGCGTTTCAGACAGTTCAACTGGTAAACTTTCCGGTCTGTGACCGCCTAAAAAGTACTTTTCATCTGGCACAGGAGGTTCAATGCTGATATCTTCAAAAGACTTGGGTTGCCAGGGTATCAAATAAGCCTCAACTCTTTCCAGATCATTGATACCTTCAGCGTAATTGCGCGAAATAATTTCATCCTCTTGGATTTCCCTCAAGGGAAAAATAAGAGAATAAGTCACCTGATTCGCATACACAAATGGGACAACTTTTACATTTGGATCATCGTTATGGGTGATGGCGCAGCCAACTTCATCCATTACATACCAAACAGGAAGATTCTTTTCTGCATCGGCATTCTCAGGCATATAGTTACTCTCATTTATAATGTAATAATTATTTATTTTCCACAATTTACTGCATATTATCTCAATCAATTCCATTTTTGGCAAACTTGCATCAACATCAAGAATATTACACAATCTGTCGATAAGATGATCATACTTGTGTAGCATTGCCTTGGCATATTTTAAACGATAAGTCCAAAAATGATCAACAAGATAGATGCTATCTGAATTTGTTGGTATGTCTTTGATGGCTCTCAAAGCCCAAACTGGTTCATGTTCTTCTCTTTGTCTATTTTCATATGAAACTCGGAGCAGTTCGAACGCTTCACCAGCATCGTAAATTTGATTGGAAAGCTTCTTGTAGAGGGTCTGCCAAAAGGCTTCAGGTATTCCACAAGATAGCAATTGATCGTGATGGTCATCCAAGAAGGCTATGATATCCGGAGTGTGGCCCATGATGTTAGGATAAGGTTATTGGTCAAGGCGTTTTTCGTATTATCTCAGATTTATGATTTAAATTGACTCGATGATGAAAATGAAATTAATAGTCGGAAAATTTGAAATAGGCAGTATAATATAACCTCAATTATTTAAAATCCGAACCACAGAACACAGGCCAGTAGGCATATTCGGTACATTTGCGTAAGTCTCAGAACTAAAATTTGAAAGTCCATAGTTCATTGGATCGAACACCCTTTTTATGTCAAATATGACAATTGACAAGTTTTAGTATTTTACAGTAGTTTGTTTTTTGTGTAAAAGATAAGTGTTATGGTGGACGATTTTATTGAACCATAATTAGATTCTTTTCCGTATTTTCTCTTGGGTTTTGAATTATTCAGATCGATTCACTTGAATCTAAGTAGTCTTGCAGCCATAACCATTATTATTTGTTTAATTAATATTAGGAACTTTTCGTTAAACAGAGCTCTAGTTAAAACATAATAATCGGTATTTCCATGGTGCCAACAAGGTCAGTCATAATATTGAAATCTCTAGAAAAGAAGGATGATGATTAATAACGTTCAAAATCTCATACAATTAAAAAATATTATTAGGCAGTTGATGTGATAACGCTTCAATCGATTTTATCATAGTAAAGCAGCGTTCCTTTAGAAATATGGCAGAAAGTACAATTGTAATGAATCGTCCAAATACGCCAGGTAGTCCACCACCTAGTTGTGCTATATGTTTGGGCAATTTTTCCAACAAGTGCTTCTCGGATTCCTGTATGCATGAATTCTGTTTCAAGTGCCTATTGGAATGGTCAAAGGTAATTATTATTATTTCAACAAAATTTTCCACATAAGGTACTGATATTTATATACATATGTCTGTGTGATTTTGCTGGGCACCTACATAGATCAAAGCCGAGTGTCCACTGTGTAAAAAGACATTTAAGCGAATAATTCACAATGTTAAAAGCAACGACGAGTATGACGAACATGTCGTAGTACCAAATGAAATTGGATACGAGAATGAGGAGTACTTGTTCTTGCCATTGGGGATACCACCACAACCCACAACAAGACGTCATTTTCATTTCCGGTAAGTTTATATAGGTGGTAAACAGTGATTGGTTATTAAATTATTTTGTAGACAGATTATTTACGATGAAATGCTCGCACGAATTAACTTTCAGTAAGAGTGAAAGTAAAAAAATAAGTATCTTTAGACAAGTACAGGCTGTTGCTGGCTTGTGATTCTTTGATATAAAAAGTAGCTATGCGCACCAGTTTTATGACTCATTCTACAATGGTGTTATATTATTTTAGCACAAAACTAATGTGTAGTATCTTAACACTTTTAGCCATTGATGTTCCAAGGGGTATTTTTAAGTAAAAATATATTCTGTTGCAGAACAACGTTCACTGTCGATGCTCACGGTGAACATGCCATTCAACAGATGCTCCTCACGCATCCACTCACTACTGGTGGGGGACACATCAATGTTGGCGGATATCCATTGCAGAGGTGGGTATTTAAAAACAAAATACATCTTGGTAGCCCAACATTGTGCAAAAACAAAATACTTTTCTATCAAACATGTATACCTAACATTTTTCCAGAAATATGTATCAGAGACGGAGACGTGAAAATACGACAACAAGCTTTCGCAGATCGATTTACACGAGAAATTTGTGGGTCTATACACCGCCTGATGTATCTGGAAATTATAGGGATTGTTCGCCTAGATTTTACAGGTATAAAATTATAACGAAGTATCGAACATAAACTTTTATCAAATAATTTGGAGCGACTTTCTGTTCTACTATTCCAATTTCTTTATCTCTTTTTTTTAGAAACAACCCAGCTGCAAGAACAAGACTGGTTCCATGGCTGAATCGTGAACTGAATGCTCTATTATATGAAAATACTCAGTTGGTAATGCATGTAGTCGATTCGATTTTAAATCATTTGGTGCGCCACCACATTTGCAGTCGGACATTTCGTAATATGTTGCAAGAATATTTGGACAATAAAACTGAACATTTTATACATGAATTCTACAGCTTTATGCGTTCCCCCTTTGATATGATCAGCTTTGATCGTCACATTATCTATACAGAACGACCGACGACGCCACTGATTTTTGTACCAGGTAAGTGGATGAGAAATAAACACATACTTTTTATATAAATTCGTTGGTAAGTTTGAAATTGAATGGAAAAATAAATTATTATGATGCATGGTATCAGCAAAATCTCCAATTGGTTAAAATGTCATAAGCTAACATTGAATTATGAAAAAAATCATCTTTCACTTTTATAGACAGGAAAACATATTTACTGATTCAAATAATCAAATTAATTTCAATAATGACAATATCAAATATTTTCTTGGATTATTCATAGATGAAAATCTGTCATGGTCCAAATACATGGAAAAATTGAGGGAAACAGTTAGCTCCAGTAATTGGAATTCTATTTAAAACAAGAAATTAATTACCTTTAAAATATACCTGAATTTAATATACTTTTCATTAGTATATTCAAAGCTTCAATATTTAATTTCAGTTTGGGGCTCACCAACAAAATCTTTGCTGAAACCTTTGAAAATACTTCAGAATAAAATTATCAAGTATATATTCAGATTGAATTACAGAGAACCCACAGTTAATTTATATAAAACCCAGGATATTATTTATTATTTGTTCATTATATAAAATTTGTATATTCATTTATCTTGTCGTAAATAATTTAAACATTCAAATTTAGTTTTTCGATTTAATAATGATCAACACAATCATTTAACTAGATAATCTTTGATCAATAATAATCAAAACCAAGAATATACAGTTTGTTTCACGAATGTTGGCGTCTGCCTTGAAAACACGAAAAATGGATCAATCCAACAGACGGAAGTAAATCAGTGGCGTAACGATTTCGAGCTAAGATATGGCATTTACGGAAGTTTATATAATTAGAGGAGAAAATATCGAATGATTACATAAGCAAACATAATATGGAAGATTTATTATCAACAATAATGCAGACACACAAAATACAAATTTATTGCTTGAGTTATGAAATAAATTTATGCACCTGAATTATCTGAAATGTCACAATGACTTTGTGACGCCTATGAAATAAAGATTGCGTTTACCTTCGGACATACGTGCAGCGCCCTATCATTGTATGGAAGGAGATAAGCTTTTTACAAGAAAATAAGCAAATAATCTCGAATATCTTGTCCACTATAATTCCATAAATTTATCCAACCTAACCAAGGAAACTCAGATATATTTCGTACATTTAGTTTTCGACTTTAATCTTAAAAACTCGACAACTTTGGTCCTATATTTATTAAACTAAATTATTTTTATTATCTTTCTATAAAGACGATGAAATGTCCGATGACAGCGACGTCATCTTTGTGGGCACCACAACCAATCCTCAACAACACCAATCCAACATTGTCATCGACATTCTGGATGATACGGATGACGATGATTCCGATGAACCGATTCTCATCACACAGGACGCCCCAATGCCTGTCCCGGCAGTGATGCGACCCTCGACCACCATCACCACCACCATCAATGACACCACACATACCACATCATCATCAGCTTCGACATCACATCACCAGATGGCTGTGACAGCTCCAGCAGTCACAGCCATCTTGGATTGTTCCGACGACACTGACAACGACAGCGGCGGCGAAGAGGAGAACAACATGTCATCGTTGTTGGGTCGCGTTGTTGATGTGAAACGGGAAGTGGGCGGCGATAGAAAGCCAGTGTTGCCGTTGAAGCTGCGCCTGAAACGCAGACGGCAATCCAGAGAGGAGCGGCATCATCATGGCAATAATAATTCTAATAATAGTAAGAGTAAATTGTCGGTGGTTTTGGGTAGTAAAAAGAGAAAAGTGACAGCTGGAAGATGCAGCAGCAGCAGCAGATCGAGACAGAGGCGGCGGCAGAGGAGTGTAATTAGAAGTGCTGGCGATGGAAGTAGTAGGAGTTCGAGTGGTTCGAGCTGTCGAAGCAGGAGTAGTAGTAGTACTACTAGTAGCAGCAGCACCAGTACCAGCACAAGCATTTTGAGTAGTACAAGTAACAGTGATAGTGCAGAAGATCTGCATAGAAGGTATGATGTTGATTATGATGAATCCATTAAGCTTTGCACACACATCAATAACATTTGTTTACTAAATTCAAGCATATTTAGTACGCAAATATAAAATTTATCTTCAATTTTTGAAATTACAGGCAATTCAGCTAGCCCAATATTAAGGTAGTTATAGCGTAAATTCGTTTTCGACAGATTTCTTTTAAATAACAGTTTTTTACAGTTTAGAATGCCTTCTTTCCTATATTAAAGTTTCAATATGATTCACCGTTTTGTAATCAAAAAAATGATATATTTATTTTCCATTTTTTACATAGGTGAGATAGAGCGAATGTATTATTTCATATTTTATTTTTTTTCTTATAAACTTCCCGAAAGATTATAATGAAAAACTGTTATATTATAAAATAAACCTTGATAAAAATGTGTATAAAAATTCAACGCGATTCATCGTTCCGTTTTTTTAATATAAGTTTTTGAAGTGTAGTATCTCCGAAAATTTCGTATTATACACTTATGATTTTGGTGATACTTGGCAACAACGCTAATCTTGACTAGATAGTAACACAGGGTGAATATGAGCCGGAAAAAATAACACATTGATTCAAGTGAATTTTGTAATATGTGAAATTTACAAGAACAAACAATTTATCAATATAAAATAGGAAGCATTAAAATTATTCATAGTAGCACAGACCTTTGACTTCGCAAACGTTTTCATTCACAATTATTGTACATCTACGAAGGCTTGAAAATAAAAGTCGTATATAGATAACAACATAATAAAATTGGAAAACTAAATATTGCGAATATTTATGATTTTCTTGAAATATATTCTTCAAAGAAACGCTGAATATTACTTATACATCTTACGTTCTTCGTCATTTTAGTATTGTTGCGTGACGTTTGCCACGATAATAAGTTTCCTTTTTTATAAGCTTCTTTTAAAACCATTCAACCTTAAACAGTTTTTCTTTCGGAATAAATTTTGATGATATTTCTTCTAATATTGGCACATCACTTGTTGCGTTATGGAAATTTCCTCTTCTATGTAGTATTACAGTATTACACACATGACACTTAAATTTTTTTGCAAGAAGCAAATATGTTTGCTTGATTTGAAATCACGGTAAAAAACGACATCGAATGGTGTCATCAAAAATACAGGGTGTCTCATTTAAAAAAAAATGCCTAACTGTCAAAATTTGACATTTCTAAGCGAAAAAAGAAACTGCTGATTACAGATTCTAAAGATCCAGAAGGAATCTTCCAAATTTGCTAATTTAAACTTTATTGTAGGATCAATAATGACGAAAATATCCATCTAGTAAAATTTATAATGAATCACTCTGTACTTTCTACTAAATCGCCTACAACAGATAAACACCAGGATATATATACACATATTTATTATTATAAGATCAAATTTCAGATATAAGAAGAAACGGAAACATTTCCTGCAGCAAAAACCATCCACCAGCAGCAGCAGCAATAGCAAAAGAAAATGTCGCAGCAAACAACCACATCCAAAACGTCATCATCAATCAACATCAGTCAATAATAATAATAATATTAATAATAAAAAACACGCTGATACGATAGCATGTATCTATTCTACAACAAGTGATGGTACTAACAGTGATAATATTAGCAGCTGTTCAGACACTGATAATGTCCCATTATCGACATTAACTAATCATATAAACAATAATAGTGAAAAAAGAAACAGAAAACAACAACAACAACAACAAATTGCTGCAGCAGCCTCAACTGCTTCAGCCACTTGTAACAAAGCTAAGAAATATTTGCGTTCATCAACTTCACCAACAACAACAACATACCAGCCGAGAACTAGCTATACGCCGCCACCATTTTCTTCTTCAGCTGGCGGTGGTGGTGGTGATGTTGCTTCAATGTCAACGTCATCATCACAGATGCTACTGCCATCGATGACGGTGGTAGAAAGAAATAATAGAGAAAATGTCTGCTGGAATGGAGTTGATAATAATAATAGTAGTAGTTGTTACATCGATGCGAAAACAGAACCCACAGCAACAACAACAGACCATCATCGACAATCTGACATTTCAACAACGCCTCCATTACCACCTGTCACAATGTATTCGGGACTTTTAATGATTCAAGAACCGTCGTCATCGTCGGCGTCTTCATCGTCATTCACTGCAGCAGTTCCATCCTCCAACAATCTACCTAGTTGTTCTTCTTCTGCTGCTGCTGCTTCTTCTTCTTCGTCGATATCTTCATCCTATGGTTATGGTGCTATTGTTGGCAACAACGCAACTACGTCGTCTTCTGCAACAGCTTTGCCAAATTGTTCATCATCATCAATTACAATAGCGAAGATTTGGAAGGGTGATGAGCTAATCAAAGCTGCAGCACATAATAGTGGTGGGAATGGTGGTGATTCAAGCAGTGATGATTGCACACTTAATCTATTGTTGGATAAAATGGAAAAGGTGAGTTGATTTGCTGTTATTGTTGTTTATTTTTTTTGTAGGCTGCTTTCAAGGTAGTTATCATCGCTTGAATTCGATTCTGATAGATTCATAGATTCCTCTTAAAGTTGACCTACTGGCATGACATTTATAATAGTTGCCTTGCCAACTGCGCAGAAGTAAATTTTAAAGAGAAAAATAATCAATCCGATTATATACAGAGTAAGATGAAAAAGAAACACAAAGTCTTCTCCACAGTTTATTCTAATTAATTTAATAATAATTAATTAACCTTTAAGAATAAACTGTGGAGAAGACTTTGTGTTTCTTTTTCGTCTTACCACTTCACTCCACTTCGAGAATGGACTTCTACAACCATTATATACAGGGTGTTTAAAAAATACGTGGCCAGATTATTATTATAGAATACGGGGTGTGATTTTGTTCTGTTTCGGAAGATTTCGGCTTTATGGATAAAAAGAAAAATAATCAAAATTCAATGATGTACAGGATGTTTAAAAAATACGTGACAAGATGATGATTATTATAGTATACAGGGTGTGATTTTGTTCTGTATCGGAAGATTTCGGCTTTATGGATAAAAAGAAAAATAATCAAAATTCAATGATGTACAGGATGTTTAAAAAATATGTGGAAAGATGATGATTATTATTATAGTATACAGGGTGTGATTTTGTTCTGTATCGGAAGATTTCGGCTTGATGGATAAAGAGAAAAATAATCAAAATTCAATGATGTTTAAAAAATACAGTCACATAATATTGGTGATTATTATGAATCGATTAAATTCCCTCTATATCTTACGAGGCGTGAACAAAAAGTAATTTTCTGAAAGGTTAAAAAAAGTTGGAAAAGTCATTTTTTAAAAATCGATTGGTATATTTTTTATTGTTTCACTGGAAAGAAGAGAAAATTCTACATGTGATCTACAAAAATATTTTGCAGTTTCATAAGAAAAATTCTATAGAAAAAAACATATTTTTATTGAAAATTTCTGATTAAGTTATTATATTTAAGAAAATGGGTTTTGTTAAAATAAACTTAAAAGTGATCAGAATTCAAACCGAGGAACTCTAGATTAATACCCCGAAGCTTAACCATAGGACTATTTTTTCCTATGATATTATCGGGTTCATATTGATATCGGACATATAATCTGTAAAACTCCTAAAATGGGAATATTAATTGCTGAAAACGATTTTTCTTGTGAATGTGAATACAACCTATCGATGCCATACACTCTAAAACCTATACATATGAATTTTCATCGACATCGGTAGACCAGATTCCGAGATAAAATTTTCATATATATATATATATATAAGCATTGCTCGTTTAATATAATTAGATATAGATATGATAATGCTTTAGGCACTGGATGAAAAAAAGTCTGAATGGGACGGCATCTTTGATGGCCCTAGCACAAGCAGCGGCAGCATCAAAAGTAATGGAACAGCTCCCCCACCACGTTTGAAAAATATTATGTTAAGAAAAGAAGAAGATTCCAATCAATGGTATTCAACGACACAACCTCAACATCAAGGTAACAATGATTCAGACTCTTCGGATTACTGAAAAACGGAACAATTTAACAAATATATATATATATAAACATTATATACACCACTTTCAATGTTTTAATTTTAAATATTGTTTTTTTTTTCTTTTAATAATTTGTACAGTTATTTATCATATTATAAAATAGTTCAATTAAATTTAAATAAAAACGCTACTAGTTAATTGATTACAATGTTTCCTAATTGGAGAGTGAAGTAATTATTATTGAAAAAAAATATGATACCTACACATATGTTGAGCATATTTTCTATTTTTGTATTCTACAAACATTTTTTTTCAATTATGTATTGCCGAAATATTTTTTTTTGTAATTCTGTGTCTCTCAAATGAACATATACCAAGTGGAGGTGTTTTTTTCTTTTTCTGCTATAAAAACATCTAAATCAAAATCCAATCCACAGAACATATAATCGATCGATAATTATTTTTTTTCTCAAAAATAAATTCAATTCCCTATGGATATTATTATAGCCTATTTAGAGAATGATTATCCTTCTTAATTATTGTTACCTTAATTTCTCATATGGTAGCATTTAATAATAATTGGAAACTATCACAACCAAATAATATAAAAATGTATTTATTGTTTTATTTGATGACCGATGCCTAATTCAATAAATTGTTCAGTTCTCAAGATTACTATTCCATTTATTTTTTCCCCACCGCTATCCTTAGTAACCTAATGGTGCAGTTAAATCAAAGGTATCTGTCAGAGATTATACTTTATATTTATTGCAGAAGATTCCCATCAAATAGTCAGAATCGCCAGCGTGCAGCACTGACCTCAATCCCACTGAAAATATTTGGAACAATGATGAGACCAAAAAAACGTTTAGGCGAAAAACAAATATTTATTAACGATAGATACATAAATAAACATTTGCAACGACACAAATATCAAGGGACTATTTTTGACCACAAAATATGAGGATACTTAATTCAGGAAAGTTAATTTCATACTATTTAAAGAACAAATTAGAAACAGTTACTGTTAAATTTAAGAACTAACTTCCAACTACTAATAATTTTTGTTTACAATAAGTATTTACAATTTAAACACAATATACAGCATTACAATACTTTTATGATATTTCCAAAATGAACAATTATTTCTGTTTCTTTGAAAATAAATAATTTATAACGAGGAATGTCTAAGAATGTTAACAATACCTATCTTTTCTTTGACATTATTTAAACACTCAATGAAGAACGATTATTTGCCCAAAATTGGTGGGCTGAGAATGCCAGTGTTATCAAATATAACAATGCAGCTATCCAACAGTTGTAGGCATTCTGAAAAATAGGGAAATTTTCAATGAAAAGAGTTAGGTGTGAGTTGATCTCGTGACTTTTTACCTGAGAGTATCCCTTGTCCATTTCGTTATAGAAATCATTTATATCTCCTTTAAATTCAACTTCTGGGACATCTTCTGCCAGAGCGACTGCCCTGAAGTTATAGAACAGACCGAGCAAGGCCTAGAGATAATATGAAAAAAAAATCAGTTGTATTATTAATGTCAGGACTGGAATAAAAATGTAAAACTTACAAGCTGAACGATACCCCAAGCACTTATGATGATACCACACAATGAACATTTCGCACCACACACAGGCATATTTAAAATGTGGATTTTCTATTAATTATGGAGATATTTAAAAAAATGTTAAAGAGAACGATATATTTGTTCTCACCTGGAATTGATCATATGACAAAATGTGACAGGCTGTCAGTCAAATGTCAGACACTACCTATCAGTGTTGACACACCTATATTTGTCCACAAAACATGCTAATAAATATTTCCAAAAATTATGATTTTATTGAAATAATTATTAAGAAATTAGTTTGAATATACTTCATGTAAAACTTTTTCGATTTGTGATGAAAGTAAATAACTGTTTAAATGATAATGAATTTCGCAATTCAAAACTATGTGGTTTTGTCATGGATTACTGCTGCTTGCTGCTTTTATCGTTCCATCTACAAATTGTTTTATGGCATTTGTTTTGGTGTCTCAATGGATGTAGATTACTAGATAGGTTATGTTGCGTAAAAATGTTTAGATATCGAAGAATTTTGCCTATTTGCCGACCACAAATAATCGTTTCTAGATCGGTTGTGTCAGAAACAAAGCCCAATGTTATAACGCTTCAGAACCAAAGTCATTTGAGGGATGACTATACCAACATTACCGAAAAAATCACTTCCTACTTGGGTAGAAATATATACCTGCAAGAACATCACCCGCTGAGCATAGTGCGACAACGTATTGTTAATTATTTCTACAAATCGTACGTAAATCGAGGTGGCAATCCATTATTCTCCATGTTCGATAGCTTGTCTCCAGTTGTGAGTGTAGATCAGAACTACGAAAGCCTCCTGATACCAAAGGAACATCCTTCTAGATCGAAAAGTTGTTGTTACTACATAAATAAATCGTACCTGTTGCGTGCCCACATGACTGCTCATCAAAATGAGCTGATGCAAGCTGGTTTAAACAATTTTCTCATGATTGGAGATGTTTATAGAAGAGATGAAATCGACAGAACACATTATCCTGTCTTCCATCAGATAGATGGTGTACGTTTGAAAACACGCTTTGAAGTCTTCCATCGTGACGAAGGTCTCGATATTTTCGAGGAGGGTAGCAATACCGCTTTCACGGGCTCACAACAGGAGAAGCAGGCCTGTCACAGTTTGGAGGCAGTGAAACTGATGGAATACGAGTTGAAAGCAACCTTGATTGGTTTGGCAAAACATTTGTTTGGTGATAGAATTCAGTGCCGTTGGGTGGACACTTACTTTCCATTTACGCAGCCATCGTGGGAATTGGAGGTGTTCTACAACGATACTTGGCTGGAGGTGCTCGGATGCGGCATTATGAAACAGGCTATTTTGAGCAATGCAGGGGTAATCGAAAAAATCGGCTGGGCATTCGGTTTAGGTTTGGAACGTATCGCTATGTGTCTGTATCAAATACCCGATATTCGTCTATTCTGGTCCAAAGATTCAGGTTTCCTTAATCAATTCAAAATCGACGATATCAATCAAAATATCACTTACATGCCAGTCAGTCAGTATCCGCAATGCATGAACGATTTAAGTTTCTGGCTACCCACAAGTGGAGAATATTCGAGTAATGACTTTTATGATATGGCACGTAATATTGGTGGAGATTTAATTGAACAAATCACTCTGATAGATGAATTTAAACATCCAAAAACTGGGAAAACTAGTCACTGCTATAGAATAGTGTACAGACATATGGAGAGAACTTTAACGCAAGCAGAAGTGAATATTTTACATAAGAAAATTGAGGAAGCAGTTGTAGCAATGGGAGGTGTTTTAAGATAATAAAATATTTATTTTGTTATATATTTTAATTTTAACACAATTGAATATAAAACATTTTATATCTACAAAAAACATCACTTCAGAATATCGGCCAGAATCTTTTCACTCTTATCAACCTTGTTGTTGTTGAGTGAATTTTTCCAATCTTCTCTGTTTCTTTTGTACAGCAACAAATTTACTTTGTTGGCAATAATTTTTCCAAAATCTGTACTGCTCCATGATGCATCTTTGACACATAGTTCATCCATTATTGATAATTTCAATTTCAAACTTGCAGCATTCCAGATGGCTTCGAAACTCCTCGAACCGTATTTGGTTGCGGCAAGGTCCCTGTATGTGCCCAACATTTTTCGAACAAGTTTTTCTCGACTCTTTTCTCCAACAAACAAACCTGTTAACAGAAAATAAAGAAAGTCACATACATAGTGAGGTCGTATGGAACAAACTCAATAATTAATAATTTTTTTTTTTCTAAGACTGATCGATTTATTTCTCAGACTATTTTGCCCAGTGGCGTATCATAGGATTATAGAAAACAATTGATTTTATATTCAAACGACAACCTGTTAAAGCATATTTTTGATATTTCAACATAGAAATTATTTACATTTAAATTACGAAACTCCACTAACCTTTCACATACGAATCCACAATATGACTTCCCATAGTATTAGCAAATAGATCTTTCAATTCAAATGGTTCCATACTAAGGATGCTATTGACAGTTTTGATGGGTTTATTGAAATTCAAAAGTATCTGCAATGTTAATGTACCGTGCAAATTCAACTTTTCCTTTTGCAAATTCTCCTTTGGCATTTTCGACGAATCCTCAAAATTTTTCAATCTACTTAGACACAATACAAATTCATTGTGGCGCTCTTCGGGTTCGTGGCAGTGTAAAGATTTCATTAGATTTTGCACAAAACTACCCTGCTTAGTGGATAGTCGTTTACTTCCTTCCGCTAATGCATAAATAATCCCAGCATGTCCACTTGTTAGGATTTCTTCAAAATTGTCAAACATTTCATCGAAGATGGCCTCGAATTGTGTTTTGTCCTGGCATTGCTGAATGAGTTTTTGAACAGCAAAATTTGTATTTCGGGTCGTTGATAATTTCACCAGGCGACCTTGAAAAAGATCACTGTACATTTTATCAAAGATTTTTGATGGGGCAATCTGTATAATAGTTTCCAATAACATAATCAAAGATTTCGATAGAAATGCGTTGGGCAGTACTTCGGGTCGATCAGCTTTTTGCGCTAAGAATATATCATTTGCAATTTTTTTAATATACTTGGAAAGCAATTTCGATTTCAATGTACTTAAACATTTCATTAAAACTTGCAAGAACCCCGAAGTTATTTCAGAACTACAAAGTTCTTCGAATTGTGGCCACGCAAGCAGTCGCTGAGCATAATCATCAACAATTTCGGTGTATTCGATTGGATTATCCGTATTTTCAGTTACAGCGCCATCATCTTTCGGCAGACGAGCTAAATTTTTCAAACATGTTCTTATAACATGATTCGCGTAGGTATCCCATATATAATCCTCCAAATTATTCAACAAAAACTTGCTCACTTTTATCGCGAAATTCTTGTAATAATCTTTCATTTCTGGGCTGATGCCATCTGATCGTTGGAAAGCTTGCTCAACTAAAGCTTCTAGTACATGACTTGCAAAACGGTCGCTACACAAAGGACGCATATCGGCAGAGAAGGCTTCCATAAACTTTTTCAACACTTCATCGTTAGCAAAGGGTAATAACATTTCAACAACTCGACATCCAACTTGATTGCTGCTGCAATTTATTTCCTGGTCTACAGTTTGCTCGAATACATTGTTGACAAACACTCGTTTATCTTCATCTGAATCAAAGCCTTCTCTGTAAGCTTCCATAATTCTGACAAAGTATTGATATGTATCCCCATCTAGTTGACTGCCTCTGCCATAGTAACCACGCTTTCCATATTTTCTAGCATTTTTCAAGAAAGACTTCTTCCTTTTTCTATTATTTCTTTTATTACTTGGTTCAGACATAATTCAAATATTCTTTATTCGTTCACTTTCTCAAAAACACACTTCTATCTTCTATTCAAAGAAATTGGAGGTTAAAACAAAATTCATGCTGTCAAATTGTCAAGTACTTTACTTCTTACCTACTTTTTTCTTGGAACCCGAATAATATATTCCAAGCGTTCTAAGAATCGGAATTTAGATTAAACTTTCCAGTTAATAGAATTAGTTTCATTGGGGAATAATGTGGTTATCCTTGATAAACGTTACATAATTATTTTCCAAATTTCATCTGATCTACTAAAAATCATTGATTTGAAATTTACCTACAACCTATCTCAACTTGTTGTTTTGTGATCAAATTTAGTAAAATTGTCATTTGATATTTGTTCTGTAGACATCAATTTATCAAACCAAAATATTGGCATTTACCAATTAAAATATCGAAAAATCAATTCTAGCAGCTTTATAAAAATATGCACCACATGCTCGTGTCAAAAAGTCCTTGACCCAACCAACCGCCTTCACAAATTTCACGTGTCGGTGACGTCACTTCCTCATATGACACCGCCCCTTTCACACCCCCACTCCAAAATAATGTTATGTCAAACAACAAATTAAAATCATCTTTCCTACATTTATTTTTGTTTGATTTTCATAACTTGATATATTTATTGAATGATAGCAAACTTCCAAATAAAACTGTTGAATAAAAACATAGATTATTCATGAAATTAAATGATTGAGGTAAATCGGCTTGTGTCGTGACAGATGCAAAATCACGAACGACCATTTACAAATGTACGAGTAAGGTCAATAGAGGGATTTAGTGAATATCAAGAATTCGCTCAGTATATAATTTTTTTGAAAGTTTTAAGTTATTTAAAAATAAACGTCAGATTTAAGTAATGTTTAAACGTGCTTTTGTGATTAACTGTTGAAAAGTTTAATTTTGTGTACAGTTAGGCATGAATGAAGCACCCTAGTCGACCGTGCGTAAACGGTTCCCGCGCACTACACGTTCCTAGTAAATTTCATGGCTCCGTGGCAGAGCCGCCATGATGGCTTTCTACTCAACACGCTCAACATGGAAAGTTTCAAAGTTGTTTTATAGAATTTGTGACTGAGTGCGTGTAAATAAAAACAATGGGAACGAACTAGAGGAGCCAGAGATTTGTTTAGTGTCCGTCTCGGACGGTCCGAGTGACGGGAATCCTAGTATTTAGTTGATTTTATGTTGGCCTTGTCGTGTGTTTTGTGCTGTCAACAACAAAAATGTCGAAGCTTTCATTTAGGGCGAGGGCCCTGGATGCAAGCAAACCCATGCCTATTTACATGGCTGAGGAACTGCCGGACCTACCTGATTATTCAGCAATCAACCGGGCAGTTCCTCAAATGCCATCGGGAATGCAAAAAGAGGAGGAATGTGTAAGTTGTCCGAAGAATTCTCATGAACGTTTAGATGACCGCCATGTTGACGTTCTATTGGCACTACCATGCGCAACCGGCGAAATAAAAATTTTAACAACAATTTCAGATTTTTCATAGCTATTTCCATCTAATTCGAACCAATTTATAGCTAAATTTCATATTTAAGGTTAATCCATTGCATACCAATAGCTGTCACTGTTGAAATTTCACATATCTGGAAAATAGTAGCAATGTTTTCATTTAACAAAATGATCATACCTATATTTATGTTATTAAAAAACAAAACATTACTTACACATATTATGAATGGATTAACAGGAGCATCATCTGCAAAGAGCCATCGTCGCTGGTCTCATCATTCCCACACCAGAAGTGTCTGATATACCAAATCGGGAATTTTACGATAAGGTCTATCCGGCTAACTATAAGCAGCCGCGACAACTTATCCATATGCAACGTAAGAACCCCCAAAAAATAGAGAGAGAGATAGTTAAAAACATGCTGAATTCTTTCATCCCTGAGAATATCACTGATGATGTTTTTTTTTTTATTTACATAGCACATGTTGATTTTGAAATCAAGCTGAGAAATGTCAGTGTCTATGGTTGCCTTGACTAGAAACTCGCATCAAATCTTATACATTCTGGAATTTGAGACTATTTACATGTCTAAAATCAAATGATATGAAAATTATCTATAATAGTTTTGATTGTTTACATTTCGTTTAATTTTTTTGTGTTTGTAAGCAAACAAATATAACTCAATTTATGATTCTCCTACATTTTCTTTTACTTAAATTATCTACAGAATAGAATAATATTGGAATTCAAAATTGCTGAATATTCTTTCACAGAAAAAAAATCAAAATATATTTTTCCCGCCATTCTGTGGGATGAAAGATTTCAAAGCATAATTTGGTAATGAGAATGTAGTCTTATATGTAATAAACTTGAGTTATCAAAGTAAACGAATGTATGTTTAGCATTTACAATGGAACAAGATATTCCTGATTATGACATGGATTCTGACGATGAACGTTGGCTACATTCACAAACACAAAAGTTAGATTTAAGTCCATTAAAATTCGAAGAGATGATGGATAAATTCGAAAAGAGTAGCGGAAAAACAGCAGTCACCATTAGCGAGGCCAAGGCTCTGCTAAAAGAGGATGATGATCTCATAATTGCAGTATTCGATTATTGGCTAAATAAACGCTTAAAAACTGTAAGTACTTGTTGCAACGATTTCTTGATTAATTTTCTAATAAAACATTTTTTTCCAGCAACATCCACTGATTTTGACAGTGAAAACGGAACATCGCACTGGACAGGCAGCCAACAATCCGTATCTGGCATTTCGACGTCGTACGGAAAAGATGCAGACACGAAAAAATCGCAAAAATGACGAGGCATCCTATGAGAAAATGTTGAAGCTGCGTCGCGACCTGTACCGAGCTGTTACACTGTTGGAATTGGTGAAACGTCGTGAAAAGATTAAACGTGAATACGTCCATCTGTCGATTGAGGTGTTTGAGAAACGGTATCAGGCCAAGGATTTCAGTGGTTCGGTGATGGCAGAGGCGACAGCTATTAACAAATCAACGCGACCGGCATTCACGCCGATATTCCACAATCATTATCCCAACCAAAGTTGGACCAACAAGGCTATTCTAAAAGATGATGTGAGTATATTATATACCTACCTAGAGAGGAAATTTATCTAGCAGGCGCAGGAAGATCTTTTTTTTTAATAAGTTCGTGAAAAATGAAATATTTTTATAAAATATCTAAAATATTTGACATAAATAAACGATTAACTTGTATTGTGACGATAAAAAAAGTCACTTAAATGTCCCTAGCTCATTCAAATGAACTATATTTCAAGATATTAGGTATCTATCTGTCAAAAACTGTCTGTCTGTCCATCCAGTGTGTCTAGAAAGTCTGGAAACATGTAATTTCTGTCTTGACTATACACATTTTTTGGCAGAACATTCATTCTTTTATGTGACATAATTTGATTTTCAACATCTACGCTAATTTGCAGGATATGACGTTATGGAGGCTTTTCTTAGAATTGAATCACCCTGTATATACTCAGATGAAAAAACGCAACGGACTTTTTTTTAGACAAATTTAAAGTATTATAATTTTTTTATTTTTTGCCCAAATTTGTTGAATTCTCTAACAAACTGTATATAAATCTATGAACTTTAATTCATAAACTCAGTTTTTTTTATAGAATTTACTATGTGGCTAATTATACAGAGTAAACCGATAGGTTGTTACTGTACCCTAACATTAAAATACCCTGTGCAATAATTTCGTGAGCAAATTTTCTTTACGGTATTATGTCTCCTGGGCATTTTGTTTTTTTGCTCATGTCAACACATGTCCTGGTTAATTTTAGGAGCAAAATAAACATGCCATCAACAATTTGCATTTTTTTAATTATAATTATACATTCTTTCTGATTCTGATTATTTAACGAGGTGACTTTGACTGGCCAGCATGTTCGCCAGAACTAAACTCTTATCTTATTCATCAAATTTGGGCTAAAAATAAAAAAAAATACTTAAAAATTCTCGAAAAATAAAAAATCTGTTGCATTTTTTTGCATCGCTTTCAATTTGAAGAATTCCATGTAGAATAAAGCACAAGTACATTAAAAAAATTAAATATTTAACCTTATTGCAGAAAATGCGGTTTAAAACTGACTGTTTCAAATTTCGCGCAAAAACGGAGCTACACTTCCGATGACGTCACTCATACTTGTTCGTCGCTTGGAGGTTGTGTTCTCTGGTTCGTCGCAGGCTTTCATAAATTTTGCATTGTATTTTTTTTGTATAAGTACATAAATAAACTGTAAATTATTTAAACCTACTATCCAAATAAATTATCGTAAGGAGGAGATATGAATGACAGACATGAGTGACGTCATCGGTAGGTTCGTTTTCGCGCGAGAATTGGAATAGTCTGTTTAAAACCGCATTCTTTTGAAATAAGTTATATTATGTACTTTCATTTTTTAATACGTTTGTGGTCTATTCTACAGCGGAGCTCGTTAACATAAAATCAAAAATTCAAATGGAAATTATATGGTTTGGTGGGTGTACGCCGTATGTTTTTTTAAATAACAAATAAATAAAAATAAAATTGTTGAAATAATAAATATTTATTAGTTATGAAGTACAAATTTTAAGTAAAAAAAATAGTACTACATACTTAAACATTGATTGAAATATTCTATTTAACATTTTAAAAACTACAAGTCGCATACTCACCAAACCTTATATGATTTAAATTGTTGAAAAAAGAGACTATCTTAAAATGTCAAAATATACAGGGTGATTCATCTAAAAAAATCCATTAAAAGTACGTTCCTGAAAAGAGTTTTGTTAGAATATTTTTCTAATATATCGTATAGTTTATCCAGAAATAACGTGTTTCCAGACTATCTGTGATCAATATTTTCCCAAACCGTTTGACCAATTACTAGGAAACTCCAGTACATATAACTAAATTCTTTATGGCAAAGGTTGCTATGGTATCTATGTCACATAACATTATACGCCACCAGATGGCGCTGCAGAGCACCAACTTCTACGCCATGACATTTGATAGATATACTTTGTTTGTAGGCGCTTTATTCCCTGGCCTATAAATCCTTTCACACTGAACCAACTTGTTGATAATAATCCTTTGTATTGTATGATTTTTTTTCTCTAAAGGTGATACCGCGACGAGAAAAACGCCAATACAAGAAACGTAAACACAAGTCGACCAGCATGACAGGTGGTCGTTGCTCATCCTCGGGCACTGGAGGCCTAGGCGGCAGTCTAGACACTATTGGAGGTGGCGGTCTATCATCCGATGATGAGTCCGTAGTGGCCAGTAGTGGTGTGCCGCGAGGTGCCGCCTCGCCCGACCCAGATGAGGCGGCGGCGGCTGAAGATGAGAGCCAGTTTGCATTCAGACGCAACAAACTGTGCTCATATCATATGGTAAGTTGTTTGAATTAATAATTAAACCACTAATATTGGGGAAAAGCATTCGTAGACATTTTTACCAATAAATAAATACAAAATAATATTAATTCTATTGATGCTGATACTTTTGAAGTTGTGCAAATGTATTTAGAAGACTTTTGGCAACCTTCAGGGGCGGTTTTCAGAGATAAGGAGATTTCATATTTGAGTTTCTATAATTTTCTTAACTCTCTTCTTTCAAAAGAATCAAAATTCATCAAAATCTGAGCTCATTTAGCAAAATGCGCGAATAGCCATATACAAAAAACATAAAGACATAAAAAAGCAAACATACAACCAAATTGTATACCGCCTCCGTTTTGGAAGTCGGCCAATAAAACAATGACAAATCCTGTCCGTAACATTTCTCAAAGCAATATTCTTGATATACGTTTAAAATATTTGTTAGGTTAGTTTTGCACTTTTACTGAGCTTGGAAGTAGATGTTATCACTAGAGGGCGTTCTTGGGGGACCACCCTGTATAAAGTTCTTTCTTCGAACCTAACATAAGTTATTTCTCATATTTGAAGAGATAGTGGCAAAGTTGTAGGACTTGACCATGTTGAAAACAATATTCCAGTGTTGCCAATTTTCGAATAGAATCAAAAATATTTGTTTTAGATGGTAATAATACCTTCTTTTATATAATTATTCATTTATTTATGATATTTTACTCGATTAGTTATTTTTGAACCATCTGTCATTTCATTGGCAGTTTTAATTTATTTGAAAAAATTCTTCATATTCTCCTAATTTTTACCGACGAACCCCGAACGGAGGAGGTAGACAATTCGACTGTCTGCTTTATTTTTGTTTTGTTTGGTTCGTGCGCGCTTTTTATATAGTAAACGTACTCCGATTTTGATGGTTTTTAATTCATTTGAAAGTGGAGACTTAAAAAATGAAAAACGCAGATCCAAAATCTTCCTTCTTCCGAAAACCGCCCCCGAAGTGGGTGGATGTTGCAAATTTTCTCGAAAATCGAAAATCTGAGATGGCAGAATTAATGATAACAAAATATCCGGAAACGTTTAAATTGAACATTTTTTCAAAAGAGCTACGGTTTTCGAGTTTCTGCGATGTTAAAATTTGAAATATGTGCATTTTCTCTTGATGGAAGAGGTAATTTCTCTCGAAAATTGAGAATGGAAAATTAATGACCAGATTATTTGTAGCAACATTTATATTGAACATTTTTTCCATGTTACGGTTCCGCGACGATGTTCTTAGATTTTTGAATTATAGCAAATATAGGAAATGCATACATGGATAATAGTTGAACGTTCAACGATTTTCGTGACAAATGTAACACTCAAAAGTTTTTTACAGAAAATTGGTCCGACGTTATTTATCACTAGGTGCACTGAAAAGTACAAAATTATATTAATTCTATTGGGGCTGGTACTAGTGAAGTTGGTGCCAAAAGTTATCAATCTAACTGCAACTGCACAACTTCAAAAATACCAGCACCAACAGAATTAATATTATTTTGTACTTTTCAGTGCACCAACTGATAACGTCGTTCAAATTTTTTGTAAAAAATATTTTATTTGGTTAAATTAGATTTTAACATAATTTTGCCTTGTCAATGATTTTTTTTATCCAATATTTTTCCACTGATTGATCAAAATGATATCTTTTTTACAAGGAATTTTGACACGTTAAATGTTAAATAATGATACAAAAACAGGATATTACCATTGTTTAAAACTATTGTTCTTGGGTATATTCGGATATCTGGCAACCCCGAAACATTTTTTATTGATATTTTCTTCTTAGTTATTTTCCCTACCTCAACTTTGAAAGTATTTAGTATCATTTTAAAATCAAATATTCGCTTATGTCAGATTGTCAGAAAGAGACGTCATAATTAAATTCGAATTATAACCTAAAAACATGAAATTACCCCGTGACTTGTTTGTAGACATCAGAAACAAATGGATTTGATAACTATTTGTAAAACTGTACTATTCAGACTGATAAATTTCAAAACAATATCTGTATATACATATTCAGCTTGTTCCTAAATACAAACCATTAGCCTGCCAGGCCTAAATTATGTCATCAGTCAATGTCATATTCTTATATTGTGTACATATATATATATATATATATTAACCCTGGCCAGGTTTGTATTTCGAAACAGCTTGATGATCTATGCATCGAGTCAATGTCAAGGAAATGAAATTTTGAATGTGGGATTAAAATTAATAGATTAAATTTGATTATGAAATTGGCCCTTAGACAGTTTCCTTGTGTGTGAGTGTATTTATTCTAATTGTAATTTATTATTGTTATTTTCCAGCCGCTACCATACGAAGGCAATTGGCCATGGTGTTCACCGGAAGAGCACGGCCTGGCCGACAAACGGTTCCGCTTCACCCTCACCTCGCTGTCAAATCCGCGACGTTGTATTGGCTATGCGAGACGAAGAGTGGGTCGTGGTGGACGAGTCATTTTGGACAGGGTGTCGACGCCGCACGATGATTTTTGGCGCTCCTTGGACTTTACGATTCTCGAATCCACTAATCAGCAACAACAACAAAAACACCAACAACCAGTCGATCATGAAAATATCGAGCGAATTAATAGTGAGAGTGTCTTTAATTGTAGCAGTGTAAATAGTAGATTTAGTAATAATAGTGATGCAGCATTAGTGATAGTCGGTAATAGGACGATGAAGTCAACAGCAGCAGCAGTGATGCGTGGTGGTGATATTAGTAGTGACAGTTTAGGGACGACGACGAAAGTTTGTGTGAAAAAAGAGTTGGTCGATGTGGACGGCGGCGGCGGAGGTGGTGGTAGTGCGAGTGCGTTGAATGATGATGATGATGAAGGAGGAGGATCATCGTCGTCGGTGGTGGTGATGGAACAGCTGCTGGGCTCGGCACCATTGCCAACAACAAAAGCACCAACAGTAACTCAAGAAGAGAAAGATGACATGGTGGAGTTCCTTAGATCATCGAGGAGGGATTGGTAAGAGTTGAGAAGTTTTAACATCTTAGGTATTCGTGAAAATTTAAATCTTCTAGAGCGTTACTTTATCGTACTAGTGTGTAGATAATAGAGTGTTTTTGGTGAGTCACTTTAAACGTCAATTTCGTTATAGTTGTAGTTAACTTTGTGATTAATAACCATAACTTTCTTCGTAAATCACAGACTTTTTGGTCGCACAAATTTAAGTAACTGTCACTATTGTAAAAGAGTTGTTCTATTTGATCTTAATAAGCTTCAGATAATCCACAAAATGCGCACCTAGTTTCATATTGGAAATATTCCACTAACATGTAAGAAAATCACTTAAAACTTACCGAAAAGTTTAAAAAACTGATCAAAAAAGAAAAACATAAACCGAAATGTCAATGTCAAAGTTGACAAATAACGATAAGCACATAAAGATACCGCTAATCCTCCGTAATTAACACCAAATTGTGCAATTTAGATAGAAGACTTTTGGCGCCAACTTCAAAAGTACCAGCACCAATAGAATTACTTAATAGTATTTTGTATTTTTCGGTGCACCAACTAGAAAAACCGATCCAATTTTCGTAAAAAAATATTAATTTCACACTTTAGAGTGTAAAATTAGTTATAAAAATCTTTGAATGTTAAATATAAACTATTTACTTTGGACCCTAAGTATTATACATTTTTGAAATCTGTTTGATGGCGAGAATCCAAAATTGCAAAAAACTGGGTGTTTCATTTAAAAGATGGAGGAGGGTGACCTAGGTGGTGGGGAATGAAAGTTACACCAAGTTTAAATATTCAAAAATGTGTCTCCCTAGAAATGTTACTTGACGTGTTTTTGCGTTTTCCGTGAAAATTTATCAAAAGTTATTTAGGGTGGATAGTTTTCATTGAAACGCACTGTATATTAGCAACATACAAACAAATTTTCTGTTTTCTTTTTTCGAGGAAGTCGTTCTAAAATAACTTCACATGTTCAACAATTATTGTGATGAAAAATAAAAAAAATGTTGACGAAATTGCTGACGTCACCGTTAGTTATTTCAACCAATGCAAACATTCTATTTCTATTTTGTTTAGAGTGATGACGTGTGTCGTAAGCACTAAGCCGCTGATTTTTAAAACAAAATCAAAAAATTATTCATAATAATTCGATGACACTTGATATGAAACGACGGTTCAGGCAGCTTTTCAACAGTTTAAGGGAATAAGAATTTTCATATCATCATGAAAAAAAAAATAACAACACAAAATAAATTATTGAAATACATAGTTATAAAATTAGATATACCTATGTAACTTACCTGTAACTTTAATTTTCTTCTATTTGCCATTAATTAATAAATAATACCTTGAAGCTTCATGAGACAATTGAATTGTAAAGTACTTAGAAGAGGTATAATATAGGTAGTTGGAAAAAACATTGATTAGATTATTGAATTCGTAGAGAGATACTGTTTTTATCATTCAAACTCCTTGAAAAGGGGCTCCACCTAAGCGAATATTATTTATAATATATGTACCAGAATCGAGGTGCCATTTCGTAAAATTATTAATACTTCACTGATATCAACATATAAGGAGACATTTGAAATCGAAATTATAGAGTTGCCCATCTACTATTTACCAGTCACAGTGTGGCTAACTTGATACATTTCCGTACAATCTTTACGTGCACTAGAAATTGACAGCTACGCATGCGCAGTTCTCTATCTTTTTTTTACGTTTTCGTTGGATTGGGTCTTATAGAATTACGTTATCTTACAGTTATTTAACACGAGCACAAAATGAACGTAACGTTATACGAATGTCTACCGAATCAATACGATTTACTTTACTATTTTTGGATATATTAACTCCTAAGATTGTAAAATATACTCACCTGAAACCACATTCTATTCTTTCAATATTCAATATTCTTGGTGAACAATGGCTTAATATATATATATATCTTATTTAATTAATTTTAGGTTACATTTTCGTCCGAAAACTCCACCACCCGACTATGAACCACCTTGTGACATGTTGCTGTCACAAGATACATTTTTCACACCAGGCACTGATGCACCCTTTTCCATCGAGATACTCGATGTTGGTGCTGTTGACAGCAGTAGTAATGTCAACAATTATTATTCATCGACAACACCGTCTTTCTCAATGGCAAATAATAATTCAACCAGATTGCAGCCCTATCTAACGCGACCGTTCACCTTCTTCGATGATGCCGATATTACAGAGACAACACCTGTCACAGATACAAGGCAGTTACTGCAACAACAGATGTCGCTAGTGTCGTCGCCACAACTACCAACAACAACTTATCCATCATCGGAAACAGAAGGAGGAGGAACAACAACAACAGGATCCTTGCTTGATGATATGGATAGGTAAGTTGTTTTTTTTTTTCATTTTTCAGTCAAATAATATTGCATTCTCTTTCTCTTTTAGGTGGGTGGGCTGTTCAAGCTTTAATATAATCGACGAAAGCTCACAACACCATCATCAACAACATCTTCCGAGGCTGTCCACCAATAAACCAAACACCACCACCAGCATTCACAGTTCCATCTCCTCTTCCTTCTCCAACAAAGTTGTCGTCAAACAAGAACTATTTGAGGAAGATAATAATAGTAGTAGTAATATTACTAGTAATAACAGCAGCGGTAGTAGAAATAATAATAATAATAATAATAGTAGTAGTAGTAACCATACGAGATCCTTTGCTAGTCAGAAGTCACAACAGGCGGGCGGTTCAACAACAACAACAACAAATAACACCAACATTATTACAACAAAGTCGTCTTCATCATCGTCGGCAAGTCCTAATAAAAGGAGCGGCGACGGCAATGGAAGAGGAGGAGGAGGTGGTGGTGGTGGTGGCGGCGGCGACGGTGGTATTGGAGGCGGTGGAACAGTAGTGGTGACATCATCATCCAGTGGGAGCAGTCGTAAGCCAACAACAGATGGCGGCGGCGCTGGTGGAAGGGTGTCGTTACCAAATACCAATGGCCTGTTGACGCAGTTCACTTGGGACGGTGAGTGACTATATTTTATTTATTTTTTTCGTCAGTTTTAAGCACATGAATTTATTGTAGAAAAGAAAAAGTCCTTTTCTCAAAGTGGAGTGGATTAATTGAGGAAAATAAATCTCAAGGTCATCTCCGCAATTTATTGAAAAAATTGTAATTTAGGGGTTGAGACATGTTTCGAGTCTACATAGAATCATCTTCAGTCATTATATTACAAGGATTATGTGGAGAGAAATAAAAAATAAAAAAAATTAATTCTAATAAAATCAAACTAAATAAGACATTCTAAAATTAAAAATGAAAAGAAAAGAAAAACTACCCTAACCCGAAGGAAAAATTATAAAACTATTACATTTGAAAATTAAATACGATGAACTATGTATCGTATTTAATTTTCAGATTTAATAGTTTTATAATTTTTCCCTTCATAAAATAAAAAATAAATAAAAAAATTACCTACTCTTAGTTGGGATACAGAAAAATACTAAATAATATAAATTCTATTAGTCAGATTTTCGATTTATATATGATGGTAAAGAAAATTAAAATTAGGTACCTTATTTGAATTAAAATTGTGTATAGAATATTAATTTCCTATTTTTTATTTTTGTTGACAAAAAAAAGAATTACTTAAATATAGTTTTTCTGTTGTATTCCAGTGCCGTCGTCGAACAGACCACCAAGAAACAATAAATTGTCATACGCTTATTCTGGCGCAGTTGCTGCCGGATACCCAAAAGCTGCTACATCGACAAGCAGCACATTGAGTCTCCACACATCTGCGCATACTCTTACGCTTAATAGTCATAGGTAAAGAAAAAAACATATATTTTTTAAAATAAATAATACTCACACTTCATCACTTCTGAAATTGGTTCCCTTTTATATATATATATATGTCATATCTAGATTGGAAAAAAAAGTATAAATTTATAAAAATAAAATGATATCAATTGGGAGAATGTTATTTTGAATATTTCTTGGTAATATACGTGTACCCACCCATGTGTGTGAATTTATAATTGATTGAAATTATTTTTTTTATTGAGAATAAATTTTGTTCAAAAGTGAAATTCAATTTTTTCAAAAAATAATATATCGATTTTCTGGTATCTGCTTTTTTTTAATTTGGTATTTAATAAAAATTCTACCTACGTAGAGCAACATGTGAGAACAGGTTTTTGATTTACCTTTTTCATAAAATTTAAATAATAAAAAATAATTACAATAATAAAAATTCATGAAGGATAATTAAAAGATATATATTTTGAATATTTAGATTATTCGGTGATATTTACAACAATCTCCTATAAATAATAGGATTAAGATATTAAAATTTATAGCAGAAATGCTCATATTAAATACAAAAAATGTATAGCATATCAAAATAATTTATTAAATAGATTTTTAATTAAATTAATAATCGTTGATAGACGAAGGCATCTAAACTATTAAGGAAAAGAACATTTTTACATTTCTTTGAAGAATGTATAAATTTAACTGATAGACATATTATGAAATTATGAATAGCAGTTTACATATATGGAAATAAGCATTAATATGCGTTAATTTAATTGCCCAACTTTAAGTTTTTTTTATTTAATCTTGATGCTCCTGTTATAAAAAGTTACACAATAATTATATTGTAAAAAATGTTATATATAATTACTTACCGGATTTTTTTAAAAAAATTAGCTAAACAAGATTCAAAAATAGTTTAAAAAATATTTATTATAATAAATAATTTTTATATAGCTTTTTTTAATTACGTTTCTGGTTTTATTGCTTATTCCAATACTTATGTTTTTTTTTACTTTCCCCTTTTATAAACATTTATGTTTCTTGGGAGATAAACCGTTATTATTGAACAAAAAAATTATTACATAGTCTAGATTCACTTGAAGATTTTTTTGCTCGTTGTTCGTAGTCTGGGGTGATTTGGATGCTTGGAACTTCAACCCACTGTTGTCATATATCTCGGATAGTCACAGGTTGTGATACAACATTTTGAAAACGGAACTATGAATTGCTCTCAATTTTCATTGTCATTTCCGGATATAGTCTCATCTTTAATTCTGCTGTCTCAGTTTTTCAATTTTCGAGAAAAATTGCGCCTGCACCACCATCGAGGGCGGTTTTCGGAGGGACCGATTTGAGTTTTTTCTAAATATGGGACTATTCCTTAAAAAATCATCAATATTGAAGCACGTTTACTATAAAAACGCGCGAAAAGTCATACCTAAGAAAAAAAATAAAAAAAGCAAACGTACAATCGAATTGTATACCTCCTTTTTTTGAAGTCGGTCAAATATAGCGTGATCCATTTGAAGAAAAAAAAAAATTAGAAAATAATGTATTTGTGATTTGATTCACTCTGTATTAGATTTATTGAATATTAACAAAATCAATAATTTGTAGCAATTTTGCCGATCGTTCAAAAATTATGACCGAAAGTAAAGCATGGCTCTTGTACCCCCCTTTCAATTATACAGGGCGTCGAACTTGAAGTTGATTTTCATCAAAAATAGTGCATATAACTTTTCTAAATACCTTGTATCAAGGGAAGTAAAGTGGATTTTAAATTTAAAATAGAATACAGGTTATATCTCCGGATCCGTTAATCGGACGACCCTGCAATTTTTCTAGATAGATTATGCTTTCGAGCTTAGTCGGTATTATTAACACTTAACACTTAACAAATTTATAGCATGATAAATATTTGTTTTTGTTTTACCAGTGGCGTTCGTGAGACCGTTTTAATTATTTTAAATAAAAAAAAATGTACGCCAATGGTTTCTCGCAATTTTGTCAACAAATTTAGATATTCTAATCAATTCTAAACAAAAATGGTGTCTTTTGGTCTTTTCGCTAAAACGAACCGTTTTCGAGAAAAAAATAATTAATTTTTGTTTGCATGTGCACCTAATATATTAGGTTTGCAAATGAAACTAAGCGTTTTTGGATATAATTCGATCCACCCTCTTATTCATTTTAGAGAAATTAAATTCCCCACACAAAAATGTTGTATCTCCCCCTCCCGGAACTTTTCACAACTATCATATAAATACATTACACACTTTTAATATTGAAAATAATTGATCCAAAAAAAAAAAACAGCTCGTGCTGATGATGATAAATATTTAACGTTTTTCCTCTCACAGTGCCAACAACAGCATCATGGACAATGCAGCTCCAACACGAACATCAGCTGCTGCCGCGGCGGCGGCCATAATAGGTGTCGACAGTAATGCCACCACCGCAACAACGGTCAATGCAATCGCAACAAGTAATAACTCTTCAGGCGCCGCCGCCGCCGCCACCGTCACCAACATCGATACATCATCCAACAGTACCTCATCGACGGCAACAACAACAACAACCAACAACAAATCCTCAAATAACAAGACAATGGTCAGAAAAAACAACTTCATCATGGAGGTGACGTGATGGATCTGTGGGTCACCCACAACAACAGTGTCTTGTTGTTGATTGACCTTGTGGATAATGTGTTGTATCTATATAGAGTAATTTTTGAAGATGGAGGACAAGAAGAAGAAGAAGATGATACTGATCATGATGATTTGTTTTTCCCTCGTTTTACTACTGGTAGGTGAGAGAGGTGGTTATATTTTTCTTTCGTCGTTTTTGATATAGAAAATATAAGCGGAGAACCAAAAAAAAAAAGGAAACGCATCGAGATTTTTGACAATGAGAGGTGGTGATGATGAAGAAGTCCAATGAGGTAGAAATTATGCGGTTGCTTGATTGTTGTTGTTTTTTTTTTTTAATTTCTCGATGGAAAAAAGCTGTGCAAAAAAATATATGAATGAATATATTATCAAGCTTATTGTTGTTGTTGTTATTATTGTTGCCGCCGTGTAGTTTTTCCAATTATTGTTCTTTTGTTGTTGTGCTGCTAATTGAGTAATATGTGCAAAAAAAAGGCGTCGAAATATTTTGCCTACCAAAAACAAATAGTGTTTTTGAAGAAAAAAATATGACATCACGACGTTGTAGGAGAGAACCAAGAAGAAAAAACGAATCTGGTGCTGCTGGATTTCATAAAGAGGCCCAATAACAATATATTTAAAAAGCATGGCAACACTGTGTTTTATCCTTATCCGACAGAATTCAAAATTGTACTTTTATGAGAAATTTTGTATAATAGAAAATATTGTTTTATGGTCTATTCTGCAATCTGGCAACATCGCAATCATTTTTTCTTTGATATTTTCTTCTTAGTTCATTTATCTCCTACAATGTTTTGCCTTTGGATGTCTTTAAATCAAAAAATAAATTTTCGTACCTAATATTTTGTAAACTCGTAATAATTGTTCAAATCACCCTATAGAATAATCTGCATCTGGAATTTTGCTTTTCAGTGTTGGCTGTCGAGCTTGAATTCACCGCTAGGTGCGCTGTAAGGTCTCAAATGTCATTGTGACAACGTTTCTGACAATGACATGGTCAGATGTCTAATTGTAACTTATAA
Source organism: Crioceris asparagi (assembly GCA_958507055.1). Lineage (NCBI taxonomy): Eukaryota > Metazoa > Arthropoda > Insecta > Coleoptera > Chrysomelidae > Crioceris > Crioceris asparagi. The sequence continues at coordinate 130,836,382 of OY293826.1, forward strand.
ACTAATCTAACCTAAAACTTTTGACAACGACACTGACAGGTATTCTGTACTCAATGCAGTCTTAAAATATAACTCTTTCGTTTTTAATTCCTCATTACGAAACTCTCTTCACGACAGCCTGCGTAAATTTCCACTAGCCTATTTATGGATAAATTATACCTTGAACCCCTTTTATCGCATAGTCAAGTCAAATGTTCTGGTTGGCGTTCGATTCTTGGACTAGCACATTTGTTTGTTTTTTTTTCATAATTATATTTCAATTTGATAAACAACAGAAGAACCTCAGTCCAAACTTAAATTTAATGAATTACGGTCGAATTTCGATCACTGGATATTCACTGGTATAATTTATTATACGAAGTAATCATTAAAAAAATCTGGAAACTACCTCGTAATTTTTTTTGGTAGGCAGTGTATTTCAATATTTGAAGTTTTTTTTATGAAAATTAGCAACTCTTGTAATCTTTTTTTGTACTATTACTTATGCAGGCAGCATTACGTAAAATGGAACACCGAAAAAAAAAGATAAATAAAAAGAATAAAGTGATTTTTTTCTTTTTCTAGTGATGTGTTCAACTATTATTATTTTTCACATATTTATATCATTAACACTAAGCTCATATATGTATATTTTGTATGTGAAAACTAACAGCTGCTCCTCCCAAAACACCGAATAATATTTTTTGTCCATTCAGCTCTTAGTATTTTTTTACTATATCTATATATATAGAAAAATTGAAAATCTACCATATAGTGCGTTTCAAACTGTGAATGCAGTATGGCGCCGCGACCATTGTTGCCAGCTTGTTGTTATGTCAGACTCGAACAACCATCACGTCTGATCGCTGCTAAAATTTGCGGCTTGTGTTAAAATTTTATCTCAATCAATTTTTATAATAACAAAACTATTAATTTCAAAAATTACTTAAGAAAATATTACAGGTAAATTTGAAGAAGAAAAATGGCAACACTGCATTGTCAGTGTGAAACGCAGTATGGATTTTATAACCCATTATACAGTGTGAACATTTTGAATGGAAACCATGAATGAAATAATGTCAATTGTGTATTTAACACGAAATTGCTTGAACACGTCAATTTTTAAATCTGATTGAGCTTGTTTTGGTTATTACGTTAATGGGGGTAATCGGTGTGAACGTCATCATTTTCTTGACTGGAAACATCCAGTTATTTCGTCAGATCTAAGTAGAAATGACAGTTGATAGTTTTTAGATAAAAAAATAACCTTTAGCAAAATATAAAGATGTATATATATTTCCAAAGAATAGCAGATTCTTCAATTACATAATTTTTTTTTTCTGCCACGATTCAAGGAAATAAATGCATGTTCCCATTCACAGAATTTCACATCTCACGTTTTTTTCTAAAGCAAATATTCTTGGAAATGGAATCCATACAATAATCTTCGAAATGCTGCGAAAGTTATACTGGCAGTGTTGGCAACATTGTTATCAACAGCACTTGAATATACTGCACAAATCATCACAATTCGTTTAACCTCACTTTTCGCGAACTTACGTTTAATATATTTTTGATTTTTTAGTGTTTTTCTAACAAAAGCCGCTAAACTAGACTATTACCGCAAGCGTAATCTAAATTTGAAAAATGACATATTCCAGCGTTTTCATGTAACGTACACACGGTGTTTTTTATTTGCGGTTTCAATTCTTTAATGTTCACACTGTAGGTATGTATATGTTGAAACATTAGGATGTTTTTTTGATGAATTCTCGTGAAAATTTGATCGCGTTTATTCTCCACTTTTCTCTCTTATTATAATAAATTCAAGTACTTACACAAAAAAAATAGTTATCAAACTTTAATTTATGGATTGAATCAATTATTTTATTGATATAACTGAGTGCTGACGTCATCATCACAAACAAAACAGAGAAGTGTTGACGTTTTGATTGGTTGACATTTGAAATTACATTTATTTGTAAAACACACCTTCGTGAATATTTTAATTCAAAATAAGCATTACTGACCTTCATGTTATGGGGAACAGTACATTGTAAGTTTCGGTAAACTTTTCTTGAAAAGTAATGATATCAAACGCACTACCAAATTAACTATGTGTAATTTCCTTCAGCCTCGAACGGTTCTTATTTCTGTTTTGCTTGTAATTGTGATCACAGACACAACTGTTTTCAAATAAACTGAGTTGCATATTGAAACAGATCAAAATTATAATTTTATTCCTTAGACTTTCAATTGTTATTGCTTTTAAAACTTAAAATTTGACAGTTGACACAGAATGGTAAATTAGATGTGTTTCGATGAGTTGTTTTAAGCTTTCTCCAAGTTTTTAAATAAAGCCTTTTTCTTTTTCGTCCTATCCCCTCCCAGTCAGTCTTTTTGCTGAATAATAATACATAATTGTAAATAAATTGACAGAATCGTTTGTAAATATTTCTATATATATGTATATGTATGTATAAAAGGGTATATTTTGTATAATGCTGCTATGTAGTTAATTCTTTTTCTTGACTGCATTCTGCTCTAGCATAATAAAATGAATAATGACGGAAAAGGCATTATTTAAAAATTATTCGATAGAAGGGAAAAAAATTAATGAAAAAAAATAGAATCTATGGTGCGTAACTTAGGCGGTAAGTTATACTTTTTGTTTTTTTTTCATTAGGAGCAAACATTTTTTTCATATTCGATAGTGATGGAAGAAAAGTTGTAGAAAAATTTTGGTACAGATATTTTTTTTCTGTTCAATGTCTTTGTTGTGAGTGTGTGTAACCCGTTGCTGCTCCATCTCTCATTATTAATTAAATAATAAATAATAATGATAACATTCCTCAATATCTGTGTGTTTAAATAAAATTAAAATTACGAGAAGAGAAAACTGAAGAAAAAAAATGAACATGAAAATAAAAACATACCTACTAGAAATAATTAACAATTATTTATTGTAAATGACAACAAAAAAAAATGTGATCATTGTAATATTTACTATGTATAAAATAAAAAATATATGTAGGCTATTTTATTAGTGAATAACAAAATTTGGTTGATTTTTTTACATGTTATTATAGTCTATTTTACCAGTTCAAAACCGTGTTAGTTCTTTTACCTTATGCGATTTAAAATACGTTCGCGTTTGGATTCATGTATTGAAAACTGGAAAGAAGAAGAAAAAAATGTGCAAAACTTTTCAATCCGACACATTCACAAAAATTTAATGGCCATATTTGGCAGTCGAGTTTTTAGAGGGGAAAAACTGATTTTTACAGTTTTTAATTTTTCTGAAGTAAGCTAACCGAAAACGGAAGCGACTTCTTTTTTAGCTCTACAAAATGGCGTTTACAATATCCCATCCTTAATTTGGGCACACTGTATAAAGACACCTATATGTTTTCTTTTAATCTCTAAATGATAAATTTGGGAGCTACTAGACATGGCGAAAGTTGATGAACTGATTGATATATGAGTATTCGAAATACTAAGGGTTGTTTCACATTTTTTCCAGCTGTCATTATTTTAACTCATTGTAGCAAAATTAACACGTCGTTTTTTTTCAACTAATTGAACTCTAAACTAGACTATGGTTATTTCACACTTTATTTTGTCAATCTTCTACTATAATACAGGGTGATACAATATATTATATAAATATACATATTTCTAGCGTTTAGTTTACGTTATTTTTTCAACTACGAAAAAAAAAAAAAAACACGATGCCAATTTTTTGATAACGTTCTATTGAAATTATGATTTTTTTATTGTCTTCTTCAAAGCAATATAGGTGTACAACGAAATACTGCTCCGTTTGCATTTTAATGTGAAATATTATATTATTTAATATTAATTTATTAACCAGTAGAGATGTTTCTGTATCTTTTAACTGCTCTTATACTTTTCTGGCTGTACTTGTAGGTAGTATCAGTTATCGTTTTTAAGGATTTACAAATAATAGATTTAATAAATAAACGAACACTATCACCCTGTATATATACATCATATATATAGACGTGCATGTAAAGATTTTTCACTTGAATAGAAATTCTCCACGAAAACAATATAGCGAAAGAAATACTGAAATTTTGATATGAAATACATTATAAATTTAATTTTTAAGAAAAGAAAAAAAAATATAATTGCTGTCCGTAAGTCATTTTATATAATATATAGAGAATATATTGTGGAAAATTTTGCGCTGTATTAATTCTATTTGTAATTGTATACACAAATATAAATATAACATTCAATCCTCAAAAAGGAAGAAGAAAAAGACTAATAAACAAACACGCAGCCGTTTTAATTTTGAAAAATGGTTAAAAAAATGATAATTACAAAAAAAGTGTTTTAAAATAATATAATTATTGACTGCGATAGTAGAGAACGCGCTTTTTGAGAATGTGGTAATTTATTTTATATATGTATAATAATAATGATTTAATTAAATATTATATAATATTAAAACAAAAAAAACCGATTAATATATTACGGGTCTCTGAATGAAAGTTATGTGGGTTATAAAAGATTTTTTTTCTGTTTTTTTTCCAATTTATTACTATTATTATAGAAACATCTCTGAATGTGAATATTTGTAAATATGTGATTAGATTTATGTGTAAGAAAAATCAATGATGATGATGATGAAAGAAAAAAAATGAAATAAAATTGTGATTGCAGGTTTCACAAATGAATCCTGATCAAATGAAAATGATTTTTATTAACCACCACCTCCCCCAGCCCCTCTCTTTCCTCTAGAAGCTCATAAATAATATTTTACTTCATTAATCATTGTTTCTAATTTCGCCGTTGCATATTTTAAATAAAATCGCCCCCTCCACATAGCAGAAACATACATATTTCAAACTCTGTTTCCTCCTTTTGGGAAGTTTGTCAAAAAACAACCACTAAACGCATCTAAATTGTTTAAACATTGATTTTTGAATCATCAAAAATAATACTGTAATGGGTCAGATTTTCTGAAATTGTAATTTTGAAAAATTGACCACCCTTCAAGGTACTACCCCAAAGTCATATACCCAAAATGGTTTTTAGGAAAATGTACTGAGTAGTTCAGTCGATAAAGACAGTGACAGTTTAGATTGTCAAGGTGACAAGTGGTGATAGTTGTACTACAACAGAAGGTCGTGTACAGAGTGTTCGAAATAAACCATTGGAAGCAATTTGCGAATTTTTGAGTCTTACGCAAGTGAACTCAGCCCACAACGTTTGGCATAGGGTCAAACGTTACAATGCTGTTACTCGAAAACCGTAACTTTTTTGAAAAATGTCCAATTCAAATGTTGCTACATATAATCTCTTCTTTAATTTGGCCGTTTAATATTTTAAATTTTCAATAAAAATGTCCCCTACACATGCCGGAAATACACATATTTCTGTCTTCACCATTGCTGTAACTCGAAAACCGTAACACTTTTGAAAAAATGTTCAATTCAAACGTTTTCGGATATGGCCTAATCTTTAATTCTGCCGTTTCAGATTTAAAAAAAATTGCCACTCCATCCCCTTTGAAGAGGGCGGTTTTTGGAGGGAAGGAGGTTTCGGATTCTAAATATGGGAAAATTTTTCAACTCTCTTCTTTCAAAAATTATCAAATCAGAGCACGTTTACTATGCAAAACGCGAGACAAAAAAATCAAACATTCAATCGAATTGCATACCCTCCTCCTTTTTTTGATGTCGGTAAAAAATAATCACTCTTATCGATCTACTGGGAAGAATTTTCTATCTCGACAGACACATACTCTAATTCTGCTGGTTCCAAAATCAAACCATGTCTACCCTTATTGAATTTTCCTTTTTGGAAAAAAAAAATTTTCCGCAAGAACCATTAATAATTTTCAACTACATTAAATAATGTTTTATTTATATATATATTTTTCGGTACACTATCAGAGAAATAGGTGTACACCATTTATTTAATACAACACATTCTTCTACTAATAATATATTTATATAATAATAATAATCATAATATTAATAATAAATATGTGAGACATTAAATTAAAAAAACATATATATGGCTTTTGTTTTGCAAGTGTACGAAACAATCATCAAAAGTGCAAAATATTATAGTATAGGATAAAAGAAAGGGGGGGAGAATTGTTCGTTGGTTGGTAGTTGTGGGGTGAGTGGGGGATGAGTTTGCTTTGGCACAATACTGGTATTATAAAAAAATAATAAAAATTATTATTAAGTTAGTAGAAAGTAGTGGAACACTATTATTATAAAGTCACATAATTTACAAAATACAGTATCCGCACAGTATTTTAACATATCGGCAATGTTGCCAGATTTCACAAATTTGCTTGACACCTAGTAAATTTGTTATCTTAAATGGAACGCCCTGTTTATTTTATTACAATGTATCCGACATAAATTTAGTAAGATCCTATGAATTTTCAAAATTCTATCTCTATTGATGGAACTTTGACAATACCATATTTTCAGTAAAAAGAAATTGTCGGAAACGCAATACATATACAGTGCGTTCATAAAGTATAGTATAGAGAAAAAGTTTTGACAGGTCGATTTTTGATTTTCTTATTTTATATGCAAACAGCATAATTTTTTCCCCTACACTTTCCAAGTTATGACGTCATTATTTTAAAAAAATGAGAATGCCATGTTTTATTATAAATATTATAAACGGAAAACTGGAAATACAGGGTACTAAAAATGTATATATTTTCATTTGGTGCTTTTTGCTATTTACACAAATTAGCAACAATTAGTAAGTTCTTAGTTACCACTGCATATTAATATTATTATTATTGAAAATTGAAAGCAGCAAATGAAAATATATTAATTTTTTAGCACCCTGTATTTCATATATTTTATGTTAATACCCAAGTATTTGGTATTTTTGAGCTCAGACAATTGCCACTTTGCCGTTTATAATATAAAATTATGGCCTTCCCATTTAAAAAAATTAATGATGACGTCATAATTTGGACGGTGGAGGGGATACAATTATGCTGTCTGCACAAAAAAGGAGAAAATGAAAATCAAAAATCGACCTGTCACAGCTTTTTCTCTCTATGTTAATATTTTAGAAGTTATTGAAGCGTTTCCATACTTTATGAACGCACTGTATAAAAACCTCATAATAACCAAATAGGGACTGATTCCTTAATTTAAAAAATGCTTTCGAAATAACCAGGGATATTTGTCCCCATTGACGTTACACGTTATCCAGGTCAAAGTACTTTCTACTACTGAAAAAAAGCAGTGATGTCAAACCTCTTCAACAAATAGAGATTCTAGAATTTTGAAAATTTGACATCTTATTTAATTTGACATGCCCAAAATTCATTGCAATAAAAATAAATCCGCCACAATAGTACTAGTGCCGATAGCAGTATTGAAAAACCACTATATAGATACTTTCTACTAACCCGGTATAATATGGGAGAGTATTCGAGTGTGTGAAAAAACTTTTTTGTTTTTCATGTAGGTATATATTTTTATTTTCAAATAATATATCTCTCTGACAAACCCTGGGATTCAAGTTTCGAAAAAGGTTTGAGTTATTTTGAAATTACTTTTCAATATATATATATATATATATATTAGCACAAATTTATTATATACAGGGTGTCTGAAAAGTTCATAACGATAATTTCGTTTTTATATATATATATATATATATATATATATATATATATATATATATATATATATATATATATATATATATATATATATTAAACGAGTAACGATGCTTTCAACAAAATTAACTCATAATAATGCTTTTTTTACATGTTAACTTATGTCTGCCTTATACAGGAGCAGTCAAAATTTCCCAGTTAAATTTATTATTTTTGTTGTTCACAAATTTGTCTATTTTCTTTACCATTTAGGGAAAAGTAGCATTCTATTAACCAAATGTACGATACATCAGAAAATCTATCGAATATGTGAAAATGAACCTCAATACATTTTCTGAATTTGTCTAAGTACAATTTATTACCACGTCCCTGTTATTAACAAGAGGTCAATAAACCAGAATTTTTAGATGACCTCAAAGAAAAAAAAGCGAGTGGATTATGATCAGGAGCCTCAGGTGGCCATGAAAAAAATGACTTGTGGAAAAATATTACATTTAAAATAGTTGGTAGACATTTTCTCAGAAACAAGATTTCGATTAAATTAAGATTAAAAATTTCCGATATTTCAATAGTAAGCAACTTAGCCCTCCTGTAGATTTAGAATAAAATTTCGAGAAAATGCACAAATAAGTTTTATTACATTATGCAAGAAAGAGAGCTACGCAAACCAGTCGATCAGTACGAAATATGACAAATATTACGCGATATATATTTATTATCAAGTACTCCCTTCATACTGTTGCGCTTCCAGCGACAGTATCAAGAACTAAGAAAACATAGGGACAGAGTTGGTGATACCTCTTTAGAGGATCGACAGATGTCTAGTTAAAAACTTAATATTTATTTCGTATTGGTTGACTGGGACTCACCCTAGAAATTTCATTCTAAATCTGTGTATATGAAAAAAATGAAATTAAATTTCAAAATAAAACAAACCTTTCTCATATTTGTAATAGTTTTTTTTTCTTCTCATATTTCATCAACAGCTTAAAATGCTAAACATGGATTCTGTGTTACAGAGATCTAAACATTGACTAATTTTAATAATAATAATAATAGTAATAATAGCATCATTTATTTCTTTTGTCAAGTCATCACTAATTTCTAAGCTGACATTTATTAATAAATATACCTAAAATGTTACAATAATAATAATAATTATTATTATTATTTTTATTTCTTTTTAACAATATATATTTATATTTTTCATTGAAATGTATGCGAATTTTTCATCTAGATAGCTTTTTCTTAAATATATATTTATATATATTTTTTTCAATCAATTATTATTTATATATGGCAGATTCCGTGAAAATAAAATAATTTCACAAAAAGACGTTCTCATTCGATTAAAACAAAGTATTTTTATACGGTAAATTATGAATTTTATTTTCTATCTCTCAAAAAAATTCACGGTTTATTTTTCACAGTCATACGCGTCATTTTAAAGATGTTCGTAGTACGAAATTCAGAGAATATAATGGGTCACGTGATGTTGATGGGGGGCATGTGTGATATTTTTATTAAACAATTATTATTGAGAATTATTATGGCACTACTAGAAAATCATCACAAAATACCACCGACATATTCCTGCAATCAAAATAGATTGATTTTAAGCAAACTTACCTTTGTACACAGTTCGATATTTTGGGCACTATACGGTCCTGATGTTATAATTTTGAAAATTCAGTATATGAAGTAATTGTAATGGTTTCGATTTTCCAAAATTGTTAGTCTGACAAATCTCCACGTTAACCAGAGTCATATATAATTGTTTTTAGGAAGTTAAATAGCAAAAATGAATCAAATTTATAGAAAAAAAATATCTATCCATAAGCGTAGAACTGTTATTTGTTAGTAATTACAATTTCTACGCCCATGAAAAATATTGATCATAATTTTGAATAAATCAACTTATTTTGATGTCATGAATATGTTGGATATCAGTTTTCATATTTTTCTATTTGATATTATTCCAAAAATTTCGACTTCATTCATCTTTCCTAAACAAATAAATATCATACTTAATATTTATATAATATGTATATATTAAATATTAAACTTGCATATAAACTATATATTTATATTTTATAAATAAACATATATACACTGTGTCTCATTTTTGCCGAAAAAGAAAAATAAACACTAAAATATACTAAGTGATCGGTAATTAAAATTATTATCGAATAATAATTCTAATACTGTAAATTAATGTTAAGTATCTATTATGGCAAAAATACGACTAAAATCTATATATATATGTATATAATATATGAGAAAAAAATAAATTAAATCTTTGGTAAACTTCAACAACCTTTTTTTGAGAAAAAAAGCTTCTACAATAGTATTTTTTGCACATTACCCTAAACAAAAATAAATAAATAAAATAACTACACAACACATTCTTCATTTCTGCGAGATATGCACATATTTTTAATCAGTTGCCTATATAAAAACAACAAAAATCAACTATAATATCTATTATACTGAATTTTTTCGCATTTTTTTTGAAAAATAGCGAAGTGCGTACTTTTTGTGCATATAATAAAGCAGCATAGGAATGTGATACTTATGATTGTAAAAAATATATTCATAATATTAATAAGGTGAATATATTTTTCCAAAATAAAATCACCAAATTCCATTTGTTTTTGAGAGCGTTTTTAGACAGTCTACACGAGTGAATAATGTTTTCTTCACCTAAAAAATGTGTTATTATTTGTTATCCAAGCGTTGATAAATAATATTCAATTATATAAATAAAGAATTATTTATAAAAGTCAGATGCAGTATTTTTTTCCTCCAAAATTTCAACTGCAATGTTTTTAATATTTTTTTTTCGTATAATTTTTCAATAAAATTCCGACATTTATAAATAAATTCTCTATTCAAATTGATCATTTTTTCTCACAATTATTTGCGACAGCGTTTTAATTTTTTCTAAATTCTACTACGAAAAATATACATTATATTTTAATATAATAATTATATATATTTTTAATAATATATAAATCTAACATATACAGCAGACCAATCAATTTGTGTATTTTTTGTTTTTTTTGTGTGTTGTGTAAATGCTTTCATATTATATATTATTTATATAATTTAAATGTTTATTTACATAGGCCTTTTTCCAAATGACTAGATTCATAACAGGTTATATTCATCTTAATAATTTTGTTTTTGTAAACTAACTAATACATAAATGTATATATATATATATATGAATAAACATAACATAGAAATAAATATTATATATAACACAAAACAAATCACAGGTAAAGTAATGAATAACAAATCAAGCTCAGTTATTCAAGAACCCAAAAAATAAATAAAAACATCGATCATTCCACCTTAAAAAATGAGATTCAACTTAAAAAAAAATGGATAAATGAAATTAATATCGCCAAATTTGATATAAATGCTTACAATGGACAGACTTGGAAAAACTGTTGGAAATCGTTTTCGAATTTACAGTTGGAACGAAGCTATATGGATAGATTTAGAAAAATGTTTAAAATATTTTTTTGTAAACAAAAACTTGAAATAAAATATCAAATCCCCAAAAAAATAAAAAAATATGAAGACCTATCAACAAAAAAAAACAAACAGGGACAATAAACAAACCTTTTTTTGTTTAGGGAAATTGTTTATAAATTTTGCTCACCACCATAAAAAAATCGTGACTTCCTTCTCATTTCTGTTGTGATGTCTGTCGTTATTCAGCTCAAAATAACTTAGTCGATTTTCATTTTTAAATGGTTATAAATAATTAATTGTTATTATTAATTATTACTAAGTATTATGAAATCTTCTTTTTATTTTTTTTTCTTCTGTTCTGTTCATTCTATTCGACAACGAAACGTGACGGATTAAAATCTCTATTGATCATCGAGAAGCCACGAAACTCGTCCTGATTTATGGATTGTAACACTTCATTGCTGACAGGTGTCAGGACGGGATCTTCGCGCGTAAATTCCGCATCGAAATTCGTGACATCCTTGCGGCTTTTCTGTAATGTGATTAGACGATTTTTTTTTCTTTCTCTTTCACACTCTCTCCAAAATGTACACAAATTCATACAAGATAATTTTTACCTATGCCAAAAAATATACAGGGTGGTCCGAATTATAATGGAGAAACTTTAACAGCGTATTCAGCAGATAAAAATAAATTTAAAAAAAAGTTCATATAAACTTATTTCCAAAATTTCCAAATTGTTTGGCGAAAAAAATTTTTTTTCTTTTTTTTATAAAGAAACTCTTCTAGATTTTGTTTTACCAGTGGCGTTCGTGAGACCATTTTTAATAATTTTAAATTTTAAAAAAATGCCAATGATTGATCCCAATTTCGTTAATAAATTTAGATATATTGATCAATTCTAAACAAAAATGGTCTCTTAAGTATTTCCGCTAAAACGAACCGTTCTCGAAAAAAATATTTTTGTTTGCATATGCTCCTAATATCTGAGGTTTGCGAATTAAATTAAGATAATTCGCGCTATTTCAATTCGTTTTTATTTACATCACATTTGCAAACCTAAGATGTTAGGTGCACATGTAAACAAAAATATTTTTTTCTCGAAAACGGTTCGTTTTAGCGAAAAGACCCCGTATCTCCAAAACGAAGCGTTTTTTGAAATAAGTTTGTATGAACTTTTCTAATTATTTTTATCTGCTGAATACGCTGTTAAAGTTTTTCAATCATAATTCGGACTACCCTGTATAGAATGTAAATGTTTAGTGAAGTTAGCAAAGCACAGCCAAGTGGAGAATTTGAATCTGGAATACAGGGTGATTCATAAAAGGTGCGCAGGAATTTAGGGGAAGATAGTTTGTCTAAAAATATGATTTCTTTTTATATAATCATGGGTTCGCAAACGCGCGTTTTCGAGATACGGGAGGTCAAAGTTAAAAAAAAACAACTTTTTTTGAGAATATCTTTAGAACTGTTAGAGATACAGCCCTCATCTATTGCACATATTTCAAACTGATTAATACCTTTATTTTAAGGTGCAGACCATTTTTTTGAAAAAGTCAGTGGCGTAGATTTAGGGTATATTTTGTATTTAAACCCCACTAATTTCAACGCCACTAGTCAAAATAAGGTAATTCTTCAGAACCGCCAATGTTTTCTAAGCAAAAAAGGTACTCTTGCTCTATTGCTAAGTGATCCGTTTTCAAGAAAAAGGTCATTTTATGATCAAAAACCCAAAACACAAACATTTTTTTCTACCTGAAAAGAATTAGCTTAAATAACCTTTTTTACTTTGCGGTTCTAAAAAATTAAACAAAACCTTATTTTGACCCGTGGCGTAGAAGTTAGAGGGGTTTAAATACAAAATATACCCAACATCTACGCCACTGACTTTTTTTTTAAAAAAACCTGCACCTTAAAATATGTGTATTTATGAAAATTTAAAATGTGTGCGCTATACTTCTAACAGTTCCACAGATATTCTCAAAAAATGTTTTTTTCTCAACTTCTTTAATCCCCTGTATCTCGAAAACGGTGCGTTTTTAGACCCATGTTTATAGATACTTTTTTTTCATATTTTTAGACAAACTATCTTCCCCTAAAGTCCTGCGCATCTTTTATGAATCACCCTGTATACTAAATGAGTCATTAAAGATGAAACACATACTTATAGGGTGGTCCTGATAAGGACTGTCGAAAACTACAAACTAAAATTATTTTTCAAATTATCTTTTCTCTCACTTATCTTATGGTAAGGCGTGACTATGAATATAGACCTAAATCTGAGTATACGTTCTATGATCCATCGCTTCCATTATCACAGTCAAACACTTTCAATGACTAGAAGATTTTGCTTTCGCTAATCTTTATCAGTTTATTGTCACCAATGTTTTTTTTTTCAAGTAGCACTAGTAAAATTATTTTACGGTATTCATTTTCAGAAATCAAATTACCCTTTTGATAAATGCTAGCTTCACAAAACATCAAATAATAAGTGTATAAGAAATAAATCGTAAAAGAGCAAACATCATCATGCAAAAAATTAGAGAAATAGTTATTTCTCCCATAATAAATAGAAAAAGAAGAAAAAAAGCTGCAAAACACTCACAATTCTCGGTCTAAATGGCGGCCGGACGCGACGTTGTTCCAATGCTGCCCAGTCCATTTCTTTGAAAAATGGATGCCCCTGAATGGCTGCCTCACCTCCATGGGCAACTACACAACCCAAACGTCTGCTGGGATTTTTTGTCATAAAGCCTGAAAAAGTAAAAAAAAACAAAAATGGTTAGAAACAATTGACAATATACAGTAAAGTAGCGGATAAATTTAGATAAAAGTAACTTGAAAAAAAAAAAACTATGACCTAACTGGTATGTTGCACTAAAAAGTATAAAAGATAAAATGGTTATTAGCCAGAGGTGAAACATTAAAAAATATTCAGCAGGTACTAGGAGGTCAGGTTCTAAGAAATATTCGTCTAGTTACAAGACAAAATAAATAAAATATAAATACAATTCTTAAATAAAATATACGTATATAGAACTAGATTTTTTTTTTCGATTTTGGTATAAATATTTACAGCACGCCTCTGAAACGGCCTGTTAAAAATTATTTATTACTCTCTATCCTTTTAGAATAGACTATAATTCTTTAGATTTTCAATATGGTATTCTTGGAAGAAGTCAATGGTAATTTTATTTGTAATCCAATGATTTCAGAGACTCATTATTATTAAAACTGAAAATAAACAAACAAATACAATAATATATAAATACCTTTTAATATACTAACAGCATCTCTACTCAACCATACCGGATAGAGGACATCATCATGTAGAATCGATTCGAACAAATCATCCTCATTGTCAGCTTCGAAGGGCGGCTGGCCAGCCATCATTTCATACATCAGAACACCTAATGCCCACCAATCGACGCTTGCGCCATATTCCAGCTCCTGGGAAACAACAAAATAAATTTTTATCCTTTAAAAAAATAATTGCAATAAAATAGGAGCGATCAAAAAAAAGGTCTAAGGAAAATTTGATTTTCAAATATGTATTTAGTGTCAGAGTTAAAGGCTGTTAGATGCTTTTGCCAATAATACTTCTCCCATGCATACAAACTGTTTTCTATTAGATATACAATTTTGAAACCATTTGCAAACCAATCCCCATATGATACATAATATTCAAAAAAAAAATGATCCACTGTATCAAATACAATTTGACAACGCTGTAAATGGTATTTTTAGATCAGACTTAATTTTCATTGATATATGTTGAATTGCCATATAGACAAAAATTAAAATTTCATATTATAGAGTAACTTGAACACGAAAAATCGGATGCGCTGAAAATAAACAAAGCATAACATTTAAAAAAATAAAGCTGAGTGCTCCATAGAAAAAAATGTTAATCTGGCAACGTTGCAAATATTATTTTTAGATACGGTACTACTGATAACCAAATTTTATAACGTCAAGCCGTTGCTGAAATATTCGGCCGTTCCGTTTCTTTTGGGAAACCCTGTACATATACTGATATCATCACTAACCTGCAATATTTCAGGTGCTATATAATCCGGTGTGCCACAAAATGTCGACGTTGTCACACCATCCAAGATGCCCTCCTTGCACATACCAAAATCGGCCAATTTGCAATGACCTTCGGCATCCAATAGAATATTATCCAATTTCAAGTCACGATATATGACACCGTGCCTATGTAGAAATTGTAATGCTAATGTCACTTCGGCTGCATAGAATCGGGCACGAGGCTCATCGAACTTTTTGGCCCTCTGTATTTGGAACATTAAATCACCACCATTCACGTATTCCATAACGAAAAATAATCTGAAAGAAAATGAAAAACAAATAAGTAGTGCAAAAATATGGATCAAGACTATTTTTTTCTGGTTGTAATGAATATTGTGACAAGAAGAATAACTAATAATCGACCAAGAGGAATATGAAATATAAATTTATGCACCTGAATTATCTGAAATGTCACAATGACTTTGTGACGCCTATGAAATAAATGCATTGCCTTCGGACATACGTGCAGCGCCCTATCATTGTATAAAAGGACATAAGCTTGACATATTGATGTCGTAGCTTAGATCGTCAAACGTAGTAATAGAGAATTTCATGATAATGAGATGCAATGAGACGTATAGCGATATGTACGTAGCTCGTGAATGATTACAGACAATAGCCATGATTCGTGAAACAAACTGTACTAACCTGTCTCTTGTTTGGAAACAAGAATGTAGTGCAGTCAAAAATGGATGATTTGCCGATAATGCAAGAATCCTCTTTTCCGTCATGGTGCAATCCACATCGTCATCTTGTATGATAACATCTTTTTTAAGTACTTTGACAGCGTAAACTTCATCGGTATTTCGACGTTCTGCCAACATTACTTTGCCAAAGCTGCCTTTGCCCAATACTTTGACAAAATGAAAATCCGATGGACCGATTGTGGTTTTGCTACCGTCACCTAGAAGATAAAACAGATAATTTTTAAAATTGAAGTAAGAGCAAATAGATTATCAAGGACATGCCAAAATATGTAATAACACCATTTAACATCTTTAAAAACTGTAGTTATGTATACAAGGGTGTAAAATGTCTTTAAAAAATGCTTACCACATATATCTTGAGATCAAAATAAGTTGATTTAAGCAAATTTGCCACAGAACAAAGTTGGTTATTTATAGAGCGGTCTTGAAGTTATAACCTTAAAATCTTGTTGTGACAATGCAGTGCTTTATTAAAATCCATAACGTTAGTTGCTGTTCTGTAATATGTAAGCCAAAATCAGTCAGTCGTTGTTGTCAAATTTAATACATTGAGAAACATTTCTGAGACTTGTGTGTATTTTTTAGTTTTGAAAAATGTTCTAGCGACATTCAGAGCCCCAAAAAATCAATGTTTGCAAAACTAGATGTATGTTAGCTTACCTTTTAATAAAATTGAGGCGGAAAAATATCGGCCGTTAATATTTTATGCTTTTAACGTACATTGTTATTGTGTAAGCGCAATATTTATTTTCATCATTTCAATATGGGTAAATTTCCTCAAAACCCCATGAGCTGTTAGAAATGTGTAATATTTTTTTTAAGTATAACTTCAGGACCGTATTGCGCCCAAACTACCCAACTTTGTTGATAAGGTAAATTTGCTTAAATCAACTCCTATTTCACATTTATACATCCCTTATACAGGGAGGATAATAAAGCACGCATTTTAGTCTGGTAAATGTACAAAAAAACGCTAAATCACATTTATATAATTACCATTATTTGACATCTTCTCCTCCATAGCTTTCGACAACTCCTCCCCAGTGGAATCACCCCCAATACCGCCACCAGCAGCACCGGTGGAATTTTCCGTAAATTCTCCAGACTGACCACCATTACCACCTACCGAGACGACTTTACTTCGTCGTGGTGTTTGTTTGTCAGGTGAGACGCCAATCTGCATTAGTATTTCGGCAATTTGTTTGGTATTTGTGCCACAATTGTTGGCCACATTTTTCTGACAACGTTTATGGACATTCAGGGAGCACTCTTCGCATTGCAAACCTTGTCGTATCAGTCCATAGAGGAGGGAGCCACAATGATCGCAAAATGTTAATCTTTTGTAGCTATGTACGACAAATCGGTGTGGTACATTCACATTGAAGCCGGTGCTTTGATGTTGACTTGCCTATTTAAAAAAAACATATTTTACCTCTTGATAAAAAAAATTAAATATTATATATTACTTCATCCTGCATTCCCGGACATTTTGTTACTACACTGCTGTGGCAGCGTTTGTGTACCACGCATGTGCATACTGAAATATATAATATATATAATTAATAGAAATACTTTTGAAATTAATTAAGAAAATATAAGATCAGAAGAATACCTTCTACCAATAGATGGAATGTTAAAAATAATACAATATGTAGAAAATATTAGAAGTAAGCACAGCGTTAAAAAAATATATATACATTATGTACAAAATAGTTTTTTCATTTATTTAGATTTGTCTATGATTTCTGTGTTCTGTAGTATCAAATTTTGAATTTTAGTGACGTTACAAACGGAAAACTTTTTTTTGACCAACGTACCCACCGGAGGAGGTGTACAATACGACTGTTTGACTGTTTTTCTGCCTTTTTATTATTTGTTCTTTTTAATTTTTTTTATCAAATTTCAGCAACAATATTCTATTCATATGTACAACATTTATAAAAAACGTCTTCATGAATTTATATTTGAATTTTGGTTCAAGTATCTCCACTAGGACTTCGTACCAGTACAAACTTAAGGAGAAAAAAAAATCAGATTTTGTCAGATCTTGGATTATTTTTAAAAATAATATTTTTTCTATTTTATTTAGAAATCTAAGTTTACTTTTTACGTAATTTTGATGAGCTTGCGAGTAAGTCATAAAAAATATCAAATAAATAAAAGAAATGAGAAATATCTTTCCAATTATTTTACTTTTTTGTCACAGAATTCATAGAACAACTAATTGGAAAAAAAATATACAGAAATTTCAAAAAATGTCCAAGTCTAATTTGAACTCAAATTTATGACATTTGACTTGGACACAATTTTTATAGATTTTTTTTCAATTTTCGTGAATGTGTTAAAATAAAAATATAAATAACTTACAAAATTAAATTAAAAAGCTATAAAGAGAACACAGCCATGCCAGTGGTACTGCAAATTAAAAAAGAAAAAAAAATTAGATAAAAAAACCCGCTCAGCTGCTATTGCCAAGGAATAACAATAAAGTATGGAGACCAGAAAATACCATAAATAATATTATTTATTGAGGTAGAGAGATGTGTAAAACAACGCCCCCCATGCTTCTTGATAATGGTATCAAAAATTTCTGAAGGCCAACAAAAGGAGGGGCAGTGGAAAAATATGATACAAAAATTTACACAAAAATAAAGACAAAAAAGACATCTAAATATTTAATATACATACACTAGCAGTTGTAAAAATGATCCATAAATATACCTAGTTTTCGAAAAAAATAATATTAATAAATTCAAAATTGTGTCGGAGGTCTAAGTACTCCTTAAGTCTTGTAAACTTGGCATCACAAAACATGATTTGAAAGGGGACATTATTGCATACCTTAAATTTGTCAACAAAACGAAAATATTTATATATACAAAATACTTTTTGTAAACATAAAGATTTTTTTTAAGGGAACCGCATAAAAAAAAAACGGAAAAAAGGCATTTTTTAATATTTACCTAATTATGGGAGGGTGGAAAAATTATCAAAAAAATTACTGGACAATTTTGGACTAACGTTGGACAAAAAAAATTGGTAAAACAAAGTTTTTCTTTTTTCAGCGTTTCAGATTTGAAAAAAGAATATTTTACAAGTTTTTAATAAAAAGTGGAAAAAAAAATATTTTCTGTAGAAAAATATAAATGCAACAATAACTCCCTATTCAAATTCCACAACATATTAACGGTAAATATAGAAAAATATTCAGATGTCTTTTATTGTAGTAAGCAGAAAGCATTTTTTGTCTTAGTTGTTTTTTTTGGAAGGCATTGTATGTATATTATACATAGTATTTTAGCTATTAGACGTTTAAAAAAAACTACAACTGATATTCCAGTTCTGAAAAAATTGCAGATGAAGATTTAAAAAACAACATACACTGCAAATTTCCAGAAGTAAAAAAAAAGTTGACTAGTTTTCTCAAACATGTCAGCAGCACCCTGTAAATGCTTTTTATATATTTTTTTGACATATCTGCGTACACGTAAACACCGAAACAACATCATGCACAATACGACAATTCTCATACCTTGACACTGATAGCCTTGTTTGCCCAAACCCCTGAAAAATCAAAACCACCATTATACATAACAGAGTAGTTAGTGCCATAGTTTGAAATTAATTTTATTTCATTTCAAGGAAAAATCGCAAATGTCACCAAATATCATCAAATATTAAATTGTTTTTTTTGTTTTGGTTAATTTGACCGTACTACTTCCATGTAATTTCACCAAAAAAAAGCACAGGGCATACAGAAAGTTTAAGGCACCAAAGAAACATATACAGGATATCTGTAAAAGATCTTTCTCATCATACTAGACATTGCAAGCGGTCAAATATAAGGGTTGTTCGAACAGCAGTTCAAACCAGTCTCAAACCGTCAGACGCCTGTGCACTTCAATTTACGATGAAATAATAATTGTAGTAACATTGTTCGAGCTGCAGTTTCAATCTTAAAGCACATGTTTCAAACCGCACATGCGCATTATAAGCGGTTATCAAACGGTCCCAAACTACTGCTCGAATAGTTATATTCTGTAAGATAACTGATAAAAATTATCGAACGTTGATATTTATTTTATACTTTTAAAGTAACTTGCTATTCTTTAAGCTCGAAATTTATTTAACACTTCCGATAAACTCTAATATTTGTGGATATCTAATAAATCTTCTTCATGGTACCATGGAACACGATGTTTAATGTTTATTTATGGAAAGTGATCACAATTGTTACGTCTTGTATTGATTTTAAGGTTATGTTTATGTTGAAATAATCTTTGATTACGAATTACGATCTACTATTCTACTAATCATGGAAGTTTGAATTATTGGTTCTTTTAAGAATTTATTTGTATGTCGCTGTTTCATTAAATGAATGACAAAAAGGAATAGGTATATTTTGGAGATTGATCTGAGACTGGTATTGTAATAAGACTTGAACGTAGAATTTCAGAAGTCTGAACTAGTTTCTTTCGAGTTTCGGTTGCTTCTGGTTAATAAAATAAATAATCAAAATCTCAAAAGAAGAGTGGAGGAGGCAATTTTTCGAACGATTGACTGGTACATTTAACGCCTGGTTTTGGCTTACAGAATATACCAATTAACGTTATGGATTTCAATCAAGCCTTAAAATTATCAGATGCAGGTTACAGGATAGCTAATCAGATTTAAGGTCCGTTATTTTTTCAATGTGCCTTAAAAAAATATAACGTATTGCTTACAAGAATAGCCCCAGAAAACCTCTAAGACATCATAAACCCGTGCAACATCGGATTGGCCTACTAAGTTTGACCAATTAATATAATAATTATCTAGTTTTTCTGCAATCAACTGTCAAGAACTAGACTACTAGATTTTAGCAAAATTATTACTTTAGCAACAAAATTAGGTAAAAGTCTATTTTAACGACTTTTGCTATAAAAGCCCTAAATGTTTGCAAAAATGTCAGCATAACTTTTTATAAACAATTTTTAATGATTTGTTAATAAAAAATGGAAAATGGTTTTCTTAGGACCTACGACTTTTAGCTGGAATCATTAATGCTTTTTTCACGAACTTAAGTATATTTACTATTTTTACGCATATTTTTGTTAATTTTGAAGAATGTTAGTGTATAATAGAATTTAACGAGTAACGATAATTATATACTATTTGGGATTGAAAAGATACTTTCAAATCGAAAATTTCACCTAGGTATAGATCGTAAGTCCTAAGAATATCATTTTTCCCGCTTTTTATTTATCATTAAATCATTAAAAAATAGCGTCTTCCGCCTTATTGAAAGTTATGCTATCTATTTTTGTAAACATTTGATTTTTTAGGGCTTTAAAAGCAAACGGTAAGTTTCCTTGAATCGGTTTGTTCAAATTTCAAGAACATGCATTATGATATTGTAAGGATCTTTAACAGACACCCAGTATATATAGCATCATATTATGCAAAGAAGATAGATCTGACATAGATTTTTGCTAGCCTAGGAAATTTTGGAAACAAATTCAGGCGTTATTATAAAGACTTTTCCACAACTCCATGGCCCGATTATTTGTTGCATTTCATTGGTTTAATTTAACAGTATCTGTCATTCACAATATATCAGTTTGACATCATCACTCCAAACACAAAACAGAAGCAAAGAATTTTTTTTGATTTGATCAAATATCAACATATTTCAACCAATGAAAACCTCGACATGTGTATCTAATTTTGATTTTCTTTTTGCCATTTTGTCTGAAGGGTAACTGAATCGGAATTGTTCTTAGCTACTTTTTTTTGGTATTGTATTTTATTTATTATACATTTTTAATGAATGATTTCGTTAATATAATTATTATTTTATGATTACCCTCAAGGTTTGAGTTTTGGGAAAGTGTATACTTGACGGCTGAATTTGTTTGAAATTTTTTATACGAATCTACCTTCTTCGATGATAGGCGTATAAATAAATTTATTATATATATATATATATATATATATATATATATATATATATATATATATATACTCTCAGGCAAGTTAGTCACTAGATAAAAAACCCCACATAAACAAACAGAAGAGAAAAAAAAAATACAAAAAATTAAAAGGCATCAACTACATACCAAATAAATTCCCGACAATGTGAACAGAATGTCGGTTGTCTTAGGAACGTTGCCATAAATTTGTGTCCATTAACTTGATGGACTTTTCTTCGCATTGCCCCTCTCCGTCTATTGAAGCCCTGTCGCTCCTTGAACTCCCTCGGCCTTCCCCCATATTCTATATAATTTATAAAATAAAAAAATAGAAAGATAAAAGGAAGTAATTCATATATTACAACAAAAAAAAAACATACCGTTCGATGTCAATTTCAAATCTATCCTTATATGTAGACGACCTTTTGGCTCTAAATTTACCTGTAAATGAAAATATATACATGTCAAATTTACTAGAGGACGAATGTCGTTAGGAGCCATAGGCCAGTAGCGACAATCACTAGGTGTCAAAAAAGATCATTGGCAAACCGCTTTCGCAACAAGGCCTAAATATTTTTTTTTATTCCACACAGTCATGTAAGTACCTATGTGAATATATTACATTTGGTAATGTCATATATTAAAACGTTTTAAAGCCACTTGGCAAGCGACAGGCACAAGTCAAAGTACTTATTTAGAATATACGTGTAAACAATCCGCAATATTCGACAAAAGTATCGATGTAAACACATGCTTACCTCATCTATTGATCATTTGATGTGTGATTATTTAAAGACAACTGCGCTGGCAAGTAGCGTGTGATGTGTAGCCGGCTTAAGTTTTAAGACATATGACAAGTGACAAGAGACAGTTGACAGTTATTGGAAACTGCATTATCATCTCTCAAAAATATTGGTAATTTTGTCTGAATCAACACAAGGTACGCGAAATAAATACAATTAACGATAAATACAGATAGATAGATTGTGGAAGTACTTATATATTCTATTATTTTTATTATTAATTGAAGAGGATAAAACGGAAAATGCTTTTTAGCCCTAGGTAAGAAAAGACTCATTTTCGGCCCTCTAAACAGGATAAAAAATCAGGTTTAATAATAGTGAAGTATAAAAAAGCAAATGAGCAAATGAAAATATTTGATAAAATTTAGGTAAAAGTTCGTTAACAAGGTTTCTGCTATTTTTAGAGATTTTTGAAAATTTATTTTTTATGTTTTTTATATAGGTCGAATATAACATAGATCCGCGAGCGAAAATTTGAAATATAAAAGTTATAATGGTACAAATAAAAACGCTTTTCTTTTATCACATCCATTTTTTTTGGTTCATTCAAAGTGTACACACTAATTTCACATAATTGAAAGGTAGATGAGAGATGATTGCAATATAAAACAAATTAAAATTAGTGACATATAACATCTGAAAATAAAAAGTTGACTATCGCAGTTTTGATAGGTAGTACCTATGCCATCGTAGAATTCGAAGCAATTAGCTACTTTACTCACTAGTATGGTAATTCGAGAAGAAGGTACGTAGGTATGTAAGATACAGCAAAATTAATTATAATATATATAATATACATATATTTATATTATATTATATATATAATATATTTTCATCGATGTATTACTAGAGTTTTAACTTGAAATATAGGCTACATTTTATCGCGTCTGTCTGTCTTTCTGTATGTTTGTACACCCATCACGCAAAGACTAAGTACTACCTACATAGAATTGAATGCAATTGTCATAAATGTACTGCTAGAGGTCTAACTTAGAATATAGGTTCCATTTTACACCGCATCTGTATGTCTGTCTGTATGTTTGTACACGCATCACGCAAAAACTACTGCATGAAATTGAATGCAATTTTCCACGCGAGTGAAGTCGCGGGCAAAAGCTAGTATTTAATAATTCTCTAGTTTCTTGTCATTCTTATTTTAACCTGATATTTTTCGTAAATATTTACATACCTACTCGACTCATAAAAGGAACCCACTTATAGTGATATTCTAGAACCAATAAGATTTCGAAAAAAATATCTTCCCTAGCCATTCTGGAGAAAATATCTTTTAGCTTTTATTCGCAAAGTTTTATAGCTAAGTATGCATCTGAATAATTATAGAAGATAGGTCATATTACCGACTCTTTTGTCAAGATTTTTTTTTAGTATCGATACAGTGAATCGGGAGAATGACTCATAAAATCAACATTAGCTAATTAAAAACCATCGAAACCGCGCGTTCAGATTTGAAAGAGTTTCAAACGAATTTTCCACTACACTATATAGAAATTCCTCGAACAGTAAATATTTGGCCTTGAATAGTGACTATTTTTGATTACTCTCTGAAAATATGTCGAGTATTTGATATAAACTGTATGTTTTTACAGTGAATTATCTCTCTCAATTAACAAAATTAACCCATTACATTTGTTTACAATGATTTTATAGTTTTATATATGAGGTAAATGATAGAATTTAAGTTTGACAGATTTTGTTGTCAAAATGTCAAGATATGGCAACAGGGTAGAATTTAATTCGATGATGAGATAGGTAGGCCCCAAGTACAAAACAGGAGACTCACCCAGAAGTCAGCTTCGTCCCTTTCTCGGGACATTAGTTCCTCAAAAGGTATGCACACATTTGCAACGAACACATCAGGAGGAATGGCAGCATCATGGAATACAGTCAGCGTCAATGTCTTGGCATTTTCAACTTGATGCTCAAAATATTCGTTCCAAACTGGGTCGAAAGTCTTCTGTTTGGTGGTCGATTGGGCCACGTGAGTATCATCCACATCGATGGTCACATAAGGATCCAACGGCTGTTCATCGGCCTTACCAAATGCATGTC
The DNA here is from genome assembly GCA_958507055.1 of Crioceris asparagi. Taxonomy (NCBI): domain Eukaryota; kingdom Metazoa; phylum Arthropoda; class Insecta; order Coleoptera; family Chrysomelidae; genus Crioceris; species Crioceris asparagi. The sequence continues at coordinate 130,861,103 of OY293826.1, forward strand.
TTTTGCTGCAATCAGTCGGTCGCAGACCTTGCGCCTCACACAATTTTACGCGCACAGTCCCAGTGAACATGATCGCGCTCAGTTCCGGACCGTCCAATTTTTGCACCTGCACACACACAACACCACTCCACAGCCGCTCACACAAACACGACACGGATTAATTAACCAAAATCACTACACACACCTACATGAGGGGCTGCTGGGTGGATTAGCAGCACGACGAAAAATCCACCACAATATACATTCACGACGGCACGGCAGCGACAGCTCGATTGACAGCCATTGAGGGCGATCGGATGACATCGATCTTTGACGGCGATCGTCGTCGTTCGAGCGCCGCACGGTTACCCTTGTTGCCGGCAGTTTTAATATTCACTCACTTACTATCAACAAAAGTTTATTATCAAATAATTGTTTGTATGACCGTCACTTCTAAACTGAGAATCTAGGATAGAAAAGCAAACATTACATGTGGAAATAAGAATCTTAACATTTTGTAAATTATTACTAACACATATAGGATTCAATTGGTGAGGTATCTAGGTTTAACGAAGTAGTGGCGGCACCACCGCTTTGAATTTATTTTATTCAGGCCGCCGATAACATAGAAATCTTCAAAAATTACTCATCATTCTTTTATCATTTTAAATCAAAAACCACTAGATGGCTGTAGATGGCTTTGTTATTTGTTGTTGTTTGTAGTATATTTTTATTATAAATGCCGCTTGCATCCTAATCTATATTTACAATATTGTTTAGAAAATATTTATATATTGAATTTATGTTTTCCAATTATCATTAATCGCTATTTGAACAATACATCGATAACACTTCGATCTTGGACTTTGGACTGGATTATAAGTAGATAAGATTCCACCTTATATTCTAATATTTTTCTTCAATATATCATTGTTTTTATGAGCGTACAGTAACGATTGCTAATAAAAAATGTCTCTTTCGGGTATTATAAAAAGAAGTTTTTCTTCTACACAAGTTGTTCAAGTTATTAATAATGTTACTGTAATTGGTGGAGGATTAATGGGATCCGGAATAGCCCAGGTAATGTATGAAATTTGTCTATGTTTATAATTAATTACGAGAAAAACAAGATTCAAAGCAAACAATTTATTGATATGGGTATCATTGACCTAGCAAGGTCAATGGCGATACTTTTTTCTGTCTTTTAGAGATAATTTTGTAATAATTGGTAACAGAGTTATTGTTAGATTTTCTGTTTGACTAAAAAAAAATGAATTAGGTGGCTGCTCAAGCTGGGAACAATGTAACACTTGTCGAAGTGAGTCCAGAATTATTGCAAAAGGCCGAAAGTAGCATTACAGCCAGTTTGACACGAGTTGCCAAAAGGATACATAAAGAAAATGCTGACGCGGCTAAAGATTTCATCGAAGGAGCACGGTCCCGCATCAAGGTGAGTGCATAACGGTTTCTCTCATGTCAACATTGATTATGACCATTATTGCTTGTTTTTTTTTTGGCGTACTGAAACAAACACACAATCTGATCAAATAATTTTTGTATTCTATATGAAATTGTTGGAGGGCGGTAGATTTTCCATCATTTTTATACATGATATTAATAATGCTTTTCCTCAGGGTTCCACTAATCCTTCAGAAGCCGTCAAAGATAGCGACTTGGTCGTGGAAGCCATTGTGGAAAACATGGACATCAAACATCAACTGTTCAAAACATTGGATACGGCTGCCCCCCCAAAAACCATCTTTGCCTCCAATACCAGCTCTTTATCCATTGGTGAAATTGCCACAGTCACTCAAAGAAAAGATCGTTTCGGCGGTTTGCACTTCTTCAATCCCGTTCCTGTGATGAAATTGCTGGAAGTTGTTCGAATAGCAGAAACGAGTGATGAAACCTATCAGGCAATGATGGAATGGGGTAAACGTATTGGGAAGACGTGCATCACATGCAAGGATACACCTGGATTTGTTGTCAACAGATTGTTGGTGCCTTATATAACAGAGGCTGTACGAATGTTGGAAAGAGGTAGGTACAGATATCAGCCTACTTATTACAACAAAAATGTTATAAATTGATTGATAAAAAATATTTTGTAGTGCTGCTTCATACCAAAGTTAAACGCCTATAAATCCTAAAAAAATATGCGTAAATAAATAAATATAAGTTCGCGAAAAATTAAGGTTAACCGAATTGATGATTGACTTGTTGACGTTTGAAAACTGTCACTTCCAATGTTAACAAAACTAACAATAAGTATCACGTTTTGCAATATTGATTTTTTTTTAATATTTGAAAACGTTAGCATAAACCAAGTGGTCAGATTTTAAGTGTCTAAAAGGTACAATTTCATGTAAAATTTACTAAAAATGTATTCTAAAGAAGTTGTCTCTGATATCTCCTTCAAGTCCACCATGTCAGAGAACAGAGACGTATACATATCTGTTCTCTGGCCATGTTTTTCTAGGCTCCTCCCATTTGACATTTGACATATTGTTTTTAAATTCCGACCAAAGCAAACGCAAACTTTTTGATTTTTGATTCTCAGGTGATGCTACCAAGGAGGATATTGATATAGCAATGAAGCTAGGTGCCGGTTATCCTATGGGACCAATTGAATTGGCAGACTACACTGGTCTGGATACTGGAGTGAACATTATCGAAGGATGGCACCAAAAGTTTCCAGATAATCCTCTCTTTGAGCCTGTCGAATTACAGAAACGTCTGGTGGCTGAGGGGAAATTGGGTAGAAAGACTGGCGAAGGCTTTTACAAGTACACCAAGTGATATATGTGGAAGTCGATGAGAAATTGAATACATTTTTAATTGAACGATTGTTTTTATTGCTCATATCTTATAAGTACGGAAGCCTGTACACGCTAGTCTGACGGTAAATGGTTAAAGTAAAAACTGGTGGTGCCCACAGCAGTGTCAGATTAACAATCGATGCCAGGAATAAAATTAGCAAAAATCATATTTCGGTAATGCAAACTTGAAATTGATATCCAGAGATCTTTTCGAAAAACTGAAAATAATAAAACAAAAAAATGGCGGGAATACTGACACTGCGTGACAATTAACAATGACATTTAGCATTGACCATAGACATATAAAATTACAGAACAACCAGAGAGAACATAACAATATTGTATGTTCTCTCAGAGAACTCAAAACATTGTAAACACATGGGTGTAACATGAACATTTTTTTTGAGATCACTGAATATATGGGAACGTTTAACAATTTTCATAACTAATGAAACGTTCAAGAATATAAAGTAAATATTTTTCACAAATAATAGGATCTATTTTCTATAAAAGTATGAAGCTGTATACCATCACAGATTTAAAAGAGATGATAATTATTTATTAAATAAAAAGCATTATTTTGATTTTTTTCAAAGCAAACAGATGGAAATTACAATGCATTCAAGTCCATAGAGATTTTGATAAAATAAGAAGTTTACCCTGTTCCACACCACCCAAGAGGTCGGGTAATATAGGTGCGTTTTTTTTAACGTGGTATCCCTCCAGAGGCCTATTCCACGATTCAAATAAACCAATCATGACAATCGATTAAAATTAAAATAATAATTTATTAACGAGACTTGAATAGTATCGCAATTTTAATCGTCATATATTGAAAGTACATTTCATTCAAAATATTAAAAGAGAAATACTTTCAATATGTACCTGAAAAAAAAATGAAACTGACCTGAAAAGAGAATTAATATATTATCGCTGAAAGAGACATATGTCGTATATTAGTTATAAATGTATTCATTAAATGAAAATAATACAGTTATAGCTATAACCATACCCAGTTCATATAAAAGAGCTCTTTTATTAAAAATCACCAGCCAATTTAATTAAAACTACACCAACAATTTAACATGCAAAAAAATTTGAAGGTGCATTCGCAAATACATAACCTCGTAGTATCATGCATATAAACTCCCTACTTAATTTGATACTGAGCCGAAATACTTCTTCTTGCGCAGAATCAAGTCTCCTGTAAGTCAGGATGAAATGACGAATTCCAGTTATTTCTGTTCTATGACCTGTGTTCATAGATGACCTGTCCTGTGAACAGAAGAAATTCTCATACTCCCAGCAGATCTTAAGACATGCTGTCACAACGATTTCCTGGAAATATCATCAATATAGGGCAATAAAAGTAATATTTAATGTAGTACAGGAGTAAAAATTTATATTAAATTATAATTACCTTTTTTTGTTTTAGCATTTTCTTTCGAAGCAGCTATAACGATGCACTTAAGCACTTTTAACACTTCACTCTACCGAACACTAGCCGTAAACCTTTGATAAATAAAATATAGTACGTGACTGCGTGAAAAGTTCCCAAATGGTCCCTAAATGAAACAGCCCTAAACTTACACAACTAGTCCTACCTTTCGTAGCTTGAAGGGAAGGAGTTTCTATAGAAAGTCACGAAGCCCTCTTCATGATGCTGCGGTGTACTTGATTAACCTGAAAAGAAAAACCTGTGGAAAGGGTGAGAGGGGGCAAAGACACGGTCGCGACCTAACAGTCCCTAACTCAGAGGACCTAACATCTTACAAACTAACCCTACCTATTTTGTTGGTTCTTCTTGCTGCTTGAAGATGTAACTTTCTATAGAAACTCTTGCAGACCTGAAATAGTAGTACATGCTTCCAGATGCAAAAAAATAACCTTCACTTTTGATAATGAGGCAAAAGTGTAGCTTATTTTGGAAAAACATAATTTCAGAAATTTATGGGAACAAAAATAAACCGACGCAGCCACGAAAGAAGTTGATATTTTCAACTAAAAGACCTTAAATTCTAATCCTACCTGGAAAGGCAAGTGCACTCTGCATTTATACACCTGTAACAAATTATTAAGAAGATTATCAATCAAGTTTAATGAGATACATATTTAATATTTAATAGATATTTTTGAAAATGTAAAATAATAGGTTTTTGTTCCATTAATTAATTAATTAATAAAAATAAAAGTTCTACGCCTATGGATTGTTTTTTTTTATAATTATCGCATGAGCGGTTCGAACGTGTTCTCTGTTTGACAGTTTACAACGAAACGAAAACAATTTGAAAAGTATTTTATCAAAAATTGTAGAGGGATATTCCATTCAAAATAAGACTCTTAGATTTTTTGTTGTTTATTTATTGTTCGAAGTGAACATCTGTTACCGTTTTGATTTGACCACATTCCTTCAAAACAATGTACCTTATACCTACGCGTAGTACAATAATTTGTTGGACAAATGTATTTAATGAACAAACTTTTAGATTTCTAATTATTGAGAAAGTTTGTATCTAACGTTCGTTTTCTTTGAAGTATCGATTATTATTTTTCTTATAATTATCTTTGAAAGTTACACCTATAGGTGTCATTTTAACTTTTTTTATGACATTTCTCAGCTTGCGCTCGCTTTTTTGGAAATTAGTATTTATTTTTTGATCACTTCCAAATTGTTTCAAAATAATTCATAAATAAAAGGATTTTTCTATTGAGTCGTAATTTTAAAAATGGTCTCAAAATATAGAGTGTTTATTTATCAAAAAAAAGTCTAAAAGAATGAGGTATAAGGGGCTGGACGGGGGAGTTTTTTTAAATAAAAAATAAATCTAGCAAAATCGAAGCAAAGATCATTTCTGGCAACCTTTAAACCGTTTTTTTTAAATGTTCATGGAGGTTGGGGATTTAAATCACTTTTTAATCGAAAAAATATGATCCAAAAATATTCCGTTACTAGAATAAATATAACAACTACTATTGAAATGGCGGCCGCCCTTTGTTTATAAAGATCTCGAATTTCTCAAAAAAAAAATAATATATTGACTTGTTTCATTAGTAATTAAATTTGGTAAACTTTTAATTAATTATATTTAGTTATTACATAATATACCTAAGATAACAATTATGTACTTTCCTAAAGTTCAAACTCTTTGAAATCATTGAATTAAAAAATATATGTACGATTAAATGTTGCCAAAAATGATCTTGGAATCGATATTGAAAGACATTTTTTTCAAATTGTCTCTTCTACCCTTTCTTAGGGGAAGGAATAATGGAATTTTGAAAATTAAATTTAAGAAATGAGCATTAAAATGTGCTTCAAAACGTGTAAACCCGCATATCTAACTATATTAAAAAAAAATAAATATGCGAACATACATAAAAAGTTGAATGTTTTGGAGGCTATATATGTCTCATATATTATTAGAAGAATCTTTTTATTTAACCAAATTATGTTTTAAAACAATTTAAAATGATCAAAAATAAATGACTAATTTTTCAAAAAGGACAGTGCAAGCTTAAGAAGTGTCCAAAAAATATGTTAAAGTATTTAAAAAAAAGTAGAACAATGGAAAAAGAATCCTAAAAATCGCGATAGGTTTACTATAAAAAACGTGGCTCGAAAATATATAAAAAAGCAAACATAAATTGAAATCGTTTTGATGATATATAAAAGGCTATATTAATGAAAAAATCCTTTTATTTCTCCACAAGACGTTTTGAAACAATTTGGAAATGATCGAAAATGAGTTAATAATTTTCAAAAAGGCGCGAGCAAGCCGAGAAATGTCCAGATAAATTGAAACATTTTTTTCAAGAATATCAATGAACAAAATGCAGAAATAATAATAATCAAAATTTTATATATACATTTCTTTCTTTTGGAAAATCAGTTCAAAATGTCATTAAATATTTCAAATAAATATGATCGTTCGTTGGAGGCGCAATAACAACGAAAGAATTATGGTAGAAAAAACTATTTAAGAAATGTATAAAAAATATATAGGTACTCACATTGTTATTGCCTTTGCTAAGGCACGATCGCATTATCCTGCCATCCATAATGGGAGAGGAGAGTCCTGCCAAAACCGAACACACACATCAACACACTAAACACTCACACATAGGTAACACAAAAAAATTACGACTCGCTTCACTCCCGATAACTCATTCTTTGGTAGGTACGAACGTCCGATCTCTACGACATTTCGAACAGAAATGATTTAAAATCTGCATTTGTTGTTGCTATATAAAATAAAATTCCCATATGTTTGTATGAATCATCATAACAAAACAGCATCGGACGAAAGGTATTTATCTACAAAAAACTAACATTCTTAAAATTTGGACACCACATGTTGAATGCTCAATTTTCGAATAATTATATTGTAGCCGTAGATAAATTCTATTTTTCGTGCAATATTCGGAAAGATAGGTGAAGACAAAGATGAACAAAATCAAAAATATATCCTTGTGGATCTTCGACTAATTGATATAATAATTGTATTGACTAATGAATAATAAATAGAGATACTAAAAGAACTTATTGTAACGGGAATTTATATTAAAACTGGGTTCGATTTATTTTCACTTATTTATTTACACTTATAACTACACGACTATATAAACATTTATATTCACTCTTATTTCTCTGACTATATACGACTTTCTACTGTCTATGATCTATGACCGACTGTGATCTATGACTGACTAACTATCCTGTCATTGCCATCGGCATTATATAACTAACCTAAAAAGCCCTAGATGATTCCAGTGTTGTTTTCGTTGTTTCTGGAGGTTATTTCTCAGTATATGGCTTCGAGAGTAGACCAGGGCTTATTTTCGTTGCTTCTGATGTCTTCCGTGTTTTCTGGAATGTACATTGTTGGTGAAAGTGAGAACGAAATATCTCACTTTTTATTGAATTCATTTTATAGATTGGTATCTTGAATTAGGAATGCTAGTAAAGTTTTATTTAGAGAAGTTGATGTTGGATTTTAAATTTGTTTAATATTGGAACATTTTTCAATAGTTCATTTTCAAACGAAAAGAAAAATCATCAAAATCGGAACAAGTTTATTAATCGAAAAGCTTCGAGCATAAAAAAACACACAGTCGAACTGTATTCCTCCACCATTTTAGAGGTCGATCAAAATTAGCTAATAATGTTTGAGAGCGAAAAGAAATATTTTAGTTTTACGGGGATATCTCAAAAGGTTTGAATAAATCTAAGTCGTTCTCCACGAATAACACAATAACAAAACTAAAACAGGGTATGGAACCCTCGAGGTATATGTTCTTCTCGTACCTGTAACAATTTTACCTTTGCCAAAATTTGGAACCTACTTCAAAAGTAGCAGTGAGAGATTTAATGTTTTCAGTGCATTATTCAATAAAGCTGATGCTAGTTTTTTTGTAAAAAGCTATTTATTTTTCATGTTTGAATGGAAATCATTTAAAAATTTAAACAAAAATGTAAAATCATTTAATTTTTTTTTAAACTACCTCTTTGAAAGCTGTAGCTCGGAAACCGTTAAAGTTTATGAAAAAGGTTCAGTCCAAAGGTTTTTGGAAATGATCTTTTTCAATGTTACCATATTTTGGGGAGAATATGTTAAATTTATATTTCTTTTAATGAAACTATTACCCGGATCTCTTATTTCCGAATAAAAGAATTATCATAAAAATCGGAGCAAGTTTATTCTTATTTTATGTCTATGGATAAGAAGATTGTGCACTTCATTTCATATTTATAGATTTGAGAAGGAAAATAACAAAATAAAACGATTTGTTTTAGGTAAATAAGCATTTTATTTTGAGGGATTTTGAGTGAGAATATAATGAGATTTTTTACAATAATAAACCAATATTACAGAATCATATTCCTAAATAGTAATTTTTTTTATTGAATATTTGAATAGATGATGAATTTTAATATGAAAAAATGCATCATTTATTCAATGGAAAATTCAAATCTTAAATATATAATCAATACTCAATAGCTCGCCTTCTGGCGATTGTTGATTAGAGATGTCCACCTGTTTGACGAGATCTTTGTCAATCTGTAACAAGAACAATCACGTATTGATACAATACAATAGATTGAAATACCCCAACAACAAAAAAAACGAGCTAAGAACACTAGCAACTGAATTTAAAATTCGGTTTATCAGACAGACTCACCTCGCTGGTTTCATGAAAGCGGAATAAATCATTCCGCTTCTTGCCCATATCCTGGAACAGTGATTGGGGGTTTTACAGTATTGCCATCTATTTTAAATGGGTCAAAGTAGACGAAACCTAATTCAACATTCCATAGCATAGGATTGCCGGTTATTCTATTTATTATTGGCCCTTAAATAGCTGAATGGTCGAGATCTAGAGCAGGTCGGTGAACAGGCACATTCACCTACCCTATAAAGTATCATAGTTCATACTCGTCTAACTGTTTAGTCATAATTTTTGCTGTAACTCGTATATCTATTCTGTCTTTCTTTTGAACAAGACAGTGACAGAGATATGAGTTGTATATTACGTCTGGATATTAAGAAACACGAGCAAAAACGAGTGTTTATAAACCCAAAATATCTATTAGTATAAAACTTACCTTATTACAACGTATAAAATATCACAGGAGCTCACGAAGGTGAGGTGTCTTTTCGGAAGTTTTCAGCATCTAAGTCCTTGCAAATAATCACAGCGAAGCGAATCACAACAAGTGTGAACCGTTTTCAAAAAGAAAATAGTCAAATAAAACACCTCAAACTTGAAAATTGAACCACTAAATCTCAAAAGCACTCGTAACCAACAATAAATGGGAGCTTTACATTATTATAAGTCCCCCACTTCTTCAAACTTGCATCCATTTATTATAGATGTGTAAGGATATAATATTACTCAGTTTATAGACCAAGATAATATTATAGTTGTTCAATGCTACCTATTGGAGGTAGAGTTCTCTACATAGATCCAGTCTTGCTGCCTAAACACAGGTGAACTTGTATTATGAAATAGAGTTGAACGACTTCTTTCATATCTATGTAAGTGCGGCGATATTGGAACCTGAAGATGGCCAAGTTACTGACACAAATTGAATTCTACGTAAGTGGAGACAAGCATACAGGTGAGAAAACATTATTTTTTATTTTTTTACGATTCACCTACCATGCGTGAATATTCCTATAATTATGATTATAAAACTGGTGATTATAGATTGTGATTTCAATATATATATATGCGCGACAAGATAGTCAATTTGAAAAAAAGAATGCATTGTTATTCCTATTTCAAAATAAACTGTAATGAAGTTTTAATGATCGATGTACAATTCAGCCTTGAACTTGAACTTTGTTTACTTATTTAATTGGAATCTTTGTTCAAATTATTATCAGACACCAGTAGGATTGCTTTCGAAATAAATTCATATTCATACAAATATCAACATCAGTAAAAAGCTATATTTTTCTTCAGTTCAGCTATTAGTAGTGACAAATTTGAACGAATTTTCAGTCAACAAGAATACCTACCTATCACCTTGCCACTTTTAACATCACAAGTACGGCCCTGTACGTTATCGTCACTCAAATCCATTTCGAAAATCAAATTATCACACGATCTACCTACCTTTTTCTTGTTTTAATAACGACCAGAAGAGAAAAAAATCATCATGATTCTTACAACATATTGAAATTCTAATTGACACATTTTCACCGAAGGTTTTGTTTTATTTGCATGTACAAAAAATATTATGTAATTATTTACCAAGGCAATTAAATATCATTGGGGATTTGTGGCTGAAAAAAATCTTGCTTTAACATTTTACTGTTAGAAACGTTGTACAGGGACGAGCTGAGCCTTAAATTGTGATCACAGCTTTAGAGCCTCTATTATAAAAAAAACCCACACATATAATTCGACAAATTGAAACTGACAACATTTAGATTTGCCGAAAACTTATCTAAAATTACCTAAATTGAATCATGTTCAGAAACGTAAAAATAAATTTTATTTCCATTTGGCCTAGTCCCCAATAGATGGCAGCACATAAAACTACATACAGTTAATGTTCAAAACCGAAATTATTTTTATTTCTATTATGCCTACCTCCCAATGGATGGCAGCACAGTTGAATATTCAAATTTTTAAATAACAAATTGCATTCACTTGTGTAACCAGTGAATTCGTAGGTTAACAGCTTGTATTTGAATGAAATTATTACTTAAGTCAACTTTATTTGATTGAATTTTAGTAAATATTTCAATTACATCATCCTATTTTATCTACAATCATTTTTTCCAGTTAAAATAGATGATATAACCCCTGAAACTACGCTGAATGTATACTTGCGAGACATTTCACATCTAGTAGGCACAAAACGTATGTGCCTTGAAGGTGGTTGTGGTACTTGCGTGGTAGCAGTTGAAGAATATGTTAATGGCAAAAGGAATATTTTCTCAGTTAATTCGGTAAGACAAAAGCACTGCCCTAGTCCAGTGCAGTATTCAGTGATTGCCTGAAGTTTTAATTTGTAAAATTTATTTATTAGTGTCTAGTTTCAATCCTGTCATGCCACGGCTGGAAGATTCACACCATCGAAGGTATCGGAGGTGCATTAAATGGCTACCATCCGGTACAGAAGACCCTGGCCGACAACAATGGCACTCAATGTGGATTCTGTTCCCCGGGCATGGTAATGAACATGTACGCCTTGCTGGAGTCGGGACGAGCTACAGTGGCAAATATTGAGGATGCTTTTGGTGGTAATTTGTGTCGTTGCACTGGGTACAGACCCATTTTGGCTGCGTTCAGAAAGTTGGCGATCAAAGATGAAGGTAGGTAGAGAAATCTTCAACAAGCAACAAGAAATAAATGGGGTAATTATTAAAAACAAAATGTGGGAACAGTTGGTATTATTAACTTGACTACGTAAATGCTTCTTCAAAAATGGCAACCTAAACTGTTACTTGGTGAATTATTTTATTTTCCATGTAGGTAAAGAAGTATTTCTGCTTAAGAACGAAGAAAGAAACCAAATAACGAAAGTATTACTAGATATAAGGAATAATCGTTGATTTTCCAGTTAGCTTTTGTCCTTCAAAAATCCGTTTCTTGTGAATTACATTTCTTATTGTATTCCACCTTAAATAGTTTTCAATATTGCAGCGATCCAAAAAAAGCATTCGAAGTAGGCTTGGGTGACCAGTTAAATAAGCCAACGGCAGATGTGACGTATGTGTAATCTTGTCAATATCTGTTCTGTCATCTGTCATGTCAATGCCATGAAGTTGCTGCTAATTTAAAAATTAAAATTTTTCAAAATCATGTCATTCAGTTAACGTTTGAGGTATGTTTTCTCTGGATAAGGTCTATGCATTTCTTTCCATGATGACAAGTGATGTTTCAATATTATGCAATTTCAGATGATTCAAGTAAGGACATGTCCCCATATTACATTGCACACTTCGAATGAGTTTTTTTTGGCATCGCTCGATATTAAATGTTTTTCATTTCATTTATAAATATTCCAGATAAAGTTTGTGATATTGAAGATCTAAGACTTTGCAAGAAACATAATAGAAAATGTAACAATTCACGTAAAAAACAATTAATTGGAAGAGATAATGATTACCAAATTCAATATCAACGATCAAAGTGGATGAAGGTGCACAATCTATCGGATCTGTTGCAAATACTAGCGACATCGACAACGACAAACTATCAACTAGTTGGTGGAAATACTGCTAGAGGTGAGATTTAATATGTTTTCTACAAAAGATGGACACAAACGAAAAGATAAGCAAAGGGCACATATTATATACACTGTGGAATGAATTGAGGTTCCACACATTTCTGACCGACTGCCTAAACGGAGGAGGTATACAATCCGACTGCTTTTTGACCAATGACTCAACCGGAGGAGATATACAATTCGACTGTTTGTTGTTATATAAAAACCTAATAGAATAGTCAACCTGGTTGATCCGAAGATTATCTAGCCAACCTTCGTAAGTTAACCTTTGGTTAGTATACCTTAGTTTAACCTCAGGTTGCTAACCTTAGCTTAATCTCATGTTAGTTAACCTTAGTTTAATCTCAGGTTAGTTAACCTTAGTTTAATCTCAGGTTAATTAACCTTAAATCAACCTCAGGTTAGTAAGATTGTAGATTAAAGGGGTTTTCATTGCACTGCAACCTTATTGAGGTCAGGTTAGTTAAGTTGGTGCCAAAGTTTTCAATCTACAAACTACAACTGCACAACTTCAAAGGTACAAGACCAATAGAATTATTATTTTGTATTTTTCAGTAAACTAATAAAGTCGGTAACGACTGTAAATTCGGCCCTAAATGAACTTCTCGTTTGTGTCTCTATAGTAAATAGAATATGGGATCTATGAGGGTTTTCTTCTCCTTCCACAACAGGTGTCTACTACATAACCAACCCTCCAGATCTATACATCGACATAACTGGAGTGAATGAATTGATAGATTATTCTCTAGGCGATGATGCTTTAATTTTGGGTGGAAATATCACATTAAATAGAGTCATGAGTATTTTCAATACTGTTGCTGGTCAAAAGGAAAACTTCTCCTATCTCAAAACCATGGAGGAACATGTTAATTTGATTGCCAGTGTACCCATTCGTAATGTATGGTGAAAAATGCATCTCAAATATGTAGTTCTAAATTATACGTTCTGTGCTGCTTTCAGATAGCAACATTGGCTGGCAACTTGATGATCAAACATATGCACAATGAATTTCCATCGGATGTTTTTCTTCTATTGGAAACTTTCAAAGCAATTTTGATCATTGGTAAAATTTAGAATTCTTCTTACACACTTATTTATACTGTTCGGTGTTTTTTTTTACTTCTCCTACAGTTGATGACAGTGAAAATGAAACAATGGCATCACCTTCTGAGTTTCTACGCATCAATATGCGCAGAAAAGTGATTAAAAGCATTATTCTGCGCTCAATTGACAATAGAACGCACAAGTATCTTTCATATAAGGTAGGTATGTGAGAAATACAAATATTATAAATAAGGAAATAACTATATGCAATATTTCTATTATCAAATAAATCACTGGGTACTGGGAATCTACTTAGACATTGTTACCTAATCGTAGTTTGCTCATAAAATCTTGCATTAACGTCACTATTTTGTAGTAATCCTTCACGCAGTGGACGTGTCCACAGCAGTGCCTGATTACCAATCGTTTAATAACCAGTAATCAAAAAGTTGATGTCTTGAATATGACAGCTGTCAGTGAAGAATAGTGTAACATAACCTATCTTTTGTTTCAGCTATTTCCCAATTCTATTATGAGCATCCATTATTCCGTTTAGCACATAATCTTTTTCATTATAAATATACTTATGAATATATAACATAAACCCATGTTTCTTCTTCCATTTTAAATTCCTCTAATATGTGTAACTGTCGAATTAAATTATTCAAAGAGTAATTATTTTTATGTAGATTATGCCCCGGGCTCAAAATGCCCACGCCATGGTCGATGCCGGCTTTCTTTTCGAATTCAACGAAAACTACGAAGTCAAATCGGCCACCATTGTTTTCGGTGGCATCAATTCCCGATTTATACATGCCACTGCTACGGAAAACTTGCTCAAAGGTCACATGTTGTTCGATAACAATTTGCTGGGTCAGGCATTTGAATCATTGGACAATGAACTGAAACCTGATCATGTTCTACCAAATACGACACCACAATATCGAAAAGGTTTGGCCATTTCGCTCTTCTACAAGGTGAGAACAAAGAGAGAAGTGAAAAAAAGTACATGTCGAGTTATTAGATAACTGATATATGTTTTAGTTTGTTCTCAATATATGCCCGAAAAAATATCTATCATCCAATAGACTTGTATCTGGTGGACAACTTTTAGATCGTCCAATATCATCAGGAATTCAACAGTATGGCACCGATCCGAAAAAATATCCACTTGGACAACCTATTGCCAAGGTTGAAGCCTTGGCGCAAGCCTCTGGTAATTAACATTACCTTAAAGCACCTGTGATTGGATTTTTCTTTAAATGTAAACGTTTTAGGTCAAGCTGAGTACGTAGCCGATATACCAGATTATCCAAATCAACTATTTGGTGCATTTGTAACAGCTAAGGCCATTGCCAATTCTCAAATTGCTTCAATTGATGCTTCCGCAGCTCTTGTAAGTTATAATCGCTTTAAACCATATTATACCCATTTCACTTCTTCTCATACCTTCCAGAAACTCGATGGTGTTGTAGCATTCTACTCTAGCAAAGATGTACCTGGTGAAAACACCTTCATGCCAAAGATGATGGGTATTTTGCCGGTTCAGGAGGAGTTATTTTGCAGCGGCAAAATTCAATACTACGATCAACCAATTGGACTCGTTGTTGCCAACAGTCATTTAACAGCTTTGAGAGCTGCCGATTTAGTGAAAGTCACTTACACTGCACCCATCACTAAACCTTATTTAAATACAGAGGACGTACTCAAGGCTAATGTAAAAAGTAGGATTCGTCATCAAACTACGGTTTTGCCCAAGAAAAAAGGTAAGTTAGGTTAGAGTGTTATCGAAACTGTTGTCATTTGTCATCGAATGTTAGGTTATGTTATTTGTCAAATTATGTCAACAGTCCTTATTTTCAAAGAGTTGAAAAAAGGGTTAAGTTGATTATATTGAGAGCATTCTTGGAAAAAAATTACCGGCTTTGCAGGAAACGATATCAAGCATGTCGTAAAAGGTAATTTCTACGTGAAATGGCAATACCATTTCCATATGGAGGCTCAGTGCTGTCTAACTATACCTACCGAAGACGGTTTGGACATATTTCCGTCTTCACAATGGATGGATCTATGTCAAGTGGCCGCAGCAGCTGCATTGAATTTGCCAACGCAAAAGTAAGTATCAATGAGAAGAAATTAAGTTTTTCTAGAGTTATTGTCATAACACAACTGAAACATTAAACATTAAACGAGCCGAACATATGAAAGTATAGGGATAGACAAATATAAGTAAGTTATATTCAAAAACTACACCAGATGTGTCGTCATTAGTGGTTTTGTCAAATAAAACACTGTTTTTCCAGTTTCAGATAGTCACATTTTCAATCAAATTGGGTCCATATATTTCACCATTGTGAAATTTAATCTTACGTTAAATTCTGCTTAATAGAGCTCCCTATGTGGTGAATCAAAAGTCAACGTTAATTTCATACCCCATAGGGATCCCTATATGACTAATCGTAAATCAACGTTAAATTTCTAATTTATAAGACTCCGTATATGATGAAACGAAATTCTACGTTAAAATTCTGAGTTTATAAGGATCCCTATATTGACAAATGTAGGTCTACATGAAAATTCTGCTGAACAGTCATGATTCTACGTTAAAATTAATAGAGCTACCAAGATGGTGAATAAGTCAATGTTAGATTTCTTCATAAAGTTCACTACATTATGGAAGCCTAATTCTACGTTAAAATTTTGTTCGACAGAGATGTCTTTCTGAAAAAACGTCCGTCTATCTGATCAATCGTAAGTCAACGTTAATTTTTTATTTCATAAGGTTCACTATATGAAAGCGTACTTCTACGATAAAATTCTGATATACAGGGGTGTCTATCAGGAAATTCTGCTCTATAGATCTGCCTATCTGAAGAATCGTAAGTCAACGTTAAATTTTTAGTCCCTAGATGATAAAACTTGGTAGTTGGTTGAAAATTTTGCTTTATAGGACTCTCAAATCAGTGAAACGTAAATCAACGTTAAAATTTTGGTCCAATTTCCACGCATTCTAGTTCATTTTCTTCATTAGACATTAGTAGATTAGATAAGATAGACTAGTAGACTAATGGACTTTTTTTTCAGGATAAACGTTAAAGTACGTCGATGTGGTGGTGGCTTTGGCGCGAAAATATCACGTTTCTCCCTTATATCGACAGCTTCAGCGCTAGCGGCTTACAAACTTCGCAGACCTGTTCGAATTTGGATGCCATTCATAACAAATATGAATGTACTTGGAAAAAGGTATAGCTACATATATAGATTACCAGGGGGAGTTTAACAAGTCTATGGGGGACCGGGACCCCTATTATACGTTCAAAATAACTCATAAGAGTATCAACTCAAATGGTCAAGCTGGCTTTTTTTCGTCAGTTACTTGTAAAAGATTATTTTTCTACTTTTTGGTAACAAAAGCTTTTCTAGTATTCCTGAACAATAATTTTATTGAATGAATAATATCGTGGGCAGCATTTTCTTGTGAAAATTTCCAGGTATCCATTATGGGTGGACTATGAAGCTGGCGTAAACGATCAAGGAGTGATTCAATATTTGGACGCGAGTTTGTATACAGACATTGGCGTCGGTGGAAATGAACCAGTCGATGATCTGATAATACCTTTATTTGAAAATTGTTACGATATCAGCACTTGGACATTTTCCACCTATTCAGTTGTTACCGATACGCATGGCAATTGCTTTTGTCGAGCACCAGGTAAGTACTTATCTACACCGCATGCCTACTGTTTTTTTCATGTAGTTTTTTCCCCCCTCAAAAAATAATAGGAACACTGGAGGGTATGGGGGCGATTGAGAGTATAATGGATCATATTGCTAGTGATTTAAATATGGACCCGGTACAGGTAAGGTTGGTCAATACGGATAAGCCAAAGTTTCCAAAATTGTTGGAATATTGGAAAGAAATGGATACATGGGGGGAAATTGCATCGCGAAAGAGGGCTATAGAAGATTTTAATAAGGTAAGAAGACAGTAAAGATAATTTCACTGGACTAATAGTATTCTTTGCTGAATGTTGAGGCTTTTTAATACAGTTGATGTCAAATAACTTTGGGTTCTGTCAATTGAACGTACGCCACCTAGTGACAAAACATGTTACTATAATGATTGCTGCTTTTTTGCGGTCGCGAATAGTCTAAAATCTCAGTAATTCAATTTACACAATACGCAGACTATGGTGTGTATGATTTTTTTTTCTACAGGCTAACAGATGGAGAAAGAAGGGCATGTCCCTGGTTCCAATGTCTTGGCTGCTGGAAGTTGCCGCTAATTACACTGTTTTAGTGTCAATTTTCCATGCTGACGGAGGCGTGGCCGTCTGTCATGGCGGCATTGAAATTGGTCAAGGTATCAACACAAAGGTAAAATGAACATTGATTTGTCACGTTTTTTTTGCACCTACACCTACCTTGACAGTTCATTATATTTGAGCACTGATTTCCCATGAAAAAAGTGCTCAATATCCACACGCAGCCTGGACGATTACTTTTTTTTTCACTGCACTAAAATGTTTATATCTCTGATTGTATCAAAATCGGGATACAACTGAACGCCTTATCTTCTGTATGGATCATATTCCAAATTGATCAAGTTATCG
Organism: Crioceris asparagi; assembly: GCA_958507055.1. NCBI lineage: Eukaryota > Metazoa > Arthropoda > Insecta > Coleoptera > Chrysomelidae > Crioceris > Crioceris asparagi. Next base: position 130,879,303 of record OY293826.1, read on the forward strand.
ATTTCCAGGAATTCTGTGGACACAAATGAGTGCGTTACATTCAATAATGTATATTAAATTTAAACACATTTCGATTATTTATCGTAAATTACTTACTAGTTTCAACTTGACCCATGCTTCGTCAAAAACTATGGTGGGAATACATTTATCGTAAATTACCTACTTACTATTTTCAACTTGACCCGTGCTTCGTCAAAAACTATGGTGGGAATACATTTAAGCTTTGATTTTTGACACCCGACAATATGTGCACTACAAATTCTGAATTATGAACTGGATATAGGACTTTTTTGTAACAAAGCCACAATTTTTGAAATACATCACATCTGTAAATAAATAAAACTCAATATATACCGATGTATACTGCTGCAATCCATGTTAGCTTTCGATCTGGAGACTCAGGAATACGATCGAATTTTAAGACTGGATTCTTATTTCTTAGTAATCTGCAGAACATTCCCTTCTGGATTACCATATTTTGTAAAATGTAAAACAACTTTGTAGTTGAAGTTTAAACTTTGAACGAATAAAGAATAGAAAGTTTGAAGGGAATGACATACGACATCAGATGTCAGGCAAATGTCAAAGTGACTGAAAGTAATTTCTATGAAGTTTTCGACATGGAATTACTGTTGAGTATATACCCATCTTAACAAGTTTAATGTAAACACCCTTTATATATATTCTGTTTAAAAATGTCATGTGTCAGTCTGTCTTTTGTTAGTTAGTTTAAAAAAAACAAATTGTTACATTGAGCTTTGTATATTTTGAAGAAAATATAAAAAAACTAATTTCGAAATCGGAATAAGTGTATAACTTCTTTTCTTCAAAGACTATATTTAAAAGGTTATGGGCCCAGAGTGCAGAGTGAAAACATTGTGTATTTGAGCGGATAGATTGAATAGACAGCTAAAAGGACAAGTTAGAAAACTGATTCGTTTTTAAGTTGTAATCGCGAAATTTAGAACAATGTCGAACGTGAGTCAATTCTCAGTGCCAATGTTGGAGGCCAATAACTACAATAATTGGGAGTTTAGAATGAAACTCATACTCAAAAGAGAGAGCTGCGTTGATGCCTTGAATGAGCCGCCAGACCTCGATAATGCAACAGAAGAGGTGAAGAATAAGTTCATCAAAGTCGATACAAAGGCACAGTCAATAATAGTCCAGGGAGTAAGCGACAAACATTTAGACTTGATTAAAGATTGCAATACTGCAAAAGCACAACTAGAAAAGCTAAAAAGTATATTTGTAAGAACAAGCTCTTTTACAAAACTGTCCCTGTGGAGAAAGTTAGTTAGTCTGAAGCATGGTGTGAACGAAAAAATGGAAGATCATTTTCTTAACTTCGAAACAATTATAAGGGAGTTAAAAGAACAAGGTTCAAGCATTGATGAGAGCGATCAAGTTTGTATTATGCTCTTATCACTACCATCAAAATATGATACGGTAGTAACAGCCATAGAAACGATAGCAGGTGTAAAAATGGACTTTGTTAAGTCGAGACTTTTAGATGAAGAGATAAAGCTAAGTACTAAGGTAGAAAACAGTGATAGTGAAATGATGTTTAAAGCAAGCACTTCAAAAGGATGTTTTACATGTGGTAGTATGTTACACATACAGATGTACTGCCCGAAAAGGATTAATAAGGGTCAACAAAGCTCAAGAGGATCTAACAGAGGTGGTTTTAGGTCAGGTTACAGAGGGCAAAGGAATAATAGTTCAAGAGGCAATCGTCATTATAAGCAGGAGACGAAACATGAAAAAAAACAAGAAGCTCACACGGCAGAAGAAGAGGGAGTAGCCTTATATGCAGCAAATATATGCAATGAGGATATGAGCAAGCTATTTTTTGTTTTAGATTCAGGAGCTAGCAACCATTTTGTCCAGGAACACTTGGAAAAATATATGTATGATATTAAGAAGCTCGAAACTTCTGTAGAGATACACATTGCTAACGGACAAATTTTGAAAGCAAATAAAGTTGGAAAACTAAAAGCTAAATGTCAAAAACAGGTGATAACAATAGAAGCACTTATAGTGCCAAAGATTAAGCACAACCTATTGTCAGCCTCAAAAATAACGAACAATGGCCATAAAATTATTTTAGAAAAGGAGAAGACTTCTATAGTTGGAAGAAATTTAGAATTAGTATGTTTGAGAAAGAATGGGTTGTATGTTATGATGTTAGATAATATCATAAATAAGGTTGAAAAATGCAATGTCACAACTACCGAGACGTGGCATAGACGATTGGGACATGCAAGCAAGGATGCTATGATGAAGCTGGGATTAAAACCGTTGGATAAAATATGCTCAACATGTGTCGAAGGAAAAGCCACTAGATCACCTTTTCCTAAAAATGAAAACAAAACAAAAACCATAGGAGAGCTAATCCATAGTGACATCTGTGGACCAATTACCCCAAACACACTTGAAGGTGAAAAATACTTTCAGGTAATATTAGATGATTTCTCTCACTTCCTGGTAGTTAGATTATTAAAATTCAAGAACGAAGCTGAAGAAAACTTGAAGCAATATGTCACAGATTTAGAAAGGCAGCTAAATGTTAAAGTGAAAAGGTTCAGGCTTGATAATGGAGGGGAATTCTCTTCAAAAGGTTTCCGAGAGTATTGTAGGCAAAATGGAATAAAATTGGAATATACAATGCCATATAGTCCACAAGCAAATGGAAAATCTGAAAGAATGAACCGAACACTCTTGAATATGATTAGAGCAAAGTTTATAGATTCCGGTATGAAAAAATTTTTATGGGGAGAAGCTATAAAATGTTCGGCATACGAACTTAACCGAACACCTACAATAACACTAGATAATGGAAATACTCCATCACAAATTTGGCATGGAAGAAATGACATTGATAAGCTTAGAATTTTTGGTGCTAGAACTTGGTACACTGTGATGCCTAAAGAAAATAAGTTGGAACCAAAAGCAAAGAAGGCAGTAATGGTTGGATACTGTGGAGGAGGATATAGACTGTGGTTACCAGATGAAAACAGAGTTATAAAATCAAGAGATGTACGTTTTGATGAGGATATTATGGAATACAAGACACAGACAGAAAAAGAAGAAAAAGTAGTGGAAAATAAGATAAGTAGTTTAGATGAGACAGAAAATGTTATAAATGAGCCAGAAATTGTTGAAGAAGAAGAGAATCAAGAAAACCCAGAAAGCGAATATGAAGATATATCACCACTACCAGAAGTTACTAGATATGGAAGAACAATAACAAAGCCAAAGAATCTAAGTGATTATGAGATATATATAGCTTATTGTTTATTATCTGCATCAGATGAAGAGCCCAAAACATGTAAAGAGGCTAGAAAGTCACAAGAATGGAAACAGGCAATGGATAGGGAATTAGAGTCCCACAAACAGTTACAAACATGGACCCCAGCTGAGCTACCAGAAGGTCAAAAGGCTATTGACACTCGTTGGATATTTAAAATTAAAAATGATGGTCAGAAGAAAGCACGGTTAGTAGCTAAGGGATTTCAAGTTCCCAAAGAGGATGAAGAATTCAGCTATTCACCAGTATGTCGACTACCAACAATAAGAATTTTGTTGTCAGTCTCAGTGCAAAGAAATTGGAAATTGAGGCAAATAGACGTACCAACTGTTTTTTTAAATGGCATGCTAGATAATGAGGTGTATATTAAGAAACCAGAAGGTCTTGAGAGCAGTTCACAGTATTTCAAATTAAATCGAGCTTTGTACGGTCTACGTAATGCACCAAAATGCTGGAATGTGAAATTCACCGAAGTGATGTCAAAACTAAATTTCAGGAGATCAGAATATGATTATTGTCTTTATGTCAACAAAGATGTATACTTAGTCCTATTCGTGGATGACGCTTTAATTACCGGACCAGACATAAAAGTAGAAAGATTACTGCAAGAATTGTATCATGAATTTAAAGTCAAGAAAATGACTGAAGTTACGTCATTCTTAGGAATGGAAATTACAAAGATAGAAAATGGATTGAAAGTAAGTCAATCAAAAATGATTTTGAGATTGTTACAAGAATTTAACATGACAGAATGTCGTTCCATATCAACACCAATGGAGCAGAATTTTCAAGTAAATGAAAATGAACCAATTATGGAAAACGTTTCATATAGAAGACTTATTTGTAGCCTAATGTATTTGTCTATTGTCAGCAGGCCAGACATTGCATTTAGTGTATCCTATTTAAGTCGTTTCCTGGATAAACCGACAATGCAACTCTGGAAAGCTGGAAAAAGGATATTAAGATATCTTAGTACTACAAGAGACTATGGAATGAAATTCTCGAAAGGAGACAGTGGTTTAGAGGGAATGTGTGATGCAGACTGGGGTGGAGACAAGCAGACAAGAAAGAGTATCAGTGGATTTGTTGCATTTCATGCTGGCAATGTAATCGCCTGGCACTCCAGAAAGCAGAACTGTGTAGCCCTATCGTCGATGGAGGCTGAGTATGTAGCAGCAGGGGTAGCAGCCCAAGAGCTTGTGAATTTGAAAGGTATTCTACAAGAATTTCGTGAATCATTCAATCCAGTTGTTTTGAAAATTGACAATATCAGTGCTATTAATTTAGTTAAAAACTTCGAAAATGCTAAACGAAGTAAACACATAGAAATTAAATATCACTTTATTAAAGATTTATCGCTTAGAAAGGAGATAATTCTTAAATACGTTTGTTCAAATGAAAATTGTTCTGATATTTTCACAAAAGCTCTAGGTAGAGAGAAATTTTGTAAGTTTAGAAAGTTTTTGATAAATAACTAGAAAGAGCTTTAACAATTGAAATATTTTTTTATATATATTTAATTGAGGGGGGGTGTTGAGTATATACCCATCTTAACAAGTTTAATGTAAACACCCTTTATATATATTCTGTTTAAAAATGTCATGTGTCAGTCTGTCTTTTGTTAGTTAGTTTAAAAAAAACAAATTGTTACATTGAGCTTTGTATATTTTGAAGAAAATATAAAAAAACTAATTTCGAAATCGGAATAAGTGTATAACTTCTTTTCTTCAAAGACTATATTTAAAAATTACAACTACGTCTTTAACCGAATGTCAAATTTCTGATACATGATTGGTGTGTTTAAAAGTTTGGCTAGTTTTGATTGGTTGTTGTGTTTTATATCTCGAAATCAGCACTGCTCATGGCAGTCATGGCACCTATAGCCTATAGTAGTACTTCTCTGCTAGTACCTATCATGGATTCTACTTTTCAAGTCTATCGTTAGGGTCATGTTATATTGCATTAAGACGATTGTCAGATAATTCTCCTCTTCTAACACACTTTTATAATAAACTATCTAATAGTTTTCCATACCTTCACGCCTTCACTTGTTACTTTGGTATTTTTTATTGTACAGGTTGTTCAAGTTTGTGCATACAAATTTGGTATTGGTGTCGATCAAGTATCTGTCAAACCAAGTTTGAATATTGTGGCACCGAATTCATCGACAACTGGTGGAAGTTTAACAACTGAAGCCATTTGCTATGTAAGTTATAATAATATTATACAGGGTGATCCTAAAAGGTCTCTACAAAATGTTAATACTTATTCCTGATATCAATATAATTTGATTTAAAGAAACTCAATTTAATATAAAGACCTCTTAGAGTCCCACTGTAGAATGCAAAATTAGTTTCATCTTTGTAATCTAAGAAAGGTATGTACTTATATTACGTTCTATAGGCTTTAGTGCGAGCCTGCGATACCCTTCTAGCCAGAATGAAACCCATCCGCGATAAAATGAAGAATCCAAAATGGCCGGATTTGGTCAAGCAATGCTTCAATGACAACATAAACCTTAGCTGCTCAGCCTTGTAGGTTGCTCTTCGAGACGGGAATAGATATGAAAAAAAAGTTTCTTTATTTTTTTTTAGTTATTCTGAAAATGAACCAGGAATTCAACAATATCAAATATATGGTTTGTGTGCCACTGAAGTTGAAGTGGACATTTTGACAGGTCAACGATTAATTTCACGTGTTGATATTATTGAAGATGTTGGTGAAAGTATGAGCCCATTGATAGATATTGGACAAGTCGAAGGTGCATTTGTTATGGGTGAGAACAATTTGGAAATTTTTGTTCCTTTGTTTTTAATGTTAGACTTATTGTTTTGTGTTCTACAATTCGATGCCTATGATATGACAAAATCTGACTCTATTAAAGACATGTTCTCATTTCCATCAGCCTACTTCGATTTTTTTCTAGATAACTCGATATTTTTGTAATTTATTTCAGGCATTGGATATTATACAACCGAAGAGATTGTTTTCAGTGACGAAGGTCAATTGCAATCAAATCGCACTTGGAACTATCGTGTACCAGGTGTTAGAGACATCCCGGTTGATTTTCGAATAAAGTTTCCTGAAAATAGTCCGAATCCTGTCGGTGTATTGAAATCGAAAGGTTTGTACATAATTAATACTTATAGGATTTTAGATACTTTTTTGCAAATTTATTTCCGGCGAAAGTAAGAAGGAACCGGCAACGTTGCACATATATGACAAACAATATAATAGACCAGTGAAAGTAGTATATACCGATAATATTGAATTAAAGTCATGGAAAGTATCAAGACAGTCTACTAAACTTGAAGCTAACATTAATTTGATGCGATGTTGCCGTTCTAAATTCTACTGTCTACTTTTCAGATGTTTAGATCATAGAGAGTATTCTTATACTCTCTGCAAATGTTGAATCATATTATTTTGAACCCGTAATATTTTTCCAGCTGTAGGTGAACCGCCGATTTGTCTATCGATAGCAGTACCATTGGCAATAAGAAGCGCAGTAGCATCTGCACGAAAAGAGGCGGATCCAACACAATCCAAATGGTTCAAGTTTGGTAAGAACTACATTAAATTATTGGCGTTCTGCTATTTTTCATCAAGTATTGTTCTTCTTCTGTTACAGATGGTACCACGTCCGTTGAGAATACATTCCTCAATAGTTTAAACTCTCATAAATTATATAGATTGTAAATTAAAATGCAATGTATTTTTCTATCGAAAATATATTTAACAACAAATAAATTAAAAATTCTCTACATAAATAAAATCACTATTTATCATCTAACTGATCTGCTATAACCTCTCACATACGGATCCCTGAGTAGTTTATCGTACAAGTTATACGAATCTGATGCACCCATATTCGAATATTCTATACTACTGGCCGAAGATTTTCCCACTTTATCCTCCCATGCTCCAATGCCGCTGTGGCCGATATGGTAGGGGGGACCTTCTTTATCTCGATGTATGTGAAAGTGTACAGTTTGTGCATGTTTGTCGTCTTTTTTCTGTGCCAAAGCCGTGGCCACCTTTGCTGCCGCTCCAGAAGCATTTATCACCAGTAACAGACCCAACAGTGCCAAGGATTTCAAAGAGAAAATGACGAGAAATCCTAGTTTTGTCATAATGACACCCAACATGAAGATGACTATAGGTATGATGGTACGCAGTTTTTTGGCAATGCCAAAACAACGACCTGCAATCAGTTGAATTTTTTGAAAAAAAATCCTAGCGCTCAAATAAATTTTAAATGTTTGTAAATTTGGAATAAAATAAAATTTGGGTGTTGAGTTTCAATGACTGATTCACGGTGAGGATGTCAATAAGTATTCAACCAGAGACAACCCTATTCCAAAGACAATCTATTCTGTTGGAATAGATTGTCTGTGGTTAAACCCATTTTGCAACAATTGTATAATCAAACTATTTTGCCTAGTCTTACCATGCTATCATTGTGAAACAGAAGCATGTGTGCAATGTTGCTACATCAAGTGAATAGACAAAAAAAATGATATTTTTTAGGATTTGAGAAGTTTTACTTACTAACCTACAAATGTATCGTCATTTTGAACAGCATATTTATTCCATAATGTCCTCAAGTGTCTTCCAACCATTTCCAATAAATGATCTTCATTTTGTACATTGCTTATTATTTGACTAGAATCACTTCGATTACTGATAACATTCGTTGATACCAAACGTATCATTAGTACAAGGAATATGGCTAATAATAAATTTGTTTTCATTCTGCCAATGTCATTCTTGATCTGAAATTCAAAGAAAATTCATCATTTGAAAACATGGATTAAACCACAATAGTAACGATAGATTGAAGACCCTATCCGAAAAAGTTAAAATTGAACATTTTTTCAATAGAGTTTTCGAGTTACAGCAATTCTAAAGGTGTATTTCAGTTATGTGGAGGGGCTATTTTTTTCGAAAATTGAATATATTAGACGGCTAAAAATTCTAGGACTGAAAAACGCAAACAATATAAAAATCGATTTAATTGAATAACAATAATTAGGCATTATTTTCTCTACTACTTTTTCAAAATTTAAAAATAACTATTTTTTGACCGGTTTCAAAACAAAAAAGAAAGTAAGCAATATAATGAGACAAGCAAGCCTACTAGCGCCGCCGAACGGACAATAGCTGATACATCAACTCTTGGCACCAACTTGAAATATTATTTTGACGTTTTCAGTGCATTCAATGAATCCTACCCTATTTCTTTAACTCCCACTTATCCATGAAAATATTGTCTAAATAGATTTTTCTCATATTTAATCGAAATAAAGAACGTTCTAAATAATTCATATGTCGTTTCTATCATTCTAAATACCTATAAACAAACAAGTAACGTCATACTCTACATACCAATTGCACACGACGAACAATAACAATTTCTTTTTACCTAGGAAAGATTGTGGAAAGAATAATTGATTAGGAAGAGAAATTATTTCTATATCTTTTTTTGTTAATTTCTAATTATGGTAATTATTTACGGATGAAAGAGTTTCGGGGAAATCAAATATGTACCCAGTAAGTATGAACAGAAATAAAAACGAGAATTAAAATAAAGAATGAAAAAACAAATTGTGTCTAGAACTCAATTAGCGATAAAATTTGATAAAGAAGTAGCCGCTATTGTTATTTCCTCAATTGTCAAGAATTGATATTTATACATACAGTTGAGGCAACGAAAGTTCTGATCAATAGTCTCATATATTGTGCTGGCTAAGACCATAGAGTTAATTATAAAATAGACAATAGAGTGTGAATTTGATAAGCACTACTGTTAGAGGTAATGCCATGGCGTTCTAATAGCTAAACATGATCGGGGAGAGAGTTCATTCCTTGTTCAACAACAACCTCAATCAATCTTCTGTTTCTTTTCGATCTCCAATTTTTCTCAGGGCATTCCAACTCTACTGTTTTAAGTCTATATGTCTAAAAAACGTTCACCATATTTTGTTTGCCTACTCATACAATGGTATGCCGAGGCGCATCCACGAGCATCTAGCTCATCCCACTTTTTAACCACTGACGTCACGACCACTGTCAAATTACAAACGCATATTGCACGGTTTCGAATATGAATTCACAATAGGATATTTATCTAATTTTTCCAAAGTCATTATGGAATTGTATTTTCGAATTACTTGTTAAAATATGGTTTATCCATGTTAAGAGCATCCCATCTTACTTTCGACGAGAAAAGCGTGATTGGGTTTGATATATTTATAGGTTATATTCACCATGAAGCAAGCAGGATACACATTATCATGGTTAAAATTGATGAATTACTACAATTTTAAATGGCATTTCCTTGTTAATCAATAAAATGTTTAAATTTATTTAAATGTTCTTATAGTTCATAACAGGTATCTATTATAATGTCGTGATTTAATTCAAGTAAGTACCTACCTACCTAGAAATTTTATCAAAGTTTGTTTAGTTTATTATTTGAATAGGAGAATCCTTCATCTGTTCACATCACAATTGACAATCAAACAATTAATTGAAAATATTTGCCAAAATTTATTTATTATTTGCTTATTTGAATAATTAAGTGAGAGATCCGAATGAGCCCGAATACACGAGCACTACTCGAACATGTTCAACCTTCTCTAAAGAGCATGGAATTACCAATGAGACATCGCATTCAGAGAGCATGTGTAGCCAAATGAGTGCTAAATCAATGGCCGCCAATGGACGTAGCACCATAATCTTTTTTCGACATCGACTTTTGTATCCAAGAGCCTCGCATTTCACCATTGTGTTAAGATAAACATCGTTTTCATTAAAAAATAGCACAACAAATGAAAATCAAAATAAATTGTAAGGCTGTAAACACCAAAGTGAGAACGAACCTAATGGTAGCCGACGAAAAATTGGCTTCACTTTCATTTCACGGCGGCTAACATAGCAGCTCCTGTCTGTACGCACGACTTTTCCCTATTCTAAGAACCTTTTCTTGCCGACGCAGTGGTGACGTCAGTGGTTGAAATTGCGCGAATTTTACTGAACTCAAAACGTAGCATAAATAGTATGTCTATTGTGGTCTTCCTATCATAGTATCATGTCAATTTGCCAACGTCTTTGACATGGAACAGGAAATTGAAGCCGAATGAGAGCGCTTTGCGCAAGCCCGTCTGCCTTGGAAAAAGAGGCGGTACTATAAAAGTTAACATTTAAAAAATATCGCTGGTACGATGACTTTGATTTTCCCAATAGAAACTGACAGCTATAATCTGCTATAATAGGTCTATAGAATTTTGCGATCGAGGATAAAATAAATACTATTTCATCCAGCAAGCATCTCTGTTCAAAGCACTGACTATCTTTAACCCATTTCATCCCATAGTACCCATTTGAGTACACTCTTCAAATAATGGTTTTAGCGACATCTATTGGAAATTTGATCAGATTCGGAGCCAGATATGATCTCTTTATGACAAAATGATGCAGTTGTGCATTGATTTCCAGCTAGGTGGTGCTCTGATTTAATTTTATTTGATATTTCCCATAACTGACTTGTCTGTGCGTGTAACATAATTTCAAATATTTACTTTTATTGCTTTTTCCGTTTATTTCTGTTTTCTGCTGTTTTGGTATATTACTAAGGTATGTAAATAAGATATTCTTTATTGTAGCATTCTCTGATCTTTTCGAGATCTTGAGAAATCGTAAAAAGTTGGCATGTACTCATTTGAGTACAGCGGGTATATATGACGTACACTAATGAAATTTTTTTTAGACCGTTTTTATTTGAAAATGGATCCGAACGATTTTGGAGAAATACCTCCGATCAATTTTTATGGGAAACGTTTTAGAACCCTTGAGTCAGCGGCAGATAATATAGAAGGATCCTCTCATAACGATATTGATGTGATTATTATTCCACCTGATGTTGACTATCAAACAGATAATGAGGATATAGATGAAGATAATTTACAGCCTGAAGTTCTGCCTAAAGATATTCCTGGTCAGATAGAGCTTTACTATGCAAGCGATGATGAAGATAATTCTCTAACAAGAACACCCACCAACAATGAGATCGTATCCAAAATTGACGAAGAGGATAATCTTCCTTTAGCGGAAGTAAAGCGCCGTTTTTTAGCCAAGATAAATAAACAAAAAGCTTGCGAGCCTTTATGGACAATTCAAACCACCGACATCAGTATGCCAGACACCATGGGCTATATGCAGCGCCTAAATTATGTGAAGCAGCAAATAGAAGGTATGACACCTGTTGAAATCTTTGAAAAATTTATGGATGACGAAATCATTTCATTTATTGCTGAACAAACAAATCTGTATGCGTCACAAAATAATAATCATTTATTTCGAGTATCCTTTGAAGACATACAAGTTTTCATAGGCATTTTGCTTATGACTGGATACCATAAATTGCCAAGAGAACGACACTATTGGTGTCTGGACGAAGATCTCTTTGTTGATCCTATTTCCAAGGCAATGTCTAGGAACCGTTTTCAAGAGATCAAGAAATATATACATTTGGCTGATAATTCAAAAATAGACAAAGGAGATAAAATGTACAAAATAAGACCTCTAATGGACAAACTAAATAAAAACTTTCAACAATTTGGCACATTTCATAAGGATTTATCAATTGATGAAGCGATGGTCAAATATTTTGGACATCACTCAGCCAAACAATTCATACGGGGTAAACCAGTGAGATTTGGATATAAGGACTGGATGCTCTGTAGTTCAACTGGCTACTGCTACTGCTTCGACACATATTGCGGTGCGACTTCCAAATCCGATGACCACAAAAGTACACCTTCTCTGCCACTGGGATCAAGAGTTGTTTTGAATCTTTTAAAAGTTGTTCAGGTGCCTTCAGACCACGAAGTATTCTTTGACAATTATTTTACAAGCTTTGATTTGATGAAAACTCTGAGGGAAAATGGATTTCGAGCCACAGGAACGGTAAGAGAAAATCGTCTAAAAAAGTGTCCACTGCTTCAATCAAGCGATATGAAGAAAAAAAGTCGTGGGTATTTTGAATATCGTTACGACGAGAATAACAAATTGCTTTTCGTCAAGTGGAAAGACAACAATGTTGTCACTATGGCATCAAACTATGATTCGGTTGAACCTTTGTCAAAAGTTAGACGTTGGTGTTCTAATGCCAAAGAAAAGGTCGATGTTCCACAACCAAAACTTTTCTCATCTTACAACAACTCAATGGGAGGCGTCGATCTGTTTGACCAAGCTGTGAACAATTACAGGATTAGTATTCAGGGTAAAAAATGGTGGTGGCCACTTTTTACGCATATGTTGAACGCCACTGTAGTGAATGCATGGAGGCTACAAATTACCACTGGAAATAAGGAAATGGACCTTTTAGCTTTCCTGAGAGACATTTCACGCCATTATTTGAGAAGCTTCACGAAGTCTATGTATTCTCGAAAACGCCCTTCAGGTTCAGTTCCGAAAAGTATTCTAAGAAATGAAGGTGGCCATTTCCCAAAGAAGTTGGAAAAACAGCTTCGATGCCGCCTATGTCATCAAAGAATTCGCTGGATGTGTATCAAATGTGAAGTGACACTTTGTTTAGAACGTGAGTGTTTCATAAAATTTCACACCGAATAATAGTTATCTTGTAAAAATTACATTTATAAAATAAAATGTTTACTTGTGTAATATACATATGTTTTATACCTATTCGCCCACTGTACTCGTATAAGTACATGCATCTAACTCTAAAACTAAAAAATAAAAAAAAATATTTTTAGTATTTCATGTACTTTTTACACATGTTCAATTAATTTTTTGCCTCAAAACTAAAAATTTGAAGAAAAAAAAACCTTGGGATCAAATGGGTTAACCTATCATCACAACTGACTGTATAATATACCTTTTTTAAAAACAAACATTACAAGGCTAGATTTACTGTTCTTTTAACCCCTCATCGCCTCAACTATAATTAAAATATAGGCATCTCCACATAACACCTTCCATTACTTATTTTTTCACTTAGTATTTAACTTTACGAAGCTAATTGTTTTGACCTGAATTTTTACACATTGTTATGATCGATGTATGCAGGTGTTTGCTCTTTTCCAGCAAATTACTATGATGATAATAATAAGGGAAAACCCTCCTCACACATCCTTCATATATAATTTGGAGCAACGGTAAGAGCATTTCAATTATTGGGGCCAAAAGAAATGAAGCATTACTATTATAATGAATTATCGAAGAACAGTGCGTCAATAAATATTTTGTGTGAAAAATATAATTTCACATTTTTGAGTGTATCATCATCATAAATATTTCTTACAAAAATTTTTTTGACTGAAAAATACACAATTCGACTGTCTGCGTTTTTTTGGTTTGTTCGCGCGTTATATATTGTAAACGTGCTCCGATTTTGATGATTTTTGATTCATTTGAAAGAGAAGATTTGGAAATTGGTCCCATATTTGCAAAAACTCAAACCGAAATCTCCTTCCAAATTTTCTGGAAAATCGAAAATGCCAAAATTAAAGATAGGACAATATCCGGATACGTTTAATTTGAATATTTTTTTTAAAAAAGTTACGGTTTTAGAGTTATATTGATGTTAAAATCTCACATATGTGTATTTCGCTATGTGGAGGGGGCGATTTCTTTCGAAAACTGAAATTCCGAGGGTACCACACGAGAGACAAGAATATTTGTACAACATATAAGATGAACATTTTTTCCTAAGAGTTAGGGTTTTCGAGTTACAGCGGTGGTAAAATGCTTAAATCTAAAATACTTATGCGTATATTTCCGCCTCGATGTTCTGAGATCTCTACATAATAACAAGTACAAGGAAAGAATATATGTGAGTAATAGGATAAGTACTATCTTCTTTGGTATAAGTGAACGTTCAATGATTTTCGTGACTAATGTTACACTCAAAAATGTGAAATAAGTATTTTTTACAAAAAATTGGACCGACGTTATTAGTTGGTGCACTGAAAAATACAAAATAGAAGAATGCTGAGAGATAATCCCTTATTAAACAAATCCAACATCATATTCCACCCTAAGATCTTCCCGCAAAGGTGATGTTGGGGGCAGAATTGGAATGAGAAATTTTATCGGGCACAATTAAAGAAAAGATAATTTCCGGCAACATTATCAGACATTTCTATAATAAAAAATAACGTTTTCCGAGTTGCAGATACTTAAAAATATTCACCTACAGCTGCCCAACTTGCAAAAATTACATTGAATTTATATTATATTGTATTTTTCAGTGTATATAGGTACCATCTAGTAAAGTCGGCCCAATTTTTGGTAAGAAAATATTTTATACCCATCAAAAAAGAAAGCTGAAATAATACCCGAATAATGCGGTAAACAACAACAATATTATAATCTTCTTCAAGTGCCCTAAATATAAATTAATTACAATGCATTTACCAACCTCACAAACCAAAAAAAACAACACTATACAATTGTCGATTGGAAATCGTAAACATTCACTTTAATGACTATGCACCGGGTAGTTTACTTAGTTCTTGTTCTTCGCATCACTGCCGATTGCCTTGAACTTCACCTTAAAACTGCTGTCTTGCGGTGTATGTATGTATACTTCTTCGACCATGCGGTGGTACCATCAGTCATCATCCAAACCATTCTTGTCCTCGTTTCGCGGAAGTGGTCCTCCTTCTCTCGATTAACTCGTTTTGAATCGTTTTCACTTGAACATAATATAATAAATGAATAAATACTTATACTGTGTGTCACAAAAAAGACTTAACTCAAATCACCAAAAAATAAAATAGCTCATATAGTTACAGGGTGTTCCGCTTAGACATTCAAACATCTAGCAAAATAAGCTGTGTCCACAAAGCAGTGACTGATTACCATTTGATTAATGATCAGAAAGTTGACACATCAAAAATAATGTAACATAACCTATCTTTTGTTTCTGATATAACCCAATTCTATTGTGGACATCTATCGTTTCGTTTACCACATAATCTATTTCATTATAAATATATAGATCTGAAAATAATGTTTCTTCTTCCATTTACAATTTTTCTTATATTATGTGTAATTTTTAAGCATATTATTGAAATTTTGTTCAAACCTTTTAGGGACACCCTGTATGTATCATATTCGTGTTCACACAACAAGCAGACATCTTCGTTTCCCCGGCCGGTGTGTAATCGACGACATACTGGTCTGGTCAGTCGACATTTTTATTTTGGAGGGATATACGTAAGTAAATATACGCACACACACAAACGTAAGATGCTATTCAGTTATGTCAAACACTTTCTCCTCCAGTTCCAGAAACCCAGAACTCTCTACTTACGAGACCAACAAAGACAATAAATAAAGATAACGACTGCGCAAGCGACATTGACTTTTATTATAAAAAAAGCCTTTTGGGCGTCACATTTTAGAAAGGCTTTTTTTAAGTACTGTGCCAGAAAAGTGATGTACATTTCATACATTCTATATAATGTCTACATATTTTTATTACCTTCCTTATTTACTCTGAATAAATATAAGTACAGGTACCTACTTACATATCTCCTTGGATTGTAGAAAGCTCGTGATTGGAACAAGAATATTTCAGACTCAATCGAAAAAAAGTTATTACCTAAAATATAATGGGTAGTTAAAACTGAAATTATTTAAACATGATTAATGAGGCAGGGATTATTACGAATTAAGAATGCTTGTGCTATCCTACAACAAATTCCTTTGAATATAAAAATCGTCTGATCTTGATCATTAATTTTTTTCAGACAAGGCAAATGGTCACATTCAATTTTCATGTAGCCTAAACGTGGATAAAAAGTCGGACATTTATACAGAGCATTTGAGTATAGCTTTTTTGACCGGCAAACCCAACAAAGATGGTATAACGTGCTCCGATTTTCATGAATCTTTCTTGATAGAGAATCATTGAGAATTGGTCCCCCAAAAACTTTTCCAGAAGGTGGTGGAGGTGGATTTTTTTTCGAAAATCGAAACGTTTGAATTCGTGGTTATGTCTGAAATATGTGATTCCAATATATGTGGTGGGGTCATTTTTTTCGAAAATTGAAATTATGAGAGAATTAAAGAAAAGTAGTTACAAGCTTACCACAAGGCCAACTTTGTTGCCGAAATAATTGTCCGGTTTGACAAATAAAGTATTGATGTTATTGTGGTAATTTCGTCTTTGTTTTGATTTTATTTACGGCAACGGTTTCAGATCCCAAACATACAAATATTGTTGAACTTTGCATATCTACTTCAGGTTAGTTAACACTAGCTTAATTTTATGCTAGTTAAACTATTTAACCTTAGTTAAACCGTAGATTACTTCACCCTAGGAAAGACAACCTAGTTTAATCATAGGTTGGTTAATAAACCTCAGTTTAACATCAGGTTAATTAACCTTAGTTTAAGCTCAGGTTCGTTAACCTAAGTTTAACCTCAGGTTAATAAACCTTAGTTAAGTTTGTGCCAAATGTTTTTGAGCTAACTACAACACATACACACAAAAGTACCAGAAGAAATTAGAATTATATTATTTTGTATTTTTCAGTGCACCTATTAATAAAAGTCGGTCCAATTTTGTGTAAGAAATATTTTTCAGAGAAATACATTGCAGCAAGTGTAAAGGCTTAAAGCAGAGTATGTTAAATAAGTTTAATCGAAATCGTTAACTACCTGATGAAAACTGGACACCAAATATTTAACATGAAATACTCTCTAGGCATAGAGTCGGAGAACACTACCTTCAAGATATGTCTCGAAAACAGAATAGTTTCTCAAGATATAAAGGCTATTCTAGCAGTAGTTTGGGACGGTTTTGATAACTGGTTAAAATACGCATGTGCAGTTTTAAACAGTTTCCAAGTAGTTTGGGATTTTGTCCTGTTCGAACACCAAACTACAGTTTGCAAACTACCCCTTCTACTTACTCTCTTACTCTTATTTCTTACAATTTCGTCGTCTTAGAAAAAATCACTATGCCAATAGATATGTTTTATGACCAAATATAAGAGAGATTTTCTCCAACAGAAAACACTATATCACAGATTATCTCTGACTATACACTAAGAAGAAGAAGATGCTTCAACTGCGCCTGTCTCAAACTGAGTCTGGACGTATGTTTTCTCTAGTTCGGACTAGTTTGGAAATCGTCAAACTACTGCTCGAATATCTTACTAGTAGTTGGGAAGTTGGGAATAAATTATTTCATCGTAAATTGAAGTGCGCAGGTGTCTGACGGTTTGGAACTGGTTTGAGCCACTGCTCGAACACCCTTATAATGAAAGGCACACAGTAAGGGTTTTCGAGCAGCGGTTCAAACCAGTCCCAAACCGTCAGACGCCTGCGCACTTCAATTTACGATGAAATAATTTATTCCCAACTACTAGTAAAATGTTCGAGCAGTAGTTTGACGATTTCCAAACTAGTCCGGACTCAGTTTGAGACAGGCGCAGTTGAAGCGTCTTCTTCTTCTTAGGGTATAGTGCTCTCTGTTGTTGGAGAAATCTTTTTCAGAGAACACTACCACAGTCCAAAAATAAACCCTGGTTTGTGTTTTGTCCATTAGTCTTTTATTGGTCGTGTCCACAGCAGTGCCTGATTACTAATCGATTAGTAATCAGTAATCAAAAATCGGTATCTTGTGGACACGACTGATTACTAATGCATCATTTGTCAAACTGACACTTGTCAAATGATTTGAAATAATTTAATTCGACAATTACACATATTGGAGTTATTGAAAATGGAAGAAGAAAACGTATTTTCTATTCAATATGTTTATAATGAAAAAGATTATGTGGTAAACGGAACAATAGAGGTCCATAATAGAATTGGGAAATATCTGAAACAAAATATATTTTATGTACACTATGGTTTTCGGATAGCTGTCACATTAAAGACGTCAACTTTTTGATTACCTGATTACTAATCGATTGGTAATCATACACTGCTGTGGACACGACCATTGATGTTCTCGCTTATCTTTGGTCATAAAACATATCTATCGGCATAGTTATTTGGTCTATGACGACGAAAATGTAAGAAAGTGGAAGGGGTAGTTTGCAAACTGCAGTTTGGTGTTCGAGCAACAAAATCCCAAACCGCTTGGAAACTGTTTCAAACTGCACATGCGCATTTTAAACTGTTATCAAGATGACATGGGACAATATATAACATTAACTTGATTTTGTTCTGAGATAAAATATAAGTAGGTTATATAGTTTTTGAATTTATAAATTAATATAATATTGTCTTTTCGAAAAACGCGTATTTATAGTGTTTGTCTGCCAGTTATTTTGAAGTAACATCATAAATATTATTATTAGTTCATAATCCATAATCAACAAAAATGGAATCAAACCTAAAT
This sequence comes from Crioceris asparagi, assembly GCA_958507055.1. NCBI lineage: Eukaryota > Metazoa > Arthropoda > Insecta > Coleoptera > Chrysomelidae > Crioceris > Crioceris asparagi. The sequence continues at coordinate 130,898,001 of OY293826.1, forward strand.
ATCAAAAATATATTCCTTTACGATACAAAATATTGTGCAGATTCTGTAGAATGGTGTCCACATGAACCAAATCAAAATGTTTTTGTATGTGGTAATTACCATTTAATGGATAAAGCATCCAAAGAAGGTAATCAGATAATTTCATCATTTCATTTGCAATAATACTGTGACTATATCTTTCAATTCCAAATAATTTTAGATAAAACTACCAAAAGACTAGGGAGAATTCTTCTTTTCTCTGTATCAATTGAAGATGGATTGAAATTGCAACAAGCTATAGATACAGAAGCTGTTCTAGATCAGAAATGGTGTTATAATAAAATCAATGACGAATCATTATTGGGCGTTGCTACTGCAGCAAACAACCTAGACATTTATAGATTGTCATCTACAAATTTAACACTGGAACTCATATGTTCCCACATAATTGTTTCTGACGATGATGATGCCATAGAAAGAATCATCCTATCTTTAGATTGGTCGACTGCTATTGAAAACTCATCTCAGCCAAGGCTCGTTTGCAGTGATTCCAAGGGAAATGTACATCTTTTAAAATTAGAAAATAACTGTCTATCATTGGAATTAACATGTAAAGGTCACGAATACGAAGCTTGGATAGCTGCATTCTATTACTGGGATACAAATATATTTTTTAGCGGTAAGTTGTGGCGAAAACAGTCAATTTTCAATGCAATAAACTTTGCGCTATTTAAGGTGGTGATGATAGTGTCTTCCTGAAGTTTGATAGAAGAACAGGAGTGCTACCTGTTTCAAAAAATCGAAAACATGAAGCTGGCGTTACTTCGATACATTCGAATTATTCCAAAGAATATGTGCTCGCAACTGGCAGGTAGCATTTTTCAAATTTTCTCCATAATATTAGCAATTCTACCAGCAAATTCTTGATCTATTTCAGCTACGATGAACATGTCCGTTTATGGGATATTCGCAACATGAAAACCGAGACGAGTCAGCTAAAAATGCCAGGACCACTGTGGCGACTGAAATGGGATCCATTTGTGCAGAAATACCTTTTGGCAGCATGCATGCTGGGTGGTTTACACGTAGTGGATGCCAAACAAACCGACAAAATTGATATTATTGCCAGTTTTTATGATCACAAAAATATCACCTATGGTGCTGATTGGTGTTATAGAAATGAGAGCACCCAAGACGGTTACATGATTGGATCATGTTCATTTTATGATCGTTTGTTGTGTATCTCCAATGTTGTACTTGAATAAATTGAGTTTTATTTATGAATGAAATGTTTGAATATTCAATTTTCGGGTTCTCTAAATTGAGAATTGACTCGAACCAAAAATTGTCAAGATTGTACTGCTATTTAATTGGACCATGTTCATTTTATGATCCTTTTTTGTGTATTACCAATGTCGTACTTGTATGAATTGAGTTTTATTTATGAATTAAATGTTATTTGAATATTGAATTTCCATGTTCTATAAAATGGGAATCGACTTGAAGGAAGCGTTTCCTGATTGAGACTGATGACATTTGACAGTGACGTACGTCAGTTGCGTTAAATGTCACATTCGGAATAATAAAATGGCAAATTCAGGTCCTCGAGTTGCTTCAAGTCCTCTAGAATTATTAGAAAATGATACCACAAGGGAATTACCTTTACTTACCAAAGTATTCGGACCTCTATTTGGTGGTGCCTTAGGCTTTACAGCATGTATTGTGGGAAATAATGTTACAAGAAAGCCAATTTTCAGTGGTAAGTAAGCATATTATATAGCAACCAATCTTACATAACTGATGAGCATTCAAAACAAAACATTTTTTTAGGACTTCAGAAACATGTATTTTTTACGATAGCATTGGCAGCAGTAGGTAAATTTGTCGAAGATTACCGTAGAGATTATTTTGCTGAAAGGGACGCTATATTCAGACATTATGTTCAGTTACATCCTGAAGATTTTCCACCCTATGGTATGTATTCTATATTTGTGTTGTGTAAGGTGTTTTTGTATGTAATAAGTCATATTTTGTTTCAGAACGAGTTCAGTATAAAAACGTCTTTGAGCCTTGGATACCAATTCGTTGATTTTTAATATTTCTGTATTCGCAAGATAGTTAATTGTAGAAATAAAAACTATTTAATATAACAGCTCGCTATTATCTGTCTAAATTACTGAACTACAATTGGGACAAGGAGAACAAAATACTGCCCATTATTATAAAGGAATTTAATATAAAAATTCATCAACTGGAAAAATATAATTAACAATACAAACAACAGATATTATATCAATAATTATTAATAACTAGGTATTATCATCATGATGATGAATCAACAGATTCTTTGTCACTAGTGGAAGGCGAAGTGGTCGAGTGTTGCTGTTGCATTATTTTGATAAATGACAAAATATTACTGATTTTCTCCTCAGTCGATTGCTGGGTATTAAGCAATTGATCTTGCTGAGATTTTTGATTTTTCAATGATATGGTCAACTGTGAATGACAATTTTGCAATTGGGTGAGTTCGGCGGCCAAATACTTCTTTTTCTCTTCCAAAATTTTCTTCTCATTGAGCTTAGCTAAAAGACAAATTAACATTGAAAAACTAAATATCAATTCAATCATTTTTGAACAATAATTCGGACATTCGAAAACAAATAAAAATGTTTAAAGATAATTAAAAAAAAAATTGAATTTCAACCTGTGTTCCACTGATTATATAAAAAACCTACTTTCTAACCTGTGACTTCGGGTGGCGTAACATAGGACACACTCATCCCAGATGGTACATTCAGGGCTCCGATGGTGCGCACTTCTTTCGTAATGCATTTGGGGCACTGGCGTGGTGTTTGCGTTAACGGACGATTGTGACAGCTAATATGGAAGCCATTGGAGCAGGATTCGCAAGTCGATAGACCACCTTAAAAATTATACATTTGAATATATTTTTTTACTGCACTGAAAAATACGAAATAATATTGATGCTGATAATTTTAAAGTAGTATTCAGTCAACTCATAGGTTATTTTTCTTATATATTTGACCTTGTACTTAATCTAGAGAAGATGACTTTGTGAATTTAAGTAAATCACTCGATGCAGTTGCTAAATGTTTGGATATGTCTGGCAAATAAAAAAATATAGAAGAAAATACTCACCCTGCTGCTTACAAATGTTGCAAAATCTCGTATCCGACGATGATTGACTATTATCTGGACTGACACGTTCAATAATTAGACCACTCGGTAGATTTGGTATGGATGGAAAAGCATTGAATACATTTTTATTGGCGGTATGCGAATTATTACTGCTGGGGCCACCATTATTTATTATTTCCTGTTGCTGCTGCGCCTTGGTGGTGGTTGCTTGTGCTACCGGAGGCGGTAGCGGTGGTGAAATTCGTTCCTGTTTTCTTCTATATGATTGACGCGTTTGAGGCGGTGAAATCGGCGATACCAAAAAAGCGTTACGTTTACGTTTCTACAAGCAAAAACAAACAGCACCTAGGTATATTATATTGATTGATTGAATCATATGCCGCAAAATGTTTCGGAAAAGATCAATAGAAAATCTATGTAGCAAATTTCATGTGGGATACGTAGTGTTCACATCGTAAAAATTTGTCCAAAATGCATACAACAAAATAAAAATCATCAAATACATACATTGCCGGTCAAAAAATCCCAACCTTTATTTCCATAAAGAAAGTGTGGGTTGGCGGTGCTCCTTCGTTTGCGTTCCGCCCGTTTGTTTTGCATTTCTCTGTACACATCGTGCGTGGCCAGACTGAAGTAATTGAGAAATTCCGATTGTGTAACATCTTGAGGACCTGTTGGTGGATTTGTCGTCGATGTTGAGCATGACTGATGCTGATGGAGGTGTTCGGGTGATGAATGTACCGATGAATTTTCGACAGATTCATCGGAAAATGATGTGGCCGAAGCGGAGCGGGCAACACTATTTTTTTTGTTGAGAAATGATAAGGTTACATTTTTTTAGAATACATGTTTGATGTTTTACAATCTTTCTAATCAATTATTTGCAATTTTTTTGATAAATAACAAAACACTTGCATCTAAATTAACAAAGATACTTAAAAAGCTCTTACAGATTAATTATTATCAACATTTGATTATAATTTAAGACAATTATTAAATAAATGGAATTCAAATTTAGCTAGCACAATAAAGCACAAGTATATTTTTAGCAATTTTTAACACTGCATAGGATAAACAGATTGATAAATATGTTCTTCCCCTGGGACGATCAATCATATTTTCCAAATATCTCTTACATATTTTCAATTTTATAATTGATAAAAACGATAGGTAGGTACTTACATATTCTGTTTTCTTGCACGACTCAATGCAAAAGTAAGATTAGCTTTCTTCTCCTCCACACCATTTTTGACAATATCTGCTTTCAAGGATTTCTGGTATGCCTTATATTCGTCCCGAAGCCTTTCCAAGATGGTTTTCTATTAATTAAAAAAATGCTGTTCTCTGTGTATATTAAATTAAAACATATTAGTATTCTTCACCTGTTCAAGTCCAATGAAAATGACCTCTGCCTCGGCCAAGCGTACCTCTTGTTGTAGATCAGAATTCTAAAAAAATAAAATAATAATTATAACATTATAATAACACATCGGATTACAATATACTCACACCTGGATCCGTCTTTAGCTTGGCAAGAGATCTCTGAGAAAAAAATCATTCATTCAATTAAGTGAGTTTTTTTTCCAAAAAAATATGTTATGAAAACTTACCTGATGACTTCTAATACATTTTTTCAATTGCTTTTGATTTAATTCTATGTCGCATTTAAGCTCTTTAGGTATTTCCATTCCATTCATCCTCATTTGACAAATAAACAAAGTCAATTAAATTTAAAAATATATTCTTTGCTAATCATCGAGAACTCGAACTGGATAAATATATGTAACAACTACCTAAATACTCAACAAGAGAAAGAACGAATGCAAAAAGCAAATGTTCACCTCATAAACCAAAATCAACTATATAAAAATGTATTAGGTAATTGAAACAGGTTCTACACAACGATACACAGTTTATCAAAGTGTTTGCACAACTTAATCACAGTTTTGGAAAACTTTTACACCAAATACTAGTAATTGTAAAATAAGATATATATTATTCGATAAATTATGTTCGAAATTACACGAGAGCAACCGAAAACGAATGCACAGAACACTGGATGAGATTCAAATTTTGTTACGTATGTAAAGGTCGTTACTTTAGTTAATAACTTGATCTGAGCGATATTCTCGTTCTATTTATAAATATACACCTTCACAATTAAAAAGCCTCCTTGCTCCTACTTGGAACTGCTCAATGAAAATTACCTAACCTTTTCGACAGTATCATTGATACACACACAGAACAGAGACAAAATAATTTTAAGATGTATTTTTTATTATTTATTGAATATTCTTTTTTAAATACATAATTTCTTATACAGAAATACTTCTAGTTAATGTTTATCAATATTAATTGAAATCTGATATCAAGAATGCTATTATACGTTTTTGTGTTCTGTGAGGTGATAATGGATTTTTTGCTGAGCGAAAATGAATTATCAAAAGATGCTTTCTTATATGAATTATTATGAATTATGAATCTCATGAGTATTGCTTAAGGAATTTAATTTTCTAATTTGTTATATCTATTCATACCATTCATATGCATATGTCGCGTTGTTCAGGACCGTACTTGACTACAATGTCTATTTATTGATTGGAGATTGAGATTGAATAAATCTTGACATTGCAATATCGTAATGATAACTTTAGAATCTATTCGTATTTGTATGTATACGTATTATATATAGGATGTTCTTCTAAACTTTCTCATAGATTCGTACATAGCAAATAATGATAGTTTGCTTTATATAGCCTATATGGTCCATAAATAAATCCGTTACACAGGATAGGGGTAATGATGTTTTGAAAAAAAAACAAATTAATAATTCCGAAACTGCTAGAAGGTAAAAAAATCAATATTTACAAAGAAAGTAATGATTTCAATGATTTTTCACAAATAAATAAACTATTTTTGAATTTGTTTTTACAATTTACAACACAAAAGCCGTAGATTTCAAGCGCTGCAGCTTTTCTGAGAAAAAAGTAAAGGCTTTTATCTGAGATATACTGTTCTCTGCTCTTATATTCTTTAAAAAATAATTAGTTGGCGTAATATGTCACATTTACATGTCATTTTGATTGAGAGTCTATCGTTCAAATCTGTTCATTGCGAATTATACTTTCCATTTATAATCTCTTAATTATATGCTTTAATTTGACCATAATTTGTACAGCAAACAATATTTTTTGGATACTTATCATGTAGAATTCAGAATAATACATATCAATAACGAACACTTTGTATAAATTATATTTAAATTATAAAGTAATAAACATTCAATCATTTCAAACCATGAAGATCACAAGTTATATACAAAAATTCCTACCACACTTGATATAAAAATCAAATACATATTAGCCCTAAAACCAAATGCAGTATTACATAAATCCCCTTTACAAAAACACATCAAAACTCTTTTGTAATTCCATTTCGTGTAAGCGCATCTGTCCTCACTATCTGACGGCCCTCTTTGCAAGCATATTCTCTGTGTGGCCACTCCATATTCTGTGGAAATAATATGGAAAAGATTATTTTGTTGTTGTAAAGTAAATAATAAATTAAGTCTAAAAGTTACCTTCTTTGGCTACATCTCCACTTTCTAGAATTTTACCACACCAACCAGATGCACATGGTACTGTTTCGATGCCGATTTCCAGTTTCTTCTCCACAAGTGTTACATTTACGACAAATGGATCCTTGCAACTGCCCAGTTCACCTCTAGATCTACATGTGAAGCATCTTTGTAATCCTAAAATTCAAAATATAGATATAATATTTAACAGATAGCAGCAATAATAAAAGTAGATAATGAGTAGATTTTATTCGAAAAGTTTTGAATACAACGTTTACAATTCATGAAACTTATGCAACACAACATACAGGAAGCGAATATTTTCCGAAAAATAAAAACTTTTAACTGTCCTTTTGACAGTGCATGATGCACTAATGCACTTCTGTTTTTGACAATTTTGAGTGTAAAAGTTGAAAAGTACAATGCTTTTTTAGGTTATGTTTTAACTTAAGATTGAGAACTTATGAATTGAGTAACGTGATTAATCCAAAGTGTGCTTGTTGCTGAGAAAATTATTGTTCAATGTTGTTATTATGGAGCTGTAAAGTTAGCTGATATGTGATAACAGTGTTGTGTTACCCAAGGTCAACTGATACAACGGTAAGTTCAATGTTAGTATAGAAAAGTAACCCCGAAAATTCCTTTAAATTTTTCACTCACCACTTGTCTGTGTTGGTAGATAAATAATTGCACTTATGAATAGATAACATAACTTGAAATAGTTCATATTTGATGTTGATTTAAGTCTTATTTTCTCTCTCTAAACGGTCATATTTTGTGATCAATATGGAAACAGTTTAATCACTTCTTGTCTTGAGTAAGCGGTTATTATAATTTGTGTTTGTTGCTTTGCTTTCACTTCTTGTGGCTGAGTCAATTTACTGGCTAGCTACCTCGAAGGAAAACAGTGGCGTGTTTCAATATTATTATTATTATTCAGTGGCTTACATAATAAAAGTTTTTCCTTATTTTTTTTGTCAACTAGGTATTGCCTACCACATTCAAAATATCGTTAAGATTTTTTAGCGTCTTTCTGGATTTAAATGTTGATATGTTATACATAGTTGTGAAGAGAATATGGTCAATGTGTAGAACAGGTCTTCGCGGATCTCAGCAATTTCTCTTTAACTGTAGGACATAGGTATGTAATGGAACTCAAAAATTATTAGGCCGTCATTTCACCTTGACTAGGAAAAAAATTCTAAAGTTTACTATTTTCACCAGGATTTGTTTCTTAATTTCGACTCATATGACAGGTATGTACGCCAACAAGCTGCTGAAGTGTTTTCTATGAAGGCGTATTATCAATATGTCATTGATTATTTATTTATTTATTCCTACAAATTCGACTTCATGTATCGGATGTCCGTACAAACGTGTCATCGCACAATACAAATAGCGGCGGGTTGATTTCTCCTTGCCGTAATATCTTTTTTATGGCTGCCTTCTCGTTAATTGCTGCAATTTTTTTAATTATCGGGCTAATTTAGTATTACATTAGCCGAATTACTTTTAAAAGTATATCACTAAACACCAATTGAAATGGTTAGGTTTTTCCAGTTTGCAAATCGGAAGATTGAGGATATCCAATTGATTTTTCTCTCATTCAATCATCTTTCTATCTCCTACCGCTTAAGAATTAGCAATATTGTCTCTATGAAATCGTCTGCAGCCTGGATAATGTTACCACCTACGTCACTGGTATTTTGCGTGTTGATCGCTGCTGCCACCTGTGGCAGAAGAATGAACTTGACGTAGTAGCTACTAGTTTGTAAAATGTAGGTAGGCGCATAGTAGGCGCCCAAGTAGATATACAGGGTGACTCTTAAATGTCTTTACTCTGTGTTATATAGATTACTTAACAAATTTGGTGAAGACCATGGACAAAATAAGTTTTGAACTGCTTAAGAACGAGTAGGAAGGATTATACTACATATACCTGACTTATAACTTATCTTTTCATATTTAAATTATTAGTAAGTTGAACATTTATATTACAGGGTGGCTAAAAAGTTTGGAAACTTCTGATTTATAGCTAAACTGAAATACCAAGACAAAAGTTGCTTTAGAACATAAGCTCTTTTTAGTGAAGTACTCTTATTTTCAAAAGGTGTGCTAATTCTCTGGATAATATGACGTCATCAGTGTTTTTTTGTTGAATGCCACACCTTACATATCTTTTCATTTTCAGATACTAACTTTTATTACAACAACTTAAATGATGTACGATGATTACAAGCCTATGTATAGAAATCCATAAAAATAATCAGTTGTATAAATTGGTGTATCCTGAACATCTCTTATTTTTTTCCAGTATCTTCCACCTTACGATGTTCATAAAAAACCTATTTGAAAAAGTATGGGCTCTTATGCAAAACCTGAAAATTATCTGTTTTAAACTTGTTTTTAATTACTTTCCTATCTATAGAAATGGAAAAAATCATATAGAAGGTTACATTTCTATAAATAAATTTACTTATTATTTTTTGTGTCCTATCGGAAAATAAGCTGAGAAATGTTTGAATAACAAAATTATTTGAGCTCAATTTGTAAACTATTCTAGGAGAAATTGCGAGATTCGGCATCATCGCCTCTTAATCTTGATATCGTACAGAGAGGTCGCTAGTTTCGTGTGTCAGGTGTCATCACTTTCGAATCTGAATTCTGAATAATTGTAAACAGAGAATGCTTGTCTCTAATTTTAAATAAAGTGCTCTCCAGGAATAATATCAAGTTTAATCTTTATTTGCCTGTGGTTTCATCTAATTATGTGGTTATAGTAATCTTTTCATGAGAAGAAAACAAAATGCTTCGAAGCTGTGCAGTGTGACATAGGTATTTCAAATCCACTATTTACCCGAGAATATGTGGCAAAGTCAATCCAGAACCTGATTTGGAGATTATGTTAAAAACAACAGGTATCTTCATGTGATAGGTATATAATAAAAAGATTGCGTGCGTTACTTTGGTTTAGCAATATCAGTATTTTCATCAACGAATATGAAAAACAGAAGCAATATCACGTAGGTATATTTTTCTTTACAAATCTTCCTTTCCACCTATACGAAGACATTTTAATCACAGTTTTCAAATATGAAGTTTATGCCTTTTTTTTTGCGCTAGTTACGAATGTAATTATAATGAATTATTTCATTTAAAAACGCAATAATATGATAAATTGATACTAAAATAGGTACCCACCACCTGGAGAGAGTTGAAACAAGACCCACCCTGTATAGTATAAAATTTTATTGATATGGCGACCATTACGGATTACTACTCTACCCACGGCGGGCTGCTTTCTGGCTGGCCTGGGCTCTCTCCTTTACCAAACGAAAGACATAATATATGTGTGGGAGGATGAATGCAAGACACCAACTCATTCTACACAGGTTATGCATAATTATTAGAGGTATATAGTATATATACCTATATATATAGGTATAAACATATACTACTTATTGCATAAGAATAATTTTCATTGATAAATCTCTTCTAAAACGATTGTTAATAATATTATCTTCTCGCTTTATTATTGGACGAATTGTTGAATATTTTGTAGTGATAGGTACCTGAAAATAATCATCTTCTGTAAAAAAGGGGTCTAGGACACTTCGCCCAATGGACACTTCGCCCAAATATTTCGTACTGAAAATAGTTTACAGAGCCACTTCACCCAATGTAATTAAAAGTCCACAAAGCCCAAAATGTCCACTTCGCTCAAAACTAGTTGATGGACACTTCGCCCAAAATGTCCAATTCGCGCAAATCTCGTTGTTGCGACAGTTTGCCCAAAATGTCCACTTCGCACAATTTATTTATTTATTTTGATCGAACTCTGTTTGATAATTTGCTCTTCCATGTGGTATCCACAGATTTTCTATTTTTGAACGAAAAATTCACATATTTGATATTTTAACATGCCTCTAACTCGAAAACTGTAACACTTTTGAAAAATGTTCAATTCAATCGTTTCCGGATATTACCCTGTCTTTGATTTTATCACATCAGATGTTCGATTTTCGAGAAAAATTGTCGAGGTGGAGGAGATTTCGTATTTGCATTTTTATGAATATGGAACCATTTCTCAAGTCTCCTCCTCTTTCGAATGAATCAAAAACTATCAAAATCGGAGTACGTTTACTATATAAAACGCGAGCACGAACCAAAAAAAAGCTGACAGTCGAATTGTATACCTCCTCCGTTCCGTCGGTTAAAAATTGGCGATGCCCTGACTATAGATTAGTTTCATGTATAATAAACCCCTTCAAACTTTATCTCCAATATCTTGAATAGCGCTCTACCTATATTTTCTGGAAGGAACTAGATGGATTCTTTTTTACGCGCCGGAATTAATTTTTATGAAAATGATTCATTCTATTTCCAAATAAAACTGTTCGAGAGATTGTTGTTAATATTTCATAGAATATAGAGAATTATATATGCGTTGATGTATGTTTCGAAGAATTGTTCGAAAAACTTTTATTTTTTTTAAGGTCAGTTAGTCAGATGAATGAATAAATTTATATATTTACTATCCCGAATTTGTATTTTGGCGCCAGTCTAGGTAATTTGAATACAATTTTGGTTAATAAGTTGTTTAGGTAGGTAATGTGTTTGTTTTTCAGTCATGTTCCAGAAAAATCATATATAGGTAGGTATATACAGTGCGATCCAAAAGTATGGAATACATTCATTTTTGGCGTTATTATGTATTTGTTTAAAAAAAAAAAACTGAAATAGTTCGATTTCTATTCTCAAGTTTTTCAAATTTGATTCAAACATAACTGAGAAAATTTATTTTGGAAATGTAAAATATTGATACTTTAAGTAGAACAAAAGAAATAATATCACAAAATGTTTAGGAAGTATTTTTCAATTTATTTTAGAATTAAATGAAATGTTCGAAATGTGAACACCATTCACATCTTGACAGTAAGCAAGGCGATATTAAAATTCTTGTACAACATTTTGTAGGACCTCAGAGGTTATGTTGGTAATTTCTTCCGTTGTCATAACTTTTAAAGCTGCAATATTGTCTGGTCTAATGAAATATACTTTTGATTTTAAATAAACCCATAAGAAGTAATTGATAGGAGTCAAATCGGGGTATCTAGGCGGCCATTCAATCGGTCCACGTCTTCCAATCCACCTATTGGGATAAACTTTGTTCAAATCATCTTTAACAGTAAGAGTGTGTAATGCGGTGGAGCTCCATCTTGTTGATACCAAATTGATCTATCTATTGCATTTGGAAAAAGTCTTTTTAATGTAGGGAGTAAAAAGTTCATCAAAAAAACCTAGATAAACCTCACCATAAATTGTGTCTTCAAAAAAATATAGGCCAATAATTTTGTTGTCAATGACACCAGCCCAAACTTTCACTTTTTTGGGATATTGTGTGTAAGCCTCAGATATTCGATGAGGATTTTCTCTTCTCTTCCAAATCTACACTTTTGTCTATTAACCGTTCAATTTAAATGGAAAATAGCTTAATCAAAAAACACAATTTTGTTTATAAACTGCAAATCTGCTTCCATTCTGTCCATCATCAGTTCACAGAATTGTTGCCTTCTATCAGGATCATCTTCATTTAACTACTAAACCAAGCGAACTTTATAAGGATGATGTTTTTCTTTAGATATGTCAGATTTTTTTTGTCGAAAATATCTTAACTGATCACGTAGAGAAATATGGCTCATTTTTCAGGTCACAACGAGTATTATTACTATTATACTCAATTTTCTTAGCATAGTTTTTAGAAATCAACACTCATGTCTTTTAATTTGTAGAATTCCAATTCCATTTCTAGGCCGTTAAAACCTAAACGTTCATTGGTTCCAGACCGTGGCTCTAAACGAATGGAACGTCCTGTATATAATCCGAATTGGCAATCGATTGATCGAGCGTAATTTAAAACTTGACATATAAACACTTGTATATAGAGGTATAATATGTATTTTAACATCATCTCACTGATGTTGATTTGTTATATAAGTACAAGTAAAACTTCCATAATTAGTCATTGCCAAAAATGAAATAATTAGATATACAATTTTGCACCTGTAAGACATACTTAGTTGTACTTGTACAACAAACTCAGTGTGTTCATCGTAAATAAGAGCCCAAGGTAGTAGTAGTTGTCTTTAGATGTAGTATGTAATAAATAATAGGTTTAATTATATACAGTGCGGCCTTAAAGTAAGGAATAAATTCAACAGTTACTCATATACTTAATCATCTTTTTAAAATTCCTCGAACATGACAATTTATTTGTGTCTTCGGCATTTTTGACCGACGAACCCCAAACGGACGAGGTTGACAATTCGACTGTCTGCTTTTTTTTTGTTTGTTTTCACGCGCGTTTTATATAGTAAACATACGCCGATTTGGATGATTTTTGATTCATTTGAAAGAGGAGGCTTGAGCTGGTTTTTGCAAGACGATTTGATTGATCTCTCAAAGTTTTTTTTTGGAGAAGCAAATCCATACTTACCTAATGCAAACATTTGGATCCAACAAGACGGCGCCCCACCACATTGCCATGCAGACGTTCGCGCATTTTTAAATGGAATTAAAGTTTTTCCAAATTGGTGGATTGGAAGAAGAGGTGCGACTGAATGGCCTCCAAGGTCCCCAGACTTGACCTCCTTAGACTTTTTTTTTCAGCGGGGTTATATTAAAGGATAAGTTTTTAAAATAAATACCGCAGATTTGGATGACTTATAAGTTCTTATAGCGCAAGAAACAGAACGTAGGTATTACATTGGAAGTCATTAATAATGTCCAGGGGGAGTTTATTATTCGTTTAGGTTACCGTCAATTAAGAAATCGAACACATTTTCAACATTTGTGTAATACATTTTCTAGTGTCTTATTGGCTCATGTCCTATTTTGATTTAAATAGTATTGTTACTCATGTTTATAATACTGGCGACTAACACTTTGTAATTTAAAAACAGTTGAATTTGGATATAGGATATGTTTTATGAAAAATGCTTAGAATTCTATCAGGAATCCCAAAATGTACAAAAAATTAGGGGTTTCTATTTAAAAATATTAAGTTACTAATTGTACAGGTTTTCTGAGACCACCCAGTATAATGATTTTATTTTCTAAAAAATGCTCAATAAATAATAAAATCGACGTGTTCGAGGATTGAAAAGAAAATGGGTCAGAATTGTAATTATTCAATTTATTCCTTACTTCACGACCGCACTGTATATTCTTTTTAGAGAAGCTTCTTTTATGGTTGGTTTTATGATGAAAACATGAATGGAAATGGTATAAATGTTTTGTAGACATATGTACCAAAGATGATGTTTTTGACCGACTTTCAAAAAAGGAGGCGGTATACAATTCGGTTGTATGTTTGCTTTTTTTATGTGTGGCTGTTCGCGGGTTTTGCATAGTAAACATGCTCTGATTTTGATGATTCTTGATTCATTTGAAAGGAGAGAGTTGAAAAATTGGCCCACATTTAGAAAAACTCAAATCTGAAATCTCCTTCCCTCTAAAAACCGCTCCCGAAGTGGGTGGAGGGGGCAATTTTTCTCGAAAATCGAAAATCTCAGACGGTAGAATCATTTCTTGAAACATTTCTTCAAAAGAGTTACGGTTCCGAGCTATGGCATTGATCAATACTGAAATATGTGTATTTCCACTATGTGGAGGGGGCATTTTTTTTCTAAAATTCAAAATATGACACGGCCAAATTAAACAAGAGATTGAATATGTAGCAACATTAAAATTGGAAAATACGGTTTTCGAGTTACAGCAGTCGGGGAAGTCTGAAATATGTGTATTTCCGCCGCGATGTTACGAGATCTCTGAATAATTAACAAGTACAAGCAAAGAATATACATGGGTAATAGGATAAGAACTATCTTATTTGGTATTACTGAACGTTTAACGATTTTGATGACTAATGTTACATTCAAAAGTGAGAAATAAATATTTTTTTTAAACAAAAATTGAATCGACTTTATTAGTTGGTGCACTGAAAAATACAAAATAATATTAATTCTATTGGTGCTGGTACTTTTGAAGTTGGCGCCAAAAATCTTTTATCTAACTACAATTGCACAACTTTAAAAGTAACATCACCAATAGAATTATTATTATTTTATATTTTTCAGTGCACCAACTAATAAAGTCGGTCCAATTTTTTTGGTAAAAAGTATTTATTTATCAATGCATTGCATAAAACTAGTTTTCCACTTGAATTTTTTGGTTTTCAGTTCATCATCTACACTTTTTTCAATTGTATGTTCGAAGTCGTCAACTGTAATTCAAAATAGTTAATTGTTTTTTAGAAAGCATCACATGTATTTCTGATTAGTCAATTGAAATCCAGAATTCTACTGATGAATTTCAGATGGGTCAATTGAAATTCAGTACTTCACAAATTTACTTCAGAACATATCAGATGTAAAACAGAAAGCATCTATTAAATCCTAATATTAAAATTAATATATTAAATTTGAAGAAATACAGAAATTCTGTTCTAAATTTGATATATTCTGAATACATTTGATTAGTTCTAATTTACTTTTAGGAAGTTCTGAATTAAATTTGACAAGCTCTGATTTACAATTCACTAATATGAAAAACATTTGACGACCAATTCTGAATTACAATTGACAAATATAAAATGCATTTGACACTTTCTAAAATTTAATTGACTATTCTGAATTAAATTTGATATCTTCTGAAGTTAAATTGATGCTTGCTCTGAATTACAGTTGGAAAAGGTGTAAGGAAAGTCGGCCCTAGTTTTTGTAAAATGTTAGTTATTTAAAAACAAGTTACTTGAAATATTTCTACTTTATAATATTGTGTCATATCTCACGTCCAACATATTTGAACACCCTGGTGTTTTATATAATAAATTTCATCACATTACGATCATTTTTTTTTCACAATTTCCTCCAACTTTCATTTATTCTACATATCCAAAACTAGTAAGACCTACAAAATCACACACACTAGCTTTAAGATACATAATAACATTATATTATATTATTACATATCTTAAAATGCAAAATTAAATTCACTCTATTTATGGTAATGCCTGGTCAATTTGGAATTCATAAAATTTATATATGTATTTGTATTATTTTATTGAATCGTGTTGATTGTATACAGTGCGTTCCAGAAATAATGTTTTAAACTCATTTAAAACTCATTCGTATGTTTCTCGTAAGAATGCTTGGACCCGTCGATTTATATTTTTGAGAAGGTTTTTTTATTGGTAAATTCATGTATTCAAGTTGGCCCAAAAATAAGTTATTCTATTCAAGCAGAAACACCTATTTTTGACCGACGAACCTAAACGAAGGACGTATACAATTCGACTATCAACTTTATTTTTGTTTTTGGGCGCTCGGTTTATAGTAAACGTACTCCGATTTTGATGATTTTTTACTAATTATCTGAAATAGGAGACTGGCGAAATGATCCCATATTCAATGTCAAATATGTCATATGTCAAAACATACGGTTAAAATTCAAATTAATTTGGACATTACTTCTGTAACACACTGTATATCTGTGTGTATAATGTAACCTAGTTTGTTTTGTTTTCATATCGTCAGATTTGGGCAGATAAAAAGAGGTTATAATACATGTATGTATGTAAAGGTAGATTTAAGATTTGGACGTAGATAAATACTTGAGAATATCTGTTATCTTATTTTAAATGACAGCATATAAAAAGAGATTTCATCGATCGTTTTGTTATAAAAAAATTGTTATTCTTATGAGACTTTAAAGTGCTTATAATATAAAATAATAATAATATTTTTCTAAGTATTTTTCAATGCTGTCTAAGCTCTTAATAAATGTATAACTACATATTTGAATTAAGTAAAAATAAAAATAAATTATTATTATTATATAGATCCACCATTTATCATTTTCTTTATATTTACGGTATGATTTCATGATATTTTTATATCATGTCAAAATAATAACTCAATTGATTTATATTTCGATAAGTTACAATATAATATTCTATGATTATAATTATGCTGCAATGGAATTAAAATTATTTGTTTATTGAAATTTCCCAATTAATTTCAAGCCTGTTTAACATTTGAAAAATTGTTTGTTTTATTATGGTGCTATATTCAATTATTATTGAATATTCAATAAAATTGTTGTTTTACAATTATTGTACCATGTTTTTACTGAGAAGAAACAAATCATTTGTTTACAATTATTTCATGGACGACTTTGAATTATTGAATTGCAATAATTATGCTTTAATATAAAACGGTGTACCATAGCATTTTCACGATATGTGTTTTACGAAAATTTTTATGAATAATAAAATAGAACCGACTTTAGTAGTCCGTGCACGAAGAAAAAAGAGAGGGTGGCTGTGCCATCAACACGGTCGGGGGGTGTTGAGCGTGACAACATCAACGATCTGGGGAAAAACTTTTGGACTATTTACAACAAAAAAACACATGTCTGAATTTTACATGAATTTTGACATTTATTCTGGACTTCACTATATATATATATATATATATATATTATGTACCATTTACTTTACCAATGATGTCAGATTTCTCATTGATATGATCTACCACAACAAATATATAGTATAGGTATGGCTGTTGAAGCAGAAGCTCATCTTCTTTTATTTCCTATATAAAATACACATCCAAAAGAATTTTATTAACGGAATATACGCAGTTTCTGCAGCGAATAAATGGAAGACGGACTCCGGACTCGCCTTTTATTATCATCATCGTCATGTCCATGTTGATCGGCGGCGGGTTATAGTTCTTTACAACATTTGTGTAACCCGTTCGGGACATATCTAGTAGTAGTCAATATAGAGACAGGCACTGGCACTCCTCATCTCACATGATGGTCGTCTGTGTACTTACTGGTCGATGAAAATATTTTCCCATACATTTATCTTCTCTATACATATATGTATGTATATTTAGATAAAATTGTTTATGTATGAATCGGGTAAACAAAAAAAAAACTATTTATCCGATTTTCATGGTATTTCCACCTCTTATTTAGAATATTATTCGCACAGTTGTTTGTTGTTCTTCATTTTTATTTCGTATTTATAGGAACTCCATCTAGTTCTGCAATATTTTAATTTTGTGTCTACCATACATTATTTTCGGCAAAATGCGAGTGATCCCACTTCTGACATCAATTGCAACATTTAGCTAAACAAAAAACCGACTAATTTTTCATTATTTAGAGTATCTTCTTAAGATGGTTATGTCTTTCTTTCATACATATTTTTACACCGAGAATTCATCACTTGCTAACGATGATTATTCCTATTGTTGTTTGTTATTCTTCATTTTTATTTCGTTTTTATAGGAACTCCATCTAGATCTGCAATATTTTAATTTGGTATCTACCATTTATTATTCTCGGCAAAATGCGAGTGATCCCACTTCTGACAGCAATCGTGACATTTAGCTAAACAAAAAAGACTTATCTGATTTTCATTATTTAGAATATCTTCATAAGATGATTACTATTCGTAAAGTTGTTTGTTGTGGTTTTTCATTTTTATTTTGTTTTTATAGAAACTCCATCTATTTCTGCAATATTTTAATTTGGTATCTACCATATATTATTTTCAGTAAAATGCAAGTGATCCCACTTCTGACACCAATTTTAACATTGAGCTCTGTGATAAACGAATGATTTTACGTTGATTAGAAAAGAGCGTAGAACGTTTTTGCAGTGTGAATAAATAATTTAATCAATTTAATAAGTTTTTATTTGAATGAAAAAAATATTATATCTCATCAAATACATAAATTTTGAAGAAAGCCAAACTCATTTTTTTTAAACTGTGTAACAAAGAATCATACTTGCCTTTGAAACCATATTTATTCTATGAATTTTCTATAAAACATACCTTTTAGCCAAGATATGTCAGCTAAAGTTTCCAAGAAAAAAGTTGATGCTAGACGTCATTTTTGCGCCAAAATATTTATTCATATTTTATTTCAATATAATCTTCTCTGTTTCTTGTCATTTAAACTAACGATTGAATATTGCCACATCCGATCTCAAAGATAGTATTAATTTATTTAATATGTTTACCTCTTCTATTCAATGCTTACAATGTCCGTTGTAATTACTTCATGTATAGCGTGATGTTGTTCTTGTCTTAACACTGTAATGTAATAGTTAATACGATTGATTCATGATTATGTAAATTGGACAACAATATACCTATGGGTAGTCTCATTTTTTAGGTCAGGGATCTTGCAAGACAACAGCCATTCTTGATTTGTCTTGATATGTCATCTGTGTAATGGATAATTTTCATTTTAACTTTGCTTTGGTGTTCTCTGAGAACATTGACTCTGACAACTTGAAAATAATATACAGGGTGCAACAACTGAAGGAAATAAAAAAATCATTACTTCAATAATTATTGTAAATAATCATAAAAAATATAAATAACATAACTGACGTTTAACATAAAAGTTGACCTATGGCAGAACGAATCGATAGATTATGTGAGTGAATCCGTAATTGTTTTGGATGTAGATGTATATGAGTTTCTATGGTTCCATGTCCCAATGAGAATATTGCTCTATGGAGAATGTTATTTAAACTTCATTGGATCGGTATTAAACAAATCAAAAGTTCGTAATATTATTTTCTTATAAATATTAATTTTGTTGTAAATACCAAAAAATTATATTCAAAAATATTATTTATTCAAAATATAATATAAAGAATGAAATTCAATTGTTTTTTAGATAATATCCAACATTGAGATCCGTCAGATGAGGTTACGCCATTAATGTCAATCATAATCACATGATAAAACTCTTTTAGAGTCATAGAACATTGAATAAATATGTTAGCTGACATCTTCAATTTTTTAGCTTTGTCGCAACTGACGGATCACAATAACTTACGATATAATAATATACATATATATAAAAATATTTTCTCTGGACTATAATATAATATATCTTTGAAGCTTAAACGATTTACTCTCAGTTCTCTTTCTTTTTTTTTATAAAATATACTTAGTTAGCCTAGAAATAAATTAAAAAATAACAATATGACACATTCAGGATTCAGAAATAATAATAATTATAAAAGAAATGACTGTAGAAATATAATTTAATAAAATCATCTTTATATTCGAATATTAGAGATTCAGAGATACCCAGCTGTAAGATTTGCACCAAAGTTTTTTTTTTTATTCAAATAAATAAAACAAATACGGCTCTGTTTCTGCAATATCTTATTTGGATTTTTGAGGCATCGGTTTCAACTCATCTGCTTTTAATGATCAGCATCAGCAAACTCTCAATGCCACAACTAAAGTGACTAAACAACAACAACTAATTCCACTTGGCTAACTAAAATCCGACAAGAATGGATCAAACTCGGTAAAATGCACCGGTGGATCAGGACTGAGGGGCGTAAAGTCCAACGATGTGGGAAAATCTGTTGGGAAATCCAACGATGTCGATGTCAACGAATGATCGGAAAATGGTAACGATGACTCTCCATCATCCGAATCCAAGAGAAACGAAGCCGAATCCCAGTCGGAGCATTCAAACAACAGATCCTGCATCGATGATTCCGTACTATTCAGTGCAGCACTCAATGTCGATATGTACTTCATGGCCAGTCGGAGGGTGGTGATTTTTGTGAGTTTTTCATTTTGTTGATGCGTCGCTGAAATTTGCGGCACCACTTTCCGCAGCGTCTCAAAGGCGCGGTTGATTTCGCGCATGCGGCTGCGTTCCCGCGCATTCGCCGTCTTGCGCCGGTACTTGCTCAACGGTGGTGGTTTTTGTTTGCAAGTGTTGTTGTTGCTTTTGCGTGATGTTTTGCATGATGCTGCTGGTGAATTTGTGTCGTCACTGTCATCACCGGCGCCACCGCCGTACAATTTGTTGCTACGTCTGCGCAGCGAGCGCGGCCTCAGGGAGTACTTTTCTTTGTTGTTGTTATTGTTGTTGTTGGAATCGGTGTACACGACCGAATCGTCATCAGCGAGCGGGATGCCCAGACGCTCGGACAATACATTGTTGCCACATTGGATCATTTTCCTGTAATAAATAAAAAAAAAAGAATTAGGTGTTGTGATTGAAAAACATATTGGGAGGAAGATTGTAGAATAAGTTTATTGATTCATTTTGTTAAACAAACATATGCTTTAGCAATAATAGTATACCAATAATTATATATTAGTGCTTGATATTCAACAATTGTTTCTCATTAAAAAGTTTATTTTGCTTATTAAACGTTGAAATTTTGATAGTATGTCAAAAAATTATTAAATTTAGGCAATTAGTTCGCATTCTAAATAAATGTTAATTTAATTCACGATCAAGTGAAATAACAAACAAGCCAAGTAGTGAGTAGAGTGAATTCTCTCATGGTATCGTGTGATATGTGCTAACTAACCTAACCGTGCCTTTCTCCCTTAAATGGTCATGTTGGTCATATCGTGTATATCTATTTAATATTTGTGTGTTTGATGATGTATATAATTATAGAGGCATATAAGATGGAATGAATTCATTATTTCCAAACTTTGCTATGATTTTGATTTGATTCAATCAATTTGAATGAATGAATTCAACGATGAATTAGCAGTATATCACTTGTATTTTTTGGTTTTCATGAAAAAAATGTTCCACCCACAGATCATTTGTTAAAAAAAAATCTAATGGCTTCCAGACAGAAATAGTACTCCAAGTCTCCAAGAAAAAGCTGAATTGAAAGCGGAAAAAAATGTGATGGAGTTACATTATTCTTTATAATGGCGGATTCGCGACACCCAGTTTTTGATGAAATGGTTAGGTTAGGCATCAATATAATAAGGTGGTAAGGTCCTTTTTCTGAAAAGGCATGCTTCAAAAAAAATTGCTATAATCAGCTATTATATGGGTGTTTCATAAAGAATGGTCATACTCTTAATGGTATGGTCTGTGATCAATTTTAAAAATTTATCTATATACAAAGTTGCATTTCATGGATAAGTTTTTTGGCTGTAAAATCCAAACAGTACAAAATATTAGCTTAAGATTTTGGTTCATACCAATTCTTAGGTTAAAAAATTGGAAAAAAGGCAAAGCAGTTTCATACGGAATTATTCTTTTGAAAATTTCTAAAAAAAGATTTCTAGATATAAAGGAAACAAAAAATATGGAGATAGATTGAAAAGGGGTGTTCGCATTTTAATCAGCTTTGAGTTTTTTTTTTTAAAAACCCATTTTTAAAATAAGAGATGTTAATATGAGTTTCTAATAATTTAATAGGAAATTTTCAATAAAAATTTCTACATATCTAATATATTGCAACCCTTAAGGTAGGTACACATTAGCTATTTCAAGGAAGGGTTAGCAGATTTTGGTAAAAATTAGAAAAAAAAAGGGTTTTCGGAGTCGAGAAATCGATTGACGAAATTTTCATATTTAATCGGTGTGACCCTCGAGGTTCACACTAGCTATTTCAAGAATGGCTCCGCAGATAAAAGTTTCAGTATGTATACTGTTTGGGGGTTGAGAAGTCGATTGGTGATACAGCTGAGTTTTGGTCTATTTATCATTCATATTACACATTCATATTTATTTCGAAATCTGTAACTTAGGAATATGTGAACAATAAAAGCAGTATTTACCGATCGCAATACATTTTAACCAGAAATATGCACATTTTTTTATAAGTTTAAATATCCTTAGTAAGTCTTATAGACCCACCTTACTTGAATCCTGTTTTACCAGAGCAAAGCTCGGTCTCCAGATATTATAGATAAATGTCGCTAAATCGACTTAAAATTGACCATAGAAAATGCCATTAAGAATATGATATTTTTTTATGAAACACCCTGTATGATGAGACTTTTTTTGTATTGATAGACCTGGGAAATCAACGAGCAATCTGAAAAATAAAGTTTTAAACTAAGGCATACTGATTATTACAAAATAATATGAATTCTATTGATGCTATTACATACTTGTGAAGTTGTGCAGTTACAATTAGATTGATAAGTTTTGTTTTCAATAGACTAATGGAATAAATATTATTTTGATAACGAAGTCCTTTATGGTGCGATGGGAGCTACAATGGGAAAAGTATCCGACCGATACTTTTGCATTTATTGTTGTGGATTTTACACTGCTCTAGAAATATAGTTGGGGGGCTAGTCTAAAATGACGTAAAATTTCATACAGTCTAGTCACTTTTGGAGTTCCTCAAGGTTAAATTTTGGGTCCATTATTATTGAATGCCTATATTAATGGATTATTGCAACTTAATATACCGGGTGTTATTGTATCATTTGCGGAGGACACAGTCATTATGTTTAGTTGTGACAGTTGGGATGAAGTTACAGGCAATGCTAAACATTCCTTAAAAATTATAAGACAATGGTTGGCTTAAGTATAACAGAGTGACTTTGAATATGTCAAAATCGAGTGTTTAAATGTTCTCTATACGCAGATAAGTTCCCTGTTAGAGACGGATTGACAATACATAAAGATGGTTATTGTAATAATTTAAATTGTAGATGTGATGAAATAGAAAGAGTCAAAGAAGTTAAGTACCGTGGTTTGTTAATAATTTCTTTTTACAAAAAAGTTGTGCAGTTGCAGTAAGATTGCATTAACTTCTCAAGTACCAGCATCAATAGAATTAAAATTATTTTGTATTTTTCTGTGCACCAATCAATAAAGTCGGTGTAATTTTAAAAAAAATATTCACAATCATTTCTCTTCGGTATTCCAGATTTTGAAATCATCGCTAAATTTGTGATTAGTATCATTGCGATGTAGCATAGTTTGAATTAGATTTTGAGGTTATGAATGGAAAAAACGCAGCAAGATCTTTTCTCACGCCTTTTTTTTGACACGTTGTTTCTAATCTTTGACACAATTTGTTATCTGTGAAGGATTCCGATACTCTATTTCCTAAGTTGCTTTCTCGCATCGACCTCAAAATGTAACACATGAAAATTATAATATTTATGGAGATGACACATTGTTTTATTTAAAACAGAAATTGTTAGGTACCTACTCGGTTTTTTGCCAACATCTATATGAATATCTAGCCTATATCAAGTTGGCGCTATTTTGCATACAAAATATATAAGCAACACCAACAACAACAATAACAACAACTTTCAAATAATATAATTTAAAATATAATAGAGCCCGACAGTCGACGTCATTGAAAGCAAGCAACGCGTGAATGCCGGTGCTGCCCCCCCAGCTGCCCACTTCATTTTCTTCAACCTACTGGAAAATGGTAATGCATAGGTAGATACGTATAATATGTATTTATACATTAATATAAAAGTGTGAGCCCCATGTGGGCGCACACTTGGCCAGAGTGTGTCTGTTTGTGGACCAGAAGTACGAGACTTACAAGGCGTTTTGTCAATGAAATAATAAACATATTTTGATATTTTACTATTTATGAATAATAATAATATTATCGATTATTTAATAATAATAAAGGTTGTTTCATAATATATGCGCAGAACTTGAGGATGTGAAAGCTCGTCCAAAAATATGAAAAAAAGTTTTTATTAACTTACCCTCTAAAAGGCACTATTTTCGAGATACAGGGTGTTGAGATTGGAACAGGGAACCGTTTATCGTACAGAAAACGGATTTTCTAAGCATTTTCCACTCATAATAAGCTAAGTTTTGAGTCAGAAAACAAATTTGTTAAGTCATAATTGGTGAAGATTTTCAAGCAGTAGTGGTTGTTTTTCTCCCCAATTTCTACGCCAATGGAAAAAGTACGGTTTTGAGGCGCCCATTTGAACCGCCAATGTTTTCTACATAAAAAAGGTGCTGCTGGTCGTGAGCTCTAACGTCGACCGTTTTCGAGAAAAATCAACTGTTATGTTGAAAAGACACATTTTGTTTAATTAGGGATTTAAAAAAATGTATTTCAAAAAATCTACCATTTGTTTTTCAACATAAGAGTTGATTTTTCTCTAAAACGGTCGACTTTATAGCTCATGACCAACAGTACCTTTTTTGTGTAGAAAACATTGGCGGCTCAAATGGGCGTCTCAAAGCCGTATTTTTTCCATTGGCGTAGAAATTGTGGCGAAAAACACCCACTACTCCTTCAAAATCTCCACCAATTATGACTGAACAAAAATGTTTTTCTGGCTCAAAGTTTATCTTATTATGTGTGGAAAATGCTTACAAAATCTGTTTTCTGTACGATAAACGGTTCCGAAGATATTTACAAAAAAATAATTATTTTTTTCAATTTCAACAACCTGTATTTTGAAAATGGTGCATTTTGGGGGGTAAGTTAATATAAACTTTTTTTCATATTTTTGAACGAGCTATCACATCCTCAAGTCCTGCACATATATTATGAAACACCCTATATATAAACTAAAGGAGCTATTCTCTTGGCCAATTCTTGATTCCAATGATTATTTGACTGAATAAATGATTTTCTCTGATTTTCAAAAAATAAACTCTTTTCAACATAAATCCTTTGTCGTTTGTTATTGTTGTTAGATGAAACAAGTGAAATTTTTGAAAAAAAAATTAAAAACAGTTTTTATTGGGCATTTAAGATTTAAACCGTACCGATGAGTACCTACTATTGCTATCCTTTTCTCGATTTTAATTATACTTATGTATATGTTTTTGCCAGCAACAGCAATTCCATAACAAATTACTGTTTGTCTACCACAACACAAAATTAAACTTTAAATTAACAATAACGTCTGACGTTTGACAATTGCGACATAACCATAGACGATCTTCCAGAAAGTACCTATATACCAGAGAACGAGACGTATATATACGCTCCATGCTCGTGCATAATTCCAGTGACGGATCCCATTGTCGTTCCATGTCGACAAATTAATGATCTTGGTTGAATGAGATTGAATGAGATAATTATAATTACCAATATTGGATCACACTTGGAGCTTAACAGGCGGCGAGATGTCAGCGATCTAAGTACGAATTCGAAATTTCAAGTCTCTAGACCGTATGGGGCCTGAGAAATCGCTGCGGAGTCCATTGATACAAGAACCGAAAGTAATAAAAACTATTTAAAAAAATAGTTTGTTAGTTCCCTTTTTATTTCCCTCAATAAGGGAAGTATTGTATTCACGTAAGAAATCGACCTCAAGATTTTTGCTGAAATTTACGTTTTGGGGTTCCTAGATCACGAAAATCATGGTATCTCAAGTCCGTCGGTCTGTCTGTCTGTCTTTAGTCTGTCTGTAGTCTGTTGGCGTTGTAGCTCAATAACGGCTTGACCTAGGACAACGAATTTTTGGTATGCATATTGAAGGACTACCGGCGACGCAATGTAAGGGTTTTCGTTAATCATATATACAGGGTGTCCAAAATATTAAGTGTCAATATAAGAACGGTAGAAGCGACGAGGTTGTTTCCATCTCGAAGCGGGGTGGTTTGTCGAGGGAAGTCATAGGTAAAGGCTTTTACCATTTTTTTTGTTATTAATAATTGAAATTTTCGACGTCAAGTTTGCCGAACTTTCGAAAAATGGACGTTTTGTTTTTTTGGAAAATCGACAGTTTTTAATTCACCTTTGTTTGTTAGATTGATCTCGCTATTTGTTAGATCTTAATTAAATAATTACAGCAAACATTTCTTGCGTTGACTGTAAATTCTCAAGAATATCAAGTTGAGCATCGAAAATAAAAATTGCTGTAAATATTTAGGTAATCAAGATCTAACAAACCCCGAGACCATTCCAACAAACAAAAGCAAATTAAAAATTTACGTTGGAAAAAGTTTATTTTTCCAAAATCAGGGGGCCAACTTGACAGGGTTCTTTTCTCCCTTTGCAAATGTCATTTGATATAGAGCTCATTCATATACCATAAAATTAATTCAAACTATGCGCTACATATCAATGATAATAATCACGAATTTAATGATAATTTTAAAATTTTATACATCGAAAAGAAAGCATAGAAATTACTTGAGTTATTACAAATTAATAAACATCAACATTCAGATAATCACCTTAATAACCGGATCGATGATAATATCACCAGTGCTAAAGTCACAGGTCACATTTCCGGTTATACCGGTAGTAGATGCCAACTTTGTTATTTTTGATGGAATACCATGTATATTACCACATTTTTAGATTTGTTGTACAATTTTGAAAGCATTTTATGTACAATGTCCTATACCTAAGTCTAACAGTTTTTGACATATTTCAAGTTTTATGTCAAAAATTAAGTTTACAGTTCAAAACATAATTATCAATCTATCCTATGAGGAAGCCGTTAATATTTAATTTTGGTTTATTTTCTTGTAGAAGATCAACTTTATCAGTATTCTTGTGATATTTTGATAATAATTTATACAGAGTGATCAAAAAAGAAGCTTGAAAACTAGATCCACAAAAACGTCAAAAGTCATTTTTTTCAAATCATAACCCCCTTTTTTATTATTTTATTGTATTAAGCAGCAAAAATAAGGAGAATTTCGTTTAAGGTTGGCTCTATACCAAAAATTAGTAGCTCTTAAAATAATTGTCAATTTTCCATTTTTCTTTGTAAAAATGCTACACATCTTTGAAGTTGTGTTAGAAGTGGGCCGTCATTGCATTAGAAAATAATAACAAATGTCAATAGAAGTCAAACATGCGTCAAAAAACTCGAAGTCGTCTCCACAATTTTATTTAAATTATATTAAGGGGGGCTGAGACATGTTTAAAATAATTAATTCTTTCGACCTACATATTTGAATCTCAAGTCATATATATGTTTTTCTTCTTACTTCGACTTTACGTTAGAATTTAATTTTTATTTTATTTTATTTGTTATTAGAATTGTTTTTTAGTTCAAAATTTAAGGTAATTTTTTTATTTTTTTTTTAATTCAGAATCAATTTTAATTTTATCATTTTATTAAAGTTTTTTGTGATGTGAAGAAAAAATCTTCATCTCCAAGTGAGTAACTATTTTGTAATTTCTACCTGTTAATTTATTCATTTCAGTATTTTTTTTATTATTATAGAACCATAATTGATTGATAATGGGTCTTTCTAAACCCGAAACCCCCTTAATATGATTTAAATAAAATTGTGGAGACGACTTCGAATTTTATTTCTACTGTCAACAAAATACTTTCCATTTGCAAATTTTGAGTAAATTATCATGCCGAGAAGACTTAATTATTATACAAATGAAGATTATTTGAATTTATTTATTATTTATGGAGAGTGTGATAAAGTTGCTGTGTACAGTATACAGAGTATGTCTCAATCATTGGGCGTTATAAAAATGGATGAATAATTCGATACATTCTGAGAAATAATGATATAATATGTGTATAGGTATATACATTTATTTTATCGGGTGTTTGAGAACAAGAATGCTGATTTTGCTGCATACAATAGCTCAGCTGCTGCGTCTTTATTATATAAATAATAAAATATAAAACAGAGGCAGTCACAAGGACTGCCGACAGAAGTGAAAACTTAAAACAAAGGAATAACTAAATTATTGATTTTTTTTAAATGAAATTATTAACATTAGTTTGGTTTTCACATCTATTGGCACTCCGAGCAATAATTGTTTACATTTTTATACAGTTTATTAATTAATCAAACATATGTGATGGACTGCACAAGTTCAATACTAAATATCAATATTGTATTAGTATTCACACATAGTTTTTAATGAACTTTATTATCATTATTAGCTCTAATATCATCGTTAAGTTCAACAAAACTTAGTCCATTTGTACTTTTAATTATTTAATTTTATTCTTAAAAATATATAATAGGCTTATGGGAACTGGGATAAGAGACAAATATTTGTTAGACTGGAATTTATCTAAGTATTGTGTAGAAACTGCATCGATCGTTGTTTTATATTTTTAAGTACTTAATTTTCGATCATTAGACATAGTCGAAGCAAATGCTTCATTAAGAAATTCAATTGGTGGTAGGTTTTTATCATCTACAAAGTTGATACTGAAATCCCCACATGAATATTATCGGAATATCGTCAAATTTTTCACCAAATCTTTTTTCTAATTTCGTATAATTCATCAAATTTTCTATATTAAATATGAAAAAATCTTATTAAATATTAAGAGATCCTTTTACCAGTGCACTATATAATATTCATTGCAAGATGTATTGCAGATATCAAATATTAGTAAAATAAATAATATTTAAAAAAAAATACGCAAATATCAATAACAATGGTGGAAATATTCAACAATAAATACTTTGTTTTTGTCATTTATTTTTCTACATAAATATATCAAGTTCTCACTATTGTACTGCGCAGTAATTAATCAATTCAAAATGTATAGCTGAAAAGAGAGACATTAGTGTATATATGTGTATAATACGCGTACACTGGCCGCTTTACTATGCGCAATACGTCACAAGCATGTCGAGGTCATCGGTGTCGCGAGCTGGGAAGATTTTACCCATCCAAAAAACGCCTAACGTAAACGAACCTATAGATGTTTTCACTTAAAAAAAAAGTTTTGTGCAAGTTTTGTATTAATAGGGTGTTTCACTTAATATAAATGCTAATGTTAATAAAAACGTGACAAGTGATAGGTACCTATTTAAATATTATGCAAATTCAGATGATTTAAGTAATGACATGCTACCACTATTTACATGGTACATACACTTCGATTTTTCTGTTTACTTATGGATCACAAAAACAAAAATTTCCTCTTTTATCCTCCTATAGGAAATTTTGGCAACAGTGTACCTCTCTAGAAGCGTATAAATGCGTAAAGTGTAGTAGCAACATTCAAATTATGCATGGAACAACGAACAACAATATTCCGATTAGCGACGAAAGCTGACGAATTCATACGGATGCCTAAATTATATTTTCCTGTGTTGCCGCACTTCACTCAATCGATCGATATCAATTGAATTTTTCTATTTTGTGTTGTAAAATATAACTTTGGTATATAATTTAATCTGCATGTGTTTCTGAATAGTCAATAATAACTATTTCAATGACTACCTCCTAATTACGTCTGAACGTCTTTGATTATTACAAATCAGAAGTTGTTGATGGATGTGATGTGATTAACGATATGTAACTAAATGATATACTTATATACTATACAATAAAATGTATATATATATATATATATATATATATATATATATATATATATATATATATATATATATATATATATATATATATATATATATATATGCAGAGGAACCGGAAATATTACTGCATTATATATAATTATATTAAATTTAATTCTAATCATTTTAATCTGGCAGAAGAATTTGAGTAGGCGCGCGCGTAGAGAGATATTCTATCTGGTCGATATCAAAAAGTGATTAATTGGGTGAATGCGCTCTTATCCTAATAAGATCATTTCTACTTTATTAATTAAATTGGTGTAATTATCATTTGAGGCCTACCGAATTGTTCTAATGATTATTATTTATTAAGGATAGTTTTTCATATGACGCGGTAGAGTTGATTCTATCTATTTTAATTTTGAATGGTTTTAAAGAATAAAATACGTATACTATAAATTTAATATTGTTTTGTATTTTTCCATTTTTTTGTAATACATATTTATTTCACACTTTTGAGTGTAGTTAGTTACAAAAATCGTTGAACGTGTTCACTTATACCATAACCCACGTATATTCTTTGCTTGTATGTACTTGGTATTATTCAGAAATATAAGAAAATCTTCGTGGAAATACGCATATTTTAGACTTTACCACTGCTGTAACTGGGAAACCGTAACTCCATAGAAAAAAATTTTGAATATAAATGTTGCTACAAATAATCTGGTCTTTAATTTGGTTGCCACAGATTTTCAATTTTTGAAAGAAAATGTTCCCTCCATATACCGAAAACATACATATTTGAGATTTTAACATCGCTGTAACTCGAAAACCGTAACTCTTTTCAGGGGCGGAGGTCAATCAAAAAAAGCAGACAGTCGAAATTTTATAAACTCTCCGTTTGGGTTCGTCGGTCAAAAATAAATGGGACTTCAAATTTGACCAAAAATATTAACTTGTTGCGTTTTGCTGTTACTGAGTTTATTTGATATTTATTTCGTAAAATCATCAAAAAAATTCTCATAATAAAATAGAAGGAATAAACATAGAAAAAAAATCATATTAGAATTATTTGCAGATAATAACTAAAATGTATTTATCATTTTTTTGCAAGCTCATGATAGTTCATTAACAAACTTTTTGTTATTAAATTTATATTTCATTTAATATTACAAATTCTATTTTATTTAATATTGCAATTTTATTTGATATTGCCATCTTCTACACACTTTCGAAATGTCCATCGAATTTGCTGTAATAAATATTTTTCATGGAACGTATACCTATATATCAGTTCTTAAAATAATTAATAGTATTACTTCAAAATTATAGTGGTTTTAAAATGGGTGTGTGGGAAGGCTTAATGACCGTGCTGCGTGAGTGGGAAAATAATGTAAGGATCAATTACGCCTTTCTGCAAGTTATTTTTGTCTACCCAAGAGATTCTTATTGTTTTTTTGTTCGCAGAAATTATATAAAAGTGTTGTTGATCAGAAATTAATATCTGAATTGTCGGAAATTTGTACACAATTAGGTGTACGGGTGTAAGGAGTTTTTTTTTCAATTAATCAAAAACTCCAGATAACTGTAAATCAGGTTTACGTAGGTCAATTTGGACGACATTTTCGAACCACACGTCTCAATGAACACCCAAGAGCTGATTCATATAACATTAAACTAATTCCGACTATGCGCTACATCTCAAAAATTACCAGTATCAATAGTTTTAATATTATTTTGTGTATTTTTCAGTGAACCAATTAATAAAGTTGTTCCAATTTTTTGTAAAATAAATTTTAGCTCTCAAGCTAAAATCTCATACGAGACGATGGAAGTTATGCTTCTTTGGCTATTCGCATACAATTCTAATACAATTTTAATGCACCTCCTAAAGTATGATAAACTAGAAAACACACACAGACAGACAGGCAGCTGAAAGTAAATCCCATAGGAGGTATTACCCTTACGTATTTGTGTACCAAGTTTGGTATCGATCGGTCAAGCATTTTTCGAGATACAGTGTTGATTGACAGACAGACAGAC
Source organism: Crioceris asparagi (assembly GCA_958507055.1). NCBI lineage: Eukaryota > Metazoa > Arthropoda > Insecta > Coleoptera > Chrysomelidae > Crioceris > Crioceris asparagi. The sequence goes on from OY293826.1 coordinate 130,929,846, forward strand.
AGTCAGACAGCTGAAAATCAATCTTATAGGAGGTAATTACCCTTACGTATTTGTGTACCAAGTTTGCTGTTAATCGATTGAGTATTTTTCGAGTTATAGAGTTGACAGACAGACAGGATGATCAATGAAACAATAACTACCTCAAAAAAATTCGGTAGTTAATAAGGAAATTTAATATATAATTTAATTATTAGAATTTTTTCTAAAAGCCAGAACGTAAAAAAGTATACGAAAACGTATAATCGACGATTTTTCTCACTTTTAGCGTGACGCGGTTTCTCGACTAACAACCCATCCCGACGAGCCCAAAGAAGTATAAAAACTAAAAATAAATTTGTATAATAATTTTACAAATTTTCAGAACTCCTCCTACCCCATCAAAGGGCTGTAATTCGGACGCTGTTACAGTAACTTTAATTTTTGTTTGATGTATTATAATATAAATTTTGTGCAAAATACTCATTGAAACGGGAATAAGGGCCCTCAAAACTCCAAAAAAATACATACAAAAAAATCTATTCTTGACAAAAATAATTTATTAAAATTATATCATGCTTAATGATTTGATAAACAAAACAACCGTTTTACAAAAGATTAGATAATAATCGAAAAAAAAAACAAAACTTCACTAGGGGCGAATTAAGTAAGAGATGGATTTTAAATAATTTAACTTTATAATATTGTTTTTTATATCATTTGATGATCTGTACATTTATGGTTGTAATATATAGATCTGTTGTAGTTTCATTTTATTATTTATTTATTTATATTGTATTGTATATTAAGTTTGTAGAATTTAATTCATTATTTAGTTCAGGTCTACACACAAATGCTATTTGCATCTCGGTAGGGGTTTGTATAGGCCTCATAATAAATCACTAGCATACTATTCTTATATTCAAGATCTATATGTTAGCTTGAATAAAATTATTATTATTATTATTATTAACATATAACTCGTTTAAAATAATAAACCAACTCACATTAAATTTCCTATGATCTCTTCCAATATTGGCAAGAAAAAAAAACACTCGTTAATCCATAGAACCAGCTACACTAGATCGCGTTACATATAATTTTTCCCAGAAAAAAAAAAAACTCAACTAATATTTTCCAAAATTATTTACAAAATGAGCGGGTGCGAAAACTTCTTCAATATATGTGTACCTTTAGTTTGTATCTGGACTAAAAGCAGGGCCAAGAGGACTGACTGACTGACTGTGTGCGCGCGTACCTCAAGACGGTTCCGTGACCACTGAAGAGAATCAAACAGCATCAGCATTCAGCAGCACTACACTATTATACACGACGTCGACGAAGACGATGCCGATGCCGACCACCACGACGCGTATTATTTTCTTCCTTCAGGTCTCTTTTGGTCGCGTCTCTTCGAAGGCTCCAGAAGCAGCAGCAGCACTGCGCCTACCCACACACACAGAGTCAGAGTCAGTCACATATAGAGTGTGTTTCGTCGACGACAATAATAGCAATACAAGGAGTCGTCACCAAGAAGACACACCCCTGAGGAGAGCCAGCTTATCTTCTTCTTGGACCAAGAAGTAGAGTATACTTCATAGTATACTGAAATGACTACGTTTTTGCAAAACGGGTTTTAATTTCCTATTCTTTCGAGGTGCCACGCACTAGAGCACGTGCAAAATTAATATGAGAATAATATCATCGACTGCGTTTATATTTCCATCTTATCAGGAATCAGGATTTCGGCTTACGTCATTTCATTTATTTGCTAAAGTAAATGCAAGTAATGCTACAAATATTGTGTCATCTGAAACTAAGTGCTGTCTGTTTTTTTTTCTATAACGGACTAGAAATTAAATTTAATTCTGAAAACCAACAAAAAAAATATTATGTCATCTAGGTAAAATTTGAAAATTAAACTCTTAAAAACAATAAAGATATCAAAATCAAAGATAATATAAGGTTCCTTGGTCAAATATGGCCACTCTTGCCAAATAAGGTCTCTAGTCAAAAGATACAGTTAGTTACCAATTGTAGCAGAAGATTGCATCATCAGAGTTTCCAGAGAATGGAAAATATGCAGTAAAAATCCCACCATTAGTCGTTTTAGGGGACATTCAGTAATCAAAATCTGTGATGCGTGTGAAAGTGGCGTTGCAATTTTTTTTTCAAGTAAATTAATTAAATTAATTGTTTCAATATTTGAAATTAGAGCTGAAGAATTTCAAAGTAGAGCTACAGAATTTATTTCTATACTAGCTGTTTTACCCAGCACTTCCCGGGCAAACACTTTGGTAGATTGTGGTACGAAAAAAAAAGTCATAAAAAGTCTTGAATATGGAATCCTTCTACCGCAGAGTCCTACTCGCACGTAGAACCAATTGAATACCAATCCAGATATATCCACAAACATGCACCAAGAGAGAACAGCATGCGAATTTCTCCTACATATGTCTTTTATGGATTTTCCGGTATGGAACCCTCCATCTTTAAGTCCCAGTCGCACTGACTGACTCTCAAAAAATAGTCCAGTGACATACTACCCACAAATAGATCGAAAAATCCTCAGAGGTACTTCTTTGGTTATTACAGGTATGGAACACTCCACCTAAGAGGCCCAGTTACACTTACAGCCACTACTAGATCATAAATTTTAAAAAGACCATCAAAATTTAGCCATAGAGTTCAGAAATTTACAATAGACGTTCAGTTTTAAATTTATATAGAATGTGTATTTAAAATTTGTTAGAATGTTCCAAATATGGATACTAGAGTGGCTGATTTCAAGTCTTCCGAAAAAATGTTGGTACTACCACTAAAGATATGGATTAAACTATAGTTTATAATTTTCTGTAAATTATTTCATAAGAATCAAATTGCTGTTGACGGTATTGAATAGACTGGCTTTAGTTCTTGTTTTGGAACATAGTGTTCCTAATATGGGCACCTACTTAATTATTTCAATCTGTGAAAATGCATAATTTTCTACCCTAATTTATTTAGATATATTTGTAGCTCTCTCAAAATTCTTGCCTCTCGTTGAAACCAAAAAATATGTCCATGAAATTGAATTGCATTTGACTTTAACGATGATTCACTAGATTCTAGGCACCAAGCAGAAGCCACCTATCAAATCCATTCGTGGCCTAAATAGCACATTTTCATGCAGGCACTTAGTTATTTCTCTAAATCACGACTGCTACTTTAAAATAAGAAACAACTACATCCCACTATATATACAATATAATTTTTATCTCTTTCTTTTTCTCTTCTTCTTATTCTCTGCTGTGGCGTGGACTGGTTCTCTCTCCGATTCGATTTCGAATCAACACCCGCACCTAAATGTACGAAAAAGGAAGATTTTATTGCTCAATGCATCACATGAGAACTGTATACATATATACAAAGGTACGTACATAATATACGTACGGTCCAGTCGAGACGCGTTATCCTTTTTGCCGCTAGCTTTGCTTGCTCAACTTGCTACTACTTCTCTTTTGTAGAAAGAAATTTAAACGAATTGAACGTTTATACAGGGTATTTTCTCATTCATAAAAAAAATTATTTTCGATCAAAAGGTTTGCCTCTGTCAGGTCCAATTTTACTAGACAGCAATAATGATTAGTAGTATGCAATTCCCAGAGCGGTATGCTGTACGACAACTGACTGTATATGTGCAGAAAAACTTTCTGCTGATGTATCATCAATTGTGAAAAATTCAAGCAGGACCTTAAAAAGCACCAGCGATCAAATATACAACTGTGACGAAACTAGTTTGACTTTATAGAATGCTTCCATCAAAAATATTTCGACAGGAAACACATCAGCTCCTGGGCACAAACGAAGTAAGGAAAGATTAGTCATAATGATATGTTCCAATGCATCCGAAAAGCACAAAATGTCACTGATGGTGCACGTTCAAGAGCTTCAAAAGAAATCTCATCCGAAGCCCTACCAGTTTATTACACAAATCAGAAGAGGGCATGGACGGATGCGACTTTATTTACTGATTTAAAGAAGCGTTCTTGCCATCTGTGTCTATTTTTTTCAAGAGAAACGATCTCCATACTAAGGCAATTTCGTTAATGGACCCTCACACCCTGGAGAAGGACTTCACGTGAGCGAAATTGTTGTAAATTTCCAAATGTAACCAGCATAATACAACCACTGGAATAAAAAAGATAACACTGAAAAATGTTATTTACTGGATAAGCCAAGTTTAGGATGCTGTACATGGTTCAACTATTCAAAAATCTTGGTCCAAAGTTATTGATATTGAGAACTTCAATGACGACAGTGTGAAGGTGATATACCATTAGATGAATTGACACCTGGAAAGCCGTGGAGAAATATCCTGTTGAAATTTTGACAGCGAGACCGAAGAGGAAGAGGAACACAAAGTTAATTTGAATTAATGAGTGTCTTGAAAGTTTGCGAAAATTCGACAAGAAAAGACATTGTTGAATGGGAAACAGCAGATGATTTAGATGAAGAAATGAATATTGGAGAAATAACGAATACCTTTCTCAGGTAACCGAATTAGTTGGTGCACTGAAAAATACAAAATAATATTAATTCTGTCGGTGCTGGTACTTTTGAAGTTGGTGCCGAAAGTTTTCAATCATCTAATTATAGCTGCACAACTTCAAAGTTACCAGTACAAATAGAATTAATATTATTTTGTATTTTTCAGTGCAACACCTAATAAAGTCGTTCCCATTTTTTGTAAAAAAATATGTATTATTCGGAAACTAAGTAGATTCAGAGTTTTTGAAGGATTTGAAAAAAAAAGTGACTTAGCGTCTATTCTGAAGATAAAAATAAACTTTCCGTTACCGAAAGTGTCATATACATATAATGTCATAATATCAAGAAACACCCTGTATATTATATACATAATAAGCATGAGGTCATCATTATCATCTTGTTCTTTTTCATCTTGTTCTTCTTCATTTTGCATATATGGGCTTCACGTGGTACGACGCTACTATGTGATATGCAGAATTGTCCAAAAATATTCTCCACAAAATAATAACATGTAATTGTAATCAAGTTTCTCTGAATGTGTGGATGGTTTCAATAATTTATTACCCCAACATTTCTTTCATCTTTTTTTTTTGTTGATGTTGTCGTAAAATTTTTCGCTGTAAAATATATCAGCGTGGTTACATGAGTGTGTGAGCTTTCAAAAAGTCACTAATTACTGGACGAAGAAAAATGAACATTTCTGATGACATGAAATTATGACAAAAGGTAAATTTAATCCAATTATAATTGAAAAAGTATACGAGTTTCATTCGCTCAACGTTTAAAACGATTTTAATGAATCACTCAACAATGTTAAGTACAAAAACTAGAATCTTCGTTATTGAATAAATATTTTGTAGAAAAAAATCGCATCACTGCGGAAATACGCTTGAGTATTTTATATGTTACCATTTTGACACCGATTTAACTCGAAACCGTAACTCTAAGTAAAAAATGTTCATTATAGAAAGATTTTCAATTTTCGAAAGAAATCGCCCTCTCCACATAGCAAAAATACATATTTAACATGCCTCTATCTCGAAAACCGTAACACTTTTTAAAAAATGTTCAATTTAAACGTTTCCGGATATTGTTCTATCTTTAATTATACCACCTCAGATTTTCGATTTTTGAGAAAATTTGACCCACCAACCCCTTCGGGGGCGGTTTTTGTAGGGAAGGATATTTAAAATTTGCGTTTTTATGACTGGGACCATTTCTCAAGCCTTCTCTTTCAAATGAATCAAGAATTATCAAAATCAGAGTACGATTACTATATAAAAGGCGCGCACGAACCAAAAAAAAAGCAGACAGTCGAATTGTATACCTCCTCCGTTCGGGGTTCATCGGTCAAAAAATGTAAATTTCTAACTATAATGCAAGATATTCATAAATATCTTTTATTGACAAAATACACATATTTCCAGAATATATCAAAAATAAGCGATAAAGATACCGCCTTATGTTTCCGAAGAAGAAGTCTTATAATAGAAACTGGTGATTTTCTGGGAAAAGCTAACTAAAATAAATATTACCTCTGACAGTTATTGAACGCTATTACTTATGCATAGAAATTCTCCATCTCATATTGATTGATTATTTAATTGAATTTCATATACAGGGTGTTTCGGAATTTTGCACGACACTATTTTAGATATGGCATAAACAATATTGCTTCACAAGAAATGTGATAAGAATTATTTTCGAAGCACCCATACTTGGAATGAAGAAAACTCGAACATCTCATCGGCTCTTTATTTTTGCTACCCAGGCTTGCATACTTTTAATTTTTTGCAAAATAACTTCTACGAGATATTCTCATATTGTCACTGATTTTTAAGAAGCTACCTATGGTGACCAATGGGTTTTTCCAAACGGCCACCACGATCTCCTGATTTAGTGCCATTGGATTGGTAAAGCTGATATCTCGTTAATAAATTATTTTTAGACATATGGTCAGCAGAACTTTTTTGTTTATTTCTTAGGGTAGAGAACACGTGGGTAAAATTGTGCCGAGCAATTACGAAACACCTTGTATATTGTTGATGTTGAGTTCATTTTAATAGTTTTAGGTGTGCGTTGTTATTTGATAGGTGAAATTTTAAGAGAGGATTAATTTAATTGTTAAATAAATACTTGAGATTATTTGTAAGTATATAAATTAAATTGATGTAATTAAAATTTGTGGAAGATAGTTAATAATGCTTAACGAGAAATGTGAGAGACAAACTTTTATTTGCGAAAGTTATTAATAGATGTTTTTTTGTAAGGGACTGAAGCTAATCTGATGATTATTGAAGACAAATGCCTGAATGTATACAGGTTCAATAAAATAATACTCTTACCTCGACGATTTTGAATTTTTTAGAGAAACAAAATAGAAATATTGACAATGGCAGATCAGTAATAGCTGTATTTCTCGAACTAGCGAAGGCTATTGACACCGTTGTACATGGACTTCTATTGTGATTATATTGAGTGATCTTGATATAAGAGGGATTGTTAATGATTTGTTCGGAACTAAATCTTAAATAGATTTCAGTACGTTATTATTGATGGTGTTAAAAGTTCTTACAGTTTAGCCACTTGTGGATTCCCACAAGGCTCACTTTTGGGTCCATTATTATTATTTAATGGCTATATCAATGGATTATTGCAACTTAATATACCGGGTGTTATTGTATTATTTACGGACGACATGGTCAGTGGTGAAATTCTAAAATAACTTTTTTAGTGAGAAACGATTGTTTAATATAAATCAAAAATTTTTGGAAAGACTAATAAATAGTTATTGTATTCTACGGGAAGGGTATACTATTGCTGAAGCATCTGTATGTTCTAGATATAAATAAAAAAAAATATTGGAGTAAATAAAATTAACTTAAATATTGACCAAAATACAAGTTTATATCGACTCAAAATAGATTAGATAATCATCTTAAAAAATATCTTTTCCAGAGTATTAAACTTCAAATTAAGAGTTAGATTTTAAATAATTTAAAATTATATTATATTGTTATAGCATAGAATTTCTGTATTAATAATTTTTATATCGTATGATGATCTGTAAATTTTTTGTGTTCTGTTGTATTTTCATTTTATTATTTGTTTACCTATTTGTAGATTTGGATGCTGTTAAGATTGTAGATTTTATTTCATTATTTAGTTCAGTCCTACATACAGATGCTATTTGAATCTCTTTAGGGGTTTGTAGCTTTTAGCTTGAACTACTTACCATATTTATGTTTGCAAATTTTATTCTCATACATAGTTGAAATGGATTATTTCATCACAGAATCCCATAAAATGCAGCAGGAATCAGGAGAAAGTTTTTTTTAAAACAAACCAACCAAAAATCAATGACTTCGATAACCTTTCAGCTTGTAATAAAATTGTGTACCTACTTTTTGGGGAGAACAATCCAACAAGCTTCGAGAGAGTATCTTGAAGAAAAATAACAAAACTGAAACTTATAGTTATTGCAGTTTTTATTATGACATGCAAACTAAAAAATAAAACAACTGCATATATATATATATATATACACTCAAATTGCAAAATCGTGATAATATGCCTATTATGTGACTTTTCTGGCAGTTTTTTTTTCGAGGTCATCCAAGGAAGGATCTTATCCTCGTCCCGCGACGATTTGTTGTTTTACTTATAAAAATAAATAAAGAAAGAAAAAACATATTATACAATAAATGAAGCTACCAGAAAGAAGAAGAACACAAGGCAAAGAATATTGCAAAAGATTTGGGTCAGATTTGTATTCATCTGATAAATGATAATGGGAATGTTTTGTTGATGCTGTGCTGTAAAGAAGAGGGCAGCACTGAGGTAATACCTGGTGAAAATTCACGAATGCAAGTAAAGAAAATCAGAAATCTTTATTTACGCATATAGCAGTTACAATTAAAATAGTCATGAAGGTATAGAAAAAATTAATAGTAAATAGACATTAATTATCTTATTAATAAAGTGGATATTTTTCACAGCTACAATATTGCAGTTCAGGTACTTGCGAGTAAAAATGGCGGCTTAAAATAATATTTGCAAATAACTACTACTATTTAAACTGAGATTAAGAAAAGAGAGTTTTTTTTGAATTTGAACAAGTAAATACTACAACAAAATTCAATCAAATAAAATTCTCTTACACATTACGACTTATATAGGTGTATTTGTGCCATAATTAGTTCTGTGGAATGCCTGACTGAACATTTCCTTATTTCGTAAGTTCGAATAACCCGCATGATTGTTTGTTTGTATTTTTTTTGTTTTTGACCTTTTTAGTTTTTTTTCGTATGGCTGTTCGCGGGTGTTGCATAGTAAAGGTGCGTACGATTTTGATGAGTTGAGAAATGGTCTCATATTTAAAAAAAAACTCAAATTCGAAATCTCCTTCCCTCCGAAAACCACCCCCGAATAGGGTGGAGGAGCCATCTTTTCTCGAAAATCGATAATTTGAGACGGCAGAACTAAACATTTTTTCAAAAGTTTCGATTTTTGACCGACTTCAAAAAAAGGAGAAGATATACAATTCTGTTGTAAGATTGCTTTTTTTAATGGCTGTTCGCGCGTTTTGCGTAGTAAACGTACTCCGATTTAGACGATTTTTATTTCATTTGAAAGAGGAGAGTTGAGGAATGGTCCCATATTGAGAAAAATCAAATCCAAAATTTTCTTCCCTTCAAAAACCGCCCCCAAAGTGGGTGGAGGGGACAATTTTTCTCGGAAATTGATAATCCCAGACGACACAATTAATGAAAATTCCATATCCGGAAATGTTTAAATTGGACATTTTTAAAAATAATCATACGTTTCCGCGCTACAGTCTGAAATATGTGTTTCAGCTATGTGGAAGGGGCAAATTTTTCCGAAAATCGAGAATTTGAGATTTGAAAATTACAAAGGGGACCATATCTGGAAAAGTTAAATTTTAAATTTTTTTCAAAAGAGTTACGGTTTCCGAGTTTTGCAATGGTAAAATCTGAAATATGTAATATGCGTATTTCTGCTATGTGGAAGAGCAATTATTTTCGAAAATTGAAAATATGACACGGCCAAATTAAAGAAAAGATTATATGTAGCAACATTCAAATTGAATTACGGTTTTCGAGTTACAGCAGTAAAGTCCGAAATATGTATATTTGCGCCGCGATGTTTTGAGATCACTGAATAATAAATAACAAGTACAAACTAAACCTACCTATAACTTTTTGGGCATTAGTGAACGTTCAACAATTTTCATGACTAATGTTACACTTAAAATTGTGAAATAAATATTTTTTACAAAAAATTAGACCGACTTTATCAGTTGTTGCCCTGAAAAATATAAAATAATATTAATTCTATTGGTGCTGGTAATTTTGAAGTTGTGCCGTTCTAGTTTGTTGTTGTAGGCACCAACTCCAAAAGAACCAGCACCAATAGAATCAATATTATTTTGTATTTTTCAGTGCAACAACTGATAAAGTCGGTCCAAGTATTGTATTCACGTAAAAAATCGACCTCGAGATTTTTACTGATATTTACGTTTTGGGGTTCATAGATCACGAAGATCATGGTATCTCAAGTCCGTCGGTCTGTCTGTCTGTCTGTAGTCTGTTGGCGTTGTAGCTCAATAACGGCTTGACCTAGGACAACGAATTTTGGTATGCATATTGAAGGACTACTGGCGACGCAATGTAAGAGTTTTCGTTAATCATATATACAGGGTGTCCAAAATATTAATTGTCATTATAAGAACGGTAGAAGCGACGAGGTTGTTTCCATGAGCAAAAAGATGTAGGTTATTCAGGTCTATAAAGATACATTCTCGAAGCGGGGTGGTTTGTCGAATGAAGTCATAGGTAAAGGCTTTTCCCAATTTTTGTAAAAAATATTTATTGAGTTACAGCGATGCTCCGAGATCTCTACATAATAATAAAAAGACAAGCAAAGTATATAAGTGGGTAATAGGATATTAGTGGTATTAGTGAATGTTCAACGATTCTCGTGACTAACGTTACACTCAAAAAAGTGTGAAATAAATATTTTTTATAAAAAATTGTACCGACGCTATTAGTTGGTGCACTGAAAAATACGAAATAATATTAATTCTATTGCTGCTGGTACCTGCGAATTTGGTGACAAAAGTTATTAATCTACCTGCAACCGCACAACTTTAAAAGTACCAGCACCAATAGAATTAATATTATTTTATATTTTTCAGTGCACCAACTAATAACGTTGGTCCAATTTTTTGTAAGAAATATTTATTTTTCATTCCATTTATGCAGGAATATTGTGGCAATCCCGAATTATATATAGGTATATATCTCAAAATCTCTACCGCTAAATATTATCTTTCCAAAAGTAAGTTCTGCCATAGAGGGGGAATGACTGATTATTTGTTTGCGGCGGCGGTCACTTGACGTTGACGCATACTTGACCGTGACTTTCTACCACCACATCACATACAGCCACACTAATTACCTATTACTCTTCCCACTTGAAGATGATGATGATGATGTTGATAACGCAGCTGATAATGAAGCTCCTGATGAACCACTATGTGTACAATAAGTCATCCACCATTATCATCCGCCGAGTGTTGTCTACCTTACTTAATTGCCATACATTTAGTACTTCTCCTTCGCTTTTTTTTTTCTTTCTTCGAATGTTTTCCCGTTGCTAATTTATTATTGCACGCATTTTATTTTGTTTTTGAGTCATTGTTTTTTTTTTACTTTTGTGTTGTGGCTCAATTAAGTACTAACGTCATAAGTATGTGATGGAACTCAAAAAAATCTGGTTATTGACAAGTTTATTATTATTTATTATTTATTAATTACTTCTTATGAATCGAGTAACTTCAATTTTAATCCTAGTTTGAATTAGCTCATATCTGATAATATATAGAATTTGGGGTACCAAGTTTTACAAGGTAAACAAAGTCAATTGTTATTATATATGTCGACTATACTCCAGTATACACAGGCAAATTTAAGTTGACATCTGACAACTGTAGAATTAGATTTCGAAGTGAATTATGGTATTTGAGTAGATAGTATTTTCATGGATGCGTATCTCGCACTGAAGCAATTAAGTAAACACACAGTGATTAAATTACATGTCTACTACAATGGGTATTATATATATATAAATAATGTAAGAGGCTAATGTTTTTGCTCTTTCATGGGGTGCGTCCCGTTTTACATAATAACAATAATAATATGTTGTGTCTATTATACATACAGGGTGTTCCGTAATGATATGCAAATATTTAAGAATGTGATTCAACATGAAAATTTATTAAAAAAAAAACCGTCTTCCAATAGCTGATACATAATCTTTTGGCACCAATTTCAAAATCTTTATGATTCTTATTCATATAAGTTATGTCTTGTTATTTTTGACGAAATTCAATCTAATTATTTCTCTGATAAATGAAACACGTGCTTTAGATTGTTTTATATTAAATATTGAATTGTGAAAATGTAATTGTTTATTTTATTTTATCTTGTCTGGAAACTGGTAATGCGCATGACCGAACACCAGAGAACACTTAACTTGCAGACAACACAACAGTTTTGTTGAAAAAGCTGTGATTTGATTGGTTCATTCTTATTTCTTATTTTATTTTAGTCATCTGTGCAAATCAACCATTTTTTGCCCTTAGTCTTTTTTCAGTTTTAATCTGTTTCTTATTTTATTTTATTTACTGTATAAACTCACCTTAATTTTCAACAAAGAAAAAATATCTGTTAAAATTTAGTGAACTAAATATTAATATATTTTATACAAGCTTCTTTAAATTGTGACAGATCGTCTGCATTCGTAACCTTCTCGGGTTCTCAGGTAATTCATTGTTTTATTTAAACCATTTATAAAACAGATTATTTTCAACAGTTTTGACCGACTTTCCAAACGGAGGAGGTATACAATTCGACTGTATATCTGCACGTTTGTTTTAAGGATGTTCACGCCTTTTGCATGGTTGACGTGCTCCGATTTTGATGATTTTTTTTCATTTGAGAGAGAAGTATTGAGAATGGGTCCCATTAAAAACAACATTAGACATGCCCTTCTCCAAAGGGGGTGGTAGGGGATATTTTTCCTTAAAATTGAAAATTCTAGACGACCAAATTAAAGAAGAGATTATATCCAGCAATATTTGACCTGGGCATTTTCAAAAAAATCATAGGTTTTCGAGTTAGAGCAGTGGTAAAATCTGAAGTATATGTATTTCCGCAATGTTTTCATATCTCTGAATGAGTATGAGTAACGCATTATCTTCTTCGGTGAACGTTGAATGATTTTGATAACTAGGTATTGTTACACTCCTAAGTGTGAAATAAATATTTTTTTCCAAAAATTCGATCGACATTTTATTAGTTGGTACAGTGAAAAATACAAAATAATATTAATTCTATATAATATAGTTTATTATTCCTGAGTTCGATGATTGACCCGCATAACACGTAACAGAAAGACCTCTCAACTCTACTTCTTCTTCGTCTTCTTCTTTTTCTTCGTCTTCTCCATCATTCATCTACAGAATTGAAATTAAATTCATACATTTTATATATTTATAAATATATTGGAGAATCTCTATCAACTGAACTCACCTACCCCGAGATAGTTATTTACCGTTAGATGATGTATATATACATAAACTATTCAATGACTTTGGTCTCCGCTTAATTAAAGAGATACTGTGCAGATTGAGTAACTATACCTGTAATATTGGTATACCCAATATATACAGGGTCATTGAAATGTATAGGAAAAATAAGAATATTTTCTAATCTAGGAAACATAGAGGAGAAAGGTAAACACCAAAGTTTTATGTTTTTTTAATAATAAATGCAATAAATAAAAATGGAAAAATAGCAGGTCTCAAAAGGAATTGTGGTACGAATAAATAATGTTATCATAAAAACTCTTTAATATGGAACTCTTAGTCGCACCTCGAACCATTCCAAACACCAACCCAGATCCATCCACAGACATGCACCAAGGATTTTCCAGTATGGAACCCTCCACTTTTAAATCCCATTGGCACTGAGAGACTCTCACAAAACAGTTCAGTGACGACATACTACACTCAAATATAGCGACGGAAAATCCACGAAAATTCAGCTATAGAGCTCAGAGATTCGGCTTTGGTATGGAACTCTCCACTTAATACGCCCATTCACATTTACAGCCACCACCAGATCATTCTCATTCTCATTCAGCATACACACATGCTAAAAAAAAAACTATCAAAATCCAGCCATAGAGTTCAGAAATGTACAATAGTATCCATCTCCAATCTTCCACCGACATCTTCCAACGCCGCGAACATTCCACAATTAGCCACCAATAGCTGTTTCGGGATATAATCTTGACCTTGGCATGTCATATCGTTGACCAATAATGGCAGTAGTATGCCTTAAACCTACATCACCCGGGCCCTGCTAACGTCCGTGCTCGCCAAAACGAATATCGCACACGCCTATCTCGATAATGGCGTCAACGCTATATCTCAAGTTCGTTACAATATATTCTTCTTCTTCTTCTTCTTCTATGTTGTTTAATACAAAATGATAAATTACTTAATCGCTCACGATATTTTTTACATTTTCGTACAGTTTTCTTCCGTTCTTCAATGTTTCTTTTTCTTGACAACATTCTACAGTTTCACAATTCTTAATTGAATATAAAAAGAACTAAACCACGTATTTTTATCAGAGACATTATTAGAACTGTTATTGAGCAAATAATTTATTGTACGCAATGAAGCATCGTAAACAGAATCTATTTTCTGGAAATTTTGATGTAAATTCTTACTCAGCTATTTCTACACCGAACGGATTGAGCCGTCAGGTGAGTCGTGAAGGCCAGAAGCGAAGGAAGGTGCACTGGTTCGACTTTCTCTCTTTCTAGCTCACTCAATGAAACATTGTCCTCGGTCGAATACATTTTTCGGGATTAGCTCCTATCGCGCAACAAGGAACTTTGTTCTACATAATACTGACTCTATGACAGAGACCCTTCATAATTATTGACATTGACATTTTTTCTCACATTATTTCGAAAATATGCAGCTGTTGCCAAAGATATTGAATATTGTAACGTGAAGACTTACCCGAATAATAAACTACACTCACAAATGTGACAAACACATTCCAGGAAACAAGGGAGACATCAGAGGCAACGAGAATAACTCCTGGTCTATTCTCGAAGCCATATATTGAGAAATAACCTCCAGAAACAACGAAAACAACACTGGAATCATCTAGAGCTTTTTTGGTTAGATATATAAGACTGATGGCATCGACAAGATAGTTAGTTTGTGATAGATAGTCAGCGAGTCATAGATCACATAGACAGTAGAAAGTCGTTATAGTCCAAGAAATAAGTGTGAATATAAATGTGATTATAGTCGTGTAGTTATTGGTGTAAATAAATAAGTGAAAATAAATCGAACCCAGTTTTAATATTACAATATCATAAGTAACCCTGTATATATTATGTACTTCTTCTTGGCCAGACTTACAGAGGAAGAAGAGCAAAATAAAAAAAATCTGCGCTTCGGCTAACCACCAACATCTGCTCACCAAGGCACCAAAGATCAAAGGTTAGTTCCGTGAACTTATAAGCATTTTTAGTACCGCCATCATCGTCATCATCATAGGTACCAGTAGTAGTCGTACCTCCTATATAGTACCTACTAGTTGTCTTTTTGTTCCATAATGCGCGCTGTATTATAATATTATATATTTAAGATTATATATATATATATATATGACATACCTTCCGGGGTCTTGGTATCTGCTGATAGGGCAGGGAGTTGGGCTATCTACTAGAACACTATAGATACGACGACAAACAATAACAGCAATGATGATGATGATGATTATGAAGAAGAAAAGCAGAGGAACGGGGACGATCTTCTCGACAGAGGACAGAGTCAGAGACTACCAGAACGTGTTTGCACGTTTCCTGTGAATGGTCAATTGAAAATCACACACACTCACAATGGGAATATGAGGAACAGAATCGTGGAACAAATTCAGAGAATCTATCAATATAGGTTGGAGACAAGACATGGTACAATGATTACACATGGTATGAATGGTGATATTGACCTTGATATGGCTTCTACAAAAAACCTCAGTTAATCATCAATTGCCATTTAAAAGATTGTGTTTTTCAAATCAAACTCAGACACGTTGATGGAAACCATTTAAATTTCGTACAATTTCGAAGATTTCATGACATGAATTGTGTCAACGTTCAACATAATTCATATATACTGGGTGATTCATTAAGAATTGGAAATATTTTCACTGGTAAATCTTGGACAAAATATGAACCAATATTAATTCCATTGGTGCTGGTACTTTTGAAGTTGATGCTAGCTAAAAGTCTTCCATCCAACTACCATCGCACCAACTTTAAAAGTACCAGCAGCAATAGATTAAAATATTATTTTTATTATTCAAAGATCTTCAAACTTCGCGGCGGAAATACACATATTTCGGACAGCTGTAGGTAACTCGAAACTCGAAAACTCTTTTGAAAAACTGTTCATTCTAAAGGTTTACGGATATGCTTTAATTCTGCCATCTTAGATTTTCGATTTTCGACAAAAAAATACCCCCTGTACCCCATCGAGGTCGGTTTTGGAGTGAAGGAGATTTCGGATTGAAATTTTTCTAAATATGGGATCATTTCTTAACTCGGCTCTTTCAAATGAATCAAAATTTATCAAAATCGGTTGATGTTATCACGCCCAACACTACTCGGCCTTGTCGATGGCACAGCCAACTTCTTTTTCGATCATGGTGTTGACGTAATGAGCGTTCTAGTTAAGATTGATGTTTGTCACGTTACCGGTGCGGAACCGTAAATTTATTTTTTGTATATTTCAGTCCATCGTGAATGAAGTCTTTCTATTTTTTTTTTGATTGTATAACCTTTTTCGATTCACCTAGTATATTCCAACGCCTTCAATAATTTTACATGACTTTGATATAATGCAGCCTACATAACATACATAATATTGTATAAATATATTTATATATAAAAGCGTCTATTACGTCAACCCAGAATAAAATCTACCTGTTACTTTGATGTAAACCTCCGATATATGTAAAGTGATATATATATATATATTTCCATTGACTTCAATTCTATTACTAATTATTCCTTATTTAGTTATTTAGGTTGGAATGTCTGTTTTAAAATTGAGTTAGTATTATTTACTTGAACGTTAATCAAATCATTAACTGCAGCTGAAGATGCAATGATCCCACATTAAATGTTATTACATGATTATTTCTTTTTGATTATCTTAATAAATAGAAGATAGAATCACTGTTTGATTCTAATCAAATAGGATACTTCAGCTTTCTTTTCAATTTAAATAAGAAAACACTATTCTAATAAAAGAAAAACTCTTGACTTTGAAAAATCCAGCGGAATACAAAACATACCTACATATGTAGTAAACTCGTACCTGTTGTATATATGTATATCAGTGACGTTCTCATATCCCGAGGGAGCTAATTATTATTTGAAAAGGCGCGTTTTCTTCTTTCATCTTCTTCTCATGTGATGCGCCATGTCACCGAGATTGTAATCTCGTTATAGGAAAATTATTCCACTTGTATAAAACAGTTAGTGAGATGCATTTCATTTAGCAAATAACAGCAGTGGTACTCTTTTTTTTTCCAATCCGATCCAGGTGTGGCAGAATTACATATAGAAATGTTTAAATTGAACATTTTTTCAAAAGAGTTACGATTTTCGAGTTGCAACGATGTTAAAATTTCAAATATGTGTATTTTCGCTATGTGGAAGGGGCGATTTCTTTCGAAAATTGAAAATCTGAGGGAACCACATGAAAAACAAGATCATTTCTAGCAAAATTTATCATGAACATTTTTTTCCTTAGAGTTACGGTTTTGGAGTTACAGTACAAGCAAACAATATACGTGGGTAATAGGA
The DNA here is from genome assembly GCA_958507055.1 of Crioceris asparagi. Taxonomy (NCBI): domain Eukaryota; kingdom Metazoa; phylum Arthropoda; class Insecta; order Coleoptera; family Chrysomelidae; genus Crioceris; species Crioceris asparagi. The sequence goes on from OY293826.1 coordinate 130,947,339, forward strand.
TAAGTACTATCTTTTTTGGTATTAGTGAACGATAAATGATTTTCCTGAATAATGTTACACTCAAAAGTGTGATATAAATATTTTTTATACAGTGTTGTCGCTCTGTCATTCTTGAGCCTAAACTGATACTCGAGTAAAGCATATCAAAGTGATTGGTTGATTGCGTGTATTTGTGATTAATAAATTACTTTTAACATGTTCTCAATGAAATTGCCATTCTCTCTTTTATATCCAATATTTTATTGACAGCGTATATACTAGACTGTGGCAACACTGAGACAACAATAGGATTGCAACTAGTTGCTAAATTTTACATGATACGCGGGTGGGTGTTAGTTAAATTAATTATTATCCCACTTCAGTTGATTGAAGCAAAATTTCTACAAAAACAACATCTAATTGGGCAAAACATTTCAATATCGAGAAGCAAGAAGAACAAAGACAATAAAAGGACATAATATTATGATCATCTCATTCTAGTGTGTTTGTTTGTGTATGAACTTAGGTACTACCAGATGAGAGTAGACTTACTTAATTAAGTGCGCTGAACATGCTCCAGATTAATGTACTCAAGTAAGTGACGTGGCTATTGAATTTCTATGCGTTGCACTTGAATGGAGCACTGACACAATCATCACACCACGAAGGGTGGTGTATTTGCGAATTGACAGACAGACAGGCGCCTCAAGACATTGAATACACACTGTTTACACACACAAACATATCTTGTACATATACCGGGTGGTCCTTTTAAAGTGTTACAGTGTAATGTCTAAAAAACTGTTGATTTAAAAGAAATGAAATTTGGAGTGATGCAGCAGGAGGATGTTGGGGGACAGGACAAGACCATTTGGAAGCATCAGTGATTTTGTATCTCTCACCACATTTCAAGGGTGGGGGCTAACGTTTAAAAATTTAATGGGAAGATGTAGTTTTTTTCATCAAATTCGTAATCGTACGTTAAAATCAATACATAATTTAATGTCAAAATTATTATAGATGTCAAAATACGGCTCATATACCACTGCTTACTGTTATTCTATTACATAACTTTTTTAATTTATTATAAACATATTGACATTGGGAGTAAATTATGTTTTGATTTTAACGTAGTTTTTGTTCAGGAGATTACGAATTTGAGAAAAAAACTACACCTTTCCATTTAATTTTTTAAAGTTATCCCCGCCCCTAAAAAGTGGTGAGATTTACAAAATCACTGATGCTTCCAAAAGGTGCCCCCTCAATGTCCCGTTGCATCACTCCAAATTCTCTTTTTTTTTTGAATCAGCAGTTCAGTTTTCTAGATGTTACCTTGTAACACTTTAAAAGGACCATCCGGTATATACAGGGTTACCCAAAAGATCCGGAACGGCCGAATATTTCATCAACTGCTTGACATAAGTTTATGAATTTTGGTATACGGCTGTTATCAGTAGTACCGGATCTAAAAATCATATTTGCAACGTTGCCAGGTTTACAGTTTTTCCTATGGAGCCCTTAACTTCATTTTTTTAGTAATGTAATGCTATGTCTATTTTTAGCGCATTCGATGTGTCGTGTCCTTCCTTAATGTACGAAAACTTCATTCAACATTCGTTTCTATTCAAAGTGAAATAGTCTCAGAAATATCGCGATTAATCTATTTACACGTAAAATATGGGGGGCACAAGTATTTACAATACAAGAATTCTGTTTATTCAAGTATATTTACCTATAACAAATTGCACTAATATCCATACCTTATATTTTCTCTTATTTCACTTAGAAAATAGATATTGAGATGTGGTATGGACTATTTTCCTTTAAATTTAATTCTCCTTCAGATGAATGATTAAAATTATTGTATCGTATTTGAAAAATCCGCAGGAAACATGTAAATATAAAATTGTTCACATGACGCCATCTAGCGCTCGTTGAAAAAACTGGCATGAGACGAAAATACAACATATTATTGAGCAATGGATTCCCTCTCAAACAATATAAAGTTTGTCAAAATCCATAAAGTGCTACAAAAGTTACAACGACTTTATTGCGTTGCCTTTCCCACTCACCCCTGCCTGTTATTTTACAAGTTGAAGTAAAAATTATTCGAGCAAACTTACGTGAAATGATCTGTGAGTTACAAATATTTAAATTTTGTGGTACTATTACTGGTCAATTTTTGTGTTATTATGTAAATTACGCTCCTTTGAGAAGGAAACTTGTACTTAAATAATTTCCAGCACTTTCTCTTTTGCGAATTTGTCATATATTTTTTTCTGCTGAAGTTGTAAGATATATATTTTTGGAGACACCCGGTACACACATAATATACGTAAATAGGTAGAATCGTGGAATTTTAGATGCGAAACTTTGCGTTAGAACACACAAACATAATGTTTCTTATCATCCGTTTGAGATCTCCTTTGGAACTTGGGACTGGATGGAGGATATATGTGTGTGTATGGAAGCTGGAGAGGAAGAAGAAGTAGACGAAGAAGAAGAAAAGCTCTAGTGAAAGAAGTAGTGAAATAAATATTTAAAAAAAAAATTGGACCGACTTTATCAGTTGTTGTACTGAAAAATACAAAATAATATTAATTCTATTGGTGCTGGTAATTTTGAAGTTGTGCCGTTGTAGTTTGTTGTTGTGTCTTAGAGATCTCAAAACATCACGGCGGATATACGCATAAGTATTTTAGATTTTACAATTTTATCACCGCTGTAATTCGAAAACCGTAACTCTAAGGAAAAAATGTTCAAGATAAATGTTGCTACAAATAATCTGGTCTTTCATGTGGTGCCCTCAGATTTTCAATTTTCGGAAGAAATTGCCGCCTCCACATAGCGAAAACACATATATGTAACCGTAACTTTTGAAATAACAAAACAATTTAAACGTTTCCGGATATTGTCCTATCTTTAATTATACGACCTTAGATTTTAGATTTTCGAGAAAAATTGCCACGTTCACCCTCTTCGGTGGGGAGTTTTTTGGAGGGAAGGCGATTTGGGATTTGAGCTTTTACGAATAAGGGACCATTTCCCAAGTCCCCTTGTTGAAATTAATTAAAAATCATCAAAATCGGAGTAGGTACGTTTACTATATAAAATACGCGCAAGAACAAAAAAAAGCCTACAGTCGAATTGTTTACCTGCTCCGTTTGGGTTCGTCGATCAAAGACTGACCAATGTCACGAGCGCACTTGGACATTTTCAAGTGCATACAACATATATCCATGATTTCTCACATCATCCAATCACTATTATTATTATTTAACAATCAGCCATCAATCGGTTGTTAGCTCCTTAGAAAAAAAAACTGAACTTGGAATCTATCCTACATAATGAAGCTTTGTTCTTCTTTCTTAAATCCATCTCTCGTAATAAATCATTCATTAAATTCAACATTTATTGTAGGTATATGTTGTATTTTATACAGTGTTGAAAAACTAATTAGAATAAACTCATTATTTCAATAAATTATTGTGCATAAATCTTGAGTGAGTTTTAGATTATGAAATAACATCTCGCAACGAAAAAAAAAACATCCTTTCATACATTTTTTTTTCACCAAGCTTGGTTAGATTTGTACAAAATATAATTTTCAAAATTCAACCCTTTTGACCGACGAACCCAAAACGGAGGAGGTATACAATTCGACTGTCTGTTTTTGGTTCGTGCGCGAGTTTTATATAGGAAACGTATTATGATTTTAATGATCTTTTTACTTTCCTACGCTACTATAGTAGCTGTAAAAGGAAAGTATTGTAAATAATAAACATATTTTCAGCCATTTATCTGTCTGTCTGTCTATCTGTCTGTGACAGCATTATCGCGGGAACGGATCGGTGGATTTTGTTTGCTTTCTTTTCTGTTTTGTTTGGTACCAATATCACTCGCCGGTGGTACTGAATGAAAATCCTGTATATACTGGGTGTTGAGCTATAGCCTAAAAGCGTGATTTGCTCAAGACTATAGCGCGAAAACGGCTCTAAGGATTTTTAATAAACTTGCCTAACGTATCCTTCTGAGAGCCCTTTCCCACCCACATACAGCGCCATCTATGAGAAGAAATACAATAGAAAGTCATGCTTGAATAAAATTCCGTATTTTCCACATGTTTCTTCAGATTCTGGCTAAACGTTTCATCTTGCGAAAAAAATGTTACATGTGACCATTGTTGTTTGTCTTGACATGCTGAAAAAAATGAGTGGTAGCACGATTTGACCAGAGGATTTATACTCTACTACCGCTATTATCGTCGCTATGTAAGGAGAGTATTGTAACAGTGTAAAATTTTTCATTCACTGGAATTTGCCTGCGAGCGGTAGGAAAGTCGTGTGAGTGGACACACCAGATTTTTTGTTATAAATATGCCTTATAGGTAATTGGAATAATGAATTTTTTTTTTTTATCTGTTCCACCCTGTATTTTCAGGTTTGTTAACGAGATAACCATAAATACCTTTTTCAAGCACATTTCCATTCATGGCACTATCTCTTCACTATTATATATAACTATATATATATAGTATATACTATGTAAGTTACTAATTAATTCATATTAAGAAAGCGCGCTATATGCTGCATAAAAGACACACAAAACATGGGATATTAGAAAATAATTATACTCATCAAAGCGCGTGGAATAATTTGGGCACAGATCTATGATGTATGAATGTATGTCGTGGCCCGATCGCAGAACTACCCAAATCATCAAGTAGCAACATTATAATAATAATTTATTCAGGCTAACATACAAATCTTAAATTTAAAAATGCTAATAGATTGTCTGACTTATTACGAGCCCTACCGAAAACCCTTACCGAGATGCAAATAGCATCTGTGTGTAGATTTGAACTCAATAACGATTTAAAATCTACTACCTTAATAGCATCTAAATAATATAAATAAATAACTAATATAACGAAAATACAAACTATAAAAACAACTACAAATGTAAAGATCATCAAAATATTAATATTAATATAGAAATTTTTCAAGTACTTTAAGAATATATTATAACAATTTATTTAAAATTCAACTCTTAATAGGATGTTTAATACGCCCTCTAGAAAAGTTTATTGTTTTTATATAATTATCTAATCTATTGCAGATAAGTTTGGATCGATATAAACTGGTTTATTGGCCAATATTTAATTTAGTTTTATTTACTGCAAGCGATTTATGTCTAGATCATACAGGTGTGCTTCAGCAATAGTATACTGTTCCCGTAGAATACAACAATAATTTATTAGTGCTTCTAAAATATATTTTTGATTGATATTCAACAATCGTTTCTCAATAAAAAAGGTTGTTTTTCTTATTAAACGTTAAAATTTGGATATAAAGCTTTCGTCTTCTGGCTACTGGCCCTAATGCATTCGAATAAGCTGAACAGGGAGCTTATCCGCATATAGAGACACATTTAAAACACTCGATTTTGATATATTTGAAGTCACTCTGCGATAATTACACCATTTTCTGATAATTTTCAGCATTGGCTGTAATTTCATCCCAACTGTCACCACTACACATAATGACTGTGTCATCCGCAAATGATACAATAACACCCGGTATATTAAGTTGCAACAATCCATTAATATAGGCATTAAATAATAATGGACCCAAAATTTAACCTTGAGGGACTCCACAAGTGACAAAGCTGTAAGAAATTCTAACACCATTAATGACAATACACTGAAATCTATTGGAGAGATAATTCCTCAAAATGTCATTAAAAATCCCTCTCATACCAAGATCACTCAATGTAATCAATAGACGTTCATGTACCACCGTGTGAAAAACCTTCGCTTGATTCAAAATGTCTTATTTAAATGTCTTCTTTAATCTGGCCGTTTCCTATTTCAATTTAAAAAAAAACATTCAAACAGTCAAATAAAGTCGAATTTTATACCTCCTCCGTTTGGTTTGTCGGTCAAAAAAACAATTGTAACGTGCCAGTTGATCTTGCGTTTGATAGATCAGAACTTAGGATTTACTTTTTCAGAGTTTCTCCCGTAAACTGCCCTATATTATGTATTTGTCTATGTTCTATGAGGCTTAGTACTAAAAAAGGGTGAACGGTCAGTTTTCTTCTATAATTAAAAACATACGACAGGGTTCCGATTTCTCATCTGATGTACGGAACCTTGACAGGGTTAAAGCGGACAATTTGTGATCAACGGACAGTTTAAATATTTCATGAAACACCCATTTTTGACCGACGAACCCCGAACGGAGGAGGTATACAATTCGACTGTCTGCTTTATTTTTTTTTTTTTTTTTTTGGTTCGTGCGCGCCTTTTATATAGTAGACGATCTCCGATTTTGATGATTTTGGATTCATTTGAAAGGGGATTGAGAAATGGTCCCATATTCATAAACACCGGAATCCGTCATCTCGTTCCCTCCAAAAACCGCCGCGGAAGGGGGTGGAAGGCGCAAATTTTCTCGAAAATTGAATATCTGCGGTGGTATAATTATAGATAGGACAATATCCGGAAACGTTTAAATTGAACATTTTTTCAAAAGTGTTACGGTTTTCGAGATAGACGCATGTTAAATATGTATTTTTGCTATGTGGAGAGGACAATTTCTTTCGAAAATTGAAAATTTTTCGATACTACATGAAAGATATAATTATTTGTAGCAACATTTATAATGAACATTTTTTCCTTAGAATTACGGTTTTCGAGTTAAATCGGTGTTAAATGGTAACAACTAAAATATTCAAGCGTATTTCCGCCGCGATGTTCTGAGATCTCAATAATAACCACTACAAGCAAGGAATATACGTGGGTAATAGGATAAGTATTATCTTCATTGATATGGTATAGTGAACGTTCAACGATTTTCGGGACTAATGTTACACTCAAAAGTGTGAAATAAATATTTTTTACAAAAAATTGGACCGACGTTATAGTTGATGCACTGAAAAGTATAAAATAATATTACTTCTATTGGTGATGGTACTTGTGAAGTTGGTGCCAAAAGCTATCAATCTATCTGCAACTGCACAACTTCAAAAGTACCATCACCAATAGAAGTAATATTATTTTATACTTTTCAGTGCATCAACTATAACGTCGGTCCAATTTTTTGTAAAAAATATTTTATCAAATATATCCGGCCGCTGCTTGCCATGGTTAATTCTACGATCGGGCCACGACATAATATGCTCAAGTATAGTATGGTATTGATAATAAGATTCTTAATTAAATATGATCATCACGCATACATCGAACATATGTCTCACGATTATGTCTCTGTCATCATTAACACATTAAATTTATTGTGTTCAGCTTTTTTTGGTAGTATTATTTCTTTTTACTCTTTTGTATTTTGTTGGGTTTACCTACTTTTTTTTTCTGGAGGAGGGGACACAGTTCGTGAATATAATTAAATATTAAGTATGTGGTGATACCATATACAATGTGGATATAAAATAATTTGAAGGGTTGTAACGATAACTTGATGATATATTTACTATAACCTTGTAAAGAACCAATGTACAATGTCATTTTATGTTATTTGCTTGAATTTTTATTCGTTGACGTGATTACATAATTGTTCTTTGAAGTGTGAAGTTGATCAAAACTTAAATTTTAACTTCAAAAGAGCAATGTTTGATGTACCTATTGCCCTTAATTAGTAATGAGGTAAGTATCAGGAAAGACATACGACTGGGCGTCGATAGGGCGTCAATGTGCTGACACTGCAGGTGACTTAGACAACGCACGCCTGACATTGATTTGACATCGATTTGATACTATGTAGTATTTTATTTTCAACGAGTCGCTCCCAACCAACTTTAGATATTTTCACATCAGGTGGCGTACTAATCACTGGAAGGCAGAGATTTGCTTTTCAAGTTGTGGCGTCAGCAATCTTCTCCTTAGGGAATGGCTGGCTATCCTTTCGTGAAAATAGGACAGATTTAAAGGACACGATGTTTGGAAAAAGTCCTTACCTAACCTAACCTAACCTTTTTTTTGGGAAGATGTAATTAACGAAAGCTTTCGGCAAAATGTAAGGTTCGTTTTGGCCATAAGTTCGGTTCGGTTCGTTTGACAAAGAACTTGGAATTTGAAAATTATTACCTGGTAAAAACAAAATAATTAAAAAAATCATTATGGTGTCCATCACCTGACAAGCTAAATATTTTCTATTGATACTGTTTATAAGTTTTGAATAGGAGCAACTTTTAGTATCAGAGGTTTCGGTGGAGACTTAGTTCAAGTAGTGATTCATATATTTCACTTACTTAAATCATCTGCACAGCATCCTCAAAGTTAATATTGCAAATCTATACCTGTTTAATAAAATGATCTCTCCAAAGATGAGGAGTTGCAGCAATTAAAGAAATAAATATATTAATTTCTTCTTCATCATCTTCTCTGCCATTAAGAGTTTTTTATGTTAACTACTAAGCCACTTGATTAATAGTCTTCGCTTTTGCATTATTATAGATATCCTCATTGAAATACAAAAAAAAAGAGCCAAGAAAGAAAAGGATTAATCCCTTGAAGCTGCTTCTGCATCTTGTCTTGCTCGGCGCATCTTGTTATAACGAGTATTAAAATAATAATGAAGACTTTTTAATGATGTTATTAATTAAGGTCTAATCAAAGTCTAACCTGTTGCCCCTTAGAGGTGTTTTTTTTCAATAACATAAAATTGATATACATATTATACAGTAATTATATCTCCACACATCTTCCATGTTAATTTATTGAATTATTAAATTCTCAAGTAGGTATACTTAATTCAGCGATATCTGGGAGTGGATATCGAGTTTTACTCGATAAACAAAGTCAGTTGTTTCCAAATGTATTGATTGAATTATACTTACAAAAAAGAAAAAAAATGGACCGGCTTTATTTGTTGGTGCACTGAAAAATACAAAGTTAGATTGATAACTTTTGGCACCAACTTCACAGGTACCAGCACCAATAAAATTAATATTATTTTGTGTTTTTCAGTGCACCAACTAATAACTTTGGTCCAAATTTTGTAAACCGTAAAACTTTTGAAAAAATGTTCTATCGTCTCAGATTTTCGATTTTCGAGAGAAATTGCCCCTGCATCCCCTTCGGAGGTGATTTTCGAAGGGAAGAAGATTTCGGATTGGAGTTTTTATGAATATATTACCATTTCAAGGGTCTCTTCTTTCAAATGAATCAATCAAAAATCATCCAAACCGGAATACGTGTACTATATAAAGCGCATGCAGAAATTTATATTTTTTTACAAAAAATTGGACCGACTTTATCAGTTGCACTGAAAAATACAAAATAATATTGGAGCTGGTTCTTTTGGAGTTGGCACCTACAACAAAAAACTACAACGGCACAACAACAAAATTACCAGCACCAATAGAATTAATATTATTTTGTATTTTTCAGTGCAACAACTGATAAAGTCAGTCAAATTTTTTTTTTAAATATTTATTTCACATTTTTGAGTGTAACATTAGTCATGAAAATTGTTGAACGTTCACTAATACCCAAAAAAGTTATAGGTAGGTTTAGCTTGTACTTGTTATTTATTATTCAGAGATGTGAAAACATCGCGGCGCAAATATACATAGGTATTTCAGATTTTACTGCTGTAACTCGAAAACCGTAACTCAATTTAAATGTTGCTACATATAATCTTTTCTTTAATTTGGCCGTGTCATATTTTCAATTTTCCGGATATGGTCTCCTTTCTAATTTTCAAATCTCGAATTTTCAATTTTCAAAAAAAAATTCCCCCTTCCACATATCTGAAACACATATTTCAGACTGTAGCGCGGAAACGTATAATTATTTTTAAAAATGTCCAATTTAAACATTTCCGGATATGGAATTTTCATTAATTCTGCCTTCTCGGATTTTCAGTTTTCTAGAAAAATTGCCCCCTCCACCCCCTTTGGGGGTGGTTTTCGGAGGGAAGGAGATTTTGGATTTGATTTTTCTCAATATGGAACTATTTCTCAACTCTGCTCTTTCAATGAAACAAAAATCGTCTAAATCGGATTACGTTTACTATGCAAAACGCGCGAACAGCCATAAAAAAAACAATCTTACAACTGAATTGTATACCTTCTCCTTTTTTTGAAGTCGGTCAAAAAAAGACAGTCGATTATATACATCCTCCGTTTGGGATCGTCGCTCAATAAAATGAATTATCGATATTCTAAGCCTACCGAGTGCCTTAGAAAAAAAATCAGCTCACATATTATCTGTTTACCTGTTCTCCACGGTATTTATGTTATACTTTATTTGTGTGTATATATATATATGTATATATATATATATATATATATATATATATATATATATATATATATATATGTATATGTATATATATATATATATATATATATGTTATTCACGTATATATAAATTGAACCTGATAACGTTTACCCACCTGTATTAATACATAATATTCGTATTAAAGCGACAGAAATGTCTGTAGTTATAAAATCACAAATTTTATGCTATTTATGTATATATGTAGTTAGTTCCTACTGGTTAAATAACTCTTTTGGGACCAACAGTAGCCAACGTTAAGGGAAATGTAATTTACATAAGTACATAATAAAGTAGAAGTTATATAAGCTGTATGATTTTTTTCATAGATGTATTTATTATACATATAAATTGGACATTTGACAGTATAAATTGGATTGGATTCTAGATATATATATTGGGTCTTTAATCTATCGTTAATGATCGTCCTCATTTTTGTTTTTGACCGACTTGAAACAAAAGGAGAAGGTATACAATTCGGTTGTATGTTTGCTTTTTTTTATATATCTGTTGGCACGTTTTGCATAGTAAACGTACTCCGATTTAGGCGATTTTTGTTTCATTTGTAAGAGGAGGGTTGAGAAATGGTCCCATATTGAGAAAAATTAAATCCAAATCTCCTTCCCTCCAGAAACCGCCCCCAAAGGGGGTGGAGGGGGCAATTTTTCTTGAAAATTGAAAATCCGAGACGACAGAATTAATGAAAAATCCATATCCGGAAATGTTTAAATTGGAAATTTTAAGAAATAATCATACGTTTCCGCGCTATAGTCTGAAATATGTGGTTCAGCTATGTGGATGGGGTAATTTTTTCCGAAAATCGAAAATTGGCGATTTGAAAATTAGAAAGGAGACCATATCCAGAAACGTTTAAATTGAACATTTTTTCAAAAGAGTTACGGTTTCCAAGTTTCGCAATGGTAAAGTCTGCAATATATGATATGCGTATTTCCGCTATGTGGAAAGTAATTTTTTTCGAAAATTGAAAATATGACACGGCCAAATTGAAGAAAAGATTATATGTAGCAACATTTAAATTGAGTTACGGTTTTCGAGTTACAGCAGTAAAGTCTGAAATATGTATATTTGCGCCGCGATGTTTTTAGATCTCTGAATAATAAATAACAAGTACAAGCTAAACCTACCTATAACTTTTAGGGTATTAGTGAACGTTCAACAATTTTCGTGGCTAATGTTACACTCAAAAATGTGAAATAAATATTAAAAAAAAAAATTGGACCGACTATTAGTTGTTGAAAAATACAAAATAATATTAATTCTATTGGTGCTGGTAATTTTGAAGTTGTGCCGTTGTAGTTTGTTGAACCAGCACCAATAGAATTAATATTAATCATTGAACGTACACCCAAGAAGATAATACGTTGCTTATACTTATTCAGAGATTTCAAAAATATACATATTTCAGATTTTCCCACAGCCGTAATTCGAAAACTGTAAGTAGATTTTTTTGAAAACTTTCTAATTTAAATATTACTACAAATAATCTCTTCTTTAATTTGGCCGTTTTATATTTTCAATTTTATAAAAAAATTAACCCCAACACATAGGTAGATACCGAAGACACATATTTCAGACTTTGCCACTGCTATAACTTGGAAACCTATGATTTTTTTATGATATGATCCCTTCTTTAATTTTGTCTTCTCAAATTTTCGAGTTTCGAAAAAAAAACAGCTCTCTCCCCACCCACCACTTTGGAAGATATTTTTTTTTGAGGAAGGACATGTTGATTTTTTTCCAAGAGAGTCCAACTCTCAATAATCCTCTGTCAAATGAAAAAAGTATCTTGAAAATCGTGAAAAACAAACAAACAATCGAATTTTATACCTCCTCCATTTTCGGTTGAAACGACAAAACAATCAAATTTAACCTGTTTGTATCCTCCTTCATATTTCAAAGTCGGTTAAACAAAATCGAAAGAAAATCCTATTGCGATTTATTGTTCCCTCTGATAAATCTTCATGCCCTTAACTTATTAATCATCACATTCATATGTAAATATTTTAAATGTCATGCCATTTCATATTGCATCACTCAAATCAAATTCAATAATTTATTATCAACTCAATCAGAATTTAATCAGAAAACATTTTCATGTTCCATCATCCGAAAAAGGTTATCTTGTTTTTTTTTTCATAAGGACACGATTCAAGAATATAAATGTATAATTTTCATTTTAGCTAAGCGCCAAGAAGTAGTGCCATAATAGGGACACATCAATCTCAGTATTATATCTGCCATCTGAATCAGTAGTACCCAAATACAGGGTGAGCCATAAACAGAGCTGATCGATTTGTTTTTTGATCGACCTCCGAAACGTGCAATGATTTTGATAATTCAATTAAATTGAAACAAACAAAACAATGCAAAGCAAGAACTAAAAATTCACACCAGTGACATAGCAACTGAAAGTTTGCAGAGAAATTTAAATTTTAAAATGTAATGTACGGGGTTTAAATGTGGTGGAGTCAAAAATACCGAAAAAAGTATCCCCTCAAATCAAAAAGCTAAGGGAGGGTCCTGCTTTTTCCTAGAATAATGACACCCGTCCTGAAAATGGCTCTGTTTCGTTTTCGATTGACCACCCTATATATGAACAATACAGGTTCATTTGCTTACGGTATACCCTGTATAATCAATATACTCAAATAAATAATGTATCAGCCATCAGATGAAAGAAGACAAACATTTTCGTGAGAAAATTTTATGATTGAGGGCGGGCGGTCCAATTTAATAACATCATGACAACATATAAATGTTATTATTTTTATTATTATTATTATTATTATTATTATTATTATCGATTATATCAATCTTTGCATCTCGTAATACAAAAGATTTTTATAATAGCATAGATATATATATATGTTATATACGTGACGACGACTTTTAAAGGGGAATATGGATACAGGGACGGGGGGTGGGGAATTTATTTTGGAGCTCAGGCAGACGCAAAGTCAGCATTTCTTATCATCCAATTTTGACCGACTTCGAAAAAAGGAGGAGGTGTACAATTCTTTTTTTAGGTACTTATGGGTGTTCGCGCGTTTTGCATAGTAAACGTGCTCCGATTTTGATGATTTTCAATTGTTTTAGAGTTTAGAAATGGTAAAATATTTAGAAAAACTCCGAAATCGCCTTCCCTCCAAAAACCGCCCTTGGTGGTGGTGGAGAAGGCAAATTTTCTCGAAAATCTGAGACTGCAGATTAAAGATGGGGTCATATCCGAAGACGGTTAAATTGAACATTTTTTCAAAAGAGTTACGGTTTTCGAGTTATTGCTCAGTGGAGGGGGCAATTTTTTTCGAGACGGCCAAATTAAAGAAAAGATTATACAGGGTGAGTTTTTAGTGTCGAAAAATCAGTTATTACAGGAAAAAACGAAAAAAAGTTTTTTACAAAAAATGTAGGCACCATCAATTTTCATATTTTGAAATTAATTAGAAATTTACAGGATGTCCTACAACATGGTGACAGATCATTCTTATGTTTTTTTTTTAATGGAAAACTCTATATTTTATATAAAATTCGGAATCGACTTTTTTTCGCAATTACATTAATACAAACTCATACTGGGTTATATAGAGGGGCTCAACAGAAAAATTACTATTATTATTACTTAAATGATAAAATTATGTAAATTTGGTCCATTTGTCAATTATTTTTACTTTTATTTTGTTGTAATTATGACTTATTTTTATAGTATTGCGGAAGTTGTGTACAGGGAATGTCAAAACAGGAATACAGTATTAAACTTTTTTTAAAATTTACCCTGTATTTTATATCATCTACAAAAAGATCAGTCAAATTGTGTAAGTGGAAATGACACACTATTGAAAAAACTAAAATATTTTTTACAAAAAATTGGACCGACTTTATAAGTTGTTGCACTGAAAAATACAAAATAATATTAATTCTATTGGTGCTGGTTCTTTTGGAGTTGGTGCCTACAACAACAAACTACAACGGCACAACGTCAAAATTACCAGCACCAATAGAATTAATATTATTTTGTATTTTTCAGTGCAACAACTGATGAAAGTCGGTCCAATATTTGGTAAAAAATATTTATTTCACATTTTTGAGTGTAACATTAGTCATGAAAATTGTTGAACGTTCACTAATACCCAAAAAGTTATAGGTAGGTTTAGCTTTTACTTGTTATTTATTATTCAGAGATCTCAAAACATCGCGGTGCAAATATATATATTTCAGACTTTACTGCTGTAACTCGAAAATCTTAACTCAATTTAAATGTTGCTACATATAATCTTTTCTTTAATTTGGCCGTGTCATATTTTCAATTTTCGAAAAAAATTGCTCTTCCACATAGCGGAAATACGCATATCACATATTTCAGACTTTACCATTGTGAAACTCGGAAACCGTAACTCTTTTGAAAAAATGTTCAATTTGAATGTTTCCGGATATGGCCCCCTTTCTAATTTTCAAATCTCAAATTTTCGATTTTCGGAAAAATTTGCCCCTTCCACATAGCTAAAACACATATTTCAGACTATAGCGTTGAAACGTATGATTATTTTTAAAAATGTCCCATTTAAACATTTCCGGATATGGAAATTTTCATTAATTCTGTCGTGTCGGATTTTCAATTTTCGAGAAAAATTGCCCCCTCCACCCCTTTGGGGGCGGTTTTTTGGAGGGAAGAAGATTTTGGATTTTATTTTTCTCAATATGAGACCATTTCTCAACTCTCGTCTTTGAAATGAAACAAAAATCGTCTAAATCGGAGTACGTTTACTGTGCAAAATGCACCAACAGCCATAAAAAAAGCAATCTTACAACCGAATTGTATACCGTCTCCTTTTTTTGAAGTCGGTCAATAAAAAAACTATAGCACAGAAGTTTTACTCTTGAAATATTTTCAACATTCCCTCTGATCTGTTATCGACATAAAGCATTCAATCAATTCCTAATATATTAAACAGTAGTTGTTGCTCAATTTAATTCAGTTGTTTCACAAGTAAAGACGTAAACTTATATCAAGATCACTCGATATATAAAATAATGGCTCTTATTAGGTACCTATACGTAGATCTTTGTCTCCAAAGGCTTCTACCGAGATTGTCCGATATATATAGATAGATTAAAAGGTAAAGACACAACAATACCATATCGCCGACGATCCTCTTACTTTATCTCCGGACATAATCTATCTAATAAAAAAAAATGGCGATAAAGTATAGAGAATATCACATTGGACCTTTGAAAATTATTTGTTGATAATGGCGTGGGTTTTTTTTCTCTTTATCCCACAAAGCATTTCTCGTTTTTTTCTGTTTTGTTTTCTCTCCATCGCATCGCTTTTCTGTGCAATAATATGTTTATAAAAAGAGAAGATACACAGTCTCTCCCATATAGTCACGATCTTCTTTGAAACTGTTTCTATGATATATATATATATATATATATATATATATATATATATATATATATATATATATATATATATATATATATATATATATATATATATAGATTGTTGTTCTATGGGCCCAATTAAGCGTGAACACTTCTGCTGCCGTGTGTTTGTTTGTTTCGCTTCCCATGTTATCTGATTTTTCCTTATTTTATAAGATTGCTGTGTCAAATTTGTTACCAAATACCGTCAAATCTCTATAACTCGAACCTCTATAAGTCGAACCACTCTCTAACTGGAACTTTTTCAGTGGTTCCTGTACATTCCCCAAGATTTCCATGTACTTTAATTTACCTCCATAATTCGAATTTCTATAACTCGAACACTTCTATAAATCTAACTCTCTATTTAAAGATTTATATCTTTTGTGAACGTTGTGACTTGATTTTTTATGTTTTGTGACTCAATATTTAATAAGTTATTAGATTGTTGAATAATTAACACCGATCAGCCAACACGTCTTGAAAATAGACCTTACATTCGCCATTTTTTACTATATTTATCAGAAATCGTTTGTGGAACACAAATATAATAAGGTAATCGTTTGGGACTCGCTATTGTTTTAGAAAACTCGAAAACTGGAACTCTATTGAAAAAAATGTTCAGTTTAAACTCTCATCTTTCGAATAAATCAAAAATCATCAAAATCGGAGCACGTTTATAATATAAAAATAAAATAAAAAATTATTAGCAGACATTCGAATTGTATACCTCGCTTCATGTATTCTCCAGATAACCGATGGCTGTGGAAAACCGGTCATTTAATAAAAATGTATTTCTCCAATTTCAAGACCTTACAATATAGGAAATGGATCGATGGTAATAATTTACACCCAACATTTTATTATTCCAATATTCCCACAAATCAAAATGATTGACAAGTTCTATGAATAAATAAATCTATATTGTGATTGTGGTTACCAGATTATATGATGCCCTCAAACTCTGACAACACCAACAACTGAACACGGAAAGAAATAGATCGAGAGATTTGTTGTTTCATCATTCTCGTTTGTTCTTACCCTTTTTTTTTTCTCTTCGTTTGTTCCGTCGTCTCTCTACTCTTCTTAGTGTCAAATAGGTTAAGGTACTCGAGGCGAAAAACGAATAAGAAATTTGTTGGACTCTACGAGGGGGATTGATGAAGTATTATTTCGGTAAATAATCTTGTTTTCCTAGAATATGATGAAAAGATTAGTCAGCTCCGAGCGTATGTTTTCCTATAAAATTTGAGTAATGTTTTCAAACTTTTTACGCTCAGTTGATTTTGAGATAAGTGGGCTGGGATTCTGTTGAAGAATGAACCGAAAAATGTATTTTGCTCTAGAATGAGCGTTGAAAATAACTCCTAGGAACCTTTCTAAAATAATCCTCTGAGAGCCTTTCGTCATCTTCTCTGAGGAATTCAATTATGCGAAAAGAAAATATCATCTTTGCTCGTTTGCAAATTCTGGCAAAAATCTTGCTCCTATGGAAAGAAAATACAAGTTGGCCATTCTTGTTGTTTGTCTTGATAAATGAACCATAAGTAATAGAGGCTGTTATGGCAAAAAGAAATTCAGCACATATTTACTCGTCTAAATGAATTGTAATCAATTTACTGATTGTTTGCTTCCCAATTGTCGAACCGGAGTCACGCTACACAAGCTGGCAACAGCATGTTTATAATATTTTTGTTAAAATATTTGTGTGATCCGATGTTTACATATTGAGGATATGCAATATTGGTAAACTTTGAAAATTCGTTCATATTTAAAATTAACTTTACGCAAGTGTTTTCCATTTTTCAAACTACAATACTATGGGTTAGGTTAGCTCACAGAATATGTATTTCTATTTTCGCTATAATAACAATCTGTCGTCTATCAATGGTACGGAATCCTTTGTGTGCAAGTTCGAGTAACATTTGGCATGTCGCATTTTTAAGGTGACTGTACCTTACTTACAAAAACGCCAACTAGGTATTTCATCGTTGGGAATCACGACCATTTTTTTTTGCTGTACTCGCCCGGCGGCAATTTTGATTTATTGACCATAATATGACCTATGACCCTATTATTGCCGCGGCATGACATCTCCGCGTCGCGTCGACATTTCTCTGTAGTGAAGAAAGTTTCACGAATTCCTCCGTCTATATATAAGACATCAAAACGAAGGGAAATTATCGCAAAAAAAATTACCTTCAGTTTGTAAAACGGAATAAGATTCTTATACATCCCATTCATAGTTTTGTAACCTGACGTTTCCTCTAAATGTAACTATCATGAACTTTTTTTTCTTATGGGAGCCATCTTGGAACTCCACAAATTTGAATAGCCCTATTTATTACCTTTTGATGATGTAATAAAGTTGCCCTTGCTGTCCGAAAAACCCGAGAAATTAAATAAATTACTTTTATAATGTAGTTGGCTTTGATTTTTACCATCGGTGACACGTAAATGACATTCTGTATTATTGTCAATTGCTCAGTCGTTGAAAATTGAGTTCTCCAATGAAGAAAAACGAGATATGATAAAACTTTATTACAAGAATGATAGAAACAGTATTAATACATTGAAAGTGTATCATCTTAAAATGTAGGTATCCCGAGAGACGAGAAACCCACAGATGTTTATTCAACTTATTGGATACACATTTATCTAAGCATGGTTCCTTTAGAAAACTCAGACTAAAACTGGAGACAGGATTGATGAAGAAACTAAAGAAATCATTATTAATGAAGTATAATTAATCTAAAGTTTTTCAAACGAGTCAAACCCATCGCAAATTCTGTCCATTAATTTGGACAAATTTGGTTGTGGTTGTCATTTCTCGGTATACATCTTAAGATATACTTCCAATGTATTTATTCACACAGTTTCTATTATTCGTGTAATAAAGTTTTATCATATCTCGTTTTTCATCATTGGAGAACTCCATTTTCAACGACTCAGCAATTGACAGTCATACGGAATGTCATTGACGTGTCACCGAATGGAACAATCAAAGCCAACTACTTTATGAAAGTAATTTATTTAATTTCTCGGATTATTAGGACAGCAAGGGCAACTTATGATACATCGTCAAAAAGGAGATAGAAAGGTCTATTCAAATGTGTGGAATGCCAGTACGGCTCCCATAAGAAAAAAAAGTTTTTGATATTTAGACATAGACGGAACGTCAGGGTACAAAACTATTAACACCATTGGAAAGAGTGAAAAAAGTGGCAATGTAAATGTGCTTTTTTAGAAATTTATTTAGAAATAAAGGCAGGAAAAAAATAAAACGATTTTCCGAAAATTCGTTTTTTCCGGATATCTCTGGAACTACTCGAAACTTTCTAAACGCAACTTTGCCCCAATTTAACCATCTTCGTATTCCGTAGAGTTTCCGAGATCCCAATGGTGAGAGTCGAATTTGAAATAGCCTGTATATATGAAAAAACTAAATATTGACATCTAGAAATATAATTTTATTAAACAACCACAATAATTATTCATAATAAAATAGGCCACCCAAGCATTACACACATATATATATATATATATATATATATATATATATATATATATATATATATATACACCTTAGTTACTTATTTATATATTATGAGCAAGTTTTAGTACCATATATGGGATTTCAAGAAAAACATCTATTGCCTATTGCACAAATATATCTATATATATTTATACAACACTGTCATATAGGTACATTTACTTATATTGAACAACTAAATTTCATAATTAACTTCAATTTATTTGCAAAGATCGGTAGGTACCTGTATTTATGTACAGGGTGTCCCATATTTTCGACAACAATTTTGTATAATGTCTTCATAACTGTTATTGCTAATATAGCAAAAGTAATAATTCACAAATCATATATGTAAAACCAAAATTTTCTTTTGCTCAAAAGATAGACATTTAATTTAAATAGATCTATAAATTCTTTATTAAAATTGATACATATTATTTTTAACATATTTTTTTTCTTTACAACTTTTTTTTTGAGTACCATGCCTTTTCCAGAATGAGTATACGGGGTCAGATGTGAAATTTCTCGAATGCAACTTAATTTTTCACGCACTTGTATATTCTGGTTTAAAAAAGATGTACTACAAATATACTATAATACTACCATAGTTCTGTAGGTATTATATTGTTTCTCAGAAGGTCATGAAATAAGCACCAGCTTGAATAAAAACAAGAAATTACATTTTAAAATTTTGTTTTTAAGTATTTGTAACTTAAATACAGTATAACCTCGATTATCCGAATAATTAATGGTAAGGGGAGGTCCTCCGAATAAGTGATATATCCAGATTACTGAATATTACTTTTATACAATTAAAACCCAGAATAATTCATAAAACATTTATTATTTAACACAAATGTAATAATTCTTCATAAAAAATAACAATAAAAATATATCAAAAACTTGAAACAGTTTGAATACATATTATCCTACTATATATACATAATCAAAAAACTTGAAGAAACAAATTCAAAATTATTTTTCTATTGAAAGTACAACAGGAAGCCCTTCAAATTTTTTTAACTCATAAAAAATGAACTCTGTTGATTAAAAAAACAAAAAATCAATATATGTGTTATTTTATCGTTGAAAAAAAATGCATTTCGTCGCATTCATAACGTGTAGTGGTTGTTTTTCTGCAAAGGCTTCATGATTTTTTTTTATTTTATTCTCCAACACACCCTTGCTGAAATGAGTAGATATATATAAATTCTTACGCCCTTATTGGAATAGCATAAGGTATGGGCTAGGCGCACCGCAACGTCTTGTTGAAATTGATTGTTAATTACTTGATTCAGAGAAATATGATCAATCATATCGAAAAGATTTGATTGAAGGATATCCGCAGAAAAATATAAACCACTGACAAAATTTTAATCTTCATGCATAATCATGAGAAAATGCAAAAATTGTGTTCTCGCTCATGGAAAATACTTGTTATGTGTATATTATTTCGCTATTTGCCAACATTTATACGGAGATACGCAACAAAAGTGTCGAAAATGGGACACCCTGTAGTACATTCGTACGCAATACGCTTCTGACATTTTATTCGTGGCGTCTAAATGGGTTTTCCTCTAGATAGACATTCTATAAAATGAAAGACAGCTCTCTAGTAGTAGATGTAAGTAGGTCATGTTAATGGAAAATAGAGCAAAATTTCGACATCTACCAAACAGAGACAAGATAATAGTGAGCAAGGTTAACATAACATCTTGTTACATACCTTTAATGAATGAATAAATGAATGAATTGATTGATTGATAGTTTCTTATAATACTGCCATACTACAGTTTGTTTCACGAATCATGACTATTGCGTGTAATCATCCACGAGCTACGTACATATCGCTATACGTCTCATCTCGCATCTCATTATCATGAAATTCTCTACTACTACGTTTGACGATCTAAGCTACGACATCAGTATGTCAAGCTTATGTCCTTTTATACAATGATAGGGCGCTGCACGTATGTCCGAAGGCAAATGCAATTTTTATTTCATAGGCGTCACAAAGTCATTGTGACATTTCAGATAATTCAGGTGCATAAATTTATATTTCATAACTCAAGCAATAAATTTGTATTTTGTGTGTCTGTTTTATTGTCGATAATAAATCTTTCATATTACGTTTGCTTATTTAATCAATCGATACATTTTTTCCTCTAATTATATGAACTTCCTTAAATGTCATATCTTAGCTCGAAATCGTTACGCCACTGATTGATTTACTCCCGTCAGTTGGATTGATCCATTTTTTCCATGTTTTCAAGGCAGACGCCAACATTCGTGAAACAAACTGTATGCGCCTTTTCAGGGTAAATGTCAACTTTTCCATCACTACCCGTCCATGGCTCGCAGCGACATTTACTACCACACATATCCATGGATATGGATAAAACTTGCAGATTATTATTATTTTTTTCATTTTGAAGAACTTTATCACCTAAAAAATCACATCGGATTGCAAGTGAAATATTATACAAGTTGATATTCGAACTCTCTGGGTCTTGAGTATCGTGAGTATATATGTTGTAATATGTTTGTCTGTCTGTGTGTTTGCTGAATCGGTGGCGGTGGCGGCACCCATTCCAAGTCGGGGTCATCTGTGCACCACAGGTCACTTGCAGGTCGTCGTATTCGTAGTGTGACCGTATAATATAGAAGAGGTAAGTATATTATGGAAGTAGAGAGAACCTTATCTCTGAAAAGAGGGCACATGCGCCCGCATTGAGCCTGTGTTTGTGGTTTTTATTTCGTCTTGATCTTTTCATCCTTTTTCGACGACACGCATCAGACACAACAAAAACACGTATACATCCCTACCTAAATGAATATTTTTTTACGAAAAATTGAACCGACTTTATTAGTTGGTGTACTGAAAAATAAACAAAATAATAATAATAATTCTATTGGTGCTGGTACTAGTGAAGTTGTGCAATAATTGTAGTACTAATACCAAAGAAGATAGTACTCATCCTATTACTTATGTACAAAGTGGGGACTTGAAATGGAACGCTGCTTATGTCATATGTCAAACCATATGTCAGAAATTTACTAAAAACTGATTTTTAACTATTTTATGAACAATTACATTAATAATAACATTAATGCTGGAATGTCACCTTCGAAGCGTGACAGTTGATAGAAATGTGCCCCATTAACCTGTTGGCACAGACCCAAGTCTGTAGTATCTTTAATTCTCAGAAAATGTTCATCTTCCAGTCCCTTCGGCAGTGGTTTTTGGTCGGAGAGAAGGAGATTTCGGATTTGCGTTTTTTTTGAGTATGAGACCAATTAATTAAATCAAAGGATTAAGAATTGATATGAGTTTCTAATAATTTATTCGGAAATTTTCGATGAAAATTTGTACATATCTAATATATTGCGACCCTTAAGGTATACATTAGCTATTTCATGGAAGGGTTAGCAGATTTCGGAACAAATTAGCAAAAAGGGGTTTTCAGAGTCGAGAAATCGATTGACGATACTTTCATATTTAATCGGGGTGACCCTCGAAGCCCACAATAGCTATTTCAAGAATGGCTCCGCAGATAAAAGTTTCAGTATGTTTAGTGTTTGGAGGTTGAGAAGTCGATTTGTGATACAGCTGAGTTTTGGTATATTTATCATTCAAATTACACATTCATATTTATTTCGAAATCTGTAACTTACGAATATGTGAACAATAAAAGCAGTATTTACCGATTGCAATACTTTTTAACAATTTTTTAATAAGTTTAAATATCCTATAAGCAACACAGTCGAATAGTATACATCCTGCATTTGGGAAGTCGGTCAAAAATGGATCATTTAACGCGATTAAATCATTTAATATCGAGATCTCGTTACGCTACACAGTCGGGTGAGCAACCGTATTATACAAAATCAGAGAATCAAAGAAAAACAAAAATAATGACCCCGCTAAAACACATAGAAATAAAGTACACACACTCAAATCGCTTTATTATATGAATAGCATAAACAAATACATATAAAGTTGCACCGTAAAAAGTAATGTTTATATTATTCGCGAGAAGGCGCGCGTGTGCGCATTTTAAAAATGCATGTCGATGGTAGGTACCTCATCGCATGCCCAACCATAACCAATCATATTGTAATTTATTGAATGTAATTAATTACAATGTGCAGAAACACGTTGTGCTATAAATGAACACAATGATGATAGCTCGTGTGTTCTCTTCATAATAATTACAGTTTTGATACATTTATGTAATAGCAACATTGAATTGAAATTTCCTTCAAACGAAATACAATAAGGAAGAAGGTTGTTTAGTGAGGTGTGTTATTTGATACCTATTTTTGACCGATGAACCAAACGGAGGAGATATTATACTATTCGACGGTTTGCATGTTTATTTTTCTGAGCTCGTTTCCGATTTAATGGTGTTTTCTGATAAAACACCCCAAAATAAGACGAAAATCAAGAATACAAATTTTCGAGTTTTTGTCTCCTTTTGGAGATATTGGCGCTTTTTGTTCCAGCAAACTTGCGGGATGCTGGAGCAAAAGGGGTTGTTGGGTGGGGAAAAACACACATGCAGAGGTATAAAGGAAGTCGTACTTACCAGAAATCACACTATGGAAACCGTCCCAACGAAGTATTTTCTTGGAAAATTCACATCAATCACTGTAAACACGTAAATTTCATCTTGCACTCCTTGACTTTTGTCTGCGTCTAGCCGCTATTATTGTCATATGTCATATTATTGTAGTTTTGAAATTTAAAATGGCTGAAACAAGAAATGACTTACGTTTCAAATGCTACACCGTTGGCTCTATATCTATAAGGTTGAAAACATAGAATGAAGTACGCGTCTTGTAGCGCATCTAGCGAATAACAACAGTGTTAAATTCTGGAATATGTGTATTTCCCTGAATAAGTATAAGCAACGTATTATCTTCGGTGGTGAACGTTGAATAATTTTGATGACCGTGATGTTACACTCAAAATCGTGAAATAAATATTTTTTACCAAAAATTGGACTTTGTTAGTTGTTGCACTGAAAAATTAATAAATATTATTTCTATTAGTTTTCAATATATTATACAAGGTTGGGCAATATGAGCGGAACACCTGATTTTTGGTTTAATTATAAGTGGTAGGAAAATTTCGTATTAAGTAATTTCATCATTTCTTCGCAAAACTGAATTCCTTTATCAGGATCATCTTCATTCGTTCACAACTGGGAATATTTTCTACCACTTAAATTTCGAGAAACTGTTGACTTCGAAATTTGATAAATTCTGCCAGTAAATGTGGCATTAAACAAATCGGCACCTTCTTGTAATGTTCTTTTTCAATTTCCAAATCCAATATCCAAATATAAATACGGAGTGAGCCAGTTTAAATATTATCCGATGACGTCATATCTAGAGAAATATGACGTAAACGAAAAATCTGCAAACACCGCTAAATAGTACATAAAATATACAAAAAAAAATTCTAATCAGGTCAAATCTTTGTACGTATTAAGCCATAAATCAGGTGTTTCGCTCATTTTGCCCAACCCTGTATAAATTATATTATGTACTATTATTATAGGTATATCACATCTAGGGTAACTCGGAAGTAAATATTATTTTATGACACGTTTATATCTTTTTACATGCATGATCTAGATTTCTAGATACATGATCGTCCAATAACAATTCAAAAACTATATACATAAGACTGTTGTTGTCATACTAAGTTGAAGATCGTGATTTGAAAACCAAACATATAATATAAAACATATCACGTTTATGATGATTTCATTTTACATGTATCTCCAAGTCTGGTCTGGTTGCTTCTCCCCCCCCCCCAACTCCCCTCTTGGTGGGAGAAAATCATATAACAATAACTTCTTCGCCATGTTTAACCTATTATTATTATTATTATTATTATGATTCACATTTTTTTGTTTCTATATATAATTTACCATATAAGCTGTATATTATACAGGGTATTTTATAATATATGCGCAGGACTTGAGGATGTGATAGCTCGCCCAAAAATATGAAATAAAGTTTATATTAACTTACCCTCTAAAATGCACCATTTTCGAAATACCGGGTTTTGAAACTGCAAAAAAAATGTTTCTTGTGAATATGTTCGGAATTGTTTATCGTACAGAAAACAGCTTCTGTAAGCATTATCCACTCATAATAAGCTAAGTTTTGAGTCAGGAAAAATGTTTGGTTGTGTCATAATTGGTGAAGATTTTGAAGGAGTTGTGGGTGTTTTTTCTCCACAATATCTACGCCAATGGAAAAATTACGGTTCTGAGACGCTAATGTTTTCTACACAAAAAAGGTATTTCTGGCCATGAGCTCTAAAGTTGACCATTTTCGAGCAAAATCAACTTTTATGTTGAAAAAACACAATAATTTTTTTGAAAAACAATCGAAATTGAGAAAAAAAAATATTTTCTGAGAATATCTTTGGAACTGTACTGTGGTACAGCGCTCATCTCTTGCACACATTTTAGACTCATAAATATCCTTATTTTAAGGTGCAGACAATTTTTTTGAAAAAAAGTCATTGGCGTGGATGTAGGTAATATTTTGTATTTAAATCCCTCTAACTTCTACGCCACTGGACAAAAAAGGTTTTGTTTAATTGCTTAGAATCGCCAATGTTTTATTAGGAAAAAAGGTAATCTTGATCTATTGCTCTAAAGTGATGCTTTTTCGAGAAAAAGGTTATTTTATGATAATAATAATAATAATAATAATAATCTTTATTCAGGTTAACATACAAATCTTGATTGAAAAATAGTATGCTAATAGATTGTCTGACTTAATAAAGTCCAACAATCCCCTACCGAGATGCAAATAGCATCTGTGTGTAGACCTGAACTTAATAATGTATTAAAATCTACAAGCTTAACATAATCTAATTATACATATTAATATACAATAAATAAACAAATAATAAAATTAAAATGCAACAAAACTATAAATACAACTACAAATGTAAAGAAAGACACATGATATAGAAAGTATTAAATATTAAAACAGATTTTTTAAGTAATATAACAATATCTATGTATATTATAACTTCAAATTATTTAAAATCCAACTCTTAATATGAAATTTAATACGCCCTCTAGAGAAGTTTATTTTTTTTAGATTGTTATCTAATCTATTATAGACAAGTTTGGATCGATATAAACTAGTTTTTTGACCAATATTTAATTTAGTTTTACTTACTGTAAGCGATTTGTGTCTAGAAAATAAACATGATTCAGCAATAGTATACTCTTCCCGTAGATTACAATAATTATTTATTAGTGCTTCCAAAATATATTTTTGATTGATGTTCAGCAATCGTGTCTCACTAAAAAGGTTGTGTTGTTTACCAAAAGTTAAAATTTTGATAGCACGCTTTTGTATTCTTACTATCGGCCCTAATGTATTTGAATAAGCTGAACCCCAACAAATAATTCCATAAAATAGGACGCTACAGAACAAAGCATGGT
Organism: Crioceris asparagi; assembly: GCA_958507055.1. Classification (NCBI taxonomy): domain Eukaryota; kingdom Metazoa; phylum Arthropoda; class Insecta; order Coleoptera; family Chrysomelidae; genus Crioceris; species Crioceris asparagi. The sequence continues at coordinate 130,974,076 of OY293826.1, forward strand.
ATAATTTTAATAAATCATTTTTTTCAAGAATATATCTCATTAAAAACATATTTTTTTTATTTTGTTAAAATATTATGTTTGTGTTCATAAACTAGTTCCTAGATGTGGAAACCAGACTAATGTTAATAATTTCATTTGAAAAATAAAAAAAAAACAATAATTTAGTTATTCCTTTGTTTTAAGTTTTCACTTCTGTCAGCAGTCCTTATCACTGCGTCTGTTTTTTTTCTTCTGTAAGTAGTATACCTCTTACTTTATGATCACGCTGTATACATTAAATGGAAAATTAAAGTAATTGAACATTTAATACATTGTGTAATAATTGTGATATCTTTATGCAGTGAAAGAAACTCCCATCTCATTTTTCTGTGTTGGTTGGTTGGTAACGCGATTATTTGGTGGGCGATTTTTTTCTTCTTCTTTAATATAGGTAGGTATCTTTTACATTGTAAAGAAAAAACATTTTTTCAGTGCTGTAACTTAGCAGCTCAACAGGGGGTAAGTACCTCTATAGCCTTTTTTGCGCAACACGGAAAAAAATAATCGACCGGTTTAAATATATAAGATCATCGCCGCTCACTCAATAATATCAACATCAACGGGGTCGTCAAAAGGCAATTATGTATATAATATATACTTTTTTTTTAACTTCAACTTGTCAACAAGCCAAGAAAATTATAGTGTAATTTGCTTCCAAAAATATATAGTCCAGGCAGTTGAGATGTAATTTCACACTGAAAAATAAAAAAAAAATATCGAAGAGATGAGAAACTTTGAACAGACGGAGCTGTCTAGATTTGAATTTGCAGAATAGCAAAAAATTGTATGTTTTGCTCTTTGACCGAATTTAGAAAAAGGAGGAGGTATAAAATTCGGTTGTATGTTTGCTTTTTTATGTATAGAAAACGCGCTCTGATTTTGATGATTTTTGATTTATTTGAAAGAGGAGAGTTGAAAAATGGTCCCATATTTAAAAAAAATCAAATCCAAAATTTCTTTACCTCTAAATTTTTCTCGAAAATGGAAAATCTGAGATGGCGGAATTAAAGATGAGACCATTTCATTGAATATTTTTTCAAAAGAGGTAGGTACGGTTTTCGATTGACAGTTAAAGTCTGAAATATGGTTAATATAAAATAAAACACACTGGTTTAGTTTTTGACCGACTTCAAAAAAAAAAAGAAGAAGGTATACATTCGGTTGTAAGATTGCTTTTTTATGGCTGTTCGCACGTTTTGCATAGTAAACGTACTCCGATTTAGACGATTTTTGTTTCATTTGAAAGAGGAGAGTTGAGAAATGGTCCCATATTTAGAAAAATCTAATCCAAAATCTCCTTCCCTCCAAAAATCGCCCCCAAAGGGATTGGAGGGAGCAATTTTTCTCGAAAATTGAAAATCCGAGACGATAGAATTAATGAAAATTCCATATCCGGAAATGTTTAGATTGGACATTTCTAAAAATAGTCAGACGTTTCCGCGCTACAGTCTGAAATATGTGTTTCAGCTAATGTAGAAGGGGAAAATTTTTCCGAAAATCGAAAATTCGAGTTTTGATAATTAGAAAGGGGAGCATATCCGGAAACGTTTAAATTCAACATTTTCTCAAAACAGTTACGGTTTCCGAGTTTCGCAATGGTAAAGTCTGAAATATGTGATACGAGTATTTCCGCTATGTGGAAGAGCATTTTTTTTCGAAAATTGAAAATATGACACGGCCAAATTAAAAAAAAGATTATATGTAGCAACATTTAAATTGAGTTACCGTTTTCGAGTTACAGCAGTGAAGTCTGAAATATGTATTTTTGCGCCACGATGTTTTGAGATCTCTGAATAATAAATAACAAGTACAAGCTATGATTAATGTTGTACTCAAAAATGTGAAATAAATATTTTTCACAACAAAATGGACCGACTTTATCAGTTGTTGCACTGAAAAATACAAAATAATATTAATTCTATTGGTGCTGGCAATTTTGAAGTTGTGCTGTTGTAGTTTGTTGTTGTAGGCACCAACTCCAAAAGGACCAGCACCAACAGAATAAATATTTTGTATTTTTCAGTGCAACAACTGATAAAGTCGGTCCAATTTTTTGTAAAAAATATTTATTCACTATATTTTCAACTTGAAACGTGATTCACCGACACAGCGGCTTCTTCAGATATGGTATTATATTATTTTATTACTGTTGGTTATTTATATAGGTAAGTACATAAAGATAATTACATAAATACATTGTAAATATAGTTATGTCGTATATAAATTTAACAATGTTAAGTTCTAATTGACAATTTAAAGGGTTCTGAGATTTTTTAAGTTTATTGATCTCCGATGATTCTAACAAATCAACCTGCCCTTTTGAAAAAAATTCAAATTAAACATTTCCAGCCATTTCGGATTTTCGATTTTCTATAACATATGCCCAAACCACCCCCTTTGGGGGCGGTTTTCGAATGGAAGGAGATTTGGGATTTGAGTTTTTTCGAATATGAACCATTTCTCAAGTCTCCTCTTTCAAATAAATCAAAAATCATCAAAATGCGACTACGTTTACTATATACAGCGCGCACAAACCAAAAGAAAAAAAAACACACAGTCGAATTGTATACGTCCTTCGTTTGGGTTGGTCGGTCAAAAAGGAACTAAACATAAGTTCACGAAAAAGTGAGGTTGAACGAATTGAGGATTTAGATGTGCAGTATATTTGCTATAGAAAAAATTAACAATTAACAATAACAACTGAACTTAATATATTGTACAAATTTATGGTTTAACTTTTGTTTTAAATGGCAAGTATTTGGGCGTTCTGGATGCAACTTTTCATGTATTGAATAATATATTCTTTTAAGTGAAAATGAAGACGAACTATTAAATTTTTTAAATAAACATTTTTCAATGAATTCCAAAAATTGTGAGAATTGCAGTAAATTTTAAACAAGTAACTATACCTTTAGATCAGTTTAATATCGCAAACGTTATATTGGCAGCTTTGACAACATTGAAACTGACCGTTTTTAAATGTCGAACCTACTGCACAAGTCAATCATCGCTTCGATTAACCTCACTTTCTCGCAAATTTATGTTTACTATTTTTATGCAATTTTTTTGCTAATTTTAAAGTTTTGTTAGCGTTTAATAGAATGCATGGATATGGCTATATAGTATTTGGAATTGAAAAGATACTTTCAAATCGAAATGTCCAGCTAAAAGTCATAAGTCCTAAGAACAACCTTCCTACCTATTTTTATTTTTAATGCCTAATACAAACTATCGTTTGTTTTCAAGGTAATATCAGTTCAAAAGCCTCTTCTGACTGGACTAACATGTACCTACTTTTGTCATATATATATTTTTTCTTTTATACATGCATTTGCATGTAAAGAGATGATATTTTCAGGAAAAAAAAGATTAAACTTGAAAGTAGTATTATTATAACGCTTTTATGCCATTTAATAAAATGGTTGTCCAATTCACTTCAAAGGAGAGAAGCGCGTTGGGAATTTAATTGCGATTATTGGTATATTAACAGGGCTAAGAATATTCTTGTTTTTCGATAAATTGAAATTTAAATGTACGATTAATTTAAAGTGAACGAGAAAGAAAAACCTGTATTTCCAAAAAAATATATATATCATAATGCTAAAAAGAGTACCTATGTACAGGGTGATTCATAAAGGTTCGACGTTATCAATGAAGATAGTACTTATCCTATTACCCATGCATATTCTTTGCTTGTAGTTGTTATTATTGAAATCTGAAAACATCGCTGTGGAAATACGCTCAAGTATTTTAGATGTTACCATTTTAACACCGATTTAACTCGAAAACCGTAACTCTAAGGGAAAAATGTTCATTATAAATGTTGCTACAAATAATTATCTCTTTCATGTAGTACCCACAGATTTTCAATATAGGTATATATTTGAGAATTTAACATGCCTCTATCTCTAAAACCGTAACCCTTTTGAAAAAATGTTAAATTTAAACGTTTCCGGATATTGTCCTATCATTAATATTATACCACCTCAGATTTTCGATTTTCGAGAAAATCTGCCCCCTCCACCTTTTCAGGGGCGGTTTTCGCAGGGAAGGTGATTTCGAATTTGCGTTTTTATGAATATGGGACCATTTATCAAGTCTCCTCTTTTAAATTATTCAAAAATCATCAAAATCGGAGTACACGCGCACGAACCAAAAAAAAGCAAACAGTCGAATTGTATACATCCTCTGTTTGGGGTTAGTCGCTCAAAAAGCGGGAATTTCTTTTTTTTTAAATAAACCTTTGAAGCTTTTTTGGATCTAGTTTTCAAGCTTCTTTTTTCATCAGTCCGTACAAATAACTATCAAAATATCATAAGAATACTCTGATCAAGTAGATCTTTTTACAAGAAATTCAACTCAAATTAAAATTAATGACTATACCTTATAGGAGAAATTTTTAATTATATTCTGGACCACAAACTTAATTTTTGACAGTGTATATCTTCCATTTGCTTTAGGATATATTAAACTGTATTAAAAAAAAGAACTTGCCTGCTTGATATGACAGCTATAGACAAAATTCAACAAATACATTATATTATTCAAATAAGTATTAGACCTCGACCTCTTAACTACAAACCTCAGTCTCAAATCATTAGTATACCTCCTTTTTTTCTTCCAATCAACTAAACACCGAATAAACGTTATTGATCATTATTATCACCTGAAAATAATTAATCGATTGTAAAATGAGCTTTTAAACCATAATGAAGACAAAAAAAAACATAACATTAGTGCGCGCCGAAAATGTATTCCACAATATATAGGTACTCAGTCGTACTTACCTACTACGAATTTGTAATCATTCCCAAAAATGTAACACGTTAGTTAACTCTATAAATGGTTACACACGCTTAAAAAATCTTATCTCTCCATAATCTTAATCGTATGACATGCCCAAATCTGTGTTGATGCACAAAAGAAAAGATTATTATTATTATTATTATTATTATTATTGAAGTTGATAGATAAGTAGTATTGGGGAATGATGATGATGATGATCGAAGAGATCGAAAAGATCTCGACTTGTTTGTATTATATAAAAAAAAAAAAGCACACAATCGAATTGTATACCTCCTCCTTTTGGGAAGTCGGTCAAAAATAGCTGCAGCAGAGAGTAACCTTTATTTGTTATTATGGGTCAGCAGACAAGTATGAGTCAAAAGTGTAGTTAGTATATATGTAAGTAGGTTCTACAAGCGGCTAAAAGTGGAAAAAAAAAAATAATCCTCAGTAGTTTTATGTTGCTGATATCGTTGAGAATTAAATTGATCTTATTATTGCTCAATAGAGAGACAGAAAGACTCTCAATATAAGGTATGGCGCCTGTCTCAGAGAGGCCAAGTTGTATGTATATATGTATACACCGCGTGATTATTATAGTATATACTTTCGAATTATACACACACATATATATTATGTGTGTTTAAATGTATGTATGTACAGGGTAATGCAAAAGCTTGAATGGGAGATAGGTGTGTAAGGCGTTAATTTGCAATGCTACTAAAATCTTGAAACATACAATATCATATACAGTCTATTTCAAATTCGACGCTCACTTTTGGGATCTCGGAAACTATAGGGAATACGAAGATGGTTAAATTGGGGCCAAGTTGCGCACTTATGTACTCAATTATACGCCGTTTAGAAAGTTTGAAAATTTAGTCTTTCCGGAGATATCCGAATTTTCGGAAAATCATTTTTTTTCCTGGCTTTAATTCTTAATGAATTTCTAAATAAATAACACATTTACGTTGCCACTTTTTCACTCTTTCTCCAATGGCGTTAATAGTTTTGTAACATGACGTTTCACATAATATGTGTATATACACATATTTTAAATTTTACCACTTACACAATTTAAATAATGCTACATATAATTTCTTCTTTGATTTGGCCGTCTCATATTTTCAATCTTCAAAAAAAATGCCTTTTCCACATAGCGAAAATACACATATTTGAGTCTATACCATTGCTGTAACTCGAAAACCGTAACTATTTAAAAAAAAAACTCAATTTAGACGTTTCCAGATATGGTCTCATCTTTAATTCTGCCGTGTTACATTTTCGATTTTCGCGAAAAATTGCCCCCTCCACTACCTTCGGAGGTGGTTTTTGGAGGAAAGGCGATTTTGGATTTGAGTTTTTCTCATTATCGGACCATTTCCTAATACTCTTCTTTTAAATGAATCAAAATATTTTTACAAAAAATTGGACCGACTTTATTAGTTGGTGCACTGAAAAGTATAAAATAATATTAATTCTATTGGTGCTGTTACTTTTGAAGTTGTGCAGTTGCAGGTAGATTGGTAACTTTTGGCACCAACTTCACAAGTACCAGCCCCAATAGAATTAATATTATTTTATACTTTTCAGTGCACCAACTAATAAAGTCGGTCCAATTTTTTGTAAAAAATATTTATTTCACACTTTTGAGTGTAACATTAGTCACGAAAATCGTTGAACGTTCACTAATACCAATGAAGATAGTACTTATTCTATTACCCACGTATATTCCTTGCTTGTAGTTGTTATTATTGAGATCTCAGAACATCGCTGCGGAAATACGCTTGAATATTTTAGTTGTTACCATTTTAACACCGATTTTACTCGAAAACCGTAACTCTAAGGGAAAAATGTTCAGTATAAATGTTGCCACAAATAATTATGTCTTTCATGTACTGCAAACAGATTTTCAATTTTCGACAGAAATCGCCCTCTCCACATAGCGAAAATAGGTATATTTGAGAATTTAAAATGTCTCTATGTCGAAAACCGTTACTCTTTTGAAAAAATTTTCCATTTAAACGTTTCCGGATATTGTCCTATCTGTAATTATATCAACGCAGATTTTCAATTTTCGACAAAATTTGCCCCCTCCACCCCCTTCGGGGGCGGTTTTCGGAGGGAACGAGATGTCGGATTCCCGTTTTTATGAATATGGGACCATTTCTCAAGCCTCCTCTTTCAAATGAATCAAAAATCATCAAAATCGGAGTACGTTTACTATATGAAAGGCGCGCACAAACCAAAAAAAAAAAAAAAAAAAAAAAAAAAAAAAAAAAAAAAAAAGCACACAATCGAATTGTATACCTCCTCCTTTTGGGAAGTCGGTCAAAAAATCATCAAAATCGAAGCACTTTTTACTATGCCAAACAGCCGTACAGAAAAATACGTTCTCCATTTTTTTTAAGTCGCTCAAAAAGGAAAATATTCACTGTTAACCATCGAAATAATTTTAAATACAAGTGCCAACTTAAAAGTCTTGCAAAATAAATCAACAATTTATATAACAATCTGCTTTCCTCAAATAATGTTCCAACCTCGAAAATATCCATCAACCGAGAGGATCACCCTGTACAAATTTATAAAATACACTTACTTATATGGACACCTTTCATAGCCATCTATGACAATAAATACATAAATGTTCGATTTAAAAAAACACGATTCAATATCTTGAAAGAACGCCAGAAAAAAAATCCTTGTATCCTTTTATTTATGTTGTAATTCTTTTCTACATAGATTTTATTTTATTATTAATAAATCATAAACAAATATACGTAGTAGCAAATTTATTATAATAATTATAATAATTGCAATTCATTATCTCGATGATTCGATATCATATTATTTTGCCAAAAAACAAAAAAGTTGTTGTACCTTAAGTCTTTCACAATCAATCAATGATTTTACAACACCATCGTCTCTTCGACAGTGCGGTGTCCCGAGTCAAAACTTTCACAAATCAAAAAAAAAAAAAAACGAACAAACTCACCAAATAAGGTACACACAATATATTATATCGAAAAATTTGTACATCCATCCTCTTGTGCTTATATGGTGCTTAAATGAATTTCTTTTTTAAGCACACGACATTTTAATAAATAATATTGATGTTTGTGACACAATGGCCGCAATTTGATCCCAGGTTTTATTAAGGCGCCATACAGCCTCTTTCAAATGCGACGCTCACACCATTGGAATCTATGAAACTATAGGGAATGCGAAGATGGTGAAATTGGGGCAAAGTTACGCATTTATGTACTCAACAATGCGCCGCTTAGAAATTTTCGAGTAGTTCCGGAGATATCCGGAAAAAACGAATTTTCGGAAAATCGTTTTATTTTTTTCTGCCTTTATTTCTAAATAAAAAGCCCATTTACATTGCCACTTTTTTTCACTCTTTCCAATGGTGTTAATAGTTTTGTAACCTGACGTTCCGTCTATGTCTAAATATCATGAACTTTTTTTTCTTCTAGGGAGCCGTAATGGCATTCCACAAATTTGAATAGACCTTTCTATCTCCTTTTTGACGATGTATCGTAAGTTGCCCTTGCTGTCCTAATAATCCGAGAAATTAAATAAATTACTTTCATAAAGTAGTTGGCTTTGATTGTTCCATTCGGTGACACGTCAATGACATTCTTTATGACTTTCAATTGCTGAGTCGTTGAAAATGGAATTCTCCAATGAATGATTTCGAGATACAAAACGCAACTAGCGTTGTGTTTAGCGAAACCAATCGAAACCTGCCGAACCTTCAAACGCACTCAGAACTTTGACACTCGGTCATCAAAACGCTTCGCCGCTTCGTGTGTTTCCATCCCGGAACCACAATAAGCTAAGAGCAAGGCGTTCCCGCAGCTTGAGCAGCGTATACCATATAACCTAACCTATAATATGTATAATGCTTTGCTGTTTCAACGATATATGGTAATTGACAGCAATAGTGATTACAGTGATGAAAAATGTCCATACTCCATATCATATATTATATAATACTTTGCTCTCTTCTCATTGTTATATGCTCAGCATGAAGTGGTCTCTGAAATATATATATATATAAGTATATGATGATCGATATTATTGCAAGAAATGCCGCCTCCATTGTATTGTTATGAAGCAGTAAACACTGGCAGCCCCTTAATGTACTTTACTATATAGTAGTGATGATATGATGAAGGCGATGGTAAGCAAAAGAAAAGTGCCGAACAGTAAGAGAGGAGCCTACTTCTCTTGTCCTCCTCGTTCTCCTCTTCAAAACAATACAATAACTCAATCGGCCATATTTCACATCTATATGCCCATACCACGCTATAATACAAGGTGATACTCGTTACATATTAACTGAAAAGAAGAGAAAGGCGATTAAAAGTTAATTTTCTTTGATATTAGAAATTATCTTCTCAATGAGAAGATTGATGGCCACTTATTTTTAACCATCCTTATTATTTAAATAGGCACTTGTCATCTTTGCATCCCGTCAAAACTCACATCAGCGTGTCCTGAAACGATTGCCAGGTTTAAACAATATCGCAACGAGTCTGGGATACAGAGTGACGCCCATCGTGAGGAGGTGTGTCGTCGGAATCGTCAGAAGGCGGAGCATGTTGATGACAAGTCAGTATTTGGACGTTAGTGCCCCCACCCACACTGGTTGCATACCGCTATTGGTTCACGATACACGCCACGGCTATAATTATATCTAGTGAGTTCGCGCGGTATTAGTTGGAGTGTTCGGGACATTAGGAAGATGTTTCCTGGAAGCTTCTAGATGGTGAAGGCTTGAGTACAATATATATTAGAGAGGATTTAATCAAATTGAATCAGAATTGGTTCATCTATATTAGAGTTACTACTAAAGTTTTTAATATATCTACCCCGTCTGTTTGCGTGGAAGATAAACAAGAGGTCTTCTTCTAGCTCTGTACTCTCACAATACATAGGTATATGTAAATAGATATAAGTATACTTACATTCATAGAACAGTGTGAAGTGTCGGAATGGCAATAAATGCTATCGTCGCTAGGTATGCAAATATCAGTCAGTAATAATAATAATAATAATGGCAATAAGATAAATCAACAATATATATATTCAAATCAAAGTTTTGTTTATTATATTATATTATGTAGATATTATACGAAGATGTACGAATACAACTGGACATTTTATATCTGTTGCTATGACAACGCGCCAAGAAGGCATGGCAAAAACTTTACGAGATTTAGATTGGCATAGGTGATTCGGATAGAAAGATATGCTGTTGATAAAAGTGTAAGCATGTATGGTATAATGTACATGTCTTGTTGTTTATGGCTAGATAAATGTGGGTTTTGTATAGTAAACGTGCCCCGATTTTGATGATTTTTTTTAAATTATTTTGCAAGAGGAGAGTTGAGAAATGGTCCCCCCATATATAGAAAAACTGAAACTCGAAATCTCGAAACCACCCCAGAAGGAGGTGGATGGGCAATTCTTCTTAAAAATCTGAGACGGCATGATTAACGATGAGATTATATGTGGAAACGTTTATTATTTTGTATTTTCCAGTGTACCAACTAATAAATTAGCTACTATTTTTTGTAGAAAAGTATTTTATATCATTTTTAAATAATAAATCAACAGATTTTTATTTCGATAGGTTACAATATAATCTTCTTGGATTATAATAATGCTGCGAAGTAATTACAATTTTTTCTTAATTGAAATATCTGAATTAATTTCAAGCTATAGTCTATACGGTAAAAAAAATCTATGAATTATTCAATATTCGAATATAAAATCAAATCTTTGAATTACAATTATTGTAAAATTGTTTGAATTCCATTTACAGAAGTCAGTGATTATTGTCTCTTAGAAATATGAGGATTTATTATATTATGTACATAATTTTTATTCATAAATTAATCTTATGTTGATAATTCTGAATTCTTAATTTTAATTCTTGAACCTAAATTAAGTACATAGATTTTAAGTCTATCTTTTTATTCTCGAATTTAAAATTCGTACATAATGAGAATTCGGCAATGCTATGAACATTATAGGATTAAGAAGTGTTGCCGTCTTCCATTATGTACATAATTTTAATTAATGAATTAAAATTGTTTTCAAAAAATTAATCCGAGAATAAAGATACAAGGTTTAAAATTATGCACATAATTCTAATATAAATATAACTCTCAAATAGGAATACAAAATTGAGAATTAATATTATGTACATAATTTTAATTCTAGAATAAAACTTCACGAATTAAAATTACACACATAATTCGAATAAAATTATTATTTTAAAAGTATTAAAAAAATTAGACATACAAGTTTAATTTTTTATTATTTTTTACTATAAATATATAAAATATATATAAATATATATAAATAAAACGGAATTAATACCAAAAAGAATTTTAAAAAAGGGTCAAATGATTATAATTTGAGAATATAATAATAATTTTCTGAATTTAAATTCTATTACCGAGCAATACAAATCTTTTATTTACACTTTTTCCATGATTGACTTTAATTTCTTTCAATTACAATTATGCTTTCATATAAACTGTAATATATGTTTGTGGACATGAATTTCCTCATTGATTGATCAATTCACTAAATAACAAAATGGACCAGTTCATTTTACTTCCGTATCAACATTTTAATTTCCATACAAGCCAATATAACAAACGCTTTCTTTTATTTGAAATGTCAATTGTCACGTCACAGTTTAAATAGTCCATGCTTTCAATTCAAGCATTATCTGTACATGCGGTTAACCCATGAATTCACGGGTTTCACCATATAGAGGCGTTGTAATAAAACAATAGACAACTTCGTCGGTGCTGAACGCATCAGTGTTGTCGATCGTACCCTATATAAATATTTTTTTACAAAAAATTGGACCGACTTTATTAGTTGTTGCACTGAAAAATACAAAATAATATTAATTCTATTGGCACTGGTTCTTTTGGAGTTGGTGCTTACAACAACAAACTACAACGGCGAGTTTGATTTTTTTTATATATGTGGGTTTTGATATGATAAAGGTTCGGAAAAGAAAAGTGACCACAGTCTAAAGCATTTCACTTATACAATAATAGATTCTCAAGACAACATAAACCTCAAGTAACATTTTAAATCGTGCCATCGTTTTGAACTTTTATGAATACAAACTACCTTCATTGATTTCCACCTACAGATCGAAATCTGCGCTCTCTTCCAATCGAAGAAAACAACAACAACAAAAAATAAAGACCTCTTTCACACAGAGATACCACAAACTTAGGTAGGTACATACAGATTTAGTTTTTTTTTTTTATTTGCAATCGTTTAAATCAGTATGAAAAATTAGTCTGGCCAGAGTGAACGAGAGTCAGACAGACAGACACGTACGTATGTATGTAGGTGTGTTGTCTGAGAAATGGTTCAAGTTGCAGCAAATAATAATAATAACGAGTCCACGAGACTTCTTTGAAAGTTGAGAGAGAAGAAGAAAATAGGCTACCGTAGGATAAAAAAAAAGAATATAAAGAACCATATAGTTTAACTGATTCATGAGATTGATGTGGGGCTGGTGTGTTCTGTAAAAGTACCTACACATAGGTACCAAAGCCAAGGTTATGCTGCGTACGTAAATGTATTCCACCATTAAAGCCCATGCAAAACGGAAAGGCGCCAATTATAGCACCACCTTATAAATCTGTTCCACGTAACACGTAATATAATATAATATATTTATACATATACAGCGTTGGGATAAAGTATGGAACCAAGTAAATATCTTTAAAACCAAAAGAACTATATATTTATTATGAAAATTTGCTGGCAAATTTTGAAAGACCTTGTTATTCCGAATTTGTACGTTGTTTAGTTTAGTGGAAAAAAACAATAATTAAAGAATAGGTAACGTTATGCACTTTAGGCTAATGAGAATAATAATTCAGACAAAATCACTTCAAAAATGTTCAACATGCTCGCGCCATTCACCACCTGATAATATGCAAACAATAAAAAATACATAAGTGTTACTATTTTCAAGACTTCTCCACGTATTAGTTCACATTCATCAATAATTATTTGTCTCAATTCCTGCAAGCATATTGTTCGCCTAACATAAACACGTGATTTGAGATTTTAGCCGAAAAAAAATCGAATGGGTTAAGGTCTGGAGAACGAGCAGGCTCTCTTTATGAATCATCCACGTTAAATCCATCGATATGGAAACTTCGCTTCCAAACAAAATCCCTAACCTGTCAATCAAATTGAGGAGGCGCACCATCTTGTTGAAACTAAATTTTTTTTTGGTAACTGCCCATCCTGTTCAAGTGCTTTATTAATTTTGGAGTATTTTTGAAAACTTCATCTTCATATATTGTTCACCATTTTGAAGGAAAAAAATTAAGGATTTATTGAGATAATAAAATTGAACAAAATTATAAGTTTGAGTCTATACATTAGTATATCAAAAAAAAAATGCGTGAATCATTGGATTCGGCATAAAATTCTCTTTGGGATAAAATTTCAATTTGACATTATCGCTGAGAAACTTCGTAGAACTGTGGGGAGTACAAAAAGTGTTAAGTTTCAAAAACGCCCTGTAACAAAAGAAATTCACAAAAAAGTCGCAAGGGACAGCGGAAACTGCAAGGTTTTGAACTTGGCGTACCCTAATAATATTTTGGAAATGAGTTTCTAATTTTTGAAAAAAATATTTAGTTCACACTTTTGTGACATTAGTCATGAAAATCGTTGAACGTTCACTAATACCAAAGAAGATAGTACTTATCGTATTACCCACGTATATTATTTGCTTGTACTTATTATTCGGAGATCTCAAAACATCGCGGAGGAAATACACATATTTCATACTTTACCAACGCTATAAATGGAAAACCGTAATTCATTTGAAAAAATATTCAATTTAAACTGTCCCGGATATTTTCTTATCTTTAATTCGGCCGTCTCAGATTTTCGATACTTCGAGAGGAATTGTCCCCTCTATCTTCTTGGGCGACGATTTTTGGAGGAAAAGATATTTCGGGTTGAAGTTTTTATGAGTCATTTCTCAAGTCTCCTCTTTTATATGAATCAAAATACGTACGTTTACTATACATAATTATAGAGTGCGCGCACAAACTAAAAAAAAAGCAGACAGTCATCATCCGTTTGGGTTCATCGGTCAAAAACAAAGTGTTTATGATTGAATATTTTCTATTCCATGTCAAACATGTTTGTAAATTGAAGTATTAGGTTAGGTTATTTCTTTGAAACTTTCCGATTGGTTTTATATAATTCATATAAATACTATTCTATCAGATAAATACTTGGTTTTAATGATTTCTCTTGCCATTTTTGGCAACAATTTCTTTGTTTCGACTTTTTTTGATCCAGCTGTTACAATGATTTACAACATTTTTTTATTTCTTCCTCTTCCATGGGCTCTATTTTGGAAATCAATGAAGTTTTTGAAAATGCCCAAAATGCCCTCTTCTTCAGTTCGATTTTCGTTTGATTAGAATAATGAGATATCAGTTCAAGTTCGCGTTATTATTAATAACATTTTTAACCTGTTGTAATATCCTGCGACATCTCGACCACATAATAATAATAAGAATGAAAGTATAGCAAAGCAAAATACCATTAGAATTTTATGAATGACATTATTCTGTGAATGTGTGACGTATTATATACATTGTTGATATAATAATACATAATATTCAATATTCGTGGGCATCAGAAATAGTGGATAATAATAACAATTGTGGGTTGTTCCATTTGTGACATTGATTTGTCCGCCCATTGAGATATTGAGATAAGTGTCGACACTTCTCGGGATACGATATTCATTTTATTTAGGGAGAGATATCTTTTCTGACAAAAAATTAATTTCAAAACATCGGCGGAAATACACGACATATTTCAAACTATCCCGCTGCCGTAACTCGGAAACCGTATTGTTTTTTGAGAAATGTCCAATTTAAATGTTGCTACATATAATATCTTTTTTAATTTGGTTGCCTCATATTTTCAATTTAAAAAAAATAAAAATGCCCCCACTACATAGCGGATACACACCTATTTCAGACTTTACCACTGCTATAATTCGAAAACCTTTGTTTCTTTTTTTGAAAAACGTCAAATTTAAACATTGGTGTCTTTTTTAATTTAGTCATTTCAATTTTTCAAAAAAATTACCAATCCTCAATAGTCCTATATCAAATGAAAAAGCAAGAAAATCGGAACACGTTTACTCTTTATACGGTGCGAAAATCCATAAAAAAAATGCAGAAAAACCGAGAGAAAAACAGTCTTCTCCATTTTGTTGGTCGGGTCAAAAAGGTCAAATGATAAAAGGTTATCATACTCTTTCATGTTTTTTGGGGGTTTCAATGTAACTGAAAAATCGTTTGACTATCAACTTCGTTTCTTTACAGATGAAAATAAAAATATTGGTCAACTTATTTTAAAACATTCTTTGATGTTAAATAATAATAAAAAATATTTATTCATTAAAAAATCTACGAACCTTTATCTTTTCTGGAAAAAATGTATACATATATATTAAAATACTTTCTACAAAAACTGGGACCGACTTTATTAGTTTGTGCACTAGAAAATTCAATTCTCTCATGTTTAATCTGACACAAAAAAATTTAAAAAATGTTGATAATTTTCTTTAGCATTCCCTATACCTAAACTCAACATTTAACGAGTTATTCAATAAAAGATATATCTTATTATGTCGAATAATTCATAGCTTTTTCAATTTACTTTTGAATGATGTTAAAGACATATTTGTTGAAATTTTAAAAAACATAGTTTTCACCCTATATAATAAATATTTTTTACAAAAAATTGGACCGACTTTATTAGTTGGTGAACTGAAAAATACAAAATAATATTTATTCTATTGGTATATAATAGAATTAATATTATCTTGTATTTTTCTGAAGCACCAACTAAAAAAGTCGGTCCAATTTTTTTTTTAAATATTTATTTCCACCTTTTGGATGTAACATTAATCATAAAAATCATTCAACGTTCAACAAAGAATATAATACCTTGCTTATATATATACTTATTCAGAGATTTCTAAACATCGCGTAAATACACATGTTTCAGACTTTACCACTGCTTTAACTCAGTAACCTATGATTTTTTTGAAAAGTGTCCAATTTAAATGTTACTAAGGTAAAAGCACTAATGACCGACAGTGAACTAAAGGATGACACATTCCGAAAAAAAATCTTGTAATAGGAATATATTCACTGATATAAACTGAAGTGCTGATGTAAAAGATACCTTGAGCCATCTATGATTCGAAATTAAAACTTACATCCATGTAACAGAGAGGAATTCAAAATGACAGTAAGTTAAGAAAGCAAGGTTAGAAAGTGAATGAGTGCACTGTGATTACTTAGAGTTTTTGTTAAGAAGTTGATATTTTGCAGGTACTATATTATCATCTAATTTTACGATATGTTGTATTCTTTGTCGTGGTTATAATAGCTTACGATACTTATTTACATAGTACAGCAATAGGTATTCTTATTTCATTTAGATTTTAGAATAATTTGCACTGTCTACTAATGGTGTCAATAAATAGCCAAAACCTAATAGATGACACTTGTGTCATCTATTGGGTCAGATAAAACTTCATTCCTAAGCTCATATTTATGCAACTATAGACTCTATTTCATATAAAAATAAGGTTCTGTATAAGTTTCATTACGTTTCCATTAGCGTATCTAATAGTAGACAGGGTGTCAACTAATAGGGTAAAGGATGTCAACTATTGGGTCTAATGATCCCAGATTTTATGTTTGAACAAGATGCCATCAATAAAGGGACAAATGTTTCGATACGCTGAAGCTGATATGGAAGCAGCTATACAAGAAGGTCGGCGTGGTGTTCCAACAGCTACTGCAGCCAGAAGATTTGGCGTACCTGGAGTAACTCTTCTGAATAAAGTGAAAGGAAAGTCACCTCTAAAACTAAAAATGGGAAGAAGCTGTTATATGTCAGATGAAATAGAAAACTTGCTGGTAAATTGGGTAAAAGCTATGGTGAAACGAGGATTTCCGATTGGCAAAGAGAATTCACAAGATAGTGTAAAGAAAATAGTGGATGATTTAAATTTGAAAACCCCTTTTAAAGTAGGTAGACCTGGGAAAATTCGTCGAAAAAAAAAGATATCACAATACCCAGTCCATTTAAAAGAGCTTTGTTCTGGCCAACAGCTAGAGACAATTCAACAAAAATGAAGAAAGAAAAAATTCCCTCAGTTGTTTCTTCCAATTAATGGCAACATTACCATAAAAGCAAGGAGAAGAAGAAAGCAGAGTTAGAGGAGAGAATAATTGAGGAGAGGTTAAAGAAAAAAGAACAGAACGAAGAGGCACGGAAACTTAAGATTGCCCAGAAATTGGCTAAGAAAAGCAGAAAGACTGTAAATAAGAGAGCTAATAAGTCTGACATATATGATAGTGAGTACGGAAGAAGAATGGATGGAATCTGGAGATAGCATGGATGATATATCTGACGAGTATGAAATCTTTGATGTGGAAAATGAATTTCTAGAGCAACACAAAAAAAAATACAATGACAAAATGAAAATCAAGCAGAGTGATTATGTAATTGCTAACTTTCCCGGCAAAAAGAAATATCACAAATACGTCTGCATTGTCGAAAACATTTCAAGGAAAGATATTGAAGTTATGGCTATGGTCTGCTGTGATGAATCTAAAACAATATTCAAAGAGAATGACAAAGATATTAGTATCATACATGAATCTCAAATAGTTAAAGTCCTCAATGCACTAGAAATGATTATCGGAGGTGATAGGATTAAATATAAATTTGATTTTCCATTAGAAGTTGATGGATAAAATCATAACTCTATATGAACATGATGTGTCTACCATTAGTGCCTATAAATGTCTACTAATAGTGATTCAATTTTCTGGCCATGTCATTTACTAGTCCCTATGACAAAGATTAAGAAAGTACACATTTTTTTATGAAAAATGTTAATTTTTCAAGTTTTTACGATAGAAAGTTTTTTTACTGAAGATATATGTACTTATATATAAAACTTTAACTGCTTTAAGTAAATAAATGTATTTTATTATGGAAAATTAAGTTCGGGTACTCCTTAGAGTGTCTACCATTAGTGCCTTTACCTTACTATAATCTCTTCTTTAATATGGCCGTCTTATAATTTCAATTTTCGAAAAAAACTGCCCCCACCACATTGCTGAAACACATATTTCAGACTTTACTGTAACTCGGATACCGATGATTTTTTTTACATTCCAATTCAAAGATTGCCGGATATGATCTCTTCTTAAATTTTGACGCCTCAAATTTTTGATTTTCGAAAAAAAGTCCCCTCCACTCCCTTTGGAGTTTGAAGTTTTTGAGGGAAGTTTTTTTTTCAATGGTACCATTCTTCAATATTCCTTTATCAAATCACAAATAATAATCATGGAAATTGGAGCACGTTTAATATTTATTAGGTGCGAACATCCATAAAAAAACATGCAGACAAACCGTCGAATTATATACCTCCTCAATTTTGTTCCTCGATCAAAAAAAGACATGCCAAAACTTTTATCAAATTTATTTACTTATCTACATTAAATTCCAAAACGAGACAATTATTGCTTTACACTACAACAATTTATTGTTACGCACATTTAAATATTTTTTTCTTCAATAAAAATGATCCAATGTTCAGCCACTGGAAAACCGTCGAGCCAATCCTTTAACATTTGTATGTGTGGGCGCTTCAACTTCCGGTGAACGCAAAGAAAAATACACTCACACACAAACTAGCAGAGTCAACGATTATAACACCTGATGACATCATCACCTGTTCTAACTTACTTACTAACTAATGTAAATACAAAGTGATAGTTTTCCTATTAACTGAGGCTCAGGCTAGTATATTTTCTTCATTCATGCTTTTATTTTTAAGTAGAGAGAAACCCATCAATAAATGGATTAATTGACTAAGTAGACAAATATTTAAAAAAAAAAATTGGACTGACATTATCAGTTGGTGCACTGGAAAATAGAAAATAATATTAATTCTATTGGTGCTGGTACTTGTGAAGTTTGTGTCAAAAGTTTTCAATCTAACTGCAACAGCACAACTTCAAAAGTACGAGCACCAATAAAATTAATATTATTTTGTATTTTTCAGTGCACCTACTGATAACGTCGGCCCAATTATTTGTAAAAAATATTTATTTTGTACAAAAACTAGGACGGACTTGTTTAGATGACATACTCAATCGATCAGACAATCAGAAATCGTTTTATGATAATCAACAACATAGTAGTAATACATACATATCTCTATTTCTTTAGGAAAATCAGAATTGAATCTAAAATTCTCAAAGTTAGACAGCCAACTATACATCACTGTTTAGTTTTAGATCGATAAAAGAGAACTACATGAAAGCTCCTTCATGACCGCCTTATATAATCTATTTATTACTAGATGTCGTAACTGAAGTTTTGTATGACGAGAGTCAACATTCCATGAATAATTTCTATTATAATTTTTATCCATTTACTTAGTATTTCAGGGGAGGCATATGGGATCCGTATTTATTGTTTTTATAATTCAATTATCAAAATTGAGTTCAATACAGTTTTAGTTTATAATCTCAGTATAGGAAGGAAATGTGTTGAAATTAGAACTGCTACCATAATATGGTACTCTCTGCTTCTACTCTACTAAGAAAGTTTCACGTTCTATGATCAATTCGTTTACTTTACGACTTTGTGTTCAGAAAGGGCTCCATCTGCCTGCACAACTCTTGTCATTTTTAGGGCATTTGCCGTCTAGGTAGTGGTAACGCGGCAAAATCGAAGTAAAGTGACAAACATGGAGGGCAGTGGTGCGTATGGGGTAGGCAAGGCGGGTGGTAGTTTTGACCCGATTTCCTTCATTCAAAGGCCACAAGTAGTCCTTCGGGCTGTCTGTTGGGTAAGTTGAATTAATACATTACACATTAGATGCATCAACATTTTATGGTTATGATGATATAAATGCTAAAAGTGTTGGGCCAAATATCCACTACCCCATATATAAATCGATTTAGTTGGTTTCGTCGTCGTGGGGTGGGAGACGAAAAGGGGTGTGCGTACTGTGATTGTATTGATTCAAATTTTGAAATGGGTCATTCCAAATTTTACCTACCAAATAGTCAAACTGAACTAGGTATGAAAGCGAACACCTACACAGAAAAACTGGAGACACACAGTTGTTATTTACAAGTGCATTTCTGTAAAATGTCTAAGTGAACAGGTTAATAGAAAGGTCAATTCTACTGACCTTACCAATTTCGGCAACTGTCTCACAAATTGGAGGTACATATATACTATGTCCTCAGTCACTTTGAATATGCATTATAAGAATAATGTTATTCCTGTCATATATTCTAACGTCTAATTAGCATAATGATGTTCATCAACTATCTATTATTTATGTACCTACCATTTGTACTATTAAATAGATCGAATACCTAGCTTTTGATGTGGATTTTAAGTTTCCTAACCCATCGATTTTTCATGGTCAAATTTGTATATTTATGTAAAGAGTAATTAGAGCAGTGAATTAGTAGCTGTGTTAATTTTCTACAAAAGTAATTTTGGACCATAAAATAAAGCAATCCTCGCACTGGCAGTGTCATAAAATTTATAGCTTTACATTGAAAATGTAATTCATATAGATGTGTTTTTCACGAACTAGATGTTGATTGTTTCCAATATACTCTCTGATAAATTCCTATCTATATACAAAGAATATAATGTTAAAATTTACCTACTTAATTTGTTTATTGTAGCAGTGTCAATATTAGCCTGTTTTATCATTAATTCTGCCTATTTTCTGCTATACAAAAAAGGTTTACGAATAAAAAATTGATTCACTGGACACTTTTGACTGAGAATACTTAGGTATATGTATTTTTGTTTATAGACGAAAGTCTAAATTTATTTCATTTCACTGAATCGTAATCTTACAAAGTGATATCAAAGTGAATAAAAGTCTCAGGCGATCTGCGTGTCTTTGAATGATTTTATTACTTTTCCGAAATGTTCGAAGTTCAAATTTTACCAATATTTGTGACAAAATTACAAAACACAACAAATATGTTGTTCCCAAAAAATCTTGGCACAGACAGACCAATGGCTGACAGTATATTGTTTGTACTCTAACTCTAACTTGAACTCAAGTTAGCATTACCATCGAGTAGAAAATGGTTTTTCCCACTTTCCAAGATTTAAATTTGGTGGAACTTTTATGTTACTAATTAGTTATGATCGAAATCACAATAGATTTTGATTCTTCGGCTATAATCAACATAAAAAAGTGCCGAAAACACAGCAAATCAATTTCGATGCCGAGTTTCAATTAGTTACGTTGTTTTCTAAAGCAAATCATCTTTTATCATGGGGTAATGCTTTAACTTTAACCTGAGCAAATGTGGTTATCAAGACTTACTTAGACTTAGCTGGAATTTTCGATTTGGAAGTATCTTTTCAATCCCAAATAGTATATAGGTAATCATCCTTGCATTCTATTAAACTCTAGCATTCCTCAAAATTAGGAAAGATATTCGTAAAAATAGTAAACATAAGTCCGCGAAAAAAGTGAGGTTGAACGAATTGATGATTGACTTGTGCAGCATATTCAACATTCAAGTCAGTTAATATCAATGTTGTCAACGCTGCCAGTATAACTTTCGCAGCATTAGATTATTTTATGAATTCCGTTTCCGTTTGCTTTAGAAGAAATTAACGACAACAACTGAGCTTAACATATTATAGGTTATAATATATAACTTTTAAATGGCAATTATTCTTTTAAGTGAAACTGAAGATGAACTATTGAAGTCGCTAAACTAAACTGTTTCTCAATCTTTTAACACAAGAGCATACAGTGTCATTTATTATTTGTAAATATTATTGCTGCCATCGACCGTTGGCGCATTTAACGAACACACTCATTGATTATGATATATTCAACTAATTTCCATCTGTCACTAGCAACAACATGCCATCTTATCGTTCTCATATGCAATAGCATACTTCGAATGACAGTAGTTTTTTTTGATCGCTTGATATAAGTCTTCTTCCTTTTTTGACCGACTTCAAAAAAAGGAGAAGGTATACAATTCGGTTGTAAGATTGCTTTTTTTTTATGGCTGTTCGCGCGTTTTGCATAGTAAACGTACTCCGATTTAGACGATTTTTGTTTCATTTGAAAGAGGAGAGTTGAGAAATGGTCCCATATTGAGGAAAATCAAATCCAAAATCTCCTTCCCTCCAAAAACCACCCCCAAAAGGGGTGGAGGGGGCAACTTTTCTTGAAAATTTAAAATCCGAGACGACAGAATTAATAAAAATTCCATATCCGAAAATGTTTAAATTGGACATTTTAAAAAAATAATCATACGCTTCCGCGCTACAGTCTGAAATATTTGTTTCAGCTATGTGGAAAGAGCAAATTTTTCCGAAAATCAAAAATTCGAGATTTGAAAATTAGACAGGGGACCTTATCCGGAAACGTTTAAATTTAACATTTTTTCACAAGAGTTACGGTTTCCGAGTTTCGCAATGGTCAATTCTGAAATATTTGATATGCGTATTTCCGCAATGTGGAAGAGCAATTTTTTTCGAATATTGAATATCTGACACGGCCAGATTAAAGAAAAGATTATATGTAGCAAAATTTAAATTGAGTTACGGTTTTCGAGTTACAGCAGTAAAGTCTGAAATATTTATGTTTGCGCCGCGATGTTTTCAGATCTCTGAATAATAAATAACAAGTACAAACTAAACCTACCTATAATTTTTTGGGTATTAGTGAACGTTCAACAATTTTCATGACTAATGTTACATTCAAAAATGTGAAATAAATAGTTTTAACAAAAAAATGGAACTACTTTATCAGTTGTTGCACTGAAAAATACAAAATAATATTAATTCTATTGGTGCTGGTAATTTTGAAGTTGTGCCGTTGTAGTTTGTTGTTGTAGGCACCAACTCCAAAAGAACCAGCACCAATAGAATTAATATTATTAGGTATTTTTCAGTGCAACAACAGATAAAGTCGGCCAAATTTTTTGTAAAAAATATTCAATAAATAAAAGGATTAGCCTATGTTAGTTCATATTAAAATAACTCAATTATTTTACTTCCTCTTCTACAGCTTTTCTCCGTCATTATATTCGGCTGCATCTCATCACAAGGATGGCGATACGATGCCGATAAGAAGCGTCAAGTGTGTCTATACAATGAAGATACGAACGCCTGCAATTATGGCGTCGGAATTAGCGTTATCGCTTTTTTGTCCAGCATGGCCTTCTTGGCTGGTGAATACCTTTTTGCACAAATGTCATCGGTTAAAACGAGGAAACATTATGTGTTGGGCGATTTGGGATTTTCTGGTAAGAAATATTTTTATTACCTAATTGTTTTGTGTAAGAAACAACTGCCTTGGAAAGTTTCACTGATTGTCGTGGCGAAAGTACTCGAACTTCTAATTTCATAACACTAGTACCATGATTTAACTTCACCCACGTACTGACCAAGGTTGTCATTTGTCAGTCTGATATAAAACCAATATGGTGACTTTACATCGTTACTTTAAAATACGTTTTCTCATCAGTTTCCAAAAAATAACGTGTTATACTGATGGAGTTTAATGGTTTTGGTGGACCAAATTCGCTATAAGTATTGTGTTATTAGATTTTTGTCATATTCTATGATTTTTAATTAGCAAATATGACTATATGTGAGGTACTGTTTGTCACAATATTGTCAGTTTGACAAGCCTCTCGAACATTATTATGTGCGTCTAGATAATCATAGAATATTCTCTATGATTGTAATGTCAAGATTCAGATATATATAAAGCTGTGTCGAGCACCACGGGTCACAGGCAGTCTTATAAAGTCAGATGATAACAGTCAGTCTGTGGAATCACATGTTAATAGTAGTTCAGTCGGTAAAGACAGTGACAGTTTAGATTGTCAAGGTGACAAGTGGTGACAGTTGTACTACAACAGAAGGTCGTGTACAGAGTGTTTGAAAATAAACCATTGGAAGCAATCTGTGAACTTTTGAGTCTTACGCATGTGAACTCATCCCACAACGTTTAGCACATGGGTTAAACGTTACATTATTTTCATGGAACATATACTTATTATGTACAGTTTTATGTTTCTCTCCAATTGATCTTCCAAAGTAGGTGTCTCAAAAAATAATGAATCATTTTCGAAATTACTTCTATTTATTATGACTTGTGAATGTGTTTTTGTTGGCAGGTTTTTGGTCGTTTTTGTACTTTGTCGGATTCTGGTATCTGACGAATCAGTGGGGTAAATCGGAAGCCCCAGCCAATGGTGTCGGTGTCAATAATGTGAGGGCTGCTATTGCCTTTTCATTTTTCTCCATCTTTTCTTGGGTAAGTTACACTCTTTCCAAGGCTACAGAGATTTTGAAATATCTAGATACGGAAAGAACCAGATTTATTAGTGTTTTAATGATGAAGAAGAATTTTTTGTTTGTTTATATTTCATGAACTACATAAGTAATCTTAGTATGAATAGTATAACCTCCAGAGCCCGGAAAATTAATGGTAAAGCGGGTTGTCCGGATAAGTGATATATATCCGGATTATTGAATATTAATTTGATACAAGTAAAACCCAGAATAATTCATAGAATGTTTATTAACACAAAAGTAATAATGCTTCATAAAAATAACAATAAAAAACTGGACAAGTTGAGCTCGCGTACAGAGGGTTCCGTACGTTCATGTTTTTTTTAAATCTGACCCAAATTTGTCAATATTGAGTGATATACCCATGTTATTTTAATATTATGGACTTCTCAGTAGTTTTTCTATAATCTATAAGTAGAAAACTAATTGCTTTATTTTTTCAACATTTTAGGTTCAGTAGTTTCGGAGATAGGGATGGGGGATGGTCAATTTTGGTAAATTTTCGTCTATTTTCTTGAGTAACTTGGAAACTATTTATTTTAAAATTACAAAAAATACATATAAGATCTGGCAACTCATCTGACACATTCCCCGGAATTCATCAACCTAATTATTTCATTATTTTTTTGCAAATTTATCGTTGTGTGTTTTCTGTTCCACATTTTTTTAAAGATAAATATCAAAGACACTCTGACCAGCTTAAACAGATAGAATAAATCGAGCGTCAGGATTCAAGAGATGCGTCTGGATTATGACTTTTAAGAATTGGTGTCCGAGTACTGGATGTCCGGATTATAGATATTACACTATAGTTAAATGAGAAAAGTTTTCGTTATAACCCTTCAAAATATTGCTCTAGGCTCATCTGGTATAAGCTATTAGTGATGTTCAAAGGATAGCCACTATGAATATTTTGATATTATCTTCATTACATCCATTATCATATAGTCATCAGGTGACTTTCACCTGTATGTGTTGTGGTAGACTGGCTTTATTGGACTTTGTTCTTGTGTATGTTTAACGGTATTATTTGTATCTTGTCTTCCTTCACCACATTTAGGCCGGATGTGCGTTCTTGGCCTTCCAACGTTTCCGGCAAGGTTCCGATGCCGCCTTTGCCACCAATTACGAAGCCGAGACTGGTGGAGGTGGCATGCCACCGGTAGGAGGTGGAATGGGCATTGGTGGTGGATACCCTGGCAGTGGGTATCCAGATGGGTCGGATCAGCATTACCAAGAGCCACCCTTTTCAGGTGGTGGTGGTATGATGCAGCATCAGGGTGGACAAAGAGGACCTACAGATTTTCAAGCGCCCGCATACTAGAAGAAGGAAAACAAAAAAAACATAACACAAATAAATATTTTTTGTGTTTTGTAGGGTTTTAATATTCGATTTGCCAATATCGATTTTTTCGTCTCGAATGTTTTGTTTTTATTATTCTTTTATTCTCGGTTCGCGCTACCATAATATATGGTGAGTTTGATTTTGTATGGAGTTAATATTAGTTTCATTGTTTTTTTTTTCGTTTAGAAAAATGTTATGTACTTACTATTTTATATAATGGGATCTGATTTAAGCCAAAGAGTAAAGAGTTTTTCTGCAGTAAAAATGCGGGTTTTGTTGAATGATTACCTTTGGGTCCGTTTAATTTGGCAGCTATTTTTTTAGTCTAGTTCACAAAAATGACGACGTTTTAATTTTTGCTAAAACTAATTTAAATATTCGAGAAAAATACGAAGATTTCAAGTAAGTATATAAACAAACACATATAAATGTTAGGAAAAAATTAAGATTGTAAAAATATGTTACAGTTTTCTGAGAATTACTCAGAATGTCCGAAAATTAAAAAAGTGAGAAGGAATTTTTAAACCTACAAAAATATTTACTTCATCTCTTGTTGAATCACTTCTATAAACCAAACAGTCACTAAGATGAGTGATTTGGCAGAATTATAGTACAAGATCTTCTCCAGCAACGTTTGAATTTCGACAGTTTTCGAACAGAATCAAGAGCTGATGCTTTCATTTTAAAGGACTCCGTGTAGCATAGTAGGCTGTTTGAATTTTCGCGCCAAAAACCAACCTACTACGTCAGACATCATTCTGTATTTGAGGTTATACTTGTTCTGAGAGAGAAAACGGTGTTTTGTTGCAAAATGAAATGCATTTTTCTAATAATAAAATGGCAAGTCGGGCTTATGAAAGCAGACTACGATTTTTGATTGTTAAATTAACTTTTCTAATTTTTTATTTGCTGATATTAAACTTTCGCACATTTGGTAAATATAGGAAATTCAAGCGCGGCAATCCCTAACAAGCTTACGGGAGCGTGGAGTGAATAGGGGTGCTGGGTGGGGAATATAAGGGTTTAGTGATATACTTTTATCAGTAATTTGACTAATGTAATACTAAATCAGCCCGATAATTAAATAAAAAGTGCTGCAATTAACGAAAACGGAGCCATAAAAAATATTACGGCAAATTTTATAACAACTAATCTTATGAACCATTTGAATTTCTTCTAATTCAAGTAGCAATAATTAAAGACGTCGTTTTTCAATTTGTAAACTAGACTAAATTGAGAAAACAAACATTACTTATCAAGAGTTGCTATCATTCTCCTTTTTCTTTCTCTTGTTGTAAAACAACCTAATGAACATTTTTATAATACATTGACAATAATCATACAGAAGAGAGGATCGTGAAAATGCTCAAATTAATAAATGTGATAATGCAAACAAAAATGAAATCACATAAAACAATAATTGAGATAATTCAAATATATATGTATGCAAGGTGTCAAAAAAATGACCAGATTGACCTGATCAATAGTGAATCGAAAAATAAGTAGGTTATGTTTTGATAAATTTAAGTCTTATAGCGTCCTTCATTTTGGAGATATGCAAGCATTAGATTTTTTTAAGGCTTTTATAGCAAAAGCTGCCAAACTAGACTATTAACAATTTCAATAAATGCAGCCAGTGGCGTACTACCTGATCGAAGAACCCCTTTTTTGAGACACCTTGCATTTTCCTTAAAAATCATCTCGAATAAACATATTTTATTTCTCAGGAAGAAGGAGATTGATGACTCTTTTGAAGTATGTATTTTTTTTCATTCATTTGATACGATATTATCGAAATGAAAACTATACATATATTTATATTATATATATATATATATTATATATACATACATGTGAAAGATATCTAATTATTTTTTGGTAGTTTGTATGTACAGAAACAACAGCAACAAGAGGAAAAAAAACATCGTAATATCATTATTGTATAATAAAATATATTTAATAAACTAATAGGCTTTACTAGTGGATAAAAATATTGAATATGCTTTGTAAGGAAAATAATAATTGTGCATTGCAACTGATAAAAATTATTTTGGAAATATTTTTTTGTTCTCAAAAAAGCCGCTTATTTTTTTTTAATACAATAACACACAGTGACGATGAGTTTCCTGAGATGTTAACCGTCATAATAATGATGACAGTGCTTTGACAGTTACCAAGACTTTTCTCGAAATAATCTCTTTTTTATTATTATATTATTTTGCGTCCACCACAACAGTTTTCTTATTATTTTCAATTGAACTGTTCCATGTTAAATAATGAATGTCGCATAGATAAAGATAACATTAAAAAAAACATGTTGTTGTGTTTTTTGAGTGATAGTATTAGCGTATTAGCAATAAAACTGAGATCTGTAGATATATATTACAGTTAGTTTTTTTTTGGATTAATGATGTTTGTTTGTTTTTTGTTCTATCGTTTTTTTTAGTATTTCACATTGGAAAGTTCCATAATGATATAAGTGATGGTCTATTGTAGAATTTTTTTCGAGGGAAATTTGTTCAATAAAATATGCATGTAGAAAGTTTAGTTGGATTTATTTAACAGAAAGTAAAGTTCATATTTCATTGAAAGGTTCAATTTTCAATATTGCCAATTTCACAAATATTTTCTTTTATTAGATTGAGCAAATTTTCCAAAAAGCTTACGTTGGAGTTCAAACGTCTTTAATATATTTTCTTTAACTCTTTTTTTCTTTCGTCCTAACATATTTTTTCAGATTGCGATTTTATTTTCGAATACTTGAAACACCTTGTAGATGTATAAAAATAAAAGTATTACTTGAGTATATTATTTATTATGTTATATATCAGATAATAAATGTTGTTATTAAAGAATTGATTTTTGCATTTCTCTTTAGTGATTTTTTCCTATAGGAAATTGTCGCCAATAAATACTAAGCCCAATATTTAAAAAATCCAAACATTCTGACATATTTCCAAAATTTAATCGCTCATTTAATTTTGATGTTTTTTTTGCGAATATAGGCCAATATTTTTATAACGAATCTGTGATCGAACTTATGATTCTAATTTCTAGTTTGGAGGAAAAATACGTGTACGATAAAAGTATTTAAATTCAGAAAATCCATTATTTTCAATATGTCATATTGCAACAAAAACGGTCATGTCAACTTGTCACTCGAATCGATCGAATATATAAAGGGAGGATGACTAATTCTGTATCCTGTTCTATAAGCAGAAGTTGCTGAAATAACGTCCCGTGATAAGTTGTCAATTTGGGATGTTGCGCAGTGTCTATTGTTGTATTTAAGCTTCCTTCGCCCGTACTACATAAGGATGCGCTGCGTGATTTTGCGCAACGCACCGAAATGACATACGATAACCCAATGTTTTTTGAGCTACTCGTGGTACTCACTCGTCCTCCCTATATTTGTTCATGCTTAGTACATATGCTGGCATTTGATTAAATTTACCAATAGGAATATATAATTTATTGAGTTTTATTGGTTGAATTGGAAAGATAGAACCGTTGGAATGAGTTAACCACGGTCGTACAGAAAGGTTCGCAGTTGAAGGGAGATGTTGCTTAAAACATAAAAATAGCAATTCAAAACATGCTCCGAAGTTGTGGGTAGATTCACACTGTCTCCTTTAACATATTTCCATCTCGATAGGTCTTGATATTAATCAATTAATGTATTTTATGATCTAAGTAACATCCCCTTTTCTCGATTTCGCAGGACTATCGTTGACTTTGACATTTGAAAAAGACGAAGCAACCCACTTGCTACCGATGATTCGACCTACGATTCCAGACCTGCTTGTACGACCGTGGTTTGACTTTCCAGTTAATGATATGTGAGAAGTCTGTGACAGATGACATATAATTTGTCACTTCGACAGGTTTGAATTAGCATTCTATGATTATTAGTATCACTTTGAATTTGAGTTCAAATTCGTTACGATGTTTAGATTTTTCAATATAAACATAGTAAAAACCGAAGATTCGAAAAGGATAAATAGAAATGTGAAGCAAAACTGATCTGTGCTCAATTATTATTAAACAACAGATACGGATCACTATTACTGATACTATATCTTATTGAGGACTTCAAGGAATACTAACAATAAAAACAAATTAATAACAGCTGTTCAAAGAGGTATGCGTTGATATTGCTTAAATAGAGATCTGTTAATTGCTATTTAATATTGAACCTTGAACCACGGATGTTTTCTCAAATTATATTTAATGAACAACAGTATCATAACTTTACCGAACCCATATTTGTATACCTATTTAAATTTAAAGAGGTTACGCAGCATGTTACTAAAATTGTCACGTATCATTGTTACCGTACGTAGTAACTACAAACTAAAGTGGTATCGAACTTCGACTTGTTTAAAAATGGGATTGGAAAAGGGGGAGAATTAAACAAATTTTAATGAAAATATTTTTAATATGTTCATTTAATTTTCCATAATATTGGAATTCTACTTTTTAATGCAATATATTATTTCAACACTGTCGGGCTATAATATGTACTTACAACTAAGCTATTACTAAAAACTAGCATTTATTTAATCTCATTAGTCTGATTTAGGTTTTGAAAAGCTACAGTCATTTTTTCTTAAAAATTAGACACATGACAACATCTGCGATAGGCAAATAGTTAAATGGAAGTTTTTGGAAGCCCGAAAATGGGTGAAAAATAAGAATTGTTTTATTTTTTCACTACCTAAACGTCAATAAATTTTGAAAATAGAGAAAATATATTTCATTCGAACATTTTCTTTCAACCTGTCTTTAGACGTTGTCAAGTGAAAATTCAAGGTCAAAACGTTTTTCTGAACAGTAGCTTTTTGATTGTATCAATGAGCATGAAAATTGAAGGACGATTTTTCCAATGTTAGGTTTTCATCTTAAATTTATTCATTCATGGAAAAAATGTCTACTTTCCTACCGCACTGGCTGCATTTATTTAAAGGATTCTCATACAAAAATGTGCCACCCGTTGAGTTAATGAAACTTTGGACTTTCGAGAATAATAAGTAACAGTTAAAAAACACAGAAAAATCGTCCAACACTTTTCATTCCCTAGGAAAGTTTTACTGAATTGAAAATCTCACAAACGAATGATATAATTTGACACCTTTGATATTGACATATGTCAAACTGTTTTGAAATTCCAGTCAGTTTACTTTTAAGAATTTATCAAATGAACAATCAAATCTCATCAAAAATACATGAAAATCATACTAAATTGTTCATCGACAAAAAGACTTGATGGTTCTTTCCAATATAGTAAAATTTTCTCTAAATATAATAGGAATTTGCACAGTTTGAGTATTTACATAGAATTAAAAATATATCAATCTCTTATGGCAGAAAAAATACCTACACTACCTTGTATAATTTTTGTGACTAAAAATAATTGAGATTCCTTTCAGGTTAATTGTGAATTATTCACAATTGATATTACAAAAAAGGGCAGTTGGAATTCACCTAATATATTATGTTTATTACGGGCATTTTCAAATGAAAATAGGAAGACGGACTTAACTATTTTACCCAGGTAAGTTCAAATATACAAAAAATACCTAGCTGAAACTTCTAAAATGTTGAGAAATGTACACGGGGTTGTTGAAAACGGAATAAGCCAGAATACTTTTGGCACATACGTTTTTTTATCAAAATAAGATCAGGAAGATGATGTTAATATTTGGAAGATTCCTCGTAATATTAGTTTATTTTATGTGTCTAACCATAAAACGTTTAAAATACGATTATCAATCTTTACTAGTGTGTAGATACGATAGGCTAGTAAAGAATCTCTTGACTTGCTGTTACCCAAAACTTTGTTCAATGTCACTTTGACATCTATTCTTGACATTAAATGTCAATCTTTGACATAACAGCAGTGACTTGATTACCAATCGTACTCTTGTGGACACGAATGATGCATCGCTTGGCTCATTTGTCAAACTGACGTATTTTCTGTTCAATATATTTAGAATCAAAAAGATCATGTCCATAATAGTATTTTGAATTATCAGAAACAAAAGATAAGTTATCTTCTTCTTCTATTGTACACTGAAAGCTGTCATATTAAAGACGTCAGCTTTCTAATTACTAACCGATTGGTGATCAAGTCACTGCTTGGATACGGTCATTGTTAATCTTTTAATCTTCATAGAACAAAATCATGAACGAAATGACATTGAATTGATTTTTTTGGGAAATAACAGCAAGTGGCGAAATCACTGCACGTCAAGGATAATTTACTAATCTATAATAATTGTTATTATTACTTTTGAGAGTAAAACACACAGGGTACGTTTAAAGCGATAGTTTCATCACAACTCTCTGATTAGATTATTATTATATACAAGATATATAACAATTAATTTAAAAACCGCGTTAGAATACACGTGTTATTTTTTTAATATGTACAATGAAAGTGCTTGCAAGAATCGACTGAATATAAAAGAAATAAGTTAACTTTAGATTCAACGTTACAAAAATATTTTTTCAATATTGAACAAAAAAAAATTACCTTATTGGCAAAAAGCATAAAAAATATTTAGAATACAGTTGTGATTAAAAATCATAAATATAAATTCTTAAATTGGAAAATATATCATTAAAAATACTTGTAAAAAAATAATATATAAAATTAAATTTGTAGTAAATGATTTAGTTTTGCAAATTAGTTTGAAATTAATACGAATAGCGTGAGTAATATTGAGCAAATTAATATGCTTCTACTTTTTTAAATATTTTGATAAATTAAATAATCATAAATCACTATTGTCAGAATTGAAAAGTATCCAATAATTTGTAATACTATGTATTTTTACCAGACCTAAATTCGAGATAGTATTTTGAACTTTATGCAGAGAGCATATAATATGTATTGATGGGAGTAAATACAAGGTGTTGAATCCTCATGTTTTGATAAATTAAAATATTTTATAATTTACAAAGTAACACAGAATTTTTCTCTAAAGTACAATTAAATTTAAATATCAGTAATTTACAGATTATTTCACGTAAATTTAATCCAATCATTTTTATTTCAATTTTATGGTACTATTACTGGGCAATATTTAGGAAAAAACTAGTTTTTTGTGTTACCTTTTAAATTACACCCCTTGCGGTAGAGAAGGCAACTTGAAAATAATTACTTATTACTTATCCTAAATTATAGGATAGGTACATAGTTTCGGAGATACAGCTGAGTACCTCTCTTAATCGGTACAGGATACATGCAAATGAAAGGTTCGGATGCGCAATATGATGACTCCTCTCATCCTGGCTATAATTCAGTTATTAAAATAACAAACTCTTGCATTGATAATAAACAGTTTAAACCTGTGATTAAAAAAAAACTGGTAATTTTTATCCCTCAAAAATATGAATCAGTCTGGGTAGGCATATTATTCTACTACTAGGAAAGGTACATTCTTCGAGTCTATGAGATTTCTTTTATTTTCACAGAAAACTTGGTCCCTATATAAATTATAAAAATATTGTAATAAAAGAAAATATATTTTTAATTATTTCGAGACAAAAAAAATTTGTCACGATCATTGCAAGAACTTGTTATTTTTATATATTTATTTTTATTTATTTAGATTAACCAACGCTTGGCAAGTCATCTACGGGATATAGATAATTTAATACCGCATAGTAGTGATAATATGCCGCCAATACGACAAACAAATGCCAAATGGCATGCGCAAATGGTACTTGACCATCACTTTTAAAAAATACAATGCCTAATACATACAATATACCACCAATTGACAACTCTCGCATCCCTAGGAAGTAATGCTGAAACAGAAAGCCATCTTAATTAAATGAGAGGCTTATTTTTAATTGGTATTTTGAAGCAATATCATGCACGTGACATAAACTAGATGGAATATACGAGGGTAATCCGAAAATACCAGATCTAATAATGTATACTAGTGGTCGAAATTCGACCGTAATTCATTATTTTTAAAATTCAAACGTTATTGAGTTATTGAGAAATTCCCCCCCATTCCCAACTGTTCAATTTAAAAACCAGACATAGGTTATTGCTTGGAAAACAAATATCTGGGTTACCGTGATTCAGTCGGTACATAAAGCTACTAAAACCTCATTTGATAAATTTAGGCTACTTATATTATTTTACTTTCTTCAAAAAATGACTAAATATTGGCCACTTTGAGAATTAAAATGTATATAATTGTGTTTGTGTTTTTTGATCATATACTTCTGGGACAACCCTCGTATATGCAACAGAAATTAATTAAATAATATGAAATAAATGAATACAAAAAAATATATACCTCTGCCAAAATTGGCAATACCGGTCCAATTCCCATAATCAAATAGAAAATTGTCTCCAACATTTTGTACTTTTCATGGAAGATTTGTTGGTAAGAGATGCCCAGTATTGCTAAAAACCACACCATCCAACGCATCTGTGATGCCCAACCTTCTTGAGGTAGTTGTTCCAATGTCAGCCATGGAAAATATGATCCAGCAATGAACACATAAATCATAGCTCTATCGCATCGATGTAGAACATCCTTCAGTTGCCTTTTGAAAATTAGGAAATATTTCCTTTAGAATACTTAATAATGATAATAATACTTATTCAATCTTAAATATAAAAATAGTATGTTAATAGCATCTGTGAATCTGGGTGTAGACTTGAGTTATAATCTACAACCTTAAAACTTCTTATTTTATCACATTTACAATTTAAAGGAATGTATAGCATTGGCTGTTACTTCATCCCAATTATCACCACTGACTGTCATCTTTAAATGAAACCATAACACCCAATATAATAAGCTAAAAAATTAATTTATACAAACCTATGACGACTGCAATAGAATATGCAATGGAACGATGTCGAAACACAAAATAGGAATATCAGTGTTGCCCCATAAATTAGGGCTGATAACAGTTGATCACTATTTTTCGATCTATTTATCAATTCTAGAGTACCCAAGATGCTAGGAATTATCCAAATACCATGTGTTATGATATTGGCGATGTGTTCTACTTGTGTAGGGCAGTAAGCTTCTTTGGGGGGCGCTTTTTTGTTCATCCATTGTATGCTAAAATATAATGATTACCAAAAAAAAATTAATGACCCCCTCGTATCGAGACACAGCTGGAATTTTAATTCAATATTTTGCTACGAGAGAAAAGCAAAATCTTTAAATAGATGATTCAATTGAACACACAAAAGTAACTTACCATTTTAATTTCTGTACACAGGTATGCCTATTGATATACAGGAGGTACTGTTTCAGCAATGTACTACTTATCATACCTAAAATATACGTATAGATTAGTTTAAAAAAATATACCTACCTAGGTACTATGCCATTTTTTCTATTTGATTCACAATAAGGCAATAGAATCATAAATTAAAATCTATTGGGAAATAATTTATAATATGGGATATTATAATGAGTCGGTTCAGTAATCTAATTATTTTATTTAAAATTAGATAACAGTTTTTTAACTAACCAAATATGGATGAACAAAAAAATCACGCCCGTTACGATCAAATAGATGTCGAAACTGACACTTCAACTTCAAATTCATTTGACAGACTGACAGGCGCCAAACGCGAACCATGGAACGAGATAAATGAGAAATAATTTCTCACCCCCCAAACCTTAGAAATATGATCATTTATCGCTGCTTACCAATTCTATTGGCTATAATTATCCACAATGGCAATTAGCAGTTTTTTTCCCTTAGTAACCACGATTTCCATAGACATTTTTATCATTTACCAACCTTATCGTTTCACCTTGAGAACCTATTACGCTCCAGAAAACAATATATGAAATCAATTAATTTGTTTTTTTTCTGTGGTGATAATAAATTTGCTTGCTGTTCATAAAATTCAAACAATACTAATGTATGTATGTGGTACTGGCAAGGCTTTACTCTCAAGAAATACCATCATCAATTTATCAATTAATTTAATTGAAAAATAACGAAATTGTTACAGACACGCTAACACATATCTTATTGTTATTAAATTGATCCATAGGATAAACTTACGAGGGATGTAAGGTAAATATTTATAGCACAAAAATGGGGCTATAGTAGTATGTAAGCAAAACGTAAATGTTTTTTAAGGCCCGTTAACAAAATTAACGTAAGTGCCTTATCAAACATTTTTGATAACAGTTTTGCATGTGTCTGATTAGACAATTAATCAGTAAATAGATTTGTTTAATTTATGCTCAAGTTTATTATAACATTAGGAGGGAATGAAAATACCCATTCTTTTCTATAATCGCTATTGATTATTTTATTAAACAGCAGCAATACATTCTTAAAAGAACCAATTCAGACTTCTATGATTCTTAAGGTTCAACATCTATATTTTCTAATTTTTGATCAAATATATGATAGGAAACTGGTAGATCGTAACCGTAGTAACTGTAGATTATTTCAACATAACCTTAAAAGCAACACAAATTACAAATGGCTCTTGACTCTTCTCGTTCTCTGTGATCACTTTCCATACGAAAAACAGCGTGTTCTATGGCACCTCGAAGAAGATTTATCGGATGCATTAAATGTTGAGCTTACAGATAGCAATCTACGTTAAAAGCTTCAAATATTAACGTCCGTTACAATTTACAATACAATATATAAATATTTTTTACAAAAAATTGGACCAACTTTATTAGTTGTTGCACTGAAAAATACCAAGTAATATTAATTCTATTGGTGCTGGATCTTTTGGAGTTGGTGCCTACAACAACAAACTACAACGGCACAACTTCAAAATTACCAGCACCAACAAAATTAATTTTATTGTTGTTGTTTTATTTTTCTGTGCAACAACTTGTAAAGTCTGTCCAATTTTTTGTAAAAAATATTTATTTCAAACTTTTGAGTGTAACATTAGTCAGGAAAATTGTTGAACGTTCACTAATACCAAAAAAGTTATAGGTAGGTTTAGCTTGTAAGTACTTGTTATTTATTATTCAGAGATCTCAAAACATTGCGGCGCAAATATACATAGTTCAGACTTTACTGCTGTAACTCGAAATTCGTAACTCAATTTAAATGTTGCTACATATAATCTTTTCTTTATTTTGGCCGTGTCATATTTTCAATTTTCGTAAAAAAGTTGCTCTTCCACATAGCGGAAATACGCATATCACATATTTCAGACTTTACCATTGCGAAACTCTAAACCGTAACTCTTTTGAAAAAATGTTCAATTTAAACTTTTCGGATATGGTCCCCTTTCTAATTTTCAAATATCGAATTTTCGATTTTCTGACAAATTTGCCCCTTCCACATAGCTGAAACACATATTTTAGACTGTAGCGCGGAAACGTATGATTATTTTTTAAAATGTCTGATTTAAACATTTCCGGATATGGAATTTTCATTAATTCTGTCATATCGGATTTTCAATTTTCGAGAAAAATTGCTCCCTCCACCCCTTTGGGGTTGGTTTTTGGAGGGAAGGAGATTTCGGATTTGATTTTTCTCAATATGGGACTATTTCTCAACTCTCCTCTTTCAAATGAAACAAAAATCGACTAAATCGGAGTACGTTTACTATGCAAAACGCGCGAACAGCCATAAAAAAAGCATATAGAAAAGTAAATTTGTAAATTATTACTGACCCTCGTAAGTTTGAATGTCTATTCCTGGAAGAATGAAGAATCTCGTCCAACAAGGGGACGGAATTTTCAATTTAAATAATCTATTGCCAATTCCCAGTAGGTACATAATATATATTCTACGGTTATTTTAAAAATATATTTATATGTAGGTACATGGAATCAAAAATCTACCGAAGCAGACATAGACATAGACGTTCTCTTTTTTCATGACCGCGATAAATATTACAGATACAAATATTTTGATCGAAACAGATTTAAATAATTTATAAAAGTGAGGATAATCTCAAAGAAATCATTATATGAATCACATCATCATGCTATCTTTGTTCAAAAATGCACTCAACATTACCAGAGTAGGCTTAAGAAGAATTTGATTTCATTTGTAAGCATACCTGCGAAAATAGGTACTTCGTAAACTCACTGCTGCCGATATGAACTTAACACTTGAACAAACAACAAGTTTATTCGAAATGCTTCACAGTACACTATTTTGCGCCTACACTCAACTCTAAATGGATTTAAAAAAGATAATAATAATAATAATAATATGGTAGGTTACTGGACGTACGAAAACTTTACATAACAATGAGCTGGTATAAGTAGATGGGTCATATAAGGATTCCCGCCAAGATGGAGTGGAGTGTTTTAACTAGAGCATTATTTTCAACCGATATATATATATATATATATATATATAAATATATATATATATATATATTAAGTACAATTAGTCGTATTGACTTGGAAAACATTGCCGATTGATTAGGAGGACCTAATTATGTACTTTGTACTGGGTATAGTATACATACCATTCATTGATTCAGTCAAATAAATTTTCAAACAAACGTTTAACCTTGGGTTATAACAGAAATTATTTATTAAATAATTATCAGTTGCTCGTGCATTTGTTAGTGAGAGATAAATATATGGGAACCAATTTCTAGTAGTAGCATTAAAAAAATTTGAAAAATTAGATATGCTATGCTTTACGTAAATGAATAGAAATAAAAATAAAAGTATTGATTAATTATTGTTTGCGATAATGGAATATTTCCATTTATATTATCATCATATCATTTATGTCTATATATATATATATATATATATATATATATGGGTGAAATAATTTAATATGATATGAAGAAATTAATCATCGGGAACTGATAGAGGATCATTACGAGTCTAAATTCTTATATTATACAGGGTGGTGTTTATTTTTGAAAACTTATCACGTCGGATTTCTCGAAATCAGTCAACATTAAAAAAAGAATTCGCTGAAATTAGTATGAACGAAATGATTTCGAGGGAGACAACTTTTCAATTAAAAAGAATAATTGCTAAGCTCCTCGCCTCGCAGATTGCTTCCAAAGGTTTATTTTCAAACACTCTGTACACAGCCTTCTGTTGTGGTACAACTTGTCACTTTGACTATCGCGTTTCAACTGCTACTTTCCACTTATGTCTCCAATTGACATACAATAAACTGACTTGTCCGCCGTGATCGCCACGGCTTTATATATCTGAATTATGACATGACATTCATCGAGAATGTTCTATGATTATCTAGACGTTCATATTAAGCTTCCAGAATAAGCTTGTCAAACTGACAATAATGTGACAAAGTGTACCTCACATATAATTTCTGGAAGGTACGAGAATAAATGTATCAACTCTAGAACTAATAAATGAAGTATACATGAAACAACTATAGGAAATAAGGAATAAGGAAGAGCATTATACTATATATTATACTCTTAAGGTTTATACCACGTACACAGCATTTACAGGTTAAGAGGGTAACTAACTGTTCCATGTCATCCATGCATAGTTCCAGTCAAGAATATATAAAGGGAGGATGATTAATTCTGTATCATGTTCTATAAGCAGCAGTGGCTGAAATAACGTCCCGTGATAAGTTTTCAATTTGGGATGTTGCGCAGAGTTCCACTGAGTGTTATATTTAAGCTGCCTTCTCCCATACTACATAAGGATGCGCTGTGCGAATTTGCGCAACACACCAAAATGACATACGATAATCCTACGTTTTTTGTGCTACTTCCACTACTCGTGTTAGTCGTCATCCCTATATTTGTTCATGGTTCAAGTGTTAACAGTTTTTCCATTGACATAATAACCCATATGTCAATGTGTTTTTAGCATAAATTAAATTTATGCAACAATGATTTCTCAAATTATTATTCTGTCGAAAGTTATATTTTCGCAGACCCACCTTTTCCATTTAACCAAAAGTAACGATTCAATAAAAAGTTCAACGTGCGTCTATGGTCATTAATTATAAATGTGTCTACATCACAAATCAAATGAAGCTGCAAAGACAAAATGAAAGGTCATTTAGATACACCCTCAATCAGAGTTCTGGTTCTCGAAAAAAGCTATTTTCCTGTTATAGGTACTTTAATTTAAATTACTTTCAAATCCCTTCTAATTTTGTGAACTACGTAAAACACTTCTATTTTCTTGATAAAAATCAAATAGAATTGTTCCTGATATTATTTACAAGTTCCTAGACGTTTAAAATCGTAAAACCCTATTTATTATTTCATAGTATTTTGAGGTTGAACATTGATTTTCACTACTTATATATTAACTTGATCTTTCGAATTGTAAATGAAGTACTTATTCACGTGAAATAATTCTAACATCTACGACTTTTTTTTCGATGTATCAGAAGACTCTCTTTGCCTCGACTATGACAGCTTTAAAAATAATTATTTGAAATCTGTCGGTAAATAGGAAAATTAACATAATGGATTTGTCGAATTTGGTCTTTGAACTCTTGAATGAATAAAATATATGAAAAAAATAGATAATTTATGCCAGTTATTAATTTTCGAATCATTCCAAACAACAGTTATGTATATAATATAGGGTGTTTCATGGTAATGTAGAATTAATTTGGTAATTTTAATGTAAGCATAAAGCTATTATATTTCTAAATTCATTATCTATGAAGAAAAATTAGATAAAAGTCATTTTTGGACATTAATCTAACGAAGACATCATAGAGAGTGAAATTCATTTTGATATTAATCCTGTAAAATGCACATTAATTTTCAGTACACCCTGTAATAAGCGTATTAAAAGTAGGCGAAAACCATTCCGTAGTTCCTGTGTACATGTTATGAAAATAGTTCCAATTACTCTGACATAAAAGAGATAACCTTACTTTCGTTTTCGATTAATAAAAAGTCCAATTATTTTATTTGTGTGTGTGTTGTTATTTCCTTGTTTTCGTTTCCTCGTTTTTCAATTGATTTGGAAAATATGTGTTTTAGGTAATACCAACAGATAATATAGTGCCTCGGCTGGTGGATCTGTTGAAATTATATGTATGTATATTATGCGGGTTTACAGTTAGTTAACCTATTTTATGTTGGTTGCTTATAAATCGTTGAATACCAAGATTATTTATGCATTTCAGATTCTTTGCTTTTGAGTGTGACATACCTATCTTCAAATAAAAGTGAACCACAGCAGGGTTATTGTGAATTTGAATTATAACAACAACAACAATGCTTGTGATCGGTACTTTAGTTTTATGTCTTTATGTGAATGTAGCTGAATTTTGTACAAACGATGGTTATCCATTTGAAAGTTATCTAAGCACTCTAACACCCTATCGAGTTGTCTCTAACAAGAGCTTTGATCGCATTGAATTTGATGGTGAGTACCATTATTGGGGTGGTGGGTTGCGTCAGTTTTCGTTATGCGTTAATATTTTGTGTTTATCAATGCGCAGATTGTTCTCCAAAAAAGATATGGATGTTAGTTAGACATGGTACCCGAAATCCGAGCAGTTCTGTCATCACCAAAATGAATGATAGATTGCCAAAACTCAAGGAACTCATCATTGAAAATGAAAATCTACCAAACGGTAAGTGTTTTACATGAGCGTCTAGATTGACACTAATTTATAATGTGTTTGAAGATTTCATCAAACATAGAGATTTGGATTTGTTCAGAAAATGGAAAACCAACCTTGATTTGGATGATGAGAAAAAACTAGTTCACGAAGGTGAGGAGGAGATGCTATTATTGGCAGAAAGAATGCAGAGTCGATTTCCGCAGCTTTTTGATAGTATCTACAGCAATACCACATACAAGGTGGAAAGAATATCGAATATCGAATAAATTATTTGTACAACATATTTTATGAGTATTATTTCAGTTCAAATTTACGCATTCTCAAAGAACGAAAAAAAGTGCATTCTATTTTGCTTCTGGACTTTTTGGACGTGCTACAGCCAAGGATGTATATTTTCCGGAACCATCGAAACGAGATCCTATTTTAAGAGTAAGTTAATTTTTATTTGAATTTCTCCAACCTCAAGTCGAAAATCTTTGTAAAAAGTGTCCATATCCATAGAGGAAATAGGTTAGAAAATTGAAGTTTTGAATCAAAACTTTTGAATGGCTGCAATATGACATATGCCATATACTAACCAATCATAACTTCCAATTTCTAACCTGTCACCGAGGATGATGTTCCATGATTCATTTCATAAATATTCAAATTTCAGTTCTATAAACTGTGTAATAAATGGAACAAGGAAATAAAAAAGAATCCGGAGGCATTGCTCGAGAAAAGATTATTCGTTAATGGTCCAGAAATGACAGGAGTTGTAAGAAATGTCAACAAAAGATTGAAATTATCAGAGAATGTAGATGTAGGTGAGTGGAATGAATTTGTAATTAAATCCGATAAATTTTATCATTTTGCTTTTTCTAGACGATGTGGTACTGATGTATACTGTTTGTGCATTCGAAACAGCATGGAATAAACGAAGTAAATCACCTTGGTGTTCAGTATTTACGCCAGATGATTTGAAGGTATTTACTAATTACCTAATAATTATTTCGATAACTTTTGTTCCATTTAGGTGCTTGAGTATGCTGAAGATCTGAAATATTACTGGCAAGATGGCTATGGCTATGAAATTACCTATAAACAAGCCTGTCCTGCATTCCAAGACGTGATGACTTTTCTGGATATGTAAGTACCGTCTTGTCTCAATAATTTTCTTTGGTTATTTTGCTTTTACCGTTTTTTTGTGTGTTTAGGAAAAGCAGATTTCCCAAAGTGAATGTTTACTTCACACATTCCGGTACGTTGTTGAAAATGTTGGCACATTTGGGTTTGTATGGGAGTGATGAACCTTTAACAGCGGAAAATTTCGATAAAAATCTTGACAGGACATGGAAGACTAGCTTGATAGATAGCTTTGGAACGAATCTGGCATTTGTTCTTTTTAAGTGAGTTACATTTTCCCATACATCTATATGCTTCCTTTTTTAGATCGATTTTGTTTTTTTTGTGTTAAAGGTGAAAGGTGGTTCTTAGCTATTTATATTTTCTGGCGTTTATTAACCTAATTTTTTCTGCAATATTTTTATTGAATTTTTCATTTTTTAGATGTGATGGTGAAGATAAAATATTGACTTTACACCAAGAAAAGATAATTAGATTACCAAGTTGTCCTGATACTGATTTATGTGATATTGACATAATTAATGATTACTATTCATCCAGTTTTGAAAGTTGTGAGTTTAATACAATTTGTAACAATAACCAGTGATGTAGAAATAATAGAAAACCAAAGATTCAATATTATTATGTATATAATGTACATATTTTCTTAATAAAAAGATATCTTGAAATGTTTCATTTTATTTCTTCTAATAGTCTGCTTAAAAATTGGCCGTAAAACAAATTAGAAACTCACTTGATTTTCCAGTTTTTTGTGTTTGAAGAAACACCTCTAGTTACAAATATAGACGTTTTCTGAGAGTCGATAGAACAGTTCGGGCACCCATTGTTTTAATACAGACTTGTATTAAAAGGTAAATGCCAATTTGGACACCCCCTTGTTAGAGTTTATAGTACTTTTCGAGAATAATAAAGACACATGAGTGTCACTTTGGCCACCCCTGGCTAGAGTTTATAGTACTTCTCAAGTATTATAAAGGCAGCTGACTGTCGCTTTGGACACCCCTGGTTACATTATATATAATATACATTGTACATCGATTCAAAAGGTCCAAATTAGTAAAAAGAAGGAATTTCAGGTCGATGTGAAAGAAAAAAAAATATGCGAAAAAATCGGAAGGTTTAGTCCATAGATTTTTTCAAAAAATCAAATTCGTTCCGAATCATCTTTGGAGACATACTTTGGACACCCCTGGTTTTATTCATAGTGTATAGTACTTTTCAAGATTCGAATAAAGGCTCAGTTCCACTTTGGGCACAAATTAGAAAACAACTTCACAATGGTAATATTTAGAATAAATCTGAGAACTTATATCGACTCAGAAGGTCCAAATTAGTAAATAGAAGGAATTTCAGGTCGATGTGAAAGACAAAAAAAATCTGCGAAAAAAATCGGAAGGTATTAGTCCATAGATTTTTGCAAAAAATCAAAGTCGTTCCGAATCATCTTTGGAGACATACTGTGAACACCCCTGGTTA
This sequence comes from Crioceris asparagi, assembly GCA_958507055.1. NCBI lineage: Eukaryota > Metazoa > Arthropoda > Insecta > Coleoptera > Chrysomelidae > Crioceris > Crioceris asparagi. Next base: position 131,017,901 of record OY293826.1, read on the forward strand.
TATTAATAGTGTATAGTACTTTTCGAGATTCGAATAAAGGCTCAGCTCCACTTTGGACACAAATTAGAAAACATAACTTCACAATTGTAATATTTAGAATAAATCTGAGAACTTATATCGATTCAGAAGGTTAAAATTAGTAAATAGAAGGAATTTCAGGTCGATGTGAAAGAAAAAAAAATTCTGCGAAAAAAATCGGAAGGTATTAGTCCATAGATTTTTGCAAAAAATCAAAGTCGTTCCGAATCCTCTTTGGAGACATACTTTGGACACCCCTTGTTATATTCATAGTGTATACTACTTTTCGAGATTCGAATAAAGGCTCAGTTCCACTTTGGACACAAATGAGAAAACAACTTCACAATGGTAATATTTAGAATAAATCTGAGAATTTATATCGTTTCAGAAGGTCCAAATTGGTAAATAGAAGGAATTTCAGGTAGATGTGAAAGAAAAAAAAATCTGCGAAAAAATCGGAAGGTATTAGTCCATAGATTTTTGCAAAAAATCAAAGTCGTTCCGAATCATCTTTGGAGACATACTTTGGACACCCCTTGTTATATTCAGTGTATAGTACTTTTCGAGATTCGAATAAAGGCTCAGTTCCACTTTGGACAAAGATTAGAAAACATAACTTCACAATGGTAATATTAAGAATAAATCTGAGAACTTATATCGATTCAGAAGGTCCAAATTAGTAAATAGAAGGAATTTCAGGTCGATGTGAAAGAAAAGAAAATTCTGCGAAAAAAAACGGAAGTTATTAGTCCATAGATTTTTGCAAAAAATCAAAGTCGTTTCGAATCATCTTTGGAGACATACTTTGGACACCCCTTGTTATATTCATAGTGTATAGTACTTTTCGAGATTCGAATAAAGGCTCAGCTCCACTTTGGACACAAATTAGAAAACATAACTTCACAATTGTAATATTTAGAATAAATCTGAGAACTTATATCGATACAGAAGGTCCAAATTAGTAAAAAGAACGAATTTCAGGTCGATGTGAAAGAAAAGAAAATTCTGCAAAAAAAATCGGAAGTTATTAGTCCATAGATTTTTGCAAAAAATCAAAGTCGTTCTGAATCATCTTTGGAGACCTACTTTGGACAGCCCTAGTTATATTCAAAGTGTATAGTACTTTTCGAGATCCGAATAAAGGCTCAGTTCCACTTTGGGCACAAATTAGAAAACATAACTTCACAATGGTAATATTTAGAATAAATCTGAGAATTTATATCGTTTCAGAAGGTCCAAATTGGTAAATAGAAGGAATTTCAGGTAGATGTGAAAGAAAAAAAAATCTGCGAAAAAAATCGGAAGGTATTAGTCCATAGATTTTTGCAAAAAATCAAAGTCGTTCCGAATCATCTTTGGAGACCTACTTTGGACAGCCCTAGTTATATTCAAAGTGTATAGTACTTTTCGAGATCCGAATAAAGGCTCAGTTCCACTTTGGACACAAATGAGAAAACAACTTCACAATGGTAATATTTAGAATAAATCTGAGAATTTATATCGTTTCAGAAGGTCCAAATTGGTAAATAGAAGGAATTTCAGGTAGATGTGAAAGAAAAAAAAATCTGCGAAAAAAATCGGAAGGTATTAGTCCATAGATTTTTGCAAAAAATCAAAGTCGTTCCGAATCATCTTTGGAGACCTACTTTGGACAGCCCTAGTTATATTCAAAGTGTATAGTACTTTTCGAGATCCGAATAAAGGCTCAGTTCCACTTTGGACACAAATGAGAAAACAACTTCACAATGGTAATATTTAGAATAAATCTGAGAATTTATATCGTTTCAGAAGGTCCAAATTGGTAAATAGAAGGAATTTCAGGTAGATGTGAAAGAAAAAAAAATCTGCGAAAAAAATCGGAAGGTATTAGTCCATAGATTTTTGCAAAAAATCAAAGTCGTTCCGAATCATCTTTGGAGACCTACTTTGGACAGCCCTAGTTATATTCAAAGTGTATAGTACTTTTCGAGATCCGAATAAAGGCTCAGTTCCACTTTGGGCACAAATTAGAAAACATAACTTCACAATGGTAATATTTAGAATAAATCTGAGAACTCATATCGATACAGAAGGTCCAAATTAGTAAAAAGAACGAATTTCAGGTCGATGTGAAAGAAAAGAAAATTCTGCAAAAAAAATCGGAAGTTATTAGTCCATAGATTTTTGCAAAAAATCAAAGTCACTCCGAATCATCTTTGGAGACATACTTTGGACACCCCAGGTTATATTCATAGTGTATAGTACTTTTCGAGATTCGAATAAAGGCTCAGCTCCACTTTGGACACAAATTAGAAAACATAACTTCACAATTGTAATATTTAGAATAAATCTGAGAACTTATATCGATTCAGAAGGTTAAAATTAGTAAATAGAAGGAATTTCAGGTCGATGTGAAAGAAAAAAAAATTCTGCGAAAAAAATCGGAAGGCATTAGTCCATAGATTTTTTCAAAAAATCAAAGTGGTTCCGAATCATCTTTGGAGACCTACTTTGGACAGCCCTAGTTATATTCAAAGTGTATAGTACTTTTCGAGATCCGAATAAAGGCTCAGTTCCACTTTGGGCACAAATTAGAAAACATAACTTCACAATGGTAATATTTAGAATAAATCTGAGAACTTATATCGATTCAGAAGGTTAAAATTAGTAAATAGAAGGAATTTCAGGTCGATGTGAAAGAAAAAAAAATTCTGCGAAAAAAATCGGAAGGCATTAGTCCATAGATTTTTTCAAAAAATCAAAGTGGTTCCGAATCATCTTTGGAGACCTACTTTGGACAGCCCTAGTTATATTCAAAGTGTATAGTACTTTTCGAGATCCGAATAAAGGCTCAGTTCCGCTTTGGGAACGAATCAGAAAACATAACTTCACAATGGTAATATTTAGAATAAATCTGAGAACTTATATCGATTCAGAAGGTCCAAATTAGTAAATAGAAGGAATTTCAGGTCGATGTGAAAGAAAAAAAAATCCGCGAAAAAAATCGGAAGGTATTAGTCCATAGATTTTTGCAAAAAATCAAAGTCACTCCGAATCATCTTTGGAGACATACTTTGGACATCCCTGGTTATATTCATAGTGTATAGTACTTTTCGAGATTCGAATAAAGGCTCAGTTCCGCTTTGGGAACAAATCAGAAAACATAACTTCACAATGGTAATATTTAGAATAAATCTGAGAACTTATATCGATTCAGAAGGTCCAAATTAGTAAATAGAAGGAATTTCAGGTCGATGTGAAAGAAAAAAAAATCCGCGAAAAAAATCGGAAGGTATTAGTCCATAGATTTTTGCAAAAAATCAAAGTCGTTCCGAATCCTCTTTGGAGACATACTTTGGACACCCCTGGTTATATTCATAGTGCATAGTACTTTTCGAGATCCGAATAAAGGCTCAGTTCCACTTTGGGCACAAATTAGAAAACAACTTCACAATGGTAATATTTAGAATAAATCTGAGAATTTATATCGTTTCAGAAGGTCCAAATTGGTAAATAGAAGGAATTTCAGGTAGATGTGAAAGAAAAAAAAATCTGCGAAAAAATCGGAAGGTATTAGTCCATAGATTTTTGCAAAAAATCAAAGTCACTCCGAATCATCTTTGGAGACATACTTAGGACACCCCTGGTTATATTCATAGTGTATAGTACTTTTCGAGATTCGAATAAAGGCTCAGTTCCGCTTTGGGAACAAATCAGAAAACATAACTTCACAATGGTAATATTTAGAATAAATCTGAGAACTTATATCGATTCAGAAGGTCCAAATTAGTAAAAAGAATGAATTTCAGGTCGATGTGAAAGAAAAGAAAATTCTGCGAAAAAAATCGGAAGGTATTAGTCCATAGATTTTTGCAAAAAATCAAAGTCACTCCGAATCATCTTTGGAGACATACTTTGGACATCCCTGGTTATATTCATAGTGTATAGTACTTTTCGAGATTCGAATAAAGGCTCAGTTCCGCTTTGGGAACAAATCAGAAAACATAACTTCACAATGGTAATATTTAGAATAAATCTGAAAACTTATATCGATTCAGAAGGTCCAAATTAGTAAATAGAAGGAATTTCAGGTCGATGTGAAAGAAAAAAAAATCCGCGAAAAAAAACGGAAGGTATTAGTCCATAGATTTTTGCAAAAAATCAAAGTCGTTCCGAATCCTCTTTGGAGACATACTTTGGACACCCCTTGTTATATTCATAGTGTATAGTACTTTTCGAGATTCGAATAAAGGCTCAGTTCCACTTTGGACACAAATGAGAAAACAACTTCACAATGGTAATATTTAGAATAAATCTGAGAATTTATATCGTTTCAGAAGGTCCAAATTGGTAAATAGAAGGAATTTCAGGTAGATGTGAAAGAAAAAAAAATCGGAAGGTATTAGTCCATAGATTTTTGCAAAAAATCAAAGTCACTCCGAATCATCTTTGGAGACATACTTTGGACACCCCTGGTTATATTCATAGTGTATAGTACTTTTCGAGATTCGAATAAAGGCTCAGTTCCGCTTTGGGAACAAATCAGAAAACATAACTTCACAATGGTAATATTTAGAATAAATCTGAGAACTTATATCGATTCAGAAGGTCCAAATTAGTAAAAAGAACGAATTTCAGGTCGATGTGAAAGAAAAGAAAATTCTGCGAAAAAAATCGGAAGGTATTAGTCCATAGATTTTTGCAAAAAATCAAAGTCGTTCCGAATCATCTTTGGAGACATACTTTGGACACCCCTTGTTATATTCAGTGTATAGTACTTTTCGAGATTCGAATAAAGGCTCAGTTCCACTTTGGACAAAGATTAGAAAACATAACTTCACAATGGTAATATTAAGAATAAATCTGAGAACTTATATCGATTCAGAAGGTCCAAATTAGTAAATAGAAGGAATTTCAGGTCGATGTGAAAGAAAAGAAAATTCTGCGAAAAAAAACGGAAGTTATTAGTCCATAGATTTTTGCAAAAAATCAAAGTCGTTTCGAATCATCTTTGGAGACATACTTTGGACACCCCTTGTTATATTCAAAGTGTATAGTACTTTTCGAGATTCGAATAAAGGCTCAGTTCCACTTTGGACACAAATGAGAAAACAACTTCACAATGGTAATATTTAGAATAAATCTGAGAATTTATATCGTTTCAGAAGGTCCAAATTGGTAAATAGAAGGAATTTCAGGTAGATGTGAAAGAAAAAAAAATCCGCGAAAAAAATCGGAAGGTATTAGTCCATAGATTTTTGCAAAAAATCAAAGTCGTTCCGAATCCTCTTTGGAGACATACTTTGGACACCCCTTGTTATATTCATAGTGTTTAGTACTTTTCGAGATGCGAATAAAGGCTCAGTTCCGCTTTGGGAACAAATCAGAAAACATAACTTCACAATGGTAATATTTAGAATAAATCTGAGAACTTATATCGATTCAGAAGGTCCAAATTAGTAAAAAGAACGAATTTCAGGTCGATGTGAAAGAAAAGAAAATTCTGCGAAAAAAATCGGAAGGTATTAGTCCATAGATTTTTGCAAAAAATCAAAGTCACTCCGAATCATCTTTGGAGACATACTTTGGACATCCCTGGTTATATTCATAGTGTATAGTACTTTTCGAGATTCGAATAAAGGCTCAGTTCCGCTTTGGGAACAAATCAGAAAACATAACTTCACAATGGTAATATTTAGAATAAATCTGAGAACTTATATCGATTCAGAAGGTCCAAATTAGTAAATAGAAGGAATTTCAGGTAGATGTGAAAGAAAAAAAAATCTGCGAAAAAAATCGGAAGGTATTAGTCCATAGATTTTTGCAAAAAATCAAAGTCACTCCGAATCATCTTTGGAGACATACTTTGGACACCCTGGTTATATTCATAGTGTATAGTACTTTTCGAGATTCGAATAAAGGCTCAGTTCCGCTTTGGGAACAATTCAGAAAACATAACTTCACAATGGTAATATTTAGAATAAATCTGAGAATTTATATCGTTTCAGAAGGTCCAAATTGGTAAATAGAAGGAATTTCAGGTAGATGTGAAAGAAAAAAAAATCTGCGAAAAAAATCGGAAGGTATTAGTCCATAGATTTTTGCAAAAAATCAAAGTCACTCCGAATCATCTTTGGAGACATACTTTGGACACCCCTGGTTATATTCATAGTGTATAGTACTTTTCGAGATTCGAATAAAGGCTCAGTTCCGCTTTGGGAACAAATCAGAAAACATAACTTCACAATGGTAATATTTAGAATAAATCTGAGAATTTATATCGTTTCAGAAGGTCCAAATTGGTAAATAGAAGGAATTTCAGGTAGATGTGAAAGAAAAAAAAATCTGCGAAAAAAATCGGAAGGTATTAGTCCATAGATTTTTGCAAAAAATCAAAGTCACTCCGAATCATCTTGGGAGACATACTTTGGACACCCCTGGTTATATTCATAGTGTATAGTACTTTTCGAGATTCGAATAAAGGCTCAGTTCCGCTTTGGGAACAAATCAGAAAACATAACTTCACAATGGTAATATTTAGAATAAATCTGAGAACTTATATCGATTCAGAAGGTCCAAATTAGTAAAAAGAACGAATTTCAGGTCGATGTGAAAGAAAAGAAAATTCTGCGAAAAAAATCGGAAGGTATTAGTCCATAGATTTTTGCAAAAAATCAAAGTCACTCCGAATCATCTTTGGAGACATACTTTGGACATCCCTGGTTATATTCATAGTGTATAGTACTTTTCGAGATTCGAATAAAGGCTCAGTTCCGCTTTGGGAACAAATCAGAAAACATAACTTCACAATGGTAATATTTAGAATAAATCTGAGAACTTATATCGATTCAGAAGGTCCAAATTAGTAAATAGAAGGAATTTCAGGTCGATGTGAAAGAAAAAAAAAATCCGCGAAAAAAATCGGAAGGTATTGGTCCATAGATTTTTGCAAAAAATCAAAGTCGTTCCGAATCCTCTTTGGAGACATACTTTGGACACCCCTTGTTATATTCATAGTGCTTAGTACTTTTCGAGATTCGAATAAAGGCTCAGTTCCACTTTGGACACAAATGAGAAAACAACTTCACAATGGTAATATTTAGAATAAATCTGAGAATTTATATCGTTTCAGAAGGTCCAAATTGGTAAATAGAAGGAATTTCAGGTAGATGTGAAAGAAAAAAAAATCTGCGAAAAAAATCGGAAGGTATTAGTCCATAGATTTTTGCAAAAAATCAAAGTCACTCCGAATCATCTTTGGAGACATACTTTGGACACCCCTGGTTATATTCAAAGTGTATAGTACTTTTCGAGATTCGAATAAAGGCTCAGTTCCGCTTTGGGAACAAATCAGAAAACATAACTTCACAATGGTAATATTTAGAATAAATCTGAGAACTTATATCGATTCAGAAGGTCCAAATTAGTAAAAAGAACGAATTTCAGGTCGATGTGAAAGAAAAGAAAATTCTGCGAAAAAAATTGGAAGGTATTAGTCCATAGATTTTTGCAAAAAATCAAAGTCACTCCGAATCATCTTTGGAGACATACTTTGGACATCCCTGGTTATATTCATAGTGTATAGTACTTTTCGAGATTCGAATAAAGGCTCAGTTCCGCTTTGGGAACAAATCAGAAAACATAACTTCACAATGGTAATATTTAGAATAAATCTGAGAACTTATATCGATTCAGAAGGTCCAAATTAGTAAATAGAAGGAATTTCAGGTCGATGTGAAAGAAAAAAAAATCCGCGAAAAAAAACGGAAGGTATTAGTCCATAGATTTTTGCAAAAAATCAAAGTCGTTCCGAATCCTCTTTGGAGACATACTTTGGACACCCCTTGTTATATTCATAGTGTATAGTACTTTTCGAGATTCGAATAAAGGCTCAGTTCCACTTTGGACACAAATGATAAAACAACTTCACAATGGTAATATTTAGAATAAATCTGAGAATTTATTTCGTTTCAGAAGGTCCAAATTGGTAAATAGAAGGAATTTCAGGTAGATGTGAAAGACAAAAAATCTGCGAAAAAATCGGAAGGTATTAGTCCATAGATTTTTGCAAAAAATCAAAGTCACTCCGAATCATCTTTGGAGACATACTTTGGACACCCCTGGTTATATTCATAGTGTATAGTACTTTTCGAGATTCGAATAAAGGCTCAGTTCCGCTTTGGGAACAAATCAGAAAACATAACTTCACAATGGTAATATTTAGAATAAATCTGAGAACTTATATCGATTCAGAAGGTCCAAATTAGTAAAAAGAACGAATTTCAGGTCGATGTGAAAGAAAAGAAAATTCTGCGAAAAAAATCGGAAGGTATTAGTCCATAGATTTTTGCAAAAAATCAAAGTCGTTCCGAATCATCTTTGGAGACATACTTTGGACACCCCTTGCTATATTCAGTGTATAGTACTTTTCGAGATTCGAATAAAGGCTCAGTTCCACTTTGGACAAAGATTAGAAAACATAACTTCACAATGGTAATATTAAGAATAAATCTGGGAACTTAGATCGATTCAGAAGGTCCAAATTAGTAAATAGAAGGAATTTCAGGTCGATGTGAAAGAAAAGAAAATTCTGCGAAAAAAAACGGAAGTTATTAGTCCATAGATTTTTGCAAAAAATCAAAGTCGTTCCGAATCCTCTTTGGAGACATACTTTGGACACCCCTTGTTATATTCATAGTGTATAGTACTTTTCGAGATTCGCATAAAGGCTCAGTTCCACTTTGGACACAAATGAGAAAACAACTTCACAATGGTAGTATTTAGAATAAATCTGAGAATTTATATCGTTTCAGAAGGTCCAAATTGGTAAATAGAAGGAATTTCAGGTAGATGTGAAAGAAAAAAAAATCTGCGAAAAAAATCGGAAGGTATTAGTCCATAGATTTTTGCAAAAAATCAAAGTCACTCCGAATCATCTTTGGAGACATACTTTGGACACCCCAGGTTATATTCATAGTGTATAGTACTTTTCGAGATTCGAATAAAGGCTCAGTTCCGCTTTGGGAACAAATCAGAAAACATAACTTCACAATGGTAATATTTAGAATAAATCTGAGAACTTATATCGATTCAGAAGGTCCAAATTAGTAAATAGAAGGAATTTCAGGTCGATGTGAAAGAAAAAAAAATCCGCGAAAAAAAACGGAAGGTATTAGTCCATAGATTTTTGCAAAAAATCAAAGTCGTTCCGAATCCTCTTTGGAGACATACTTTGGACACCCCTTGTTATATTCATAGTGTATAGTACTTTTCGAGATTCGAATAAAGGCTCAGTTCCACTTTGGACACAAATGATAAAACAACTTCACAATGGTAATATTTAGAATAAATCTGAGAATTTATTTCGTTTCAGAAGGTCCAAATTGGTAAATAGAAGGAATTTCAGGTAGATGTGAAAGAAAAAAAAATCTGCGAAAAAATCGGAAGGTATTAGTCCATAGATTTTTGCAAAAAATCAAAGTCACTCCGAATCATCTTTGGAGACATACTTTGGACACCCCTGGTTATATTCATAGTGTATAGTACTTTTTGAGATTCGAATAAAGGCTCAGTTCCGCTTTGGGAACAAATCAGAAAACATAACTTCACAATGGTAATATTTAGAATAAATCTGAGAACTTATATCGATTCAGAAGGTCCAAATTAGTAAAAAGAACGAATTTCAGGTCGATGTGAAAGAAAAGAAAATTCTGCGAAAAAAATCGGAAGGTATTAGTCCATAGATTTTTGCAAAAAATCAAAGTCGTTCCGAATCATCTTTGGAGACATACTTTGGACACCCCTTGCTATATTCAGTGTATAGTACTTTTCGAGATTCGAATAAAGGCTCAGTTCCACTTTGGACAAAGATTAGAAAACATAACTTCACAATGGTAATATTAAGAATAAATCTGAGAACTTAGATCGATTCAGAAGGTCCAAATTAGTAAATAGAAGGAATTTCAGGTCGATGTGAAATAAAAGAAAATTCTGCGAAAAAAAACGGAAGTTATTAGTCCATAGATTTTTGCAAAAAATCAAAGTCGTTCCGAATCCTCTTTGGAGACATACTTTGGACACCCCTTGTTATATTCATAGTGTATAGTACTTTTCGAGATTCGAATAAAGGCTCAGTTCCGCTTTGGGAACAAATCAGAAAACATAACTTCACAATGGTAATATTTAGAATAAATCTGAGAACTTATATCGATTCAGAAGGTCCAAATTAGTAAAAAGAACGAATTTCAGGTCGATGTGAAAGAAAAGAAAATTCTGCGAAAAAAAAACTGAAGTTATTAGTCCATAGATTTTTGCAAAAAATCAAAGTCGTTCCGAATCATCTTTGGAGACATACTTTGGACACCCCTTGTTATATTCAGTGTATAGTACTTTTCGAGATTCGAATAAAGGCTCAGTTCCACTTTGGACAAAGATTAGAAAACATAACTTCACAATGGTAATATTAAGAATAAATCTGAGAACTCATATCGATTCAGAAGGTCCAAATTAGTAAAAAGAACGAATTTCAGGTCGATGTGAAAGAAAAGAAAATTCTGCGAAAAAAATCGGAAGGTATTAGTCCATAGATTTTTGCAAAAAATCAAAGTCGTTCCGAATCATCTTTGGAGACATACTTTGGACACCCCTTTTTATATTCAGTGTATAGTACTTTTCGAGATTCGAATAAAGGCTCAGTTCCACTTTGGACAAAGATTAGAAAACATAACTTCACAATGGTAATATTAAGAATAAATCTGAGAACTTATATCGATTCAGAAGGTCCAAATTAGTAAATAGAAGGAATTTCAGGTCGATGTGAAAGAAAAGAAAATTCTGCGAAAAAAATCGGAAGTTATTAGTCCATAGATTTTTGCAAAAAATCAAATTCGTTCCGAATCATGTCTGGAGACATACTTTGGACACCCCTGGTTATATTCAAAGTGTATAGTACTTTTCGAGATTCGAATAAAGGCTCAGTTCCACTTTGGACACAAATGAGAAAACAACTTCACAATTGTAATATTTAGAATAAATCTGAGAATTTATATCGTTTCAGAAGGTCAAAATTGGTAAATAGAAGGAATTTCAGGTCGATGTGAAAGAAAAAAAAATCCGCGAAAAAAATCGGAAGGTATTAGTCCATGGATCTTTGCAAAAAATCAAAGTCGTTCCGAATCATCTTTAGAGACATACTTTGGACACCCCTAGTTATATTCAAAGTGTATAGTACTTTTCGAGATTCGAATAAAAGCTCAGTTCCACTTTGGACAAAGATTAGAAAACATAACTTCACAATGGTAATATTAAGAATAAATCTGAGATCTTATATCGATTCAGAAGGTCCAAATTAGTAAATAGAAGGAATTTCAGGTCGATGTGAAAGAAAAGAAAATTCTGCGAAAAAAAACGGAAGTTATTAGTCCATAGATTTTTGCAAAAAATCAAAGTCGTTCCGAATCATCTTTGGAGACATACTTTGGACACCCCTTGTTATATTCAAAGTGTATAGTACTTTTCGAGATTCGAATAAAGGCTCAGTTCCGCTTTGGGAACAAATCAGAAAACATAACTTCACAATGGTAATATTTAGAATAAATCTGAGAACTTATATCGATTCAGAAGGTCCAAATTAGTAAAAAGAACGAATTTCAGGTCGATGTGAAAGAAAAGAAAATTCTGCGAAAAAAATCGGAAGGTATTAGTCCATAGATTTTTGCAAAAAATCAAAGTCACTCCGAATCATCTTTGGAGACATACTTTGGACACCCCTGGTTATATTCATAGTGTATAGTACTTTTCGAGATCCGAATAAAAGCTCAGTTCCACTTTGGGCACAAATTAGAAAACATAACTTCACAATGGTAATATTTAGAATAAATCTGAGAACTTATTTCGTTTCAGAAGGTCCAAATTGGTAAATAGAAGGAATTTCAGGTAGATGTGAAAGAAAAAAAAATCTGCGAAAAAATCGGAAGGTATTAGTCCATAGATTTTTGCAAAAAATCAAAGTCACTCCGAATCATCTTTGGAGACATACTTTGGACACCCCTGGTTATATTCATAGTGTATAGTACTTTTTGAGATTCGAATAAAGGCTCAGTTCCGCTTTGGGAACAAATCAGAAAACATAACTTCACAATGGTAATATTTAGAATAAATCTGAGAACTTATATCGATTCAGAAGGTCCAAATTAGTAAAAAGAACGAATTTCAGGTCGATGTGAAAGAAAAGAAAATTCTGCGAAAAAAATCGGAAGGTATTAGTCCATAGATTTTTGCAAAAAATCAAAGTCGTTCCGAATCATCTTTGGAGACATACTTTGGACACCCCTTGCTATATTCAGTGTATAGTACTTTTCGAGATTCGAATAAAGGCTCAGTTCCACTTTGGACAAAGATTAGAAAACATAACTTCACAATGGTAATATTAAGAATAAATCTGAGAACTTAGATCGATTCAGAAGGTCCAAATTAGTAAATAGAAGGAATTTCAGGTCGATGTGAAATAAAAGAAAATTCTGCGAAAAAAAACGGAAGTTATTAGTCCATAGATTTTTGCAAAAAATCAAAGTCGTTCCGAATCCTCTTTGGAGACATACTTTGGACACCCCTTGTTATATTCATAGTGTATAGTACTTTTCGAGATTCGAATAAAGGCTCAGTTCCGCTTTGGGAACAAATCAGAAAACATAACTTCACAATGGTAATATTTAGAATAAATCTGAGAACTTATATCGATTCAGAAGGTCCAAATTAGTAAAAAGAACGAATTTCAGGTCGATGTGAAAGAAAAGAAAATTCTGCGAAAAAAAAACTGAAGTTATTAGTCCATAGATTTTTGCAAAAAATCAAAGTCGTTCCGAATCATCTTTGGAGACATACTTTGGACACCCCTTGTTATATTCAGTGTATAGTACTTTTCGAGATTCGAATAAAGGCTCAGTTCCACTTTGGACAAAGATTAGAAAACATAACTTCACAATGGTAATATTAAGAATAAATCTGAGAACTCATATCGATTCAGAAGGTCCAAATTAGTAAAAAGAACGAATTTCAGGTCGATGTGAAAGAAAAGAAAATTCTGCGAAAAAAATCGGAAGGTATTAGTCCATAGATTTTTGCAAAAAATCAAAGTCGTTCCGAATCATCTTTGGAGACATACTTTGGACACCCCTTTTTATATTCAGTGTATAGTACTTTTCGAGATTCGAATAAAGGCTCAGTTCCACTTTGGACAAAGATTAGAAAACATAACTTCACAATGGTAATATTAAGAATAAATCTGAGAACTTATATCGATTCAGAAGGTCCAAATTAGTAAATAGAAGGAATTTCAGGTCGATGTGAAAGAAAAGAAAATTCTGCGAAAAAAATCGGAAGTTATTAGTCCATAGATTTTTGCAAAAAATCAAATTCGTTCCGAATCATGTCTGGAGACATACTTTGGACACCCCTGGTTATATTCAAAGTGTATAGTACTTTTCGAGATTCGAATAAAGGCTCAGTTCCACTTTGGACACAAATGAGAAAACAACTTCACAATTGTAATATTTAGAATAAATCTGAGAATTTATATCGTTTCAGAAGGTCAAAATTGGTAAATAGAAGGAATTTCAGGTCGATGTGAAAGAAAAAAAAATCCGCGAAAAAAATCGGAAGGTATTAGTCCATGGATCTTTGCAAAAAATCAAAGTCGTTCCGAATCATCTTTAGAGACATACTTTGGACACCCCTAGTTATATTCAAAGTGTATAGTACTTTTCGAGATTCGAATAAAAGCTCAGTTCCACTTTGGACAAAGATTAGAAAACATAACTTCACAATGGTAATATTAAGAATAAATCTGAGATCTTATATCGATTCAGAAGGTCCAAATTAGTAAATAGAAGGAATTTCAGGTCGATGTGAAAGAAAAGAAAATTCTGCGAAAAAAAACGGAAGTTATTAGTCCATAGATTTTTGCAAAAAATCAAAGTCGTTCCGAATCATCTTTGGAGACATACTTTGGACACCCCTTGTTATATTCAAAGTGTATAGTACTTTTCGAGATTCGAATAAAGGCTCAGTTCCGCTTTGGGAACAAATCAGAAAACATAACTTCACAATGGTAATATTTAGAATAAATCTGAGAACTTATATCGATTCAGAAGGTCCAAATTAGTAAAAAGAACGAATTTCAGGTCGATGTGAAAGAAAAGAAAATTCTGCGAAAAAAATCGGAAGGTATTAGTCCATAGATTTTTGCAAAAAATCAAAGTCACTCCGAATCATCTTTGGAGACATACTTTGGACACCCCTGGTTATATTCATAGTGTATAGTACTTTTCGAGATCCGAATAAAAGCTCAGTTCCACTTTGGGCACAAATTAGAAAACATAACTTCACAATGGTAATATTTAGAATAAATCTGAGAACTTATATCGATTCAGAAGGTCCAAATTAGTAAAAAGAACGAATTTCAGGTCGATGTGAAAGAAAAGAAAATTCTGCGAAAAAAATCGGAAGGTATTAGTCCATAGATTTTTGCAAAAAATCAAAGTCACTCCGAATCATCTTTGGAGACATACTTTGGACACCCCTGGTTATATTCATAGTGTATAGTACTTTTCGAGATTCGAATAAAGGCTCAGTTCCGCTTTGGGAACAAATCAGAAAACATACTTTCTCTTCACAAGGATAATATTTAGAATAAATCTGGAAACTTACATCGATTCAGAAGGTCCAAATTAGTAAAAAGAACGAATTTCAGGTCGATGTGAAAGAAAAGAAAATTCTGCGAAAAAAATCGGAAGGTATTAGTCCATAGATTTTTGCAAAAAATCAAAGTCACTCCGAATCATCTTTGGAGACATACTTTGGACACCCCTAGTTATATTCAAAGTGTATAGTACTTTTCGAGATTCGAATAAAGGCTCAGTTCCACTTTGGACACAAATTAGAAAACATAACTTCACAATGGTCATATTTAGAATAAATCTGAGAACTTATATCGATTCAGAAGGCCCAAATTAGTAAATAGAAGGAATTTCAGGTCGATGTGAAAGAAAAAAAAATTCTGCTAAAAAAATCGGAAGGTATTAGTCCATAGATTTTTGCAAAAAATCAAAGTCGTTCCGAATCATCTTTGGAGACATACTCTGGACACTCCTAGTTATATTCAAAGTGTATAGTACTTTTCGAGATCCGAATAAAGGCTCAGTTCCACTTTGGGCACAAATTAGAAAACATAACTTCACAATGGTAATATTTAGAATAAATCTGAGAATTTATTTCGTTTCAGAAGGTCCAAATTAGTAAATAGAAGGAATTTCAGGTAGATGTGAAAGAAAAGAAAATTCTGCGAAAAAAATCGGAAGGTATTAGTCCATAGATTTTTGCAAAAAATCAAAGTCACTCCGAATCATCTTTGGAGACATACTTTGGACACCCCTGGTTATATTCATAGTGTATAGTACTTTTCGAGATCCGAATAAAAGCTCAGTTCCACTTTGGGCACAAATTAGAAAACATAACTTCACAATGGTAATATTTAGAATAAATCTGAGAACTTATATCGATTCAGAAGGTCCAAATTAGTAAAAAGAACGAATTTCAGGTCGATGTGAAAGAAAAGAAAATTCTGCGAAAAAAATCGGAAGGTATTAGTCCATAGATTTTTGCAAAAAATCAAAGTCACTCCGAATCATCTTTGGAGACATACTTTGGACACCCCTGGTTATATTCATAGTGTATAGTACTTTTCGAGATTCGAATAAAGGCTCAGTTCCGCTTTGGGAACAAATCAGAAAACATACTTTCTCTTCACAAGGATAATATTTAGAATAAATCTGGAAACTTACATCGATTCAGAAGGTCCAAATTAGTAAAAAGAACGAATTTCAGGTCGATGTGAAAGAAAAGAAAATTCTGCGAAAAAAATCGGAAGGTATTAGTCCATAGATTTTTGCAAAAAATCAAAGTCGTTCCGAATCATCTTTGGAGACATACTCTGGACACTCCTAGTTATATTCAAAGTGTATAGTACTTTTCGAGATCCGAATAAAGGCTCAGTTCCACTTTGGGCACAAATTAGAAAACATAACTTCACAATGGTAATATTTAGAATAAATCTGAGAATTTATTTCGTTTCAGAAGGTCCAAATTAGTAAATAGAAGGAATTTCAGGTAGATGTGAAAGAAAAGAAAATTCTGCGAAAAAAATCGGAAGGTATTAGTCCATAGATTTTTGCAAAAAATCAAAGTCGTTCCGAATCATCTTTGGAGACATACTTTGGACACCCCTTGCTATATTCAGTGTATAGTACTTTTCGAGATTCGAATAAAGGCTCAGTTCCACTTTGGACAAAGATTAGAAAACATAACTTCACAATGGTAATATTAAGAATAAATCTGAGAACTTAGATCGATTCAGAAGGTCCAAATTAGTAAATAGAAGGAATTTCAGGTCGATGTGAAAGAAAAGAAAATTCTGCGAAAAAAAACGGAAGTTATTAGTCCATAGATTTTTGCAAAAAATCAAAGTCGTTCCGAATCCTCTTTGGAGACATACTTTGGACACCCCTTGTTATATTCATAGTATATAGTATAGTACTTTTCGAGATTCGCATAAAGGCTCAGTTCCACTTTGGACACAAATGAGAAAACAACTTCACAATGGTAGTATTTAGAATAAATCTGAGAATTTATATCGTTTCAGAAGGTCCAAATTGGTAAATAGAAGGAATTTCAGGTAGATGTGAAAGAAAAAAAAATCTGCGAAAAAAATCGGAAGGTATTAGTCCATAGATTTTTGCAAAAAATCAAAGTCACTCCGAATCATCTTTGGAGACATACTTTGGACACCCCAGGTTATATTCATAGTGTATAGTACTTTTCGAGATTCGAATAAAGGCTCAGTTCCGCTTTGGGAACAAATCAGAAAACATAACTTCACAATGGTAATATTTAGAATAAATCTGAGAACTTATATCGATTCAGAAGGTCCAAATTAGTAAAAAGAACGAATTTCAGGTCGATGTGAAAGAAAAGAAAATTCTGCGAAAAAAATCGGAAGGTATTAGTCCATAGATTTTTGCAAAAAATCAAAGTCGTTCCGAATCATCTTTGGAGACATACTTTGGACACCCCTTTTTATATTCAGTGTATAGTACTTTTCGAGATTCGAATAAAGGCTCAGTTCCACTTTGGACAAAGATTAGAAAACATAACTTCACAATGGTAATATTAAGAATAAATCTGAGAACTTATATCGATTCAGAAGGTCCAAATTAGTAAATAGAAGGAATTTCAGGTCGATGTGAAAGAAAAGAAAATTCTGCGAAAAAAATCGGAAGTTATTAGTCCATAGATTTTTGCAAAAAAACAAAGTCGTTCCGAATCATCTTTGGAGACATACTTTGGACACCCCTAGTTATATTCAAAGTGTATAGTACTTTTCGAGATTCGAATAAAAGCTCAGTTCCACTTTGGACAAAGATTAGAAAACATAACTTCACAATGGTAATATTAAGAATAAATCTGAGAATTTATATCGTTCCAGAAGGTCCAAATTAGTAAATAGAAGGAATTTCAGGTAGATGTGAAAGAAAAGAAAATTCTGCGAAAAAAATCGGAAGGTATTAGTCCATGGATCTTTGCAAAAAATCAAAGTCGTTCCGAATCATCTTTAGAGACATACTTTGGACACCCCTAGTTATATTCAAAGTGTATAGTACTTTTCGAGATTCGAATAAAAGCTCAGTTCCACTTTGGACAAAGATTAGAAAACATAACTTCACAATGGTAATATTAAGAATAAATCTGAGAACTTATATCGATTCAGAAGGTCCAAATTAGTAAATAGAAGGAATTTCAGGTCGATGTGAAAGAAAAGAAAATTCTGCGAAAAAAAAACTGAAGTTATTAGTCCATAGATTTTTGCAAAAAATCAAATTCGTTCCGAATCATGTCTGGAGACATACTTTGGACACCCCTGGTTATATTCAAAGTGTATAGTACTTTTCGAGATTCGAATAAAGGCTCAGTTCCACTTTGGACACAAATGAGAAAACAACTTCACAATTGTAATGTTTAGAATAAATCTGAGAATTTATATCGTTTCAGAAGGTCAAAATTGGTAAATAGAAGGAATTTCAGGTCGATGTGAAAGAAAAAAAAATCCGCGAAAAAAATCGGAAGGTATTAGTCCATGGATCTTTGCAAAAAATCAAAGTCGTTCCGAATCATCTTTAGAGACATACTTTGGACACCCCTAGTTATATTCAAAGTGTATAGTACTTTTCGAGATTCGAATAAAAGCTCAGTTCCACTTTGGACAAAGATTAGAAAACATAACTTCACAATGGTAATATTAAGAATAAATCTGAGATCTTATATCGATTCAGAAGGTCCAAATTAGTAAATAGAAGGAATTTCAGGTCGATGTGAAAGAAAAGAAAATTCTGCGAAAAAAAAACGGAAGTTATTAGTCCATAGATTTTTGCAAAAAATCAAAGTCGTTCCGAATCATCTTTGGAGACATACTTTGGACACCCCTTGTTATATTCAAAGTGTATAGTACTTTTCGAGATTTGAATAAAGGCTCAGTTCCGCTTTGGGAACAAATCAGAAAACATAACTTCACAATGGTAATATTTAGAATAAATCTGAGAACTTATATCGATTCAGAAGGTCCAAATTAGTAAAAAGAACGAATTTCAGGTCGATGTGAAAGAAAAGAAAATTCTGCGAAAAAAATCGGAAGGTATTAGTCCATAGATTTTTGCAAAAAATCAAAGTCACTCCGAATCATCTTTGGAGACATACTTTGGACACCCCTGGTTATATTCATAGTGTATAGTACTTTTCGAGATCCGAATAAAGGCTCAGTTCCACTTTGGGCACAAATTAGAAAACATAACTTCACAATGGTAATATTTAGAATAAATCTGAGAACTTATATCGATTCAGAAGGTCCAAATTAGTAAAAAGAACGAATTTCAGGTCGATGTGAAAGAAAAGAAAATTCTGCGAAAAAAATCGGAAGGTATAAGTCCATAGATTTTTGCAAAAAATCAAAGTCACTCCGAATCATCTTTGGAGACATACTTTGGACACCCCTGGTTATATTCATAGTGTATAGTACTTTTCGAGATTCGAATAAAGGCTCAGTTCCGCTTTGGGAACAAATCAGAAAACATACTTTCTCTTCACAAGGATAATATTTAGAATAAATCTGGAAACTTACATCGATTCAGAAGGTCCAAATTAGTAAAAAGAACGAATTTCAGGTCGATGTGAAAGAAAAGAAAATTCTGCGAAAAAAATCGGAAGGTATTAGTCCATAGATTTTTGCAAAAAATCAAAGTCACTCCGAATCATCTTTGGAGACATACTTTGGACACCCCTAGTTATATTCAAAGTGTATAGTACTTTTCGAGATTCGAATAAAGGCTCAGTTCCACTTTGGACACAAATTAGAAAACATAACTTCACAATGGTCATATTTAGAATAAATCTGAGAACTTATATCGATTCAGAAGGCCCAAATTAGTAAATAGAAGGAATTTCAGGTCGATGTGAAAGAAAAAAAAATTCTGCTAAAAAAATCGGAAGGTATTAGTCCATAGATTTTTGCAAAAAATCAAAGTCGTTCCGAATCATCTTTGGAGACATACTCTGGACACTCCTAGTTATATTCAAAGTGTATAGTACTTTTCGAGATCCGAATAAAGGCTCAGTTCCACTTTGGGCACAAATTAGAAAACATAACTTCACAATGGTAATATTTAGAATAAATCTGAGAACTTATGTCGATTCAGAAGGTCCAAATTAGTAAATATACGGAATTTCAGGTCGATGTGAAAGAAATAAAAATTCTGCGAAAAAAATCGGAAGGTATTAGTCCATAGATTTTTGCAAAAAAATCAAAGTCGTTCCGAATCATCTTTGGAGACATACTTTGGACACCCCTAGTTATATTCAAAGTGTATAGTACTTTTCGAGATTCGAATAAAAGCTCAGTTCCACTTTGGACAAAGATTAGAAAACATAACTTCACAATGGTAATATTAAGAATAAATCTGAGAACTTATATCGATTCAGAAGGTCCAAATTAGTAAATAGAAGGAATTTCAGGTCGATGTGAAAGAAAAGAAAATTCTGCGAAAAAAAAACTGAAGTTATTAGTCCATAGATTTTTGCAAAAAATCAAAGTCGTTCCGAATCATCTTTGGAGACATACTTTGGACACCCCTTGTTATATTCAAAGTGTATAGTACTTTTCCAGATTCGAATAAAGGCTCAGTTCCACTTTGGACACAAATGAGAAAACAACTTCACAATTGTAATATTTAGAATAAATCTGAGAATTTATATCGTTTCAGAAGGTCAAAATTGGTAAATAGAAGGAATTTCAGGTAGATGTGAAAGAAAAAAAAATTCTGCGAAAAAATCGGAAGGTATTAGTCCATAGATTTTTGCAAAAAATCAAAGTCACTCCGAATCATCTTTGGAGACATACTTTGGACACCCCTGGTTATATTCAAAGTGTATAGTACTTTTCCAGATTCGAATAAAGGCTCAGTTCCACTTTGGACACAAATGAGAAAACAACTTCACAATTGTAATATTTAGAATAAATCTGAGAATTTATATCGTTTCAGAAGGTCAAAATTGGTAAATAGAAGGAATTTCAGGTAGATGTGAAAGAAAAAAAAATCTGCGAAAAAAATCGGAAGGTATTAGTCCATAGATTTTTGCAAAAAATCAAAGTCACTCCGAATCATCTTTGGAGACATACTTTGGACACCCCTGGTTATATTCATAGTGTATAGTACTTTTCGAGATTCGAATAAAGGCTCAGTTCCGCTTTGGGAACAAATCAGAAAACATAACTTCACAATGGTAATATTTAGAATAAATCTGAGAACTTATATCGATTCAGAAGGTCCAAATTAGTAAATAGAAGGAATTTCAGGTCGATGTGAAAGAAAAGAAAATTATTCGAAAAAAATCGGAAGGTATTAGTCCATAGATTTTTGCAAAAAATCAAAGTCGTTCCGAATCATCTTTGGAGACATACTTTGGACACCCCTAGTTATATTCAAAGTGTATAGTACTTTTCGAGATTCGAATAAAGGCTCAGTTCCGCTTTGGGAACAAATCAGAAAACATAACTTCACAATGGTAATATTTAGAATAAATCTGAGAACTTATATCGATTCAGAAGGTCCAAATTAGTAAATAGAAGGAATTTCAGGTCGATGTGAAAGAAAAGAAAATTATTCGAAAAAAATCGGAAGGTATTAGTCCATAGATTTTTGCAAAAAATCAAAGTCGTTCCGAATCATCTTTGGAGACATACTTTGGACACCCCTTGTTATATTCAAAGTGTATAGTACTTTTCGAGATTCGAATAAAGGCTCAGTTCCGCTTTGGGAACAAATCAGAAAACATAACTTCACAATGGTAATATTTAGAATAAATCTGAGAACTTATATCGATTCAGAAGGCCCAAATTAGTAAATAGAAGGAATTTCAGGTCGATGTGAAAGAAAAAAAAATTCTGCTAAAAAAATCGGAAGGTATTAGTCCATAGATTTTTGCAAAAAATCAAAGTCGTTCCGAATCATCTTTGGAGACATACTCTGGACACTCCTAGTTATATTCAAAGTGTATAGTACTTTTCGAGATCCGAATAAAGGCTCAGTTCCACTTTGGGCACAAATTAGAAAACATAACTTCACAATGGTAATATTTAGAATAAATCTGAGAACTTATGTCGATTCAGAAGGTCCAAATTAGTAAATATACGGAATTTCAGGTCGATGTGAAAGAAATAAAAATTCTGCGAAAAAAATCGGAAGGTATTAGTCCATAGATTTTTGCAAAAAAATCAAAGTCGTTCCGAATCATCTTTGGAGACATACTTTGGACACCCCTAGTTATATTCAAAGTGTATAGTACTTTTCGAGATTCGAATAAAAGCTCAGTTCCACTTTGGACAAAGATTAGAAAACATAACTTCACAATGGTAATATTAAGAATAAATCTGAGAACTTATATCGATTCAGAAGGTCCAAATTAGTAAATAGAAGGAATTTCAGGTCGATGTGAAAGAAAAGAAAATTCTGCGAAAAAAAAACTGAAGTTATTAGTCCATAGATTTTTGCAAAAAATCAAAGTCGTTCCGAATCATCTTTGGAGACATACTTTGGACACCCCTTGTTATATTCAAAGTGTATAGTACTTTTCCAGATTCGAATAAAGGCTCAGTTCCACTTTGGACACAACGAGAAAACAACTTCACAATTGTAATATTTAGAATAAATCTGAGAATTTATATCGTTTCAGAAGGTCAAAATTGGTAAATAGAAGGAATTTCAGGTAGATGTGAAAGAAAAAAAAATTCTGCGAAAAAATCGGAAGGTATTAGTCCATAGATTTTTGCAAAAAATCAAAGTCACTCCGAATCATCTTTGGAGACATACTTTGGACACCCCTGGTTATATTCATAGTGTATAGTACTTTTCGAGATCCGAATAAAGGCTCAGTTCCACTTTGGACACAAATGAGAAAACAACTTCACAATTGTAATATTTAGAATAAATCTGAGAATTTATATCGTTTCAGAAGGTCAAAATTGGTAAATAGAAGGAATTTCAGGTAGATGTGAAAGAAAAAAAAATCTGCGAAAAAAATCGGAAGGTATTAGTCCATAGATTTTTGCAAAAAATCAAAGTCACTCCGAATCATCTTTGGAGACATACTTTGGACACCCCTGGTTATATTCATAGTGTATAGTACTTTTCGAGATTCGAATAAAGGCTCAGTTCCGCTTTGGGAACAAATCAGAAAACATAACTTCACAATGGTAATATTTAGAATAAATCTGAGAACTTATATCGATTCAGAAGGTCCAAATTAGTAAATAGAAGGAATTTCAGGTCGATGTGAAAGAAAAAAAAATCCGCGAAAAAAATCGGAAGGTATTAGTCCATGGATCTTTGCAAAAAATCAAAGTCGTTCCGAATCATCTTTAGAGACATACTTTGGACACCCCTAGTTATATTCAAAGTGTATAGTACTTTTCGAGATTCGAATAAAAGCTCAGTTCCACTTTGGACAAAGATTAGAAAACATAACTTCACAATGGTAATATTAATAATAAATCTGAGATCTTATATCGATTCAGAAGGTCCAAATTAGTAAATAGAAGGAATTTCAGGTCGATGTGAAAGAAAAGAAAATTCTGCGAAAAAAAACGGAAGTTATTAGTCCATAGATTTTTGCAAAAAATCAAAGTCGTTCCGAATCATCTTTGGAGACATACTTTGGACACCCCTTGTTATATTCAAAGTGTATAGTACTTTTCGAGATTCGAATAAAGGCTCAGTTCCGCTTTGGGAACAAATCAGAAAACATAACTTCACAATGGTAATATTTAGAATAAATCTGAGAACTTATATCGATTCAGAAGGTCCAAATTAGTAAAAAGAACGAATTTCAGGTCGATGTGAAAGAAAAGAAAAATCTGCGAAAAAAATCGGAAGGTATTAGTCCATAGATTTTTGCAAAAAATCAAAGTCACTCCGAATCATCTTTGGAGACATACTTTGGACACCCCTGGTTATATTCATAGTGTATAGTACTTTTCGAGATCCGAATAAAGGCTCAGTTCCACTTTGGGCACAAATTAGAAAACATAACTTCACAATGGTAATATTTAGAATAAATCTGAGAACTTATATCGATTCAGAAGGTCCAAATTAGTAAAAAGAACGAATTTCAGGTCGATGTGAAAGAAAAGAAGATTCTGCGAAAAAAATCGGAAGGTATTAGTCCATAGATTTTTGCAAAAAATCAAAGTCACTCCGAATCATCTTTGGAGACATACTTTGGACACCCCTGGTTATATTCATAGTGTATAGTACTTTTCGAGATTCGAATAAAGGCTCAGTTCCGCTTTGGGAACAAATCAGAAAACATACTTTCTCTTCACAAGGATAATATTTAGAATAAATCTGGAAACTTACATCGATTCAGAAGGTCCAAATTAGTAAAAAGAACGAATTTCAGGTCGATGTGAAAGAAAAGAAAATTCTGCGAAAAAAATCGGAAGGTATTAGTCCATAGATTTTTGCAAAAAATCAAAGTCACTCCGAATCATCTTTGGAGACATACTTTGGACACCCCTGGTTATATTCATAGTGCATAGTACTTTTCGAGATCCGAATAAAGGCTCAGTTCCACTTTGGGCACAAATTAGAAAACAACTTCACAATGGTAATATTTAGAATAAATCTGAGAACTTATATCGATTCAGAAGGTCCAAATTAGTAAAAAGAACGAATTTCAGGTCGATGTGAAAGAAAAAAAATTCTGCGAAAAAAATCGGAAGGTATTAGTCCATAGATTTTTGCAAAAAATCAAAGTCGTTCCGAATCATCTTTGGAGACATACTTTGGACACCCCTAGTTATATTCAAAGTGTATAGTACTTTTCGAGATTCGAATAAAGGCTCAGTTCCACTTTGGACACAAATTAGAAAACATAACTTGACAATGGTAATATTTAGAATAAATCTGAGAACTTATGTCGATTCAGAAGGTCCAAATTAGTAAATATACGGAATTTCAGGTCGATGTGAAAGAAATAAAAATTCTGCGAAAAAAATCGGAAGGTATTAGTCCATAGATTTTTGCAAAAAAATCAAAGTCGTTCCGAATCATCTTTGGAGACATACTTTGGACACCCCTAGTTATATTCAAAGTGTATAGTACTTTTCGAGATTCGAATAAAGGCTCAGTTCCACTTTGGACACAAATTAGAAAACATAACTTCACAATGGTCATATTTAGAATAAATCTGAGAACTTATATCGATTCAGAAGGCCCAAATTAGTAAATAGAAGGAATTTCAGGTCGATGTGGAAGAAAAAAAAATTCTGCTAAAAAAATCGGAAGGTATTAGTCCATAGATTTTTGCAAAAAATCAAAGTCGTTCCGAATCATCTTTGGAGACATACTTTGGACACTCCTAGTTATATTCAAAGTGTATAGTACTTTTCGAGATCCGAATAAAGGCTCAGTTCCACTTTGGGCACAAATTAGAAAACATAACTTCACAATGGTAATATTTAGAATAAATCTGAGAATTTATTTCGTTTCAGAAGGTCCAAATTAGTAAATAGAAGGAATTTCAGGTAGATGTGAAAGAAAAAAAAATTCTGCGAAAAAAATCGGAAGGTATTAGTCCATAGATTTTTGCAAAAAATCAAAGTCACTCCGAATCATCTTTGGAGACATACTTTGGACACCCCTTGTTATATTCAAAGTGTATAGTACTTTTCGAGATTCGAATAAAGGCTCAGTTCCACTTTGGACACAAATGAGAAAACAACTTCACAATGGTAATATTAAGAATAAATCTGAGAACTTATATCGATTCAGAAGGTCCAAATTAGTAAATAGAAGGAATTTCAGGTCGATGTGAAAGAAAAGAAAATTATTCGAAAAAAATCGGAAGGTATTAGTCCATAGATTTTTGCAAAAAATCAAAGTCGTTCCGAATCATCTTTGGAGACATACTTTGGACACCCCTTGTTATATTCAAAGTGTATAGTACTTTTCGAGATTCGAATAAAGGCTCATTTCCGCTTTGGGAACAAATCAGAAAACATAACTTCACAATGGTAATATTTAGAATAAATCTGAGAACTTATATCGATTCAGAAGGTCCAAATTAGTAAAAAGAACGAATTTCAGGTCGATGTGAAAGAAAAGAAAATTCTGCGAAAAAAATCGGAAGGTATTAGTCCATAGATTTTTGCAAAATATCAAAGTCACTCCGAATCATCTTTGGAGACATACTTTGGACATCCCTGGTTATATTCATAGTGTATAGTACTTTTCGAGATTCGAATAAAGGCTCAGTTCCGCTTTGGGAACAAATCAGAAAACATAACTTCACAATGGTAATATTTAGAATAAATCTGAGAACTTATATCGATTCAGAAGGTCCAAATTAGTAAATAGAAGGAATTTCAGGTCGATGTGAAAGAAAAAAAAATCCGCGAAAAAAAACGGAAGGTATTAGTCCATAGATTTTTGCAAAAAATCAAAGTCGTTCCGAATCATCTTTGGAGACATACTTTGGACACCCCTTGTTATATTCAAAGTGTATAGTACTTTTCGAGATTCGAATAAAGGCTCAGTTCCGCTTTGGGAACAAATCAGAAAACATAACTTCACAATGGTAATATTTAGAATAAATCTGAGAACTTATATCGATTCAGAAGGTCCAAATTAGTAAAAAGAACGAATTTCAGGTCGATGTGAAAGAAAAGAAAATTCTGCGAAAAAAATCGGAAGGTATTAGTCCATAGATTTTTGCAAAATATCAAAGTCACTCCGAATCATCTTTGGAGACATACTTTGGACATCCCTGGTTATATTCATAGTGTATAGTACTTTTCGAGATTCGAATAAAGGCTCAGTTCCGCTTTGGGAACAAATCAGAAAACATAACTTCACAATGGTAATATTTAGAATAAATCTGAGAACTTATATCGATTCAGAAGGTCCAAATTAGTAAATAGAAGGAATTTCAGGTCGATGTGAAAGAAAAAAAAATCCGCGAAAAAAAACGGAAGGTATTAGTCCATAGATTTTTGCAAAAAATCAAAGTCACTCCGAATCATCTTTGGAGACATACTTTGGACACCCCTGGTTATATTCAAAGTGTATAGTACTTTTCGAGATCCGAATAAAGGCTCAGTTCCACTTTGGGCACAAATTAGAAAAAATAACTTCACAATGGTAATATTTAGAATAAATCTGAGAACTCATATCGATTCAGAAGGTCCAAATTAGTAAAAAGAACGAATTTCAGGTCGATGTGAAAGAAAAGAAAATTCTGCAAAAAAAATCGGAAGGTATTAGTCCATAGATTTTTGCAAAAAATCAAAGTCGTTCCGAATCCTCTTTGGAGACATACTTTGGACACCCCTTGTTATATTCATAGTGTATAGTACTTTTCGAGATTCGAATAAAGGCTCAGTTCCACTTTGGACACAAATGAGAAAACAACTTCACAATGGTAATATTTAGAATAAATCTGAGAACTTATATCGATTCAGAAGGTCCAAATTAGTAAAAAGAACGAATTTCAGGTCGATGTGAAAGAAAAGAAAATTCTGCAAAAAAAATCGGAAGGTATTAGTCCATAGATTTTTGCAAAAAATCAAAGTCGTTCCGAATCCTCTTTGGAGACATACTTTGGACAACCCTTGTTATATTCATAGTGTATAGTACTTTTCGAGATTCGAATAAAGGCTCAGTTCCACTTTGGACACAAATGAGAAAACAACTTCACAATGGTAATATTTAGAATAAATCTGAGAATTTATATCGTTTCAGAAGGTCCAAATTGGTAAATAGAAGGAATTTCAGGTAGATGTGAAAGAAAAAAAAATCGGAAGGTATTAGTCCATAGATTTTTGCAAAAAATCAAAGTCACTCCGAATCATCTTTGGAGACATACTTTGGACACCCCTGGTTATATTCATAGTGTATAGTACTTTTCGAGATTCGAATAAAGGCTCAGTTCCGCTTTGGGAACAAATCAGAAAACATAACTTCACAATGGTAATATTTAGAATAAATCTGAGAACTTATATCGATTCAGAAGGTCCAAATTAGTAAAAAGAACGAATTTCAGGTCGATGTGAAAGAAAAGAAAATTCTGCGAAAAAAATCGGAAGGTATTAGTCCATAGATTTTTGCAAAACATCAAAGTCGTTCCGAATCATCTTTGGAGACATACTTTGGACACCCCTTGTTATATTCAGTGTATAGTACTTTTCGAGATTCGAATAAAGGCTCAGTTCCACTTTGGACAAAGATTAGAAAACATAACTTCACAATGGTAATATTAAGAATAAATCTGAGAACTTATATCGATTCAGAAGGTCCAAATTAGTAAATAGAAGGAATTTCAGGTCGATGTGAAAGAAAAGAAAATTCTGCGAAAAAAAACGGAAGTTATTAGTCCATAGATTTTTGCAAAAAATCAAAGTCGTTCCGAATCATCTTTGGAGACATACTTTGGACACCCCTTGTTATATTCAAAGTGGATAGTACTTTTCGAGATTCGAATAAAGGCTCAGTTCCACTTTGGACACAAATGAGAAAACAACTTCACAATGGTAATATTTAGAATAAATCTGAGAATTTATATCGTTTCAGAAGGTCCAAATTGGTAAATAGAAGGAATTTCAGGTAGATGTGAAAGAAAAAAAAATCTGCGAAAAAAATCGGAAGGTATTAGTCCATAGATTTTTGCAAAAAATCAAAGTCACTCCGAATCATCTTTGGAGACATACTTTGGACACCCCAGGTTATATTCATAGTGTATAGTACTTTTCGAGATTCGAATAAAGGCTCAGTTCCGCTTTGGGAACAAATCAGAAAACATAACTTCACAATGGTAATATTTAGAATAAATCTGAGAACTTATATCGATTCAGAAGGTCCAAATTAGTAAAAAGAACGAATTTCAGGTCGATGTGAAAGAAAAGAAAATTCTGCGAAAAAACTCGGAAGGTATTAGTCCATAGATTTTTGCAAAAAATCAAAGTCGTTCCGAATCATCTTTGGAGACATACTTTGGACACCCCTTGTTATATTCAGTGTATAGTACTTTTCGAGATTCGAATAAAGGCTCAGTTCCACTTTGGACAAAGATTAGAAAACATAACTTCACAATGGTAATATTAAGAATAAATCTGAGAACTTATATCGATTCAGAAGGTCCAAATTAGTAAATAGAAGGAATTTCAGGTCGATGTGAAAGAAAAGAAAATTCTGCGAAAAAAATCGGAAGTTATTAGTCCATAGATTTTTGCAAAAAAACAAAGTCGTTCCGAATCATCTTTGGAGACATACTTTGGACACCCCTTGTTATATTCAAAGTGTATAGTACTTTTCGAGATTCGAATAAAGGCTCAGTTCCACTTTGGACACAAATGAGAAAACAACTTCACAATGGTAATATTAAGAATAAATCTGAGAACTTATATCGATTCAGAAGGTCCAAATTAGTAAATAGAAGGAATTTCAGGTCGATGTGAAAGAAAAGAAAATTATTCGAAAAAAATCGGAAGGTATTAGTCCATAGATTTTTGCAAAAAATCAAAGTCGTTCCGAATCATCTTTGGAGACATACTTTGGACACCCCTTGTTATATTCAAAGTGTATAGTACTTTTCGAGATTCGAATAAAGGCTCATTTCCGCTTTGGGAACAAATCAGAAAACATAACTTCACAATGGTAATATTTAGAATAAATCTGAGAACTTATATCGATTCAGAAGGTCCAAATTAGTAAAAAGAACGAATTTCAGGTCGATGTGAAAGAAAAGAAAATTCTGCGAAAAAAATCGGAAGGTATTAGTCCATAGATTTTTGCAAAATATCAAAGTCACTCCGAATCATCTTTGGAGACATACTTTGGACATCCCTGGTTATATTCATAGTGTATAGTACTTTTCGAGATTCGAATAAAGGCTCAGTTCCGCTTTGGGAACAAATCAGAAAACATAACTTCACAATGGTAATATTTAGAATAAATCTGAGAACTTATATCGATTCAGAAGGTCCAAATTAGTAAATAGAAGGAATTTCAGGTCGATGTGAAAGAAAAAAAAATCCGCGAAAAAAAACGGAAGGTATTAGTCCATAGATTTTTGCAAAAAATCAAAGTCGTTCCGAATCATCTTTGGAGACATACTTTGGACACCCCTTGTTATATTCAAAGTGTATAGTACTTTTCGAGATTCGAATAAAGGCTCAGTTCCGCTTTGGGAACAAATCAGAAAACATAACTTCACAATGGTAATATTTAGAATAAATCTGAGAACTTATATCGATTCAGAAGGTCCAAATTAGTAAAAAGAACGAATTTCAGGTCGATGTGAAAGAAAAGAAAATTCTGCGAAAAAAATCGGAAGGTATTAGTCCATAGATTTTTGCAAAATATCAAAGTCACTCCGAATCATCTTTGGAGACATACTTTGGACATCCCTGGTTATATTCATAGTGTATAGTACTTTTCGAGATTCGAATAAAGGCTCAGTTCCGCTTTGGGAACAAATCAGAAAACATAACTTCACAATGGTAATATTTAGAATAAATCTGAGAACTTATATCGATTCAGAAGGTCCAAATTAGTAAATAGAAGGAATTTCAGGTCGATGTGAAAGAAAAAAAAATCCGCGAAAAAAAACGGAAGGTATTAGTCCATAGATTTTTGCAAAAAATCAAAGTCACTCCGAATCATCTTTGGAGACATACTTTGGACACCCCTGGTTATATTCAAAGTGTATAGTACTTTTCGAGATCCGAATAAAGGCTCAGTTCCACTTTGGGCACAAATTAGAAAAAATAACTTCACAATGGTAATATTTAGAATAAATCTGAGAACTCATATCGATTCAGAAGGTCCAAATTAGTAAAAAGAACGAATTTCAGGTCGATGTGAAAGAAAAGAAAATTCTGCAAAAAAAATCGGAAGGTATTAGTCCATAGATTTTTGCAAAAAATCAAAGTCGTTCCGAATCCTCTTTGGAGACATACTTTGGACACCCCTTGTTATATTCATAGTGTATAGTACTTTTCGAGATTCGAATAAAGGCTCAGTTCCACTTTGGACACAAATGAGAAAACAACTTCACAATGGTAATATTTAGAATAAATCTGAGAACTTATATCGATTCAGAAGGTCCAAATTAGTAAAAAGAACGAATTTCAGGTCGATGTGAAAGAAAAGAAAATTCTGCAAAAAAAATCGGAAGGTATTAGTCCATAGATTTTTGCAAAAAATCAAAGTCGTTCCGAATCCTCTTTGGAGACATACTTTGGACAACCCTTGTTATATTCATAGTGTATAGTACTTTTCGAGATTCGAATAAAGGCTCAGTTCCACTTTGGACACAAATGAGAAAACAACTTCACAATGGTAATATTTAGAATAAATCTGAGAATTTATATCGTTTCAGAAGGTCCAAATTGGTAAATAGAAGGAATTTCAGGTAGATGTGAAAGAAAAAAAAATCGGAAGGTATTAGTCCATAGATTTTTGCAAAAAATCAAAGTCACTCCGAATCATCTTTGGAGACATACTTTGGACACCCCTGGTTATATTCATAGTGTATAGTACTTTTCGAGATTCGAATAAAGGCTCAGTTCCGCTTTGGGAACAAATCAGAAAACATAACTTCACAATGGTAATATTTAGAATAAATCTGAGAACTTATATCGATTCAGAAGGTCCAAATTAGTAAAAAGAACGAATTTCAGGTCGATGTGAAAGAAAAGAAAATTCTGCGAAAAAAATCGGAAGGTATTAGTCCATAGATTTTTGCAAAACATCAAAGTCGTTCCGAATCATCTTTGGAGACATACTTTGGACACCCCTTGTTATATTCAGTGTATAGTACTTTTCGAGATTCGAATAAAGGCTCAGTTCCACTTTGGACAAAGATTAGAAAACATAACTTCACAATGGTAATATTAAGAATAAATCTGAGAACTTATATCGATTCAGAAGGTCCAAATTAGTAAATAGAAGGAATTTCAGGTCGATGTGAAAGAAAAGAAAATTCTGCGAAAAAAAACGGAAGTTATTAGTCCATAGATTTTTGCAAAAAATCAAAGTCGTTCCGAATCATCTTTGGAGACATACTTTGGACACCCCTTGTTATATTCAAAGTGGATAGTACTTTTCGAGATTCGAATAAAGGCTCAGTTCCACTTTGGACACAAATGAGAAAACAACTTCACAATGGTAATATTTAGAATAAATCTGAGAATTTATATCGTTTCAGAAGGTCCAAATTGGTAAATAGAAGGAATTTCAGGTAGATGTGAAAGAAAAAAAAATCTGCGAAAAAAATCGGAAGGTATTAGTCCATAGATTTTTGCAAAAAATCAAAGTCACTCCGAATCATCTTTGGAGACATACTTTGGACACCCCAGGTTATATTCATAGTGTATAGTACTTTTCGAGATTCGAATAAAGGCTCAGTTCCGCTTTGGGAACAAATCAGAAAACATAACTTCACAATGGTAATATTTAGAATAAATCTGAGAACTTATATCGATTCAGAAGGTCCAAATTAGTAAAAAGAACGAATTTCAGGTCGATGTGAAAGAAAAGAAAATTCTGCGAAAAAACTCGGAAGGTATTAGTCCATAGATTTTTGCAAAAAATCAAAGTCGTTCCGAATCATCTTTGGAGACATACTTTGGACACCCCTTGTTATATTCAGTGTATAGTACTTTTCGAGATTCGAATAAAGGCTCAGTTCCACTTTGGACAAAGATTAGAAAACATAACTTCACAATGGTAATATTAAGAATAAATCTGAGAACTTATATCGATTCAGAAGGTCCAAATTAGTAAATAGAAGGAATTTCAGGTCGATGTGAAAGAAAAGAAAATTCTGCGAAAAAAATCGGAAGTTATTAGTCCATAGATTTTTGCAAAAAAACAAAGTCGTTCCGAATCATCTTTGGAGACATACTTTGGACACCCCTTGTTATATTCAAAGTGTATAGTACTTTTCGAGATTCGAATAAAGGCTCAGTTCCACTTTGGACACAAATGAGAAAACAACTTCACAATGGTAATATTTAGAATAAATCTGAGAATTTATATCGTTCCAGAAGGTCCAAATTAGTAAATAGAAGGAATTTCAGGTAGATGTGAAAGAAAAGAAAATTCTGCGAAAAAAATCGGAAGGTATTGGTCCATGGATCTTTGCAAAAAATCAAAGTCGTTCCGAATCATCTTTAGAGACATACTTTGGACACCCCTAGTTATATTCAAAGTGTATAGTACTTTTCGAGATTCGAATAAAAGCTCAGTTCCACTTTGGACAAAGATTAGAAAACATAACTTCACAATGGTAATATTAAGAATAAATCTGAGAACTTATATCGATTCAGAAGGTCCAAATTAGTAAATAGAAGGAATTTCAGGTCGATGTGAAAGAAAAGAAAATTCTGCGAAAAAAAAACTGAAGTTATTAGTCCATAGATTTTTGCAAAAAATCAAAGTCGTTCCGAATCATCTTTGGAGACATACTTTGGACACCCCTTGTTATATTCAAAGTGTATAGTACTTTTCCAGATTCGAATAAAGGCTCAGTTCCACTTTGGACACAAATGAGAAAACAACTTCACAATGGTAATATTTAGACTAAATCTGAGAATTTATATCGTTCCAGAAGGTCCAAATTAGTAAATAGAAGGAATTTCAGGTAGATGTGAAAGAAAAAAAAATTCTGCGAAAAAATCGGAAGGTATTAGTCCATAGATTTTTGCAAAAAATCAAAGTCACTCCGAATCATCTTTGGAGACATACTTTGGACACCCCTGGTTATATTCATAGTGTATAGTACTTTTCGAGATCCGAATAAAGGCTCAGTTCCACTTTGGGCACAAATTAGAAAACATAACTTCACAATGGTAATATTTAGAATAAATCTGAGAACTTACATGGATTCAGAAGTTCCAAATTAGTACATATACGGGATTTCAGGTCGATGTGAAAGAAAAAAAATTCGCGAAAAAAATCGGAAGGTATTAGTCCATAGATTTTTGCAAAAAATCAAAGTCGTTCCGAATCCTCTTTGGAGACATACTTTGGACACCCCTTGTTATATTCAAAGTGTATAGTACTTTTCGAGATTCGAATAAAGGCTCAGTTCCACCTTGGACACAAATGAGAAAACAACTTCACAATTGTAATATTTAGAATAAATCTGAGAATTTATATCGTTTCAGAAGGTCAAAATTGGTAAATAGAAGGAATTTCAGGTAGATGTGAAAGAAAAAAAAATCTGCGAAAAAAATCGGAAGGTATTAGTCCATAGATTTTTGCAAAAAATCAAAGTCACTCCGAATCATCTTTGGAGACATACTTTGGACACCCCTGGTTATATTCATAGTGTATAGTACTTTTCGAGATTCGAATAAAGGCTCAGTTCCGCTTTGGGAACAAATCAGAAAACATAACTTCACAATGGTAATATTTAGAATAAATCTGAGAACTTATATCGATTCAGAAGGTCCAAATTAGTAAATAGAAGGAATTTCAGGTCGATGTGAAAGAAAAAAAAATCCGCGAAAAAAATCGGAAGGTATTAGTCCATGGATCTTTGCAAAAAATCAAAGTCGTTCCGAATCATCTTTAGAGACATACTTTGGACACCCCTAGTTATATTCAAAGTGTATAGTACTTTTCGAGATTCGAATAAAAGCTCAGTTCCACTTTGGACAAAGATTAGAAAACATAACTTCACAATGGTAATATTAAGAATAAATCTGAGATCTTATATCGATTCAGAAGGTCCAAATTAGTAAATAGAAGGAATTTCAGGTCGATGTGAAAGAAAAGAAAATTCTGCGAAAAAAAACGGAAGTTATTAGTCCATAGATTTTTGCAAAAAATCAAAGTCGTTCCGAATCATCTTTGGAGACATACTTTGGACACCCCTTGTTATATTCAAAGTGTATAGTACTTTTCGAGATTCGAATAAAGGCTCAGTTCCGCTTTGGGAACAAATCAGAAAACATAACTTCACAATGGTAATATTTAGAATAAATCTGAGAACTTATATCGATTCAGAAGGTCCAAATTAGTAAAAAGAACGAATTTCAGGTCGATGTGAAAGAAAAGAAAATTCTGCGAAAAAAATCGGAAGGTATTAGTCCATAGATTTTTGCAAAAAATCAAAGTCACTCCGAATCATCTTTGGAGACATACTTTGGACACCCCTGGTTATATTCATAGTGTATAGTACTTTTCGAGATCCGAATAAAGGCTCAGTTCCACTTTGGGCACAAATTAGAAAACATAACTTCACAATGGTAATATTTAGAATAAATCTGAGAACTTATATCGATTCAGAAGGTCCAAATTAGTAAAAAGAACGAATTTCAGGTCGATGTGAAAGAAAAGAAAATTCTGCGAAAAAAATCGGAAGGTATTAGTCCATAGATTTTTGCAAAAAATCAAAGTCACTCCGAATCATCTTTGGAGACATACTTTGGACACCCCTGGTTATATTCAAAGTGTATAGTACTTTTCGAGATTCGAATAAAGGCTCAGTTCCGCTTTGGGAACAAATCAGAAAACATACTTTCTCTTCACAAGGATAATATTTAGAATAAATCTGGAAACTTACATCGATTCAGAAGGTCCAAATTAGTAAAAAGAACGAATTTCAGGTCGATGTGAAAGAAAAGAAAATTCTGCGAAAAAAATCGGAAGGTATTAGTCCATAGATTTTTGCAAAAAATCAAAGTCACTCCGAATCATCTTTGGAGACATACTTTGGACACCCCTGGTTATATTCATAGTGCATAGTACTTTTCGAGATCCGAATAAAGGCTCAGTTCCACTTTGGGCACAAATTAGAAAACAACTTCACAATGGTAATATTTAGAATAAATCTGAGAACTTATGTCGATTCAGAAGGTCCAAATTAGTAAATATACGGAATTTCAGGTCGATGTGAAAGAAATAAAAATTCTGCGAAAAAAATCGGAAGGTATTAGTCCATAGATTTTTGCAAAAAA
Organism: Crioceris asparagi; assembly: GCA_958507055.1. Lineage (NCBI taxonomy): Eukaryota > Metazoa > Arthropoda > Insecta > Coleoptera > Chrysomelidae > Crioceris > Crioceris asparagi. The sequence continues at coordinate 131,053,521 of OY293826.1, forward strand.
ATCAAAGTCGTTCCGAATCATCTTTGGAGACATACTTTGGACACCCCTAGTTATATTCAAAGTGTATAGTACTTTTCGAGATTCGAATAAAGGCTCAGTTCCACTTTGGACACAAATTAGAAAACATAACTTCACAATGGTCATATTTAGAATAAATCTGAGAACTTATATCGATTCAGAAGGCCCAAATTAGTAAATAGAAGGAATTTCAGGTCGATGTGAAAGAAAAAAAAATTCTGCTAAAAAAATCGGAAGGTATTAGTCCATAGATTTTTGCAAAAAATCAAAGTCGTTCCGAATCATCTTTGGAGACATACTTTGGACACTCCTAGTTATATTCAAAGTGTATAGTACTTTTCGAGATCCGAATAAAGGCTCAGTTCCACTTTGGGCACAAATTAGAAAACATAACTTCACAATGGTAATATTTAGAATAAATCTGAGAATTTATTTCGTTTCAGAAGGTCCAAATTAGTAGATAGAAGGAATTTCAGGTAGATGTGAAAGAAAAAAAAATTCTGCGAAAAAAATCGGAAGGTATTAGTCCATAGATTTTTGCAAAAAATCAAAGTCACTCCGAATCATCTTTGGAGACATACTTTGGACACCCCTTGTTATATTCAGTGTATAGTACTTTTCGAGATTCGAATAAAGGCTCAGTTCCACTTTGGACACAAATGAGAAAACAACTTCACAATGGTAATATTAAGAATAAATCTGAGAACTTATATCGTTTCAGAAGGTCCAAATTAGTAAATAGAAGGAATTTCAGGTCGATGTGAAAGAAAAAAAATTCTGCGAAAAAAATCGGAAGGTATTAGTCCATAGATTTTTGCAAAAAATCAAAGTCGTTCCGAATCCTCTTTGGAGACATACTTTGGACACCCCTAGTTATATTCAAAGTGTATAGTACTTTTCGAGATTCGAATAAAGGCTCAGTTCCGCTTTGGGAACAAATCAGAAAACATACTTCCTCTTCACAAGGATAATATTTAGAATAAATCTGGAAACTTACATCGATTCAGAATGTCCAAATTAGTAAATATACGGAATTTCAGGTCGATATGAAAGAAAAAAAAATCTGCGAAAAAAATCGGAAGGTATTAGTCCATAGATTTTTGCAAAAAATCAAAGTCGTTCCGAATCATCTTTGGAGACATACTTTGGACACCCCTAGTTATATTCAAAGTGTATAGTACTTTTCGAGATTCGAATAAAGGCTCAGTTCCACTTTGGACACAAATTAGAAAACATAACTTCACAATGGTCATATTTAGAATAAATCTGAGAACTTATATCGATTCAGAAGGTCCAAATTAGTAAATAGAAGGAATTTCAGGTCGATGTGAAAGAAAAGAAAATTATTCGAAAAAAATCGGAAGGTATTAGTCCATAGATTTTTGCAAAAAATCAAAGTCGTTCCGAATCATCTTTGGAGACATACTTTGGACACCCCTTGTTATATTCAAAGTGTATAGTACTTTTCGAGATTCGAATAAAGGCTCAGTTCCACTTTCGGCACAAATTAGAAAACATAACTTCACAATGGTAATATTTAGAATAAATCTGAGAACTCATATCGATTCAGAAGGTCCAAATTAGTAAATAGAAGGAATTTCAGGTCGAAAATGGAGTTACCTGTATTCATACCAATTCACCTGTTCGCGTTTCTGTTCTTCTAAAATAATTCACAGAATTGATATGATTGTCGAAACTGTATTAGGAGCACAGAAACGCGAGGGGATGACTTTTAACACCTCTGGTTATATTCAGTGGGTATAGTACTTTTCGAGAATTTCAAAAATAGCCAAGTGCCGGGAACAAAAAAACTCCTTCTACTTGTTTTTATGGATTTGTTCCGGCCACCTCTTCACGCTTCTAAACTCCTAATACAAATTATCTCTAACAATAGATTCACAGAATTTTGGTGGTTTCTCAAAGTTACCATGAAAATTTGATTCTCAAAACTATATTAGGAGCACAGAAACGCGTGGATGTGGGTAGACAAATTTGCTGCTGCTTCACTTGAAAAGAATCCACTTTGGTCACCCCTGGTGAGTGTGTATAGTACCTTTCGTATAAAAAAACTAAGTTCCACTGTGAAAACTCCTTTTTAGATTGTATCGTGCCTTTCGTGAATTACAGAAAAGCTAAGTATGTTTCTTGTATCAATTTTATCAGTTTATTGGGCAACCCACTTCCAATATCCATAAAAGCAGTATTTTTTATAACCTTTCTATTAATAATATTGCAAATTCATCAGCAACGAATACGACCTATTATAGCTTCGAAGAGTAAAGGACATACCTACGTCACATGTCTCAACCGGGCTGAAGTCAAAAGGGTTGAAATTTTAATAAAATAAAATCATTTTGATGAATTTTATTCATACTTAACAATGGCAAGAGTGTATATTTATATAAAAAAAATAGTACCAAGATACTAAATAGCTGCCAACATTTCAACAGCATTAAAATTTTTACGAAACATCCCATACATATACATATATATATGTACATATTTCAATTTTAGTGATGGAGAATTTAATCATCCGCTAAGGCCAAATTCTATCACAGTAATTTACTTTCATATAACAATTAAGAAAAAATGGAAAAAACCATACACATTAAAATCTTAAAAAAGAGCTGAGATCTTCAATCTACAACCTAATAATTATAAAATGGCAAAAAATGAGACCGAAAAAAAAACATGGCAGTACTTTCATTATGAGTATCAAAAAAATGCAATAAAAAATAAGAAAATTAAAAAAATAATTTGATCCAACATACATCATATGTTTTAGAGGAACTTTTTTGTGATTTCTTAGTTAACATTTTTGTTTCAGTTCAAAGTTTTTAAAAAAACAGAAATTGGTTTCAAATATTGCAAAAAAAACAAGACACATACAGCTTGAACAAAAATTAAAGTAACTTGCTTGCATATTTAGATTCCAGATAGGATTTGAAAAAAAAACATTCTCAGATATATATATACATATGTTCAAATAGCACACCCTTGATATATTGTGTGTTACTTGAACTCAATTCGAAAGATAAAATAAAATGGGAAAATATTCAATTTATACAAAAAAAAACAGTAAAACATTTCTTCTGTCACTTACTTATGAAGAAGAGGCACAATCAAGTGGCCAGCAAGATCTCCCAATTTATAACCATTAGATTTTTTCAAAACCGTGATTGTTCAAAACAAAACATGATACATCTGGATGAACGAATGAGCAATATGCCTTCATGTTATTTCAGCGTTTTATAATAGTCATGGATATTGCAAAATATAACAAGAGAAAAACATTTAGAGCATCTTATCAAAAATATACAAAACTTTTGTTCTTCCAGATTATTTTGGTAATAAAAATGTTTCCATATAATTTACCTTCATTGAGTTATTATAACTTTGGAAATAATAAAGATTTCAGGTTTTCTACAGTTACTATTTTCACAGGAATCGAAATATATATGCAAGTTACGCTACCATTCGTACACAATGTATTCTCCTTTCGTATTCATATAAGTGTCACATGTCCCAAATTGGCTGATATAACCATTTCCATGACTGATTGAAAGACAACTTGTACATTAGCTGTATCTGTTGCTGTCGTAAAATGAGGATAGAGTATTTTTCTGGAATCACCGTTGCGTAAAATGAACTTGTGTTGGATGAAAAGTGCTCCTCTATCAACGTCTCTGTCAGGGCCTAAAAGAGCAGAAAAAAAACTACAATAAGAAATAATATCATTATTTTGACTTTAAATAGCATTCAAATACTGAAAAAAAGACAAAGGTTTCGCGTTTGTGACGTCAAAAGTCCAACAGATTGGTTGGTACATGGATTACAAATCCTCATACCTTTATAGTCGGGAAAATACAGCCTCAAATGTCTTTTGGAATAGAGAATTTTCTCTCTGAACAAATCAAATTTATTCAGAAACAATATAAAGGTGGCATCTCTAAAAAATGGATTATTAACAATTTGTCCAAACAAATTCAAACTTTCTTCCAATCGGTTAACACTTGGATCCTCCTAAAATAGATAGAAATAAATTTCTTCTTTTTTTTACCGCAGAAACCAACTCACCAATAAAGTCATATCGTAGCCGCTGAGTGAAATAACAAAAAGTACAGCTTTAACATCATCGAAACAATAAATCCATTTTCTCCGTTGTGATCGTTGTCCACCAACATCGTACATACTGATGATGACATCATCGATGCGAAATTGTGTCTCAATTATACCTTGGGTACGTACTCGAGCTCTGAGCACATCAGTCGGATTTGGCACATATTTAGGATCACAAATACGTTCCATATTCTCAAATAAACTTCACAAAAACGTTACTCATTGTACAACTATATTTTATCATTTACAACTTACTAAAGAGCCGAATCGTTGAGCTCGTATTCAAAACCTCTAACAACCGCCAATCGTACCCCACGATCTGTCCATAAAACTTGCAAGGCTGTTGCAACATTTGGAAGAACCGTAAAACTCATATCGAAACAGCTTTTAGCTGTTAGTACGGTTTGTGCATGGATTCGATTTCTTGAATGTTCCAGATTTATTCTTAAGATACCTAAAATTTGAAAAATATGTAACCAAAAATTGAGATTAAAAGCCCCCTAACACATACCCATTCCAGCAAGAACGTATTTCATAGAAGCCAAAAGATTATCAAGTATTGTTGGACGGAAACTGCTGAGTTCTGCATGCGTGAAACCATCAGCATGGATGATTTTCATCTGTCGCACCAGGGTGCTCTTTCCACTCTCGCCAGCCCCCAAAAGTAATATTTTAATAACATTGTTTTGCTGTCGTGCAAACTCGCCCAACTGTCTGTCAATTTCTTCGCTGCGTTTTCTCGCTTTACCCTCTTCACGCTCCAATGTTAAGCATGCCCCCATATTATTGCATTCATCACGAATATCCAGTTCAGACTCGATGAGGAAAAATGCTTCTCCAGATGTATATGCTTCGACTAGCTAGGTTAGGTCGTTTATCATGACGCTCACCTCTAATCTCATCTGATGATACTCACGTTTTTCCAAGAAAAAAATCCTTAAGAAATTAATATTTACTTTCATCAAAAGCGTCAGAGCATTTATAGGAAATTCACACAAAGCGGATCATCATCATCACATTTAAACAATTCTCGGAGCTCTTTAAACGAATCTAGCGACATCTTCAATAAATCGAATGAAGCTTTGACAGTTGACATTTTTTTACTTTGACAAGTGAAAGTTCATTGTTTTCTATGGAAAGGTCCTGAAACTAGCGTTCTCTTAGCGTCCAGTGTTTTTCAGTTTGAAATTTCTGCCGCGTTGTTCATAGTCGAAGGGGGATATTGCTTAAAACATAAAATTACCAATTCAAAGAATGCTTCAAAGTTGTAACAAGATTCAAACTGCTTCCGTTAACATATTTCCATCTAGATAGGTCTTAATATTATTCGTCATAGTATTCTGAACTCATACACTCATAAGTTTTCAATAAAATTAGGGTATTATACGTTCTAAGTAACATCCCCTTTTCTCAATTTTGCAGTGTCATTGGTTATCTCTGATGTCATCGATGACTTTGACATTTCAACAAGACGCTAAGCGAATCACTTACTGCCTATGCAGGCCTATGTAATTCGACCTTTGATTCCAGACCTGTTTGTACGACCGTGTTCATGCAAGCATGAACAGAACATTAAACGCATTTGGCATTCTATGTTTATTTTTCGTGTTCTCTGGCTACAACCTGTTTATCATTTTGACATTTCAGATTTCAGCGTCAATGTGTCATTGAGAATAGAAATGTTAGAAAAACATGGCAGGGTTTTTGGATAGAGACAAAACTCTATTTCCCATCAAAAATATAGATTCCGTGAAAGACCTATTCAGAAATCAACTACAAAATGAGCCCGACTTGGCTTTACTATCAATAGTATGCGGCATCATTGAGAATTCATTAACAAGCCGGCCTACCGCTGCCGCGCTTCAGTTGTGTGACCCTGTCGAACAAAATTGTTTACCGATATTAGAACTCGATGATGTTCTCAAACTGTATCACAAATTTCACAGTATTATTAAGAGTGCCGTCGAACCGAACAAAACAAAATCTTATGCATCCAGAGATCTGGTCAAGAGAGTGTCTGATGTTATTTGGAATTCGTTAACAAGAAGCTATTACAAAGACAAAGCACATTTACAAACTTTGTACAGCTATCTGACAGGCGATAAGTTGGATTGCTTTGGTATTGCGTTTGCAGTTGTAGCCGGTTGTCAAGTGTTAGGTTATAACGATGTACACCTGGCCTTATCAGAGGATCACGCCTGGGTGATATTTGGCGAAAATGGTGCAAACACAGCCGAAGTTACATGGCATGGTAAGGGTAACGAGGACAAGCGTGGGCAAGAGATTGGCAAAGGCGTCTCATCCAGATCTTGGTTGTATGTCAACAATAAACCGGTCGTGTGCACACGACATATGGAAGTTGCTGCCTTAGTATCTGCGATAAATCCATCACTGAATTCAACACACGACGCTGTCGAATTGTCATTGTTAAAACAGGAGCTGCTGTGGCTGTTGCATGATACGGGTCACTTGAAAAAATATCCAATGGCCATCGGTAATTTGGGTGATTTAGAAGAGATTTGCCCGCAAAGCGGTCGAGTATCATGCGAGACACTGTTCGAAGAAGCTGTCAAATCGGCCAGAATGTATTACAATAATCAGCACGTCTACCCGTACATGTATCAAGGTGGGTACTTTTATCGCAATAAAATGTACCAAGAAGCTTTCGAGAGCTGGGCAAATGCCAGTGATGTCATAGCTCTGTACACGTACTCCAGAGACGATGAGGAGATTTACAAAGAATTTCTGGAAATAGCCAATGAACAGATACCGCATATAATGAAGGTGGAAAGTTCCGGATTCAGTGCCACTTCCATATTGAAAAAACCCGAATGCTTTGCCAATCTGCTGCGATTCTACGATGGCATCTGTCAATGGGAAGAGGGCAGTCCAACACCAGTATTACATATTGGCTGGGCGAAACCATTGGTCAATACAATATCAAAATTCGATGCTGATGTACGTGCAAAAGTGAAAATTCTATGTGATAAAAGTGATGAGAATAAATACACAAAAAAGAATGGCAACTATGTCGTCAATAATAACAATAACGATTATGTAAAAGAGAAAAATGGTGGCACCACCACTAAAGTGCCGACAGAACAGAAAGATGACGAAATTGTAACATCTGCAACAACAAATTTTCATCCGACTATCGAAGCTCTAACGGCTGCATGTTCGGAAAAGCTTTTGAACCCTGAATATTTGTTACAAGGTGACGGTTCACCTTTTGTTGGTGAGACAATGGTGAAGGATTCATCGCAGAACGGTGGTAAACCGAGCACTTCAAAGAATACAACTGCGGAGAAGGAGGCTGCTGGTATTGATGAAAACATTGATCATGACGACAAATTGGACGATGAAGATGACGAAAGAAATAATCATCATCGACAAGATGTACAGCTGACAGTTGTGCTGCATAGTCAAAAGATGAAGCAAATCAAGGATTTGCTCGTCGCCGAAAAGTTGAATACTCATGCATTGTCATTGCATTTGACGGCTCAGTCGCAGGTGCAGCTGAACAAAAGGGGCACCAGCAGCAGTGGCAGGGAGGGTGATAATTTTCGTCCGAAAAGGACACGCAGGGAGTAGTAGAGATATGACAAGTAGTTCGATGCTTATTTTTACATGACAAGTTGATGTACTTAAAAATGATGATTAGTTATATATAAAATATATATATATATAAATATATACACATTAGAGCATTGAATCTGCTGTAATATGTGCAGGCTGAATCAATTATTGGGATCTTATGAGACGATAACACTGAGTAAATTTTTGACTTCTGCTATTTTACTTTGGTGGAATCAGATAATTGATAAATTTTACACTGAATTTTAGTGGTGTGTTTATAAATAATTTACATTGTTGTCTACTGAAGTTAGTGACAATCAAATAATTCAATAATTTTTGTTTTTTCAATGTCATGGCAATCTTTGTGGAAACATTGACTATACAAAATACAGTAAAATGATGATAATTCAAAAGTAATTTCATCAAATCAAAATATAAGATTGAAACAGCCCTTTTTTTTGGTGATTATCATCCTCAATTATTGATTCGACCTGACAATATATAAGGATAAAATGCATTAAATATGTTGATAATTGGTAATAATTATTTTCTTGTTATAAATTTTATTAGTAATTTCTTCTTGAGAGCGTTAAGAATATTTTTTATACCTATTATTATTATTATTGATTGGATCTTGAAGGAAATTTAAAGTTTATATTGTAATAGATTAATTATTCATTCTTCTAGTACAGTTTTATTAGAATAATTTGTTGCACGATTTTTTTTATTAGGTTCGTGCATTGTTAGAAGAATAAGGCGTTATTTTTCATGTTTTGGTCATGTACTTGAAGCTTTTTAAATGTTATATTTCTCTAATTTCACAGAGTTATCTATGTACGTTTTATTTTGATTATTGAGTCGTGGCCGCCATTTATAGAGGAATATCACTGCACGAACCAATTTTTTTAAACATTCAAAATGTTTTTTTTGTGGCTGTTTTATTTTGGTTATTTAAGTATACTTGCCATTTTAGCTTGTATTGAAAATTAATATACATTACACATATATATTTAAATATAATAATAACAAGATTTTCACAGTATTACAACTATAGAACTGATATTTTTTTCAAACGTTTTTTTTTAATTATTTATTTTAGGTACACTTCTAGATAATGATATATTAGCTTTTGCTTAAGATTCCATTTTTTTAATTTTATTTTCACACATTGTTAATGTTAAGGATATTTTTAAATCTCTTCAGTGAAATACATATATAGATATGACAAATATTTTGTCAATTAAAATAAAGAATATAGAGAAATAAATCAAATAGAAAAAGAAATATACGTATATATATTATAATGATTTTTATTTGTTCTCTTTAATAAATACATAAAATAGTTTAATATTTAAATTCATTTGAAAGTATAACAAATTTAAAATAAATTTGCAGAATGAGGTTAGTTTTGAATTGCTTTTTTAGAAGCTGATTTCTTTGTTTACCTCCTCCGTTCGGGAAGTCGGTCAAAAATATGAAGAACTTTTACTATTCAAAGTAAATGTCCAGAATAGATAAGTACTCCTTGTATTTGCAGAAAAGTGTACAAAACTATTGTAAAATGAGTCTTGATAAAAAATTGTGTTGCGCGAATGTAAATTAGATCAAAGTTAACCATAATGTATTAAAACATGGCAATAATGATCATGTTTTACGGAAGATACCAAGAAAGCACAAGCCGACAACATCGCACTCTTAAAATATAAGTTTATTTGGTAATGGTGGGCAATATTTAGTAAATTTTATCAATTAAATACCCATTTTCTCTTGCCTTCAGTAATGTTGTTTGCTGCGCAACAGTTTTATTGTCAAAACACATTCTAAAACTTAAGCCTACTTTCTGATTATTGTCCAAAGACCAGTAACACAATCAACCTTATAAGTACGAGCTTCACCATTGGAAAATACTGTTTTCAATGGAAACGGATTATCACGGATAAATTTAAATGTTTTACGAACATTTTCAACATAATTAGGTGGTTCTACATCGGGTGAAGAGGAGAAATTTTGTAATAAAACTTGATCATCTTTTTCTAACCACAAATCAAGATTATTCTTTAACCTATAATCAAAAGGTCCAATTTGCAATTGTCCAGTGGAGTTGTTGTAAATATTCATTAATTGGGAATTGCCACAGAATAACCTAGCGCATCTCAGGTATGAATCTGGTCCTTTTTCCTGAAAAGAGGCTCGAAAAATCCTCCCTAGAAAAATATCATAATATCGTTAAATCAAGTTATAAATACTTCTTACTAACCTGTTCTGATATCGACTCCTACGCCATATACAATAGGCCAATTAATACCATTCTTCCGAATGGTATTACATTCACCAACACAAATTAAATCCAAAGTTAATCTACACGAATGATTATGTAGCACATTCATGATATCTTGAACGAATTTGGATGAATAATTGTTCATATCTAAATATCCACCAAACATATGAACAACTAGGTCAACATTTCCTCCAGCTGATTGTTCAAGTATTTTTTCAATTAAAGAGTATATATCAGATTTTGTATCTGAACCATCTAGATGGGACAGACCAACATCACCTAGAATGCAATAAAAATTGTATACATTCACGAAATGTGTATAGAAACCGCTTACCAGATTTTAAATTATGAATAACTAAAATAATACATGTGGTGGCATCTTCGGATCCAATAACATTTATGTGATTATCGTGACTAGTAGTAACAGCGAATTCTCGTTGAGAAACATATAGAAGTCTCGATGGTGGTACATTTTCGATGGGAGTTTCAACAAATGATTTTGCCTTCTCTTTATATTTAGGGAAATATTCGTAGAAAGTTGTCATGTTGCATGGATATTTATTTTGTACGATACCATCGATTAGAAGAACCATTTTCAGGTTTCAGTCCACAACCACAACTGTTCTTCTTCTTCTTTTCGTTAAAATGACCCTTTCCTAACTGGAAGAAACAAATTAAAATTGAAATATGAATAACTTCAAGAAAGATTGGTTTATACAGATGACGAAAATAAAATAAGAATGAACCAATCAAATCACAGCTTTTTTGACAAAAACTTTTGTGTTGTATGCAAGTTAAGTGTTCTCTGGTGGTTGATCATGCGCATTATCAGTTTCCAAACAAAATAAGAAATAAAGATGAAAGTTGGCCATCTGTAGTTCTTATTTCTTAATTTAGCTTATTTCGTGTTTAAACGCTCCCATGGAAATGAGCATGTTCAACTTTCTTATTTTATCTTAATTTGTTTCTTATTTTATTTTATTTACTGTATAAACTCACCTGAAGTTGGCCAGCTCATTCAGGGTGACAGTGGCTTGTCTGGCTCTAGACCATACCACTATCACTAATTAATTAAAATGTATTTTCATAAAATTCTATGCAATGCACGTGTCAAGAAACAGAGAAAACATACCTCCAACTATTAAATATATAATAGATAAAATGTTAACCACAACCACAACTGTTTACTTTTTTAAGGTTTTGAATTGAACTCAATTGTAAATTGAACTTCAATGTCAATTGTCATTCATTGAACAGAAAACGGAAAATGCAGGATGTGTCACAAGAAAACTGGAAACATGAGTTATAAAATAGACCGTGACATAGACTTAATACAGTATAGTAGGAAAAAATTGAATAGTCTTCAAAAAAAAAACAGAAGATTCATCGAGGTTGTTATTGGACAAGAAACGACCTTCCTCCTAGATCATATTTATCTATTGTTGTTTGGTGTGTTAGGACGCTAATGCATTTCCACTTACTAGCAGTCCAGTCCATAACATGTCCTCTCTATTCTCTATGGGCATAGACCAACAATCAATTTTCCAACATAGATCACAACTTAATGTTGAGTTTGGAATCTTGTATTGATAGATGTCGTTAGTATACCATTAACTGAGTACGATTCTGATGAGTTTGGATACTAAAAACAGGGCCTGCGCACTCTATTCCGTAAAAGCTTCCAACATTTTGAGCGCCACCCCATCGGCCTGGAAGCCAACTAAAATCATTTTAAGTCATCATAAATTACCCAGATGGCTCCCCTGTTTGTTGATAGATTTTAATTATCAATTTTACCTTGAATGTGTTCGCTTGAGGTTTAAAATTTTAAATTGTGTCCTTATTATTATTATATATTTATATATATATATATATAATTTTATAAATAAGTATTGCTTGAGTACTTACAACATCATGCCTGCCCTACGATGCTGTGTTTATTGTTGTTATGAAAGATCTTTTTCTAAACATCGCTTCCCAAATCCTTCCAAGCAAGATGATGATTCACTTTTAAAAAAGTGGATTATTTTATGTGGAAACAGAAGGTTGAAGGAGGAAATGGCACCTGATAAAATTTACAGTAATTGTAGAGTTTGCGCTGCACATTTTAAGCCTGAAGACTTTGGCCCCAATAATGTGCTTAAAAAAGGAGTCTGTCCATCAGTTAACTTGCCAGGTAACTTAACATTTATATCTATTTTTTATCATGTTTGAATTATAATGTGCATGTTATTACTCATTTTCTTCTCTAAGGTGTGTAATTTTTCCTCTCATTAAAAGTTTATTAATTTGACGAGCCGGTGATTGATATTACTGAAGCATATTAAATAGAATAGTAATGTAATTTGATGAAATTAAGATGCTCAACGACCTGCTCATCTGTGATTTATTATCTATTATTCTTTATCTTTGAAAGGGAATTTGAAAATGTTTCATAATATTATCTCTATCAATACTTTTATTGACAAGTTTTCTTTCCTGAACTGCCCTTTTTTCCTGTCATTAATTGTATTTGTTCTTTAGAACCCTTAGAGCCAGTCGACGATATTCTGGATCATCTTATAACTTACACAGAATCTCCTACTAGGGGCTCTTGCTCATTGAAAATAGAAGAGTCCTTAAACACTGATGACTTAAAGTCAACATCACAAGGAGAGTGTCATCTTAGTTCTCTAGCCGGGCCAGAATTATCTTCCGTTACCTTTCATAACTCTGATGATGATAAGTTATCACCACCTAGTACACCTAAAAGTAGAAGTAAGTCTATTTTTTATCACTTTTGCGTATTTGAATTATTATGAATATTTAATCTACTATTTTAGAACGATCTGACTTACTTGCTGAGGTAAATGTCACGAGCATCAAAGAACTCACGCCAAAAGCCAAACGTCTCTATCGTATGGCTATTGACTTCAAAAAAAGAGCAGCCCTATTGACTAGAAGTCGACTCTCATTAAAGAAAAGATTGGATTATGCTTCGAAATTCACAAAAACCGAATTATTTGAGAAATGTGTATCCACTATGGATCGCATACGACAACGGTTTTTCCAAAGTCAAATTTGTAATTCCGATAAAAAACCTAAAGGAAGAAGATATACTCTGGAAGATAAAGTACTTGCATTAGCTTTATATAAGCAGAGTGCTAGCGGATATAGATTTTTGTCAAAATTATTTGCGTTGCCCTCACGGAAGACTGTTATGAAACTACTGAACCGAATTCCAATTCGTCCTGGAATTCACAACGAGGTTCTAGAAGTTCTAAAGGCAGAAGCAAAGAATTTCAAGAATCCTCTAGATAAGTATTGTATCTTAATGTTCGACGAAATAAGCATCCAACCCAGCTTGCAACCTAATTGGCACGAAGGAAATGTTGTTGGTTTTGAAAACTTAGGATCAAAACAATCCGCGCAAATAGCGAATCATGCTCAGGTAAGGGGGTAGTGAGGTCAATGGAAATAATTTATTTTAACTATTTCATAAGAATAATTTTTAATGTTATGTTGTTTTTATTTGTTTTCAGGTATTTATGCTGCGAGGGATTCATCGCAAATGGAAGCAACCCATTTATTATAATTTAGTTAATGGTGGTACAAAAAAGTATGATATAATGAATATCATAAAATGCATAGTTAGAAAATGCCGCGATATTGGCTTGCATGTGGTGGCCACTGTTTGCGACCAAGGGTCTAACAATCAAGCAGCGATTAATAAGCTTGTGGATGATACCAAAGCAAAATATCTTCGACAAGGGCATGATTTTGTTGACTATTACTTTGAAATAGATGACTTGAAAGTAATCCCATTATTTGATGTTCCTCACATTTTCAAGTGCCTTCGAAATAATCTAATAAATTATAACTTATGTTATAAAGAAGAGGGCTCTAATAAAACTGCAAAATGGGAGCATATTTTCAAGGCCTACCAGCTAGATCCTTTCTTAGGCAGTCTAAGATTGATGCCCAAGATTACAGATTCACATGTGAACCCAGAAAAGATACATAAAATGAAGGTCGCCAAATGTACGCAGGTGTTCAGCCATTCGGTTGCTTCTGCAATTAACGTATTTGCATTTTCAGGTACTTACTTTAAGATATTGAACTAATTATTAGTTTTTTAAAATTGTCATTTATTCTTATTATATTTTCTCTCATTCTAGGAACAACTGTGTGCATAGAGGATGAAATAATAAAATTAGACAAGTCGGCTGCGGATACTGCTATTTTGTTGGACTTTCTGGATAAACTTTTTGATAGCCTTAATGGAAACTCCTTCAATACTGTTCCAGGAAAGAATCTACGAATAGCCGTTACGAGAAATTCACCTCATTTGACATTCTGGGATGAGGCACTTAAGAAACTGGATACGGTTTATTTTCAAAGAGTTAATAAAGATGGAAAAGTTGAAAAAGTGTTACCACCTTCACTAAAAAATTTGAAACAAACAATAAAAAATTTTAAAGAATTATGGAGAGTCCTGCAAGGTTTAAATTTTGAATATATGATGCCGCGGACGTTCAATCAGGATCCTCTGGAAAATTTCTTTGGGCAAATAAGGCAAAGAGGACAAAGAAATACAAATCCAACAGCAATGGACTTTGGAAATTATTATAAGAGTTTAATTGTAAGGCAGCTGACCTCATCCCAATCTGTTGGAGCCAACTGTGAGGATGATAATTCAGAAGTTTTTCTAAGCCTCCAGAGACTTGTAGCACAGGTTTGTCTTTTTATAGTTATACAAACATAAGAAATCACATAAATCACCGTATTCAGACAGTACTTCTATAGTATGAAACTTTTATTTGTATTTTACTATTTTAACTGCTTACACCTATAATAAATTCTCATTTTAAATATTTTGAACTTTTTAACAGGGGCTACCAGAATGTGAGAATGACACGACTTCAGAAGGCTTCTGTACTGTTCCGGAAGATGTGCCTTCATCCTTGCAGAACATTGAAATCCAGGCACTGCGATATGTCTCGGGATACCTTATAAAAAAAGTGGGAAACGTGCCTTGCTCTTGCAAAGATCTTCTTGTGAAGAAGGCATGTCAAGGTAGTGAACCCACTGAGATGTTCACATTTGCCAAGCAATATAATAAGAAAAACCTGTCCCTGAATTATGTTACAGCGTCATTCTTGGAGAAAATGAAAAAAGCGGGAAGTATAATTAGATATATATTTAATCGTGATTTATATAAAATGAATTTAGTGGCATTTACTTTTGAAACATTAATAGAGAGAATACAATTAACTGCATGTCAGCATAATAATATTTTACAAAAATCTATTTTCAATTATTTGATCAAAGTCCAAATATTTAATTACACAAAACAAATTAATCGAGTTATAAGAGGTTTAGATGTCAGACCAATTCCTAATAATGCTCCAATAATTTTTCAAAGTGCTAAGAAAATTAGAAACATTTCTAGGCTGAGGATCCACAGAAATTGATGTTTGATAGAGAATTTGAATTTATTTATTAAGCTTGCCTTCTTTGTTTTATGTCCTTCGGTCCTCCAGAATAAATAATAATTGTATAAATTATCAGATTTTCCGTATAATAAAACTAGGAACATTTTGTTAGGTTCTTTTTTGAGTGGATCTTATAAATATGCACGTTTGGTAATGCCACGGTTCAATTTAATTAATATATGAATATTACATCATTATATCTTTTTCAGCAATAATTTATATTTTTCCTAATTAAGGACCTACTTGTTTTTGTTCGTTCTTATTTCTGGCTCTATTCATATTTCATCGAGACATTTTTATATGTTCTTTTTATCGTGGAATAGGCCTATTTGGGGATACCACGTAATAAAAAAAACGCACCTTTGTTACCCGACCTCATGGGTGGTGTGGAACAGGGTAAGACTTAATTTGTTTATATCTTGTTTGTTATGTCCAAATGATGGTATTTCAATACATTTTTTAATTAATATTTTTGTTTCTTTTTGAACTTTTTAAACCAAAACTTCTACCCAAGACATGATTCTCATAAAAATGTACTTGAAGTTCATATTTATTTTTTAATCTGGATTTGTATTGTGTATCAATATTGTAGCAATTATTTTTTTTTTATATATAAATTCAGTAACCTTGTCTCCTTTTGGTGTTTATTAATATCTAAATATATTATAAAATGCTTATCAAAGCGATTTAAGATCTTGTACTTAGTGATTATTAGTGCTTAACCCAATTGTTAACCTGTGATAAATAGTAAAAATATCCTGTATGTGACACTTGAAATGTATACAAAATTTTATTTCATTTTATATAGAATTAGCTATTACTGCTTTTATAGTATTTTAACTTATTTTAGACGTTTTCCTATGCAATTTTACATAATATACATGTATAGTGGTTTGTAGACTTTTATTCAATAAAATTATTTAAAAAATAGAATTTCTTTTTTTTTTCATCTATAGATGAATATGAAATCTGAATTCAAAAATCCCTCCATTTAGATGGCCAAAATACAGGAATCTATGAATTATTTTTCCATCTTGTTACATAGTAGGCTTCCACGATAAGAGATGGCGCGCAAAATGCTGACAGCCACTTTATATTAGAGTTTCCATTCTATCCCGTGTATATATTTTATCTATGACTAAAAATCCGCGATAACATCTCGTAATGGTGTTCTGCTCAAATTGAATAACCGTCACAGAAATATTAACTTGATCAAATGTAAAAAACTAACAAACCTAAAGTATCATGATCATAATGATCATAAAAAACATGGAAACATTTGCTTTCACCATACAAAACTCAAAATATTGTTGAAACTCTCATTCTCTGAAAAACCATTTGAAAAAATAAAATATTATATGGCGTATTCCACAAAGGAAATTATTCAAGAAAATGTTCACATAAGCAAAATGATGCCTATTTACTCTATGGTAGCATGATAAAGAACTAACTAACAAGGCGCTAATTAAATTGACAGATAAATGAAATTTTGAATCAAAATTTCAATTACAGCATGAAAAATGTGTGTATTTCCGCCGCGATGTTTTGATATCTCTGAATAATAACAAGTACAAGCAAAGGTATTAGTGAACGTTCAACGATTTTCGTGACTAATGTTACAATAAATAATGTGTAATAAATATTTTTTACAAAAAATTGGACCGACGTTATTAGTTGGTGCACTGAAAAATACAAAATAATATTTATTCTATATGTAGACTATTAATCGACTTTCCAAAAGGAGATAACATACAATTTGACTGTCTTCTTTTTTATTTTGTTCTCGCATTTCGCTTAGTCCATTTTTTTATTTATATTATTTACTACATACCAATTAAGTATTAGCCTGAAATTCTCTTAAAACTTTTTATTTACTGATTAGCTCCTGCTCTATAGAGAGTTAGTTACCTAATTATCCGTAACCGAACATAGATTGAGTTTCTGCATTCATATTATATATAATATAATACACCTATATATCGCTTTTTACAATTTTCAACCGCAACATTATTCTAATAAAAATAAATACACTTCAAAACATGTGAGACGAGATAATAATATTATGTTAGGCGCCACTACTACTTGTTACAGCTTAAAGAAAAAAGGATAAAAAAACTCGTTGACCCGTTATTTAGTTAGATCCTCACTATATCTAAAGCTAAAGTATCTACGACGTTGTTTTATAATAGTAGTAGTAGTATGAGGTATTTTGTATGTTTCGTTTTACACAGGTGTAGTAGGTATAGAGGTTATTAAATACCTGGGCAAAAAATTCCTTCAACGCATTCGCAGCAGAAAACAATTGCCGATCGCGTATCACAGGCGGCTTGATTTTCCTTATTGCCAGTTGCCAGTTGTAGTGTATGCAGCAGTCGACGAGAATGACAAAATAGTTATCAGCTGTTTCAGCGATTATGGAATAAAAAGAGACCTACGACTATTGTTTCTGTTAGTTTTGGAGAGATACGATTGGTTGCATTGAGTGCAGCCGGTGTTTGTAATGATAATTATTATTTAAATGATGAATAGCTTACACACACTGAGAGTTGTTGTTTTGTGCTATTGATTTATGTGTTTTTGCTTTTGTTGTGCCATTACCGCCAACGGGGTCGGGAAGTGAAAAGCACGTGAGATTTAACAGAAGCTCCTCACACGTTAGGAAGACATTTTTTTGACATTTGACATCGCCGCTAGATAGCTTCAAATTATATTATATTACCGTTAGAAAACAAGGTAAGCATGAAGATGTTTATCAAAACATTGATATTATGTAAACGGAGTTTTAACTTAAGTTGGCTCTTATTTATAAATATTTTTATCAAAAGACCCGTGAAATTCACATTTTAACTTGTAAGATACCTAGGTACTTATCCTTCAGCTGATCAAGAGGCCAATGAAATGAATAATGAATATTTTATGAAGCGTTCATTGTCATTTCAAAAAATGGGATTCAGTGAAGGTTATTTGTCCATCAAAAGATATGGATATGGAACATTTTTTTTATTTTTGATATCCGAAACAAAGCATTTCTCTTGTTTAAAACGGGACAAAATAAAATGATTTTATTGAAAAATATATATTATGTCATTAATTGTGATATAAATTAATGAATTATAATTATAAAAAGCTATCATTTGATATTAATTTGTTTATGAAAAAGTTATAGGAATGTGCGGATTCAGTAAATTATTGCGTTTCCTGGAAGATAATATTTTTGATACAAAAACCAGGGCCGACTTTATTAGTTGGTGTACTGAACAAGGTATAATAATAATAAATGAAGTGATGCAGTTATATAAAGGTATCGTAAAACTTTCGGCACCAACTCCATAAATATCAGCATCAATAGTTTGTAGGTATTTTTAAGTGCACCAACTAAAAAAGTCGCTCCAGTTTTTGGTAAAAAATACTTATTTCACGCTTTTGACTGCAACATTAGTCATGAAAATCGTTGAACGTTCACTAATACCAAAGAAGATAGTAAGTACTTATCCTATTACCCACTTATATTCTTTGCTTGTACTTATTATTATTCAGATATCTGAAAACATCGTGGCGGAAATACACTTCATATTTCAGATTTTACCACTGTTGTTACTCGAAGACAGTAACTCTTTTGAAAAAAATGTTCAATTTACATGTTTCCGGATATGGTCTGATCTTTAATTTTTCCGTCTCAGATTTTCGAGAAAAATTGCCCCCTCCACTCCCTTAGGGGGCGGTTTTTGGAGGGAAGTAGATTCCGGATTTGAGTTTTTCGGAAGATGGGACCATTTCTCAACTCTCCTCTATCAAATGAATTAAAAATCATCAAAATTGGAGCATGTTTACTATGCAAAACGCGCAAACATAAAAAAGCAAACATACAACCGAATGGTATACCTCCTCCTTTTGCGAACTCGGTCAAAAAATTAATCACTGTAACGAGTGAACAAGCTAGGCACCTACCTATCGTGAATTAATGAATTTTGTATTGTCCTATTCCAGAACTGTTTACCTGTCTTTTTTGAAAAACAAATTCCTACTTGTGTTATGACTTTATAACATTATAATTTTATTCCTGTGAAAATTTATTATGTACGTGTTCATCTCCTCCTAATGCAAATTTCTGCCTCATGGCTAGCCAGTCATTTCCCGATTAAATTATTTCCCTCCTGATTAGAGTGAAAGAATTTTCTCATTTCCAATTAAGTGAAATGGTTTCCATGAAAAACTCCACCAACACCTACAACTTCCATCAATTTCTCTATACATTATATCTGACTATATCTGCTATTGTCTATCTCGACAATTCATGACGCTATCAGACTAAGTAATTATAAATGTCTTCAAGAAAATTATGGGCGTATCGTCGGAGGACAAGGGATTCTATAAAATTAATTAATTTTCTATTTATAGCTTTATTTATATATATATAGCAATTTTTTTTTGCGTTTTATGTGTCAAATGACAGGCATACAATTCTTATTGAATGATTGTGTCAGAGTAATTTCCCAAGATCGCGTCACGGCTACGTCACGTTTTCTGAATCTTTTGTGATGCCAGAGAGACATAAAGCATGTGACTGGGGCGCATTCTAGTTTTGAAAACGGCTATAAAGTATTGTAAACAGAGTACCTATATAGTATGAAAAATTTGCGCAAATCTGCCTTAAGACGGTCCTGTTGAACAATAACAACCAAAACTATCAAATGGCTAATAAGTAATATTGAAATTTTATTATCATACGATATGAAATGTGCTTTATTGATTTAAATATCTCCAGAAACTAATTAATACTTACTGAGCAGCATACTTGTATGTAGATACTAGTACAGAGTGTTTACGATATAAAATGAAATATAATTTTCAAATCCTAAAGAACAAGAAACACAACAACTAACTCAACAACACTTTTACACTACTTGAAGTGAATATTAAATTCCGAACACGTTGTTAACTTTCCGAGATTTCATCGAAGGTAGATATCGAAATCGAAAGACACATTTTTATATGTAGGTATATCAATACCAACACTGTGACCGCAAACAAATACGTTGTTTGTACACATATTATATTCGTCTGCTTTGTTATAAAGTAATCAAAACAAAAAACCGAAAAAAACATATTTATATTAACATTCTGCGGTGCAATCGCACCTTTGTTTTTTCCTTTCAAGTAAATCTTTGGACGTATAGTGATTATAGGATGTTAGAAACTGACCGTTTTCGTGTCGATTCTGTAAGAATGACAGTTAAAATTAATAGGACGTTAATATTTTATGCTTTTGAATTAATCTGCTATTCTGTAAGATCAACATTCAACGCATCCAATAATATCCAATATTTTTTAAGGTATCCGAGGTGCCACGGAACACGTTTTTTTATGGAAAATGATCACCCCTGTCCAGTCTTGTGTTGATTTTAAGATTTTAAGGTTATGTTTTTATTGAAATCTGTAATCTGATCTGTGCAGATACGATCTACGCTTTTTCTATCAAAATTGGATAATTATGAACCTTGAGAATCACAGACGTTTGACTAAGGGCTTTCGAGAATGTATTTGTCTGTTGGCTGTTTAATTAAAATTCGTAGGTAACCCTAAAAATCATTCAATAAGAATTGTATGCCTGTCATTTGACACATAAAACGCAAAAAAAAGAAAGAATGATTGATGGGTTTCCATCTTTTATAATAAGATCCATTTGCAAAATGTATAGAAGTATAGCATGATAAGACCTTTTTTCTAATTAATTACCGCTCTAGGGCGAAAAGTGAATGACTCTTCTTCAATTTGGCAGTCTTATATTCTCAATTTTCGCAAAAAATTCCACTTCTCATAGCGGAAATATACATATTTCAATCTACTACTATTGCTGTAACACGAAAACCGTAACTCTTTTGAAAAAAATGTTCAATTCAAACGTTTCCTCCACCCAACACCCCGTTTGCTCCAACATCCCGCAGACTTGTTGGGTCCAAAAGAGGCCAATTTCTCCAGAAGGAGACGAAAACTCGAAAATTAGTGTTCTTGATTTTCGTCTTATTTTTTGATGTCTTACCAGAAAACACCGGCGCCACAGTTATCGGAAACGAGCCCGTTTCTTTAAGTCTGTCGTTTCAGGGTTTCGACTTTCGAGAAAAATCGATCCGTCCAAATTAAAATCACGTCAAATTCACCTATCCACGCTGGCTATGAGCCGTCGGGAATTTTAATCTTCCCCTTCTGAGAAATCCAAGGTGGGAAGCTTTGAAATGAACACCCTGTATATTGTTATCTATATTATTCTACTAAATACATAAATATACATAACTAAACAACAATCCTCGAATCTAGAGAGTAAGAGGCCATGAATGTATAATTTCAAAATAAACTTTTAATTAAATACAAGTCGACTCTAATCACCACTCGCATTTCCTTATCAACTTTATAGGTACCTAATAGCGATAACAAAGCACATTTACGTGAATTAGAGCTGAAAATGCTCATCAAATTAGGTAAAATATTTTAGTTAGGTATAGTAGTGTTTTCCGTCGTTTGTGTGATCTTTATTAAGGCCCGTTAAAAAAATAGCATACCCACCTTAAATCGAAATAGCTTTTCTGTAACTTTTTAATTTAAGATTTGGTTTGACATCCATAGCGTAATTATTGGTATTTTGTAAGCCAAAACCAGGCGTTAAATTTAAAGTCATTCATTAAATTTAACATAGGTATCAGAAACATTTTTAGGGTTACCTACGAATTTTAATTAAACAGCCAACAGACAAATACATTCTCGAAACCCCTTAGTCAAACGTCTGTGATTCTCAAGGTTCATAATTATCCAATTTTGATAGAAAAAGCGTAGATCGTATCTGCACAGATCAGATTACAGATTTCAACAAAAACATAACCTTAAAATCTTAAAATCAACACAAGACTGGACAGGGGTGATCATTTTCCATAAAAAACGTGTTCCGTGGCACCTCGGATACCTTAAAAAATATTGGATATTATTGGATGCGTTGAATGTTGATCTTACAGAATAGCAGATTAATTCAAAAGCATAAAATATTAACGTCCTATTAATTTTAACTGTCATTCTTACAGAATCGACACGAAAACGGTCAGTTTCTAACATCCTATAATCACTATACGTCCAAAGATTTACTAGAAAGGAAAAAACAAAGGTGCGATTGCACCGTAGTATGTATATAAATAATATAAATATTAGTCAAAAGGATGCGGATGTTTTTTTCGGTTTTCGGTTTTGATATTACTTTATAACAAAGCAAACGAATGATTTGTGTAGGTACAAACTATGTATTTGTTTGCGGTCAGTGTTGGTATTGAAATACCTACATATAAAAATGTGTCTTTCGATTTCGATATCTACCTTCGATGAAATCTCGGAAAGTTAAACAACAACGTGTTCGGAATTTAATATTCACTTCAAGTAGTGTAAAAGTGTTGTTGAGAGTTTTAGTTGTTGTGTTTCTTGTTCTTTAGGATTTGAAAATTATATTTCATTTTATATCGTAAACACTCTGTACTAGTATCTACATACAAGTATGCTGCTCAGTAAGTATTAATTAGTTTCTGGAGATATTTAATTCAATAAATATTAAAGACGATGTGAAAAGAAGTACATTTCATATCATATGATGACAATAAAATTTCAATATTACTAATCAGCCATTTGATAGTTTTGGTTGTTATTGTTCAACAGGACCGTCTTAAGGCAGATTTGCGCAAATTTTTCATACTATATAGGTACTCTGTTTACAATACTTTATAGCCGTTTTCAAAACTAGAATGCGCCCCAGTCACATGCTTTATGTCTCTCTGGCATCACAAAAGATTCAGAAAACGTGACGTAGCCGTGACGCGATCTTGGGAAATTACTCTGACACGGCCAAAGAAGTTTTACTTAGAAATTTTGGCAGAAATGCGTGTATTTTCGCATAACTTTTAATAAAAATGAGGTGGAAAGTTTGTTTATGAAAAACTCGCAAAATCGAAGCTCTGTTAAGCTAGCAGTGACACGTTGAGCAGAAACAATCGAAACCGGCATGGGAATTCGTTGCTAAAATCCTGCAGTTGCAGGTAGATTGATAACTTTTGGCACCAACTTCACAAGTACCAGCACCAATAGAATTAATATTATTTTATACTTTTCATTGCACCAACTAATAACGTCGATCCAATTTTTTGTAAAAAATATTTATTTCTCACTTTTGAGTGTAACATTAGTCACGAAAATCTTTGAACGTTCACTAATACCAATTAAGATAGTACTTATCCTATTACCCACGTATATTACTTGCTTGTAGTTGTTATTATTGAGATCTCAGAACATCGCTGCGGAAATACGCTTGAATATTTTAGTTGGTACCTTTTCAACATCGATTTTACTCGAAAACCGTAACTCTAAGGGAAAAATGTTCATTATAAATGTTGCTACAAATAATTATGTCCTTCATGTACTGCCCACAGATTTTCAATTTTCGACAGAAATCGCCCTCTCCACATTGCACATTTGAGAATTTAACATGCGTCTATCTCGAAAATCGTAACTCTTTTGAAAAAAATATTCAATTTAAACGTTTCCGGATATTGTCCTATCTTTAATTATACCAGCTCAGATTTTCAATTTTCGAGAAAATTTGCCCCCTCCACCCCCTTCGGGTGCGGTTTTTGGAGGGAAGGAGATGTCGGATTCCCGTTTTTATGAATATGGGATCATTTCTCAAGGCTTCTCTTTCAAATGAATCAAAAATCATCAAAATCGGAGTACGATTACTATATGAAAGGCGCGCGGGAAAGCACACAGTCGAATTGTATACCTCCTCCGTTTGGGGTTCGTCGGTCAAAAATGGAGGTATGCCGATAGCATCAACAACAAAACTTGAATTCAGGTTAATCAGTGGATATCTTGACTATTTATTATTTTTTTGAATTTTGGATTAGCGTAACACTAGGATGAAATACTGTAAAGTACGTTTTTCTTTCATTTTTTTTATTTTTGAATTTCGTTTTTTATTTTTTTCTTTTTTTCTTTATACTATCTTCCAGCACCAAATTAGCAACAATTTCAGATGGTGTTGATATTCAAAAAGATTTTTTTTCAATGGTTTCACTTACACGTTAAGATAGCAGTAACTGATTTTTTTCAAAACTGGTTCGAGAAAACAAAATCTGGATTTTTCCCATGCCAATTTCGATTGTTTCTGCTTGTCATTTGTCACTGCTAGTATAACAGAGCTCAAAATCAAGGCAATTGTAATAGAGATGTTGATATTGTTATCCAAAGGAAACAAGAAAAAAAAATAACGGTCGAAATTTCCAAGTTTATTACGATGTTAGAGCATAAAATCTTTCTAAATATTGGTTTATCCCTCCTAAATAGATCAATGCACGTCAATGTATTAACTAAATCTGTATGTATGTATGTCATCAACACTTTTAGCGCTATAATTTCATGATAATTCCAATAAAAACCGTTCTATGAAAAACTATACATTAATCTGTTTATTTACGAGCATCATAGTATATCTATATATTCATTTGGTTTCTGGTAACTGGATCATTTGAAAATTTTATTGCAATACGAGTGAAATAGCGTCATCAATAATAATTTCAGTATGACGTTGATTAGGAATATTTAGTTTGGGCAATTGCCAAATTCCCGATACTATACAAAGTATAGATTTTAAATTTACGTAGGTAATAAAACATTCACAATTCACAACTTTTCATGAATAAGCTATTTTGTTTATAATGGTGGAAGAAACATAATTGAAAAAAAAAGTATTGTAGTTTATCAAATAATAACTACAGTTTGTTTCACGAATCATGGCTATTGTGTGTAATCATTCACGACCTACGTACATATCGCGCTATACGTCTCATCGCATCTCATTATCATGAAATTCTCTACTACTACGATCTAAGCTACGACATCAGTCAAGTCAAGCGTATGTCCTTTTATACAATGGTAGGGCGCTGCACGTATGTCCGAAGGCAATGCAATCTTTATTTCATAGGCGTCACAAAGTCATTGTGACATTTCTGATAATTCAGGTGCATAAATTTATATTTCATAACTCAAGCAATAAATTTGTATTTTTTGTCTGTCTACATTATTGTTGAATAAATCTTTCACATTATGTTTGCTTATTTAATCAATCGATATTTTTTCCTCTAATTATATGAACTACCTTAAATGCCATATCTTAGCTCGAAATCGTCACGCCACTGATCTACTCCCGTCAGTTGGATTGATCCATTTTTCGTGTTTTCAAGGCAGACGCCAACAATCGTGAAACAAAGTATAATAATTTATGTCCTTAAAGTTATCGAATGTCGATTCGGCAAGAAATGCATTAATTGTTGCTTATTTGTCGTAAATTTGTTATGGAAAATAAAAATTTGTGGCACTTTTAAAAAAAAAACGTTATTTTCGTTCTTAATCTCTTTATAAGGTGTGCTGATGCTTGAACTGCTTTCCAAAAGTTAAGTAAATCTGGAATAACTTTTTATTAGCTAGAATCGAATTCATAATCGATTTTTAAATAGTTCTTATTACTTTCGGTTCTTGTATCGATGGACTCTACAGCGATTTCTCAGGCCCTATACGATCTAGAGACTTGAAATTTCGAATTCGTACTTATAGATCGCAGACATCTCGCCGCCTGTTAAGCTCCAAGTGTGATCCAATATTGATTAATTATATTATTTCATCTGCAAAGTTGATATTGAAGTCCTCAAATAATATCATCGGAATATCGTAAAATTTTTCACCAAATCTTTTCTCGAGTATGTTAGAACCTGCTTTTGTATAAATCATCAAATTTTCAATAATAAATATTAAAAAATCTTCCGAAACGGACAAACATGCATGCGACAATGAACAGAATCATTCATCACATCACACTTTTGTACATAGCTACGTCATTACGTACAAACAACGTAAACAATAATTAATTAATAATTTAATGGCATGCGCCGCTGCTGTGTCTATCCAGGAAATAAATACTCTATGTAATGTGGTAAACTGGCCATAAATATATATATAATAAATACTTCTTGTCATATTATGTGCTGACGTCCTTAATATCCCTTTATTTGGACCCTGTTGGAATCCTATGTATGTAGAATGTGGACGCCATATAACATCATAATATTACACAGATGGAAATCCCAGTGGCGTGACATGAGTTTTAATATTTGATAAATAACCATTGGTTCAATAATGTATAAATAAGAAATGAACAACAATAATAATTCTTGTGATGTGACAATCAGGTTTAGTTAATTTTCTTGGAAAAATAAAAGATGAGTGTTCGGGGTGAGGGTGGGTGAAGGGGGGTGGGCACAAAGCTCCTTACGCCTTTTCTCCACTTTCGAATTTCATTTCATATATAAGAGATCTATAGTTACAACTGTCTTGGCTCTTACTTGATATAAATCCCATAGTAAATTAAAATTAAAATCCACATATTTGAGATTTCAACATTGCTGTAACTCGAAAATCGTAACTCTTTGGAAAAAATGTTCTATTGAAACGTTTCCGGATATTGTCCTAAATAGCCCCCTTCATTCCCTTCGAGGGTGTTTTTTTTTTGAAGGGAATAAGACTTTGGATTCGAGTTTTTTTAAATATGGGTCCATTTCTCAATTCGCCTCTTTCAAATGAATCAAAAATCATCAAAATCGGATTACGTTTATCTAATATTATATACACCGCCCGCACAAACCAAAAAAAAAAACATGTTCAGATTCACGAATTCTTTTTTCTATTTTGCTGACTGTAGATTGTGAGACTTGTTGGCCAGGATATTTATTCATTGAATATTCCACAAACTTTCTTTTGAATTCTTGTTTTATTACCGCATCCAATCAAAATTAAAATGGTTATTCTTTGCAAGTGTCGAATAAATGAGCCATAGTTAAATCGGGAGATCTAGGCGGCCATTGAATCGTTCCACGTCTTGGGGAAAACTTGGTTCAAATAATAATAATTACTCTTATCAACCTTGTAATTTTTACAAACTATAAACACATAAAGCAATACAACATACTAGAAAATGGGCGTGCGTAATCTCCTCATCAGTCATATTTATATTTATACACAAGTAGTATAAGCTAATAAAACCTGACCTTGCCAAAAAATTACATATTATATTCAAGTATTAAAAATAACCTATCCATTGCTAAAATAATAATAAAAAAAGCTAATGCTAGAAAACACAACCATACCACCAATCAGTACCGCTATATAGATCTCAGTGTGCGAAATGATTTAACAACACGTGTCCGTCTATTGTGTTGTATAATTTGATTATTTTATCATATTAATATGTTATTATCAAAGTGTTATCTTTCCACAATGTGCAAATATGTACATACCTATATATCTAATATTATACTTATTATACCTAAATTTCGCCAAATAGCATCACACACAAATAATAATTAAAATTACCTACGCGTATCCATACTGTTAAAAGATATGAAACATGTAAGACGCACTTTACTACTACAACAGATTGTTTTTTTCGTGTTACTACTGACTGACTAGATTCTTCTTCCGTACGTTTTGTAGATTGGGTAAATAGTCACATTTCACACTATTTTACAGTTAGACTGAGATATATAGTTAGTTACCGACTTTGTGACACTCGTCGTGAGTGTTTCTTTGTTGTTGGGAATGAGTGGAAGAAGCAGCACGTAAACAACATCGAAAATACTACTTCTAAAATACCTACCTGGGGGTTCCATCACAACATGTTGTATTTATACTCTTTCATCACTGTAGTCGTTGTAGTTGAATTTTTCATTATGTAGTACCTAGTATACTTTTGTGAGCGGTGAATGTGTTTCCCTGATGAAAATCGTTTTTGTTGGAAAAATAAAAGTTTTATTGTTGTTTGAGTGTTGTTGAGAGACAGTGGTGATTCTGGTGTATTTTTTTGTTTGTTAGAGGAGTGGCATAGATGCGAAAATGTACAATTGGTCGGAGAAAAAGACACGAAAACTACCGCCACCACTTATTTTGGGTAAGTTTTTTTTTGCGTGGGTATTCTGTGTATTTTAATTGAGTGTTTTGTTCGCAACTATGTCATCGTCAATTTGGATCAGAACTTGTCTATGGAAGTAAACTATCTTAATAACGGGTTCAGATGATCACCTTTATAATTTATAAGTTTCTATTTGTCTATTTGGACATAGGATGTATGCATTGTCACTGAGAAAAAAGTCTGAATGACGCCATTTAGATTATGGGTTGCCCCAGGGTTCTGTACTTGGACCCTTGCTCTTTGTGGTTGTTTATATAAACGATCTTTTTAAATGCTTTTTCCCAGGTTAATGTTTATGCAGATTTATCTAAAGGTCCCTGGTACATAAATTTGATGAATAGTGAAATTGAGCGTTGATTGAAAAAAAAGGCAGAGGAATAACAAAATTATTGATGAAAAAAAATAATTAAGTGAAATTACTAACATTTGTCTGGTTTTCTCATTTACTGGCACTCCGAGCAATAATTGTTTACATTTTTATACAGTTTATTAATAAATCAAACATATGATGGACTGCACAAGCTCAATACAAAGTATAAATATTGTATTAGTATTTACATAGTTTTTAATGAGCTTTATTTTCATTAGCTTTATTATGATCGTTAAGTTCAACAATACTTAGTCCATTTGTACTTTTTATCATTTCATTTTATTCTAAAATAGATATAATAGGCTTATGGTAACTGAAACAAATATGTTAGACTGGAATTTATTGTGTAAAAACTGCATCGATCGTCGTTTTATATTTATTAGTTTTTAATCATTTGACATAGTTAAACCTAATGCTTCATCAAGAAATTCATCTAGTGGTGGATTTTCATCATCTGGAAAGTTGATATTGAAGTCCCCAGATAATATTATCGGAATTATTATTTGTATAAATATCAAATTTTTCGATACTAAATATGAAAAAATCTTATTAAATACTAATAAATCATTCAATCAGTGCACTAAATAATATTCGTTGCACGATGTATTGTGGATATCAAATATTAGAAAAAGAAATAATATACATTTTTTTACGCGAATATCATTAACAATATTCTACAAATATATCAAGTTCCCACTATTGCACTGGACAGTGATAATTCAAATAAAATACAATTAAAACAATGCACACCAAAGTATATTCAAGGAACTTTCGTATTAGCAGAGAAGTCTTTTTAGTGTATATATATATATATATATATATATATATATATATATATATATATATATATATATATATATATATATATATATATACATATGTGTATAATGGCCGCTATACTATGCACAATACGTCACAAGCATGTCGAGGTCATCGGTGTCGCGAACCCATAAGTTTTTCTTCTACCAAAAATCGCTCAACGCGGCTAAAGAAGTTGTCACTTCAAACATCCATTGTGCTCTTGTAAATGAATTATTGTCAAATATTGTAAGATATAGAAGAAATCAGTTCAACTGATGGTGAAAAAATTATTTATTGTTACAGTTTGTATATATCTGTCAATCAGAACGTTACTGATGTAATAGATTTTCTTCCGAGGCATTGTTAGCGGCGATTTCAATATTGACTTTGATAAAGATGAAGAATTGGGCTTAGTCCTACAATTATTTGTAAAAAAATATTTATTTCACACTTTTAAGTGTAACATTAGTCACGAAAATCGTTAAAAGTTCACTACCAGATACCAATACCAGAGAAGATAGTACTTATCCCATTTATTACCCACGTATATTCTTTGCTTGTACTTATTATGTAGAAATCTCAAAAAAAGGGAAAAAAATCATTATAAAGGTTGCTTCAGAAAGGGAATTGAAGGAGTCGTTTCTAAGTTTGAATAACAATTCAATTTCTGAAGAATTGACTTTGAAAGGCATCATCTGTAAATTCAAATAATCTGGTCGTTCATGTGGTTTCCTCAAATTTTCAATTTTCGATAAAAATCACCCTCTCCACATAGCAAAAATTCATTAATTTAACATGCCTCTATCTCGAAAACTGTAACTCTTTTGAAAAATGTTCAATTTAAACCTTTCCGGGTATTGTCCTATTTTTAATTATACCACTTTAGATTTTTGATTTTCGAGAAAATTTGCCCCCTCCACCACTTCGTGGGCGGTTTTCGGTGGGAAAGAAATTTCGGATTTGTGTTTTTATGAATATGGGACCATTTCTCAAGCCCCCTCTTTCAAATGAATCAAAAATCATCAAAAAATTGTATACTCCTCCGTTCGGGGTTCGTCGGTCAAAAATACACAACAAAAATAATCTTGGCGTAAAGGCTCAGTTCAAACCTAAAAACAAATCTCAAAACGTCGATATCATCATTAGGCTCAAATGGAGAGAAATTTTTTTTATTAATAAATTCGATTTTTGTTCAAAACTGATGCTGAAAGCTTTTTGCAACTGAAATTTTAAAAAAAATATACGCAAAAAAAATTGCTCTTCCACATGGCGGAAATACGCATATCACATATTTCAGACTTTACCATAGTGAAACTCGGAAACCGGAACTCTTTTGAAAAAATGTTTAATTTGAACGTTTCCGGATATGATTCCCTTTCTAATTTTCAAATCTCGAATTTATTTTCGATTATCGGACAAATTTGCCCCTTCCACATAGCTGAAACACATATTTCAGACTGTAGCGCGGAAACGTATGATTATTTTTAAAAATGTCCAATTTAAACATTTCCGGATATGGAATTTTCATTAATTCTGTCGTCTCGGATTTTCAATTTTCGAGAAAAATTGCCCCCTCCACCCCCTTTGGGGGCGGTTTTTGGATGGAAGGAGATTTCGGATTTGATTTTTCTCAATATGGGACCATTTCTCAACTCTCCTCTTTCAAATGAAACAAAAATCGTCTAAATCGGATTAGGTTTCTTATGCAAAACGCGCGAACAGCCATAAAAAAAGCTATCTTACAACCGAATTGTATACCTTCTCCGTTTTTTGAAGTAGGTCAAAATAAATGATTTTATTCTTTTCTAAGTATTTTTTTTTTCAAAAAATGTTTGCTCTGCTATACAAATACGTTTCCTGGTATAGCTGTTCATTGTTAAAAGTTATCTATGCGAAAATATGCTGTTTTTCTTATCGGTAAAGATCATCTATATTTTTTTCTGCTACCTATATAATGTACAGAAAGTGCGTTGTACCCGCGACCGTACATGTATATATTTTTTTTTTGTTTGACCCAGATGTATTCCGTTAATGTTCGATTTGAAGGAAACTGATTGACATCATAATGTTTAAACTAAATATGCTTAATTTATTTATGTTCTGTTTACTTATACAGTGCAGTCCGTAGGTATGGAATAAATTCATTTTTTTTAGCATAATTATGTATATGTTTGACAAATCCTGAAACAGGTCCATTTCTATTCTCAATTTGATAATTAAATGTATAAAAATATTACCCCCTTGATATTTTAAGTAAAATGAAGGAAGTAATGTAAAATAATGTTTAGGAAGTACTTATCAATTTATTTTACAGTTAAATTACATGTTCTAAATGACAAACATTCACTGCATGACAATAAGCGTTGTAACAAGAGGAGTCAAATCAGGAGATCTAGGCAGCCATTCAATCATTCCACATCTTCCAGTTGACCGATCGGGAAATTTTTGATTCAAATAATCTCTAACAATACGTCTGTAATGCGGTGGAGCTCCCTCTTGTTGATACCAAATTGATCTATCTATTGCATTTGAATCATTAACATCAGAGACAAGTCTTTTTAATTTAGGCAGTGAAAAGTTCATCAAAAAACCTAAATAAACCTCACCATTAATTGTGCCTGCCAAAAAAATATGGGCCAATAATTTTGTTTTTAATGATACCGACTTTATTAGTTAGTGTACTGAAAAATACAACATAATATTAATTATATTGGTGCTGGTACTTTTGAAGTTAGTGCCAAAAGTACAAGTACACAACTCCAAAATTACCTGCACCAATAGATTTAATATTACCTTAAAATGTTCAATATAACTACCAATTGAATTAAATTAAAACTGGTATGATAAATTAAGGAATTTTTGTTGCAGAACCACCTGGCTCCAACAAGCTGGCTATTCCTATTGGTAACGCCTCACCTCCGGTACTTTGGGGTACAAGACGAAAGACAGGTAAGTGGAAAAAAAATACATATCCAAATAAGTCATATCCGCAAAAAAGAATCCGTAGGAAAATTGCAGATTATTCTCACAATCCGGCAACAGCGCATTTCGTCGTCTCAATATTTTCTTTCTCTATTTCATTATTGTTTTTTTTTTTTGGTTCATGTATCAGAAATACTTGCGGACATCCTGGTAGGTGGTGATTTAATTGTTTAATCTAAAGTTGAACCGCAACAAGAAAAGTGATTAAAATTTCTCACGAAAGTTGAAATTCTATCGAGAAAACTGTTTGTTATCCGCAAATGTTCTTCTTGTGTGTCTTGTTATAAATTGAACAAATTCCATTCATAAAACAACACACACACAGAGACACTTTTCGTTAATTTAAATTAAATTATTTTCTTTCCGCACATTTATCTAATCAACATTTTATACGAAAGTCTAGACTCTAGACTGACTACGGCTGACTGCAACTATTACAATAGAATCAACTTGTCGGATGCACGGAGGAGGAAGCAGAGGATAAAGTCGTAATTATTGTTTCCGTTTTTCGAGAAAATCCACTTAATACCCCAACTTCCTTCAGCATTTCTAAACTAGATGGAATTACTGAAACCCACACACTAAAACTAATTTATAGAGTCCCCACATTTAGGTATATTCGTCATGTTTATAAAGTTAAACGATTTTGTCTGTAGTTTTATTATTGCTAATGATTTTCTTCACAATAATCTCTGCATTACAAAATATAGAAGCAAACTGACGATGCTCGTCATCTGAAAATGGTCAAGTATTAATTTATTGTTGTAAATTCCCAGTAAGAGTTTGGATGATTACGTCATCGTCTCGAAATCAATACAGTAGATAAACAGTGTGGCCGAAAAGTTTTATTATATTGAGAAATTAGTTGATATATCTTACAAGATACGATGAAAACTATTCAAAATATAATTCAGCTTCATCTATATTTAATATTTTTGTCACAACAAATGTATCACAAAACATAAAACTTTAGCATTCAACGATAGCTGCTATCGCAGAAAAAAAAAAACCGTCTTTCACTACAAGACTATTTCCATATCGTTTCTGTCCTTCTCTCCTGCACTTCTTCATTTTTCCTCTGCTGTTGTGATCTTAACCTCCTTCCCAAATGTCGCGTTCTTCTACTGTACGGATCAATCTTTGACCAAAAATAATCCATATTAAAACAACTTACACCATCACCCCCAACAACCTTATACTTTGGCACGAGCATCTTTCGATACTCGGCAATTTGTTGTTGCTTCATAAAAGTATCATACAATTTGGCATGGATGGAGTAATAATAACAGCCTTTGCTGTTGCTTGGAATCTTCTCGTAGTTGGTGTTGTAGTACGAGTGACCATTTTTGTTGCCCTGTAACAGCTCCAACAGGGTCTCCATGTGCGATTTGGGCACTTCCTTTGCCCTCGTATGATAGTTGTAGGCTAGGCGTGGATCCTCGCAGCACACCCGAAAGTTGTGAGGCATTGTTGAGAAAAAATCCGATGGAAAACTGGCATCTGTAATGTAACGTTGAAAGTAACGTTCCAAATTTTGTGATACCATTAGAGTTTTGTTGGGGAGCAGAGTTGTATCGTTTAGATGGTAATCATCTGCTGCTAGTCTTTGGGTGGAATATTTACAGCTAGTATATCGAGTTGGAGGTTCCTCTTTGAAGTTGAGCGGTAGCTGAATGTCGGGTTCGATTATGTTTTGCTTGTCGACATTTGTGAGGAAAGATGAGCGTTCCTTGGTTGGACGAAGTGATTTGTTGATATCTTCATCATCATCATCATCATCATCGTCAGCACTATTCAATTTTGATAGAGAACTTGTTGTATTCAATGCGCCATGATTCTTGTTGCTGCCTGGTTCATCTTTAGCTGTTACTGAATCAAAGCTTCTCGATATTTTCACGACTTTTGTTGTTTGTGTCTTAACTGTTGTTGGTGATGGTGATGGTAATGGTTTCCATAGTTCCGGTGACAGCCGTTTCAGGTAATTCTTCTCCTGGAACCATTCAATGCCCAATGTTCGGTTGCTTTGATAATCTTCGAAACGTAACTCGTCAAACGATTTTGTCTGATACTCTTTCATGAATGTGATACTTTGTGCTTTGATTTTTCGATAGGTAGGTCCATCTTGACCGATGGTGGTTTTAAAAGGGACTGGTGTGCCAAAGATGTCCCTTTTGTAGACTGAATTTAGTGATGGAAATGATTCGGGAATGTTGTTTTCATGATAGATGAACAATTGGCAGGGATGGTCTTCTTGCAGATCCATTTATTTATTATATCACTTGAATTTGGTGCTCTGAATTTGGATCCATGTGTATTTTCCACTTGGTCACTTGTAAATTTCTGACAAGAATAGAAATGTTGACATAATTGTCATACGAAAGCCGTCTTAGCATCTTCACTATGAGTCTCACTCTACTCTATCTCGAGTAAACATTGGAAAATTCGTTGACCTAATTCAAAAAAGGATGAAGGATCATTCAATTTTATGCATGGTGTTTTGTGTTGCACTAATTTCTTCTTTCATTCATTGATATTCCTCCCAACATAAAAATGTATTGCAAGGACTAGAACCGAATTTATTAGTTGGTGCACTAAAAAATAACATACAAAATTATATTAATTCAACTTTCGATTATTATTTTATATTTTATCATATAAATTATACTTTATTTTGGTAATAGTCTAGTTTAGCTGCTTTTGTTATTAAATTGAATAAATAAATTAAATCAAATGTTTGCAAAAATAGGTGTATTTTAGCATAACTTTAAATAAAGTTGAGTCGGAAAGAACTATTTTTAATGATTTGTTGATAAAAAAGTGAAAAATTGTGTTCTTAGGACTTACGACTTTTAACTTTGGCAACATTGGAATTGACAATTCTTAAACGTCGAACACACGGCATATCATCGCTTCGTTTAACCTCACTTTTTCGCGAAGGATGTTAGCATTTAATATTTGGGAAAAGATACTTCGAAATGGAATTCTATCTAAAACTCGTAAGTGCAACAACATTTTCCCAATTTTTATTAACAAATCATTAAACATTCTATTAAATGTTATGCTAAAATACACCTGTTTTTGCAAACATTTGATTTGTTAGGGCTTCTGTAACAAAATCCGCTATACTAGACGTTTACCTTTATCCAACACAAGAAAAATAATTGCTACGTCACTGGACTTGCTCATTTATTCTCCATTTATTGACACTTTAATGTATGTGGGTGGTCCTTCGAAGCCGGTTCGTATCGTTTATTATCTGAGCAGAGAAATAATCGCTTTTTGATGCCACCGTTATTATTTATATATACAAGTTCTTTGCAAAATCAGCAAAATAAACAAAGAATAATTAACACTTGATAAAAAAAACGATTGCATAAAGTTATAATGAAATGCGATATATTATAATAACAAATAAACATACAACTCGATTGAATGGCGTCAAAGGATACCTTACAGTTTACAGTATGCCGACTGACTCACTTAAATATAACAACTTTGCTGTTTTTTTTTTCGAAATTTAATTAATGTTTCTCAATCTTGGATAATTTCCTCATAGATCTAAAAAATCTAAAAAATAATAATATAGAAACTGGCTATTGTTATTGTTTGATACATTAAAGTGGTTTATTTGATCATTTACTATTTATTTTCAATTTTGAAATTTAATGAGCTGATTAAATCAGGATAAAAGGGACAATATCGGAGAATAGGCAACATTGTACAAGGAACGTCTTTGTTATCTGGCAACTCTACATTACTTTCTCTTTCATTCCAACTCACCACTGTTGTATGTTTTATCATTTTTCTAGCATGATGAAAAGATTCAGAAAACGTTTAAAAGTATTTTTATAAGGGTGCTGGTATCCATTATCTTTGTTGAACATTTCTCTCCAAGTGACTCACACTGTATAAAATTGTCTTTGGTTCTCCTCAGTTGTTGTTCCTCAATATCCCAGTTTCTTGCTATAATGGAGTTTGCTGGCGTAGTAAGCAGATCTAATGAAATTTGAGACTGTCCATGCTCGAAGATTACAAATAGCTTTTGATCGTTGATCCAATTCTATCAAAGGAACAAGGAACATACTCTAACTATACTTACTCGACTCACAAAATAGTATTATCATGTTGTTTGTTTGTACGAGATTCAAGTCAAGTGAAATTCCATTATAGAAGAGGAAATAAAAGTGTAGTGTAGATATTTGCTGACATTGAATATTTGCGTCGACTTTTGAGGTATTATATTTTTTACAATAAATATTTTTTACAAAAAATTGGACCGACTTTATTAGTTGTTGCACTGAAAAATATAATATAATATTAATTCAATTGGTGCTGGTAATTTTGGAATTGGTGCCTACAACAACAAAATTCAACGGCACAACTTCAAAATTATCAACACAGTTTTATTCACATTCACATTTGATCTCATTGATGTCTGATTGCATTTTGTAAAGATATTTTAGAAACACCACCCTGTACCTTGTTGTAATTAATTTATGGACTGTTGTGTAATAATAATTAAGATCTCAAGAGTAATGTCCGACAGACAGACAGATGTGCCGCCAGCTAATTGTACCGATGATGATGATGATGATGATTTAAATCGGATTTGTACATTGTAGCAGCTATTTAATTACAATGATTAATTATGGTATTTAACTTGATCTGGATTTATTAACCTTATGTGACACTGGAAGTAGTTTATTAGATTTTGGTTTGTTGAGATTTTGAGATTTGTGCAATGTTCAGAAAATATTCCTTACTTCAGATTTTTAATTTTTCCATTTTTTGAGATTCTAATTAACATTGCTGTAACTCGAAAATTCTTTTAAAAAAATGTTCAATTTAAACGTTTTCGGATATTATCCTTATTTCCAATTTTCGATTTTCGAAATATACCTATTGCGATCGTTCACACTTTTGAATTTCGAAAAAATTTCAACGGCATGTTGTTATATGTCTATAAGTTAGTCCAAAAAAACATTTGGTTCAAAAGTTTATATATATATATATATATATATATATATATATATATATATATATATATGGGATATTACGAAATTTGTTAACACTATAGAGGTCGCAGTTTTGAAGGTATCAAGTTCAAATTTGCTACAAAAATCAATCTCTCAAATATCTCGGTCGAGTTCGTTATTGGGCAATATCGGGTAAGTAGTTTCAAAATGGCGACCATTCAAACATTTAAAAAAATTATCAAAAAAGTTTTATTATTAGTTTAAATATTATTAAAAATAATTTTAGGTTACAGATATAATCAGTACCTACAACTTTTGTTCAAAGCATTTTTTCATAAAATACACAGGTAAAAAAATAAAAATTAATAAAGAAAAATAACAAATATTGATAAAACATGAACACTCAATATAAATTTGATGTAATTGTACATTTTCTGGAGATCTTAATATAGACCCTGATTAAAAAAATATATAGTATATTTATTGAAAAGAAATAGGCGAAAAAAAAATCTGCCCTGAAGTGGACTCGAACCCTGTCTGCTTTATATTCAACAGCCAAAACAAAAACCTCTAACCGCAAGGCTATGACAATTTTATGTAATAACATGTAGGTATACCAATGAAAAGGTTGTTAAAATTTCAATTCAATGAATTTTGAAAAATTTACCT
The DNA here is from genome assembly GCA_958507055.1 of Crioceris asparagi. Taxonomy (NCBI): domain Eukaryota; kingdom Metazoa; phylum Arthropoda; class Insecta; order Coleoptera; family Chrysomelidae; genus Crioceris; species Crioceris asparagi. Next base: position 131,091,826 of record OY293826.1, read on the forward strand.
TTCCGCTGACTACAGGCCATCGGGATTTTTTTGGTTTCAATGACTAAAGGAAAAAATGAATAATATACAAGAATTGCTCGTTTAATATAAAAACAAAATTTAACTCAAGCATGTAATTTTGGTTTTACAAAAAAACCTTTGATTTATTTTTTAATGTCCAATTTATCAGCTGCCAGATATGATCTATTCTTTAATTTTATCGTCACAAATTTTCGAATTTCGAAGAAAATTGCCCCCTCCACCCTTTGAGAGAAGTTTTTGGGGGGAGAATATGTCCCGTTTCAAGTGACAAAAGAATCATGAAAATACAAGCAAGTTTACTATTTAAAAAGTGCAAACAGAGTTGAACTCGCGTGCAGAGGTTTCCGTACGTTCATGTTTTTTTTAAAATCTGACCCAAATTTCTCAATATTGAGTGATATACCATGTTATTTTAATATTGTAAATTTCTCATAAGTTTTCCTAGAATCTATAAGTAGAAAACTAATTTCTGTATTTTTTTTCAACATTTTAGGTTAAGAGATAATGGGCGGAATGGTCAATTTTCGTCTATTTTCATGAATTACTTGGAAACTATTTATTTTAAAATTTCCAAAAAAATACATATGAGATCTTCACAGCAAGACCTTCCATTCGATACGTCACACGATGCAGTTTTCAAAAAAAAAAATTATTTTCCTACCTTTCCCCCTAATAGACCCCTCATATACAGATTTCATCTATTCATGTCACACCTCTGCGTTTGGGTCACAGAAATTGATATTTGTACAAAATTGTTCCGTTTTTTTTTCGGACATACGGAACCCTAAAAACATGCAGACAAACAGTCGAATTATATACCTCCTACGTTTTGGGAAGTCCGTCGAAAAACACAACGATTCAGGTCGGAAAACGTAGAAACAAACAAACTCGATGTTTCAGAACATAAATAAATATTTTTTACAAAAAATTGGACCGACTTTATTAGTTGGTGCACTGAAAAGTATAAAATAATATTAATTCTATTGGTGCTGTTACTTTTGAAGTTGTGCAGTTGCAGATAGATTGGTAACTTTTGGCAACAACTTCACAAGTACCAGCCCCAATAGAATTAATATTATTTTATACTTTTCAGTGCACCAACTAATAAAGTCGGTCCAATTTTTTGTAAAAAATATTTATTTCACACTTTTGAGTGTAACAGTAGTCACCAAAATCGTTGAACGTTCACTAATACCAATGAAGATAGTACTTATTCTATTACCCACGTATATTCCTTGCTTGTAGTTGTTATTATTGAGATCTCAGAACATCGCTGCGGAAATACGCTTGAATATTTTAGTTGTTACCATTTTAACACCGATTTTACTCGAAAACCGTAACTCTAAGGGAAAAATGTTCAATATAAATGTTGCTACAAATAATTATGTCTTTCATGTACTGCAAACAGATTTTCAATTTTCGACAGAAATCGCCCTCTCCACATAGCGAAAATAGGTATATTTGAGAATTTAAAATGTCTCTATGTCGAAAACCATTACTCTTTTGAAAAAATGTTCCATTTAAACGTTTCCGGATATTGTCCTATCTGTAATTATATCAACGCAGATTTTCAATTTTCGACAAAATTTGCCCCCTCCACCCCCTTCGGGGGCGGTTTTCGGAGGGAACGCGATGTCGGATTCCCGTTTTTATGAATATGGGACCATTTCTCAATCCTCCTCTTTCAAATGAATCAAAAATCATCAAAATCGGAGTACGTTTACTATATGAAAGGCGCGCACAAACCAAAAAAAAAAAAAAAAAAAAAAAAAAAAAGCACACAATCGAATTGTATACCTCCTCCTTTTGGGAAGTCGGTCAAAAATGCCCTAAATAATCTTCTTCAACCTATGTATCACTTCAACTCTTTTTCAAGACTTACGCTGTCAAGCTGTATTTCTTAATACGAAAAATGTCTAATTTACAAACACACTATAACTTGTATATATATATATATATATATATTTCGGTGGCATGAAGCCAAGTCGTTAAAATTTCCTTACAAGCATGTATATACTATGAATATACAGTGCGGTCCACAGTTGTTCTTTATTCTGTGTGGCCATTCGATCATTCCACCTATTGGGAAAAACTTCGTTCAAATAATCTCTAACAATACGTTTGTAATGCGGTGGAGCTCCATCTTGTTGGTACCAAATTGCATATGATGGATCATGAACATCAGAAAAAAGTTAAATTAATGTAGGCAGTAAAATATTCATCAAAAAACCTAGAAAAACCTCAGCATTAATTGGGGCTTCAAAAAATATGGGCCATAATTTTATTGTTAATGATACTAACCCAAGCGTTCACTTTTTTGGGATATTATTTGTCAACCGCACATATCCAGTGAGGATTTTCTCTGCTCCAACATCTACAGTTTTGTCTGTTAACCGTTCCATTTAAATGAAAAGTAGGTTACATCAAAAAACACAATTTTGTGTATCAGTTCACAGAATTATTGCCTTCTTTCAGGATCATCCTCATTTAACTACTGAACCAACTGAACTTTATAAGGTTGGTATTTTTCTCTATGTAAAGCTCTCAATAACGAAGTGAATGGTGGTCATATTGAACATTTAATTTAACTGTAAAATAAATTGAAAAATACTTCCTAACATTATGTGACATTATTTTGTTCATTCTACTTAAAGTATCAAAATTTGACATTTTGAAAATAAATGCTCTCAGTTATGCCTGCACCAAATTAAAAAAAAAACTCAGTATTGCTGAACAGAAAATGAAAATCCTTTCGAACAAGGTGCCCGTTTAAATTTTTTGAGGATGTGTTCATAATTCACTGGGGGATGCAAGATTGGGGTAATATTTTTATACTATAAATATTCAAATTGAAAATATAAATCGACATGTTTCAGGTTTTTTCGAACAAATATATAATAACGCTAAAATGAATTTATTCTATACACATGGACTGTACTGTATAGTATACGTTTGACCTCGTCGCTTTTGTACTTTTTGTTGTATGTACTCTGACTCTTCTAATTCAAGCGAAAAAACCCAATGGAATAGGATTGTGTTTTTCCCCAAATACATTAATCAAAAAACTTCACTTGGCGCCAGCAGAAAAGTCTTGAAATGTAAAACTAAACTATTCGAATATTTGGATATTGTAGACACTGCGAATCTATAGAAATGATGAATACCCGATAAGAAGTATTAGTTATTAAATATTATTCTTCGTCAAGTTCACAAAATTCGTCATTTTTGTCCGACTTCAAAAAACGCAGAAGGTATACAATTCGGTTGTAAGATTGCTGAAAAAACTGAAAAATTAACGTCCTCTATATTCGAGATCTACAATAGAAATGTCTCAAAATAATCATCTTGATCAGAATCTATTTTTATTTCGTGTGTCACTTATCCCAAAAATTATGTGACATTAAATGGAAAGCTTATAATATATATTCTAAATTAGTTTGAAACAGTGAAGGAATTTCGAAATATAATAAATAATACATAAATATGTGTGTTTTTAATAGCGAATTAATTTTCCGAGAAGCTATTTCTTGATTATCGACTCATTTTTGTCTGTATTGAAACTAAAATAGACTAGTTTAGTGTTGACATCACTATTATTCCATACAAAACTAAAGTATTTAATAGAAATATGAAATTATGTCATATATCTGTCAATCAAAAGTTCTTTGTTCTGTTTTGACCTCAGCACTCAGATAATATGTATTAAAATTTGAATTATTTTTCTTGATTCTGGATCCTTTATTATCTCATGAAAAAGCTCATTACAATTAAGACAACAATGTTACAACATGCAGTGCAAAATTGGGAATCGCGGCAACAGTGCAGTCTTGAATTTCGCTTGCTGAAAAACTCCCTGGATATTATTGTCTATGTATTCTTGAACAACTTCTATCATGTACCTACAACGCGAATGTTTATTTGCTTTGATTTTTATAGGCTGAGAAATGGTATCATAATATTCAACAAATTTAAAAGCCAAAATTCCCTTTCTCCCATAAACAACCAACAACCGGACGGTGGAGTTATGCAATTATTTCGAAAAAAATATTTCGACACCTGATTCCAAAAATTCAACCAGAGAAGATAGTACATATCCTATTGTCCATGTACCTATATTCTTTGCTTGTACCTGTTATTATTCAGATAACTCAAAACATCGCGGCAGACTTTACCACTGCTGTATCACGAAAACCGTAACTTTTTTTGAAAAATGTCCAATTTGAATGTTGCTGCATAAAACCTCTTCTTTAATTTGGCCGCCTCATATTTTCAATTTTCGAAAAAAATCCCCCTCTATATAGCGAAAATACACATATTATGTATTTCTGTCTAGCTTTGCTGTAACTCGAAAACCGTAACTCTTTTGAAAAAATGTTCAAATTAAATGTTTCAAGATATGGTCTTATCTTTAATTCTGCTGTCTCAGATTTTCCAATTTTGAGAAAAGGAGATTTTTGATTTGAATTCTTATAAATATGGGACAATTTCTCAACTCTGCCCTTTCAAATGAATCAAAAATCATCCAAATCGGAGCAAACATACAACCGAATTGTATACCTCCTTCTTTTTTTTGAAGTCGATCAAAAATAATAAAACATAAATGTAATTTCGTAGCATCTGTTTGAAGCTATTTGATTGTGCCAATAATCCTGTATTTTGAACACACTGTATGATGCATGTACACAGCACGCGCCATTTCCGGCCGGAAGTTACAATCAACACTTTAAATGCCACACAATTCTCTCTCTTGTCATTTACATAGTCACTAATTACTTATTCATATAATATATCTATGATGGTATTCCGCTGTCAAATGTCAAGACACATTATTTCAGTAATATTGATAAAAATCTTTTCTATACACTTAATATTATGTACATATGTATGTAAGTACTTACATATATGTGAGACTGTGTGGGACCCTTAAGCCCGCCGCACACGAAGCCAGTCTATTTCCTGGCGTACCTACACAGATTTGGAGTACATTTGACTTAGAAAGACGGAACAGTACCCAGTACAGAGTAACAGCACAGCTTACTCCTAACAATGTAACACTTTCACGGTCGAGTATTCAAATGAAACAGCTGTTGACTAATTCCCCTTCCTTTTTGACCGACTTCAAAAAAAAAAAGGAGAAGGTATACAATTCTGTTGTATGTTTGTTTTTCTTTATGTATGTCTGTTCGCCCATTTTGCGTAGTAAATGTGCTCAGATTTTGATGATTTTTGATCCATTTGAAAGAGAAGAACGCAAATCCAAGTGGCATACGTTATCACTCTCAACAACCCCCTGGCGTGCTGATGTTACAATCAACCTATCTTTATTGAAACTTATTTTGGCTGAAAGTACTTGGACTGGATTTACTATGACTCACAAATAATCAATGAGCAGGATTCATCTTCCCGCTGACTTTGTAAAAATCTTAATACATCCCAATTTGCGCAGCGATCGACGACTGGTCGCTCGAAGGTCACGTGTGAAGCGTGCTCAACACTTTTGCCTACCGTATTATAGAGTGTAGGGAATCAATAATTGCATTCGCCTAACATGAAATACATATTTATATTATTATTATTTATTATTATATAACTGGAAGTAACATAAATATATGTATATATGTATATCTATAGATTTTCCACATTACCATTTCATAAGAACGGTGTGACATTTGAAGGTAACATTGATGTAGGTGGCATTAATTAGTATGCCTTAGTAGACGCCATTTTAATTTGTTAATTAATCCTTATCGTTGCTGTCATTATTATTATTAATATTATAGGCAGTACACTAAAGGCAGGTTTTCGATTGTGCTTGGAAAACTGAAAGTATATTTATTGAGTCTTTATTTATAATGAAGTACGTAATGAAATTTATTATACAGGGTGTCCAGAAAAATGTGATAAATCTCTTAGATCCAGATAGAACAATAGAATTAATATTATTTTGTATTTTTCAGTGCAACAACTGATAAAGGCGGTCCAATTTTTTGTAAAAAATATGTCTATTTTGCGATGTTTTGTTGATAAGTATATAAGTATATAAGTAGATAAGAAGTATAAGGAAACTTATTATCCTCTTCGGTGAATGTTGAATGATTTTGATGACTGATGTTGCACTCAAAAGTGTGAAATAATTATTTTTACAAAAAAATTGACCGAATTTATTAGTTGGTGCATTCAAAAATACAATTTTTTGTAAAAAATAATATATAATTCGTCCAGTATTTAATCTAATGGCTAATTAGTCTCACGCTTCACCGGCGAAAACTAAAACATTTAAAACTGTTTGATTTATTTCTTTATTTTTTTGCATGTTAATTTATTCCGTCTACAGCGTCGAGCGAAAAGCAAAAAAAAGAAATATCTCACTAGAACAGCCATCCTGAAAACGTGTTTATTCTCAATTCTTCCAGCCTCTTTTACTATGTACGACATAAAATTATTTAAATAGGAGACTAAACAAACATACATATTCTCACGATTGAGAACTCTCTTCCAACCATTGTGTTTTGTTTAATGAACCATCATGTATTTTTTTCTTTTTCATTTTCGTGCCTGGTAAAATTACTCGAACTGGAATACTGGGAATAAAATTACCTGCGTCTGTCCCAATACTCTTTTTTTAGTTAGGTAAATATTTTGATTGAATTTCAACACAACCAATAATACCTACGATATGCACCGACGAACATAGAACAGACAGACTGTATGGATATAATGGCTTCTCCTAGATCTATAATATAATGCAAATATTACATTTTACATTTATTTACTGCTAGATACCTATATAGATATAGCGTGTCTCATATTTGAACTACATCTATTAGTATTATATTGAATTTACAGCTGGAAATGGAAAAGTTATTCTTAAATTTTATCAGAAACTCAATCCCTTTTCCAGATTAAAGCTTTATAACTAACACCGCTCTGTTTGCGTTTGGGTTCAAAAACAATTTGAGTTATTCCCATCTACAAAATACAGTAGGTGAAACCTTGTCAAATTGGGAAATATGGCAACACTGGCGATTTCATTGTCGAATTCTTCCACGCACCCTGTATAGATATATTTGAAAAATACTGATGTGGACAAACTCCTATTCATGGAAAGATCATTTCCAAAAAAATGCCGTCATCTGCGAATCGAATTCTCTGTTACGAAGCGTCCGCTTTTGCTAGATTTTCCAAGAAATTATCATCAAATTACTGACCCCCCCCCTACCAATCAAGAGCGGGCATCTTAATCATTACACGAGATTTGACATAATATGTCATATGTCTTATGTTTATTTAGTTAGTTGCTCGATGCAGACTGTAAAATTCATTGCTCCGCGTCATCCGCGCCAATAAAAAAGTAGTTCATTTGGAAAATTGCATTTTTTATTATATTTAGCTTGAAACTGAAACTCATATTCTCCAATATTCTTTTCTATTTCATATACAAACAAACAGGTATACAGTAGAGGTCATTGCATATTGTTTTAAGTAAGTATATAATAAGTAGAGGGTAGCTTCTTCGGACGTCCAAAGAATACCGGTTTTGAACATAGATCATTTATTGTTGTCAATCGAAAATCGGTATTGTTTAGTGTCACTATGAGATTCCGATTAATATTTTAATACGAAGTGTTCTTTCAACGAACCAAAATGGTGTTTGTGTAATGAATAATGTGAACGTGAAATGAATTTATCTATTAGAAGGAGTTTAGGAAGCGTATTAGAATATCGAAAGGTAAGATTTTTCATATAAAAAATCGTTAATATCAGGCAGACATGTTGATGCCAGTGGCGTGGTGGTCATTCTCAGAATCTCACCGTGGGGAGTTTATTTTGATAAATAGTCTAGTTTAGCGGCTTTTGCTATAAGAACCCTAAAAAATCAAATGTTTGCTAAAATAGATGTACATGTTAGCATAACTTTTAATAAAATTGACGTGGAAGAGGTTATTTTTAATGATTTGTTAATTAAAATAGGGAAAAATGGTGTTGTTAGGACTTTAGCTGGAATTTTCGATTTGGAAGTATATTTTCATTCCCAAATAGTATATAATCATCGTTACATTCTATTAAACGGTAACATCCTTCAAAATTAGCAAAAAATACTAAAAAGTTCGTGAAAAAGTGACGTTGAACGAAGTGATGACTTGTGCAGTGTTTTTGACGTTGAAAAACTGTCAATTCCAATGCTCCCTAAATATAATTCAACATGTTGTTTATACATACTTTGAATCCCAAATTGATATCTGAAATATCTAGAGTTATCTGTTTTTTTGAATAAAAAAGTCTGCTAATTTTTTTTTTTACTCAATAACTCCAAAACGGCTGGATCAAATTGAAAAAAAATAAAGATATTTATGAAGCTTAAGCATAGGTGAATCCAAATATGTATTTAAAAATATACAGGGTGTTCCTTTTAATATAACAAAATAGATGCCCACGTCCGGTATAACTGGAAGCACCAGAAATATTTTAGTTGAAGAGAACTCGATTATATGTTTTTAAATCTTTATTTTAACCAGAACCCAATAAACTTCCAATGAACATTATCGCTGAGACACCCTGTGAAAATACACCTATACAAGAATTGCTCGTTTAATATAATAAGCTATTCCAATTTCCTATTAGGAAAAACATTCTCAAGTTTTTACTATATCTGCTCGACCGCCATCGGTAAAATTTCTCAATGTATAACACATCCATGCGACTCGTTTGAAATGAAAGACGCCTCCAACATCTTAAATATTATTATTATTATAATTAAATTTCTTGCCATATGTCTGTCTGTCTGCCTGTCTTGTGTTGTGACGTGATGTGCAATTATGATTGTTGTTGTTGTTTGGTCTGCTGCAGCAATGTGTTCCTGCCCGCCCTCGCAGAGAGGGGAGTACCCCGGATGTTGTGTGTGTGTGTGGGTTTACTTCCGGGTGTTATAATAATATAAGATATGAATGAGTGAAGATTGTGGAGTGGGAATGAATATATTAAGGTGGCTACCACCTACCTTATTTAGGTACGCCCATCATCTTTCGAATAAGCTCACATCTTATGAATGAATTCGACAAAAAAAATATTAAAGGAAACATTCATTCATTCATTCGACTATTATTATAATAATAGTCAATTTAAATAACCAGTTGTGTTACGTCATTAGGGTAAGTTGGTCAGCTTGAAATGTTTTGAAGTAGTAAAATATTTTTTACAATAAATTTGACCGACTTTTGCAGTTGTTGCACTGAAAAATACAAAATAATATTATTTTTTTTTATAAAAATATTTATTTCACATTTTTGAGTGTAACATTTATTAGTCATGAAAATTGTTGAACGTTCAATAATACCCAAAAAGTTATAGGTAGGTTTAGCTGATACTTGTTATTTATTATTCAGAGATCTCAAAACATCGCGGCGCAAATATACATATTTCAGACTTTACTGCTGTAACTCGAAAACCGTAACTCAATTTAAATGTTGCTACATATAATCTTTTCTTTAATTTGGCCGTGTCATATTTTCAATTTTCGAAAAAAATTGCTCTCCCACAAAGCGGAAATGCGCATATCACATATTTCAGACTTTACCATTGCGAAACTCGGAAACCGTAACTCATTTGAAAAAATGTTCAATTTGAACGTTTCCGGGTATGGTCCCCTTTCTGATTTTCAAATCTCGAATTTTCGATTTTCAGAAAAATTTGCCCCTTCCACATAGCTGAAACACATATTTCAGACTGTAGCGCGGAAACGAATGATTATTTTTAAAAATGTTCAATTTAAACAGTTCCGATTATGGAATTTTCATTATTCCTGTCGTCTCGGATTTTCAATTTTCGAGAAAAATTACCCCCTCCACCCCCTTTGGGGGCGGTTTTTGGAGGGAAGGCGATTTTGGATTTGATTTTTCTCAATATGGGTCCATTTCTCAACTCTCCTCTTTCAAATGAAACAAAAATCGTCTAAATCGGATCACGTTTACTATGCAAAACGCGCGAACAGCCATAAAAGAAAGCAATCTTACAACCGAATTCTATACCTTCTCCTTTTTTTGATGTCGATCAAAAAATTGGACCGACTTTATTAGTTGTTGCAATGAAAAATCCAAAATAATATCAATTTTATTGGTGCTGGTACTTGTGAAGTTGTTACCAAAAAAGTTTTCAATCAAACTGCAACTGCATGTTGTTGGCAAGTTGGCATTTTCTTCCATGAGCGTAGGAATTTCAAACTTGTAGTTATTATAACAAAACAAAAGTTATACGCCAATGGATTTTCTTTGTTTAATTTTGAAATGGGTTTGAATGCCCAATTGAAAATACCTATATCGATTTTGGCGAATTGGTACTCCAACAGCACCAGCAGGTTAATGAATATTTATTTTTGGGAAATGGAAAGTATAAACGATTGTTTCTTTGAGATAATTAAAAATTAAATTAAAAATAAATAGGGAAACTCCACGTAGAAGTAAGTAAACCAATAATTGAAAGGATAATGAAACACGCGACAGGAAAAGTACCTACCACCACAGATAAATAAATTCAACATGCGAACTCTTCGTCAATATATTTTTTTTCTATTAGAAGACTTGAAATTTTGTTTATACTCCAACAGAAAATACACAGTAGGTAGCCCAAGCTAATTAATTTATTATCGATCGTTTCGTATTCCTATATTGAAACTTAGATGCCGATATTCAGAATTTCACACGCTTCAATTAATCATTATATTATTGTCTATCTTCATAGAAAATTATGTTTATTGAGTCATTAATTTTCCATTCGCGGATTTTCAATTTTTGAAAAAAAGGAGAAGGTATACAATTCGGTTGTAACATTGCTTTTTTAGGGCTGTTCGCGCGTTTTGCATAGTAAACGTACTCCGATTTAGACGATTTTTGTTTCATTTGAAAGAGGAGAGTTGAGAAATGGTCCCATATTGAGAAAAAACAAATCTAAAATCTCCTTTCCTCCAAAACCGACCCCAAAGGGGGTGGTTGTTTTTTCAATTTTTCTCGAAAAATAGAAAATCCGAGACGACAGAATTAATGAAAATTCCATATCCGGAAATGTTTAAATTGGACATTTTTAAAAATAATGATACGTTTCCGCGCTACAGTCTGAAATGTGGAAGGGTCAAATTTTTCCGAAAATCGAAAATTCGAGATTTGAAAATTAAAAAAGGGGACCATATCCGGTAACGTTTAATTTGAAAATTTTTTCAAAAGAGTTACGGTTTCCGAGTTTCACAATGGTAAAGTCTGAAATATGTGATATGCGGAAGAGCAATTTTTTTCGAAAATTGAAAATATGACATGGCCAAATTAAAGAAAAGATTATATGTAGCAACATTTAAATTGAGTTACGGTTTTTGAGTTACAGCAGTAAAGTCTGAATTATGTATATTTGCACCGCTATGTATTGAAATCTCTGAATAATAAATAACAAGTATCAGCTATACCTACCTATAACTTTTTGGGTATTATTGAACGTTCAACAATTTTCCCGACTAATGTTACACTCAAAAATGTGAAATAAATATTTTTTACAAAAACTCTATTACTTGTTGCACTGAAAAATACAAAATAATATTAATTCTATTGGTGCTGATAATTTTGAAGTTGTCCCTTCATAGTTTGTTGTTCTAGGCACCAACTCCAAAAGAACCAGCACCAATAGAATTAATATTATTTTGTATTTTTCAGTGCAACAACTGATAAAGTCGGTCCAATTTTTTGTAAAAAAAATTTCGGTATCTTTAATTCTGCCATCGCGGATTTTCGATTTTCAAGAAAATTTGCAACCCTCCACCCATTTTGGGGGCAGTTTTCGGAGGGAAGGACATTTCGGATTTACGTTTCTATGAATATGGGACCATTTGTCAAGTCTTCTCTTTCAAATGAATCAAAAATCATCAAAATCGGAGTACGTTTACTTTATAAAACGCGCGCACGAACCAAAAAAAAGCAGACAGTCAAATAATTGTATCCCTCCTCCGTTCAGGGTTGGTCAGTCAAAAATGAGTCTCCCTTGATCATCCTCATAATATTCTTGTCATAATCTGTCAGCCATTTTGCACATTCCTTTTTTTTGGTAGACCTTTAATAATCTCAAAATGCCATCATATTTTTCGACTATACCATTATCTATTATAAAACCGTTGATAAGTTTCAATTAAAGTGACTTATTCTCAAGAACTTCTTGATACACCGCTCTCTCTCTCTGGTGTGTCTCGAATACCCAGCAGAAAGCTTGTCGTAGTAATAATAATTCTAATAGAAGAGTATATTATAGAGATACCATATTATAATGGTAGAGGATAGCTGCTAGAGATTATTGGATATTAAAATTGCTTAATTAGAGCTTCGCGTTTTTAGGACCATGTTGATGATGATAAAACACTCACAAAAGACAAGAAGCGATACCCCTACACGATATTATCATAAAATTGGACAAATTGGATTTCCACAACACAGCAACATCAAATAATAAATGAAAATTACCTTTCAGTTCTCAAATGTCATTCGTCTGTTTTGCACCAGTTATTGAGAGATCATGAGGGTTAGTTTTTTTTAAGGAAACTTGTTTGTTTTTTTTTTAATTTCTATTTCACCGATGTGCAACTTCGTTGATTTGAGTTACAATTCATCTTTCTTTTGATGTTTGAAGAATTTCTGTTCAAAGTTCCAATGCCGGTTAGTTGGTGGTTGAAATTTTCATCTATATCATGTAAGTACCTTTTGGATTTTCTTTTGTGTCTCAGGAAGAGAAAAGGAATGGTATAAATTCATGTTGTTGGTAGGATTCGATATTTTGGAAAATATAATATTATGCGAAAGTTCTGCGAAAGAAACCAACCCTCTCCATACGAGCAACAATTTTCGTTATTCTAGTATTGATGGAATATTTTCAATTGTAATTGTCGGTGTGTTTTATGTTGGCTATATGTATTTGTTTCGGAAATATGTATATCCATAATTTTCCGACTTGTTAAATTCATGTTATTATTTGATTTTGTATTCTTGACTGATTTGAACATTCAATAAAAATATGATTCTTGTGTGGATGTCGTCATTTGATAAATATCTACAAATTTTTGAGCCAAGATTTCGAGAATGTTTATTCTCTTCATCAGGGCAAACTGAATATCGTTAAAAAATTATTTAAACAACAAAATAGTAGTATTTACAGATGTGAATTTTTCTATTTTAGAAAAAAATGACCCCTACACCACCTTTGGGGGAAGTTTTTGAGGGAACGACATGTTGAATGTTTTTTTTTCAGTGGGACGCGAACAGTCGACAACAGTCGAATTGTATACCTCCGTTTGATTCGTCGGTCCAAAAATGGATATTTCCTTTGTTTTTATTTTATATAAGATTCTCCTTTTCATTATTTAATGTTGAAAATATTTCAATATCTTGCGTATTGACTTTAATCTTTCTATACATGTTTATATGTTATTTTTTCCAATTGCTAGTAATGATAATGAATGATAATTTTAATCATAATTAATCTTTTTATCAGTTTCCTTAGATGATTGATAGACATATTATAGATTTGAATTGATTTTGGGATAACCCATCGAATGATTTCCAAGTTTTTTTTTGTCTCTTTCCAATTATTTATCAGTCTTTTTCATCAGTTCTCCCATCAATAACTATCTTGTAAATCTTGATATTCTTGGAATACAATAATTATGTAATTACTTGCTTGTTATCATTTAATTATCTACTTGATTCCTGTTATTGATATGTCTAACTTCATATTTTTTTGTTCCCATATTTTTACTTTTCTACGCTACTATAGTAACTGTATAAGGAAAGTCTTGTAATCGTGTGAAATTTTCCGTATTGAGAGTCTCATAAACATATTTTCAGCCATTGGTCTGTCTTTCTGTCTGTCTGTCTGTGACAGCATTATCTCGGGAACGCATCGGTGTATTTTGTTGCTTTCTTTTTTATTTTGTTTGGTACCAATATGGCTCGCCGGTGGCACTGAATGAGAATCCTGTATACACGGGATGCTGAGCTATAGCCAAAAAACGTTATTTGCTCAAGACTATAGCGCAAAAACGGCTCTAAGGATTTTGATTAAACTTGCCTAAAGTATTCTTCTGAGAGCCCTTTACCACCCACATATAGCGCGCCATCTCTGAGAAAAAGCACAAGCAAAAGTTATGCTTGAATAAAATTCCGTATTTCCACATATTTCTTCAGATTCTGGCTAAACGTTTCATCTTGCAAAAAAATGTTACATGATGACTATTGTTGTTTGTCTTGACATGCTGAAAAAAATGTAGAGTGGTAGCACGATTTGACCAGAGGATTTTTACTTTACTACCGCTATTATCGTCGCTATGTAAGAAGAGTAGGTATTGTAATAGTGTAAGATTTTTCATTCCCTGGAATTTCCCTGCGAGCGGTAGGAAAGTCGTGTGAGTGGACACACCAGATTTTTTATTAAGCATTAATTAATTAAGTTTCGGCACGCTGTGCCTTTCTCAGATGTGAGTATTAATTGAAATTCTAAAAGGGCAAGTGCCTACTGGAATTATAAGGATGGTTGAAATATATTTTATTTAATCGATCAATCTAGTCATCGAGGAGATCTCCAGAAAGCTTACGTTTGCCATTTTCTAATGACTCAAGTAAATTACAATTTTAATCCTTTCTTTTCGTTATGTAGGATTTTTAAATTAGTAGACAGAGCTAAGGTTTTGTGTACAGTGTACACATAGTTTATTAGAATTTTTTTTGGACATTCTTTCCCAGAATAATTGACTTTGACCTAGATAATCGTTAAATACATCACTGTATTAGTCACAATAATAATAAAATATATGGTGAATTCTCTATGTGTACATATAACCTTCTTTCACTACCATTACTTTGAATTTATTTGCGAATCCCATGCGATGCGGTTTTTCCAAACTTTTATTGACGAAATTCAATCATTATTGTCTATCCATATATTATTAAATATAAAAACTGACTCATGCTTTCTTGTATGAATCATTTTTTTTTTCGAGATTCATATACCTAGATTCTTCATGATTTCATACTTCACGTTTTTTTTATATATTTTGCTGAACTTTTTCTGGTCAGTTCATAAATATTTTTTTTCAATGATTTTTAATGAAAGAATAAACGAATACAGGCTGTCTCACCGACGCGTCTGCGAAGCAATTTTTTGTAAAAAAATATTTATATCAAATATACAAAATTTAAACTCTAAATTTTTAGATTGATACTTCTTTTTTAGTTCTATAATTTGATCCTCAAAGAACCATAATAACTCTTTATTTGGTTCACTAGATTCACGTTAGGATACTCGAAACGAAGTCTCAAAGACTCAAAAATCATCCTAGACTCTGCAGGACCTAGAAGGAACCATTTAAATATACAGAAAAATATCCCTGATTATTTAAAAATATGCACCAGTGTGTTTTGTAATAGTTAAACTGATAAGCGAGACTAGATTGTATTTTTTATAGATATGTATATGTAACTCGTAACAACTGTCATAATTGATTGATTTATTGTTTATTTATTTCCTTTTTTTTACATACATTATCTTATTACATTATGATTGTAATATCCAATAAAGATAACACGGAAACAATATATAAGTACTTATCGATCGCATCATTAGATTCGTAAAAAGTATAAGCCATAAAAAAATAGGTATTAATTTGGATTATCAGATAAAAAATAAAAACTTTATATTTCCGCCATATTTGTAGCGCGATATCTTCCCAATCGTTGGACTTTTACCCAATGTTTATATAAAAAAGAAACTCCCCTTTATTTTGAACAAGAAATCAGCTCCTTGAGCAAAGATTAAATACAATCTTCGCCTCAAGTTGTTCGCATTTATTTTGAGACACCCTGTATACAGCAAGGGGTTGGGCATAACATCGTATGATCATTGAGGAGATTAACCCAACTTTTACCAATACAACTATACTACAACTAACCGGATCCGACTATGAAAAACAAACAACTCAACAATATATCAAAATATGTATTATAATGAAGGATTTTGATCGTTTGTGTCAAAAATCTACTGTTTTGGCAACAACTGAATCTATTCTATTGGACCATTTCTCAACAGTCTTCTTTCGAATAATAGATATATACCCCCTTCTCTTTTGAGGTCGGTCAAGAATCTTTAACCGGATCCTAATAGAAATTTTTATTAGAGGAGAAAAAAAAACAACAGCTACATTGAAATATCAAAATATGTTTTATAATGAAAGATTTTTGATCGTTTGTCTCAGTATCTTTTTTGTTTTGTTTTTTGTCCAGATTAGAGATCATTTACCGCCGTTGTTTTGGCAACACGGTCCGGGTATTTCCGCAATGTAATATACTTATACATACAGTCAAATAATCCGACGCGGTCATGAAATTCACGTCATTCGCAAACCATTACAATTTTATGAATAGACAGCCTCACTTGAATATTATTATAAAACTCTGGCCAACAAATAAATATAATATTTACAATAATGGCGGCGACACGGCAACGCGCAATATTGAATGTTGTGTGTGTGCGCGCCTGGTGCCTCAGGCAAGGTCAATCTAGTGGCGCCAGTGCACAGACGACAGACACGACACACTCTGTACTTGTGTGTGTCGCATGTCGTACCGGACAATCACCGCACATGCATATGACAGCGTTGCCAACCCACCTGCGATTGCGGAATAATTGGGGATAACTCATATCTTCTGCATTACATTTTTTTTAACAATTTTATTCATGACATTTACCTGATTATAGTTGTGGCTAGAATCAATTATAAACAAATAAACGGCTTATTTTGTTCATGAAATCTAATAGTAATTTTCCGTTGTAATGTGGGTTTTATTGAAATGATTTTCCAATTAAATTGTTATTTTATTGACCTGTGGGCAGAACAAAATTATCATATGTTATTTTTTGGATTTCCGATTTACATTAAATAATCATATAATTACAGCATTTATTTCTTGTACCCAATAATTAATGATAGTTTTCTATTACATTGTATTTTTTGATCGACTTCCCAAACGAAGAAGGAATACAAGTATAAAATTCGATTGTTTGTTCGTTTTTTTTTGCATATGTAGTAAACGTTCTCCGATTTTGATGATTTCATTTATTTCATTTGAAAGCTAAATACTGAGAGTTTGTCCCATATTAAACGAATTTAATATCCAACATTTTCTTACCGAAAAAAGCTTTTCTCAGAATGGGTGGGGTGGGAATTTTTTTATTTGGAATATTGAATATTGGAGACTGTAAAATTAAAAAACAAACCCGAAAGTATTACAAGCGAATCGTTATTTTTAGGTGATTTGGATAAAATCTTCTTATTTTGGGGGTCATGTCAAAACGAACTAAACTCAATGAGGAAGGATACAATTTGGTTGTATGTTTGCTTTTTTAGGTTTGTTCGCACGTTTTGCGTAGTAGTTTGTTTCATTTGAAAGAGGAGAATTGAGAAATGGTCCTATATTTAGAAAAACTCAAACCCAAAATCTCCTTCCTTCCAAAAACCGCTCTTGAAGTGGGGTGGAGGGGCATTTTTCTCGAAAATCGGCAGAATTAAAGATGAGACCACATTCGAAAACGTTTTAAATGGAACCTTTTTTCAAAAGTGCTACGGTTTTTGTGATTTCCGCTGTGTGTTTTTTTTTGAAAATTGAAAAATCAGACGGAAAAAATATTTTTTACAAAAAATTGGATCGACGTTATTAGTTGGTGCACGGAAAAATACAAAATAATATTAATTCTATTGGTGCTGTTACTTTTGAAGTTGTGCAGTTGCAGTTAGATTGAGAACTTTTGCCACAAGTACCAGCACCAATAGAATTAATATCATTTTGTATTTTTCAGTGCACCAACTAATAACGTCGGTCCAATTTTTTGTAAAAAAATATTTATTTCACACTTTTGAGTGTAACATTAGTCACAAAAATTGTTGAACATGTAAAGAATATAGGTACTTGGATAATAGGTAAAGTACTATCTTCTTTGGTATTAGTGAACGTTCAATAATTATTTCCAACTTGAATTTCATTCACCTCTGAATATTATGAACTATTTTTGAGGAAAAAAGTTCAATGCGCAGTTTCTTTTATAAATCCTTGTCGTTTTGTTTTGTATAGTTGTGGTACCACCAATAATACTAATTAATGTCCTTGGATCATATATGTATATATACCTTATTATTAGAGGTAATAAAAATAGTATATTCTCTCAAAACATCCTACATAATGTTATATTATGTAAAAAAAAGTACTTGAATTTGTCAAGGCAATTTTCCATCGTCTTCGCAAAAGCGCCTGACGGTCATAATAATATTGTGACTGTGACCTCTAAATAATAGTTGTTGAGCATCTATTGGCTATTGAATGATTCATTGACACATGAATAAGCTCATTGAAAAAAATCCGTTGCTTCAATAATTCTCACACGATTTTCATAACGCCGTCAAAGGAATATAAAAATCGTCTAATCACAGTCAGGTGTGACAATACAATTCTTTCTTCAATATACCTAGTTTACTAGTGGGTAGTTCAAAAGTTTTGACCTTGAGAGCTTATATTATGTTCATATGAAGTTTTTGAAGTGAAAACTTCTATAAGCACGTTAGGCGTAGTTTCGGATGGGTGAAATCTTCCCAGCTCGCGACACCGATGACCTCGACATGCTTGTGACGTACTGCGCATAGTATAGCGGCGCTAGTGTACATGTATTATACACATATACACAATAATACCCCACGTCTCTCTTCTCTGCTAATACAATTTTTTCATATTTAATATCGAAAATTTGATGATTTATACGAAAGAAGGTTCTGACTTACTCAATAAAAGATTTGGTGAAAAATTTTACGATATTCCGATGATATTATGTGGGTACTTAGCGTAGGTTTTTGCGAAAATACTAAAGAGACCATTTCGGTTTAGAATTGATCAATATATCAAAATTTTTCAACAAAATTGCAATAAACCATTGGCGTACCATTTTTTTATTATTTAAAATAATTAAAACGGTCTCATGAACGCCACTGGTAGAACAAAAACATGTGTTTATCATGCTATAAATTTGTGGCAATAATACCTACTAAGTTTAAAAGCAAAATCTAAAAGAGTTTCTTTATATGAATTTTTTTAATTATTTTTATCTGCTTAATACGCTGTGTTAAAGTTTCTCCATTATAATTCGGACCACCCTGTATATTTTTAATTAAATTTATATGGGTACACATCTTGCAGATTTGAAACACATAAAATATTATTTTTCCCAACATGTCTCAAAAGATATATAGCTTATAATATGTTATAAAAAAACATGCGAGATTTATTTCTTTACGTTTGTCGAATAAATGCTTGAATATTTTATGATTTCCATAAATCAAACTAAAATGGCGCGCGCTTTTCTTCTGGGGTAGACGGTTCGGAAGGAACAAGGGAAAGAGTGCGCCGCGAATGGGGGCGGGCCTATATTGAATGCCGCTCAGGATATTATGGTAATTTTCGGATGAGGAAATTTTTCACGCACTTGTGATACTTAATCGTATAATAAATCATCGTGTTACAATAGATATGAATAACGTATATTAAACTAAAGTTTCCAGAAGAAAACTTGGAAAAGTTAGTTTCTTCGTAAAATCCATACATATATATCATTTTGATTCATAGTATGGGAATTACTGCTTTTCAAACTAATAAAAAAAAGTTATGCGGCCGAGGGAGCCCCATGACGAACAAAGTTCCATACATACGCCTTTTCTCCAATTCCAGATTTTATTTGATAAAGTGATCTAGTTATAACTGTTACGTGATAGAAATCTATAGTAAATTATAATGAAAGCACTATAATTATAATATATTGTAACGTTTAACCCTGTGCTAAACGTTGTGGGGTGAGTACACTTGCGTAATACTCAAAAGTTCGCAAATTGCTTCCAATGGTTTATTTCGAACAACACTCCTTCACACGACCTTCTGTTGTAGTCCAGCTGTCACCACTTGTCACCTTGACAATCTAAACTGTCACTGTCTTTACCGCCTGAACTACTATGAACATCTGATTCCACAGACTGACTGTTATTGTCAACTAACTTTATTTTAAGACTGACTGTGTCTCGTGATCGTTACGGCTTTATATACCTGAATCATGACATGACATTCATCGAGAATGTTCTATGATTATCTAGACGCACATAATAATGTTGCTTGTCGAACTGACAATATTGTGACAAAGTGTACCTCACATATAGTTTCTCGAAGGATCGAGAATAAATCTACTATAATTCTAGAACTACATAATGAAATATACAAGCAACAACTATTGTAAACAAGGTAGTAGAATAAATAACAAATAAACGAATAATAAGCGTAAGTACATGACTACCTTCCCACGTTACAATATTTACACTAATAGATGTATTATTTAAATATGACAGTTATTTTGGCACACTGAGCCGTTCTCAAAAAAAATTCAACTTAATTTTAAGTGTCAACTGAAATAATAAGGATAGTTAACATAAATCTTCAAGACTAATATTATAAACCTAACCTAACCTAACTAATAAATATATATAAATAATATTTATTCTTGTAGAAAATTAAATTATTATTGAGTAAATAATAATTTTTTATTTGAATTATTGCGGATTCGATCCACGGATCCTGCGTCCTAGCTAACTTACAGCCAGATTTCCTGTATGGACCGGCCACGGCAACGTTAAAATTTCTCCAAATACTTTTTGACTTGAGCAGAAGGTTTCAATATTCAAAACGATCTTTGATTCATAGATCAAATGCATGTGCACTACAGAACCGTAAGATTTTTCGAGAAATTTTCAAATAACTACAAATATTTCAAGAAATTATTTTTGATCTATAAAATGAACAGAGAGTCTTGGAAAACTCCTGCTTGGAACCGACTTTTCATAACAGATTGAAGAAGAAATCTAATCTTAAATATGTTGAAAACTTTCTCCAACGAAGAAAATAACCGTCGCCATTATCCCAATATTTTACAAACTTGTCATCAAGGATTAAATTTAAAGAGTATCTTTTTTGTTTGTTTAGAAAATAAATCAGGATAAGATGTTAGGCCTTTCCATGTAATACAGGGTGTCCATTTTAAATCTTCCCACCTCGAATTACGCAAAATGTGAAGATTTCACCAAAAGAAAAATCGTTAGAAAATAAATATCACGGGTGACAACATTTTTGGAACAAAATTTGCTGTGACCATTTCTACCCCGTATCCTCAGGAGTATCGAGTAATTACTCAAGTTCAGTTTCTCAAATGTTCCGATTAGCGGAAAATCATGGCTAGATTGCGGTCGTCGGTGATCTTAAAACAAATTAAGCCGCAAAAACAGGAATTGAAAGTATTTTTTGAATAGACCATTTTTGTCATTTAGATTTTGAATAGGGTAACTCCGAGGGTAAGAAAGGGCTAAGCAAATTTTGCTTTGCTGAAAGCATTTTTGTTGTATTAGTTACAGCTTACGCTTCCCGTACCACACCGGTCACTCGTCCAAACCGGTCGCCGTGCTCAGTGCTGCTTAATGGCGCCCGTACACAGTCGAACATGTCCCTCAACTTGACAGACGAATTTACTCGAACTCGTGCTTTCTTTTTGTATAACCCTTCGAAAGTAAAAAAAATCGAGAAACTATTCAATATTTGAATGGACAAATAAGTTATACTATTGCCGTTTCTACTCAATGAGCAAATACTCCAACTCGTATTGGATTACGTCATCGCTGATAGGGGCAATATTATTATTCAATACAAATATAACATCGAACTTTTCTAACCCATATGCTTTTATTTCATTCACAGTTCACTTAAGTGTAGGATTGATGCAATTAATTTAATTCTTATTAGAACTCATCAGATAAATCATATATGAATCGTGATGTGTCCGCAGAAGATAGTGAATAATAAGGTAACATACAACTTTCTGCTTTGGGTAGAAATAATAATTCCAACTCTATTATCAATCTACTGGAGAAAGTTCGTAGGATGCAATCAATACCTTGAGAATCATAATGATTCTGCTGGTTTTATTTTAGTTTTAAGTTTTAGAACGAGCACCCTGTAGTTCCCCAATTATATATTCGTCGCACGACGTGACGATAACGAGCTACCATGACATTGGATCTTGAAATATATTTATTTTCCCTGGCTCGCTAAACACACAAAGGGAGAGTAAAAGGGAAGATAAGGGTACAGCGCTAAACTGATTACTTCTATACAGCACTGAAAAAATACGCTATGTAGAAAGTTGCAGCTGTAGATTTTCAGGAACAGCCTCCGAAAACATTCCATTCTTCTTGAGGGAATTAATTATTTCTATAAGGTAAGGTTAGATTATGATACTGCAAGATACCCGTGACTTTTTCCACTCCTATTGTGTTCCACTGGACCATTGAAGGTTTATTCATACTGTATGTAGCTTGACTCGGTTCGGTCAAATTGGGAAACAAACAATCGGTGAATTGAATACAATAAATCTAACCAATTAAAAAAATATACACACAGCGATTACAAATAATTTTTGTGCGTAATTAATTTCTTTACGTCAGCAGTTGACCCCCTCATATTGATATGTTGCTGATATTTCTGTTAATTATTCGTTTAATGGGATTGATTTATTTTATTGTAAAACGATAAGATTAATAGTACTACTTAGTTTTCACGTGAAAAAATAACACCCAGTTACATCACCCAAGACATGACAACAATGCATTCACGTTCGATGCGCTTTTATAGTATTTTGACATAACATGAGATAGTAGAGTGAAAGTAGAAAAAAATTCATAGTTCAAAAAGAGAAGAAAAATAATAATAAACGAAAAGAACAGTACTTGTTTTGGTTATAGAGATTATTTTCACTTACATTTCTGTCATCAATGATAGTACATCAGATAAGAAACACTCTAGAAATATATATATATCATTATTTATATATCATAATATAGGTATTCACTTTTTGATAAAACTTGAATGTGTGACTTATCTTCTAAAACATCTTCATTCCTATCAAGTCAACTACGCTATTCCCACAATATCATATATTGAAATATTTCATTTTTTAGGTAATTGCATTATTGTTATTTGTTGATAAATTGTTGACGGACTATGTGAAATATTATAATTATTGTGAAATATGTTCTAACAGATTTCCAAGTAAGATAACGTTTTTACAAAATCTATCCACCTCTCTTTCTAGAGACGACAGTTTTTCTATGCACGCATTACAATAAAGTGAAAAAGCCACATTTTTATAATGCTATTCAAGCTTTGATTATTTTCAATTCAATAGAAAATGAACTCGTTCAATTTACCGGTGAACTTTCATCAGTGTTATGTAGTTGGAAAAAGTTTATTTCGTAATAATGAAAAAGGAAATCATTCAAATGGTAAGTGAACAAACAAACATATTATGATTTTACAGTTTGTCCTGTATGAAAGCTGGGGGAAAATTTGAATCACTGCACAAATTGTGATTGTCTTATCAATTTATTTATTTATTTATTTCATTGGTTTAAATTTTAACTGCGCTCTACATGTCATGTAATTTTTTGTTTAAATTTATTTTAGAAAACACCTATGACATTGTTGTTGTTTATAATCAATGAAATTTAATTGTTTCATGGTTGCAAAAACATGCTTGAATATTATATTGCATCTAGCAGCTGCTAACACATAAATATCGCAACACTGTTGTCGATAGCACTGACTTATTGTGAGACATTTTTGACCGAAGAACCCAAACGGAGAAATGGTCCCATAATTGTAAAAACTCGAAATTCGAAATTTCCTTCTATGTAGAGGGGGCAATTTCTTTTGAAAATTGAAAATCTGAGGGAACTACATGAAAGACCAGCGTATTTGTAGCAATATTTATAATGAATATTTTTTACTTAGATCGATCCAATTTTCATTTTAATATTTATTTTTAAAATAATGTACGGTGCCCCGTATTTTTTTTTAATGTCCAATTTAAATGTTACTAAAGATGGTAATATATTTAATTTTGGCGTCTTTAATTTTTAATTTTGGAAAAAAATGTCCCCTCCAATCCCTGCTGAAGGCAAGAGAAGGATGTAAAATTAGTTTAATATGGGACCATATCTCAGCTGTCTTCTTTTAGATAAAAAAAATCATAAAAATCGGAGACACTTTACTATACGAAAGTACACCGTCGAAATGTATACATACTCCGTTCGGGAAGTCGATCAAAAAATAAACAACAACACGAACTATAGACATTGTGAGTGTCGTGAATGGAAAAAAACTTGAAATAATGATTGACATGTGGCGCCAGAGTTGGAATAATAATAAAGTTGTACTTTATATATAGTAAATATTCGAGAGCTGTTGGGTGATAACGAATAAAAAAATATATATCTACATAAATATATACATAATATATAATAATTATAAAAATTAAATGTTGAACGAGCTATGATGGTAAGGTAATTTGCCATAACAAATAAGTCACTTGAAACTTGAAAGTATGTATGTGTTGACCTTGAACTCTACTGGTGGATTTCCATTTTTTTTTTGTTGTCGTTGCTGTCGATAATAACGATAAATAATTATTGTCCTGTTATATAGAATTGATGAACCTATGTAATATATATATATATATATATATATATATATATATATATATATATATATATATATATATATATATATATATATATATATATATATATATATATATATATATATATATATATATATATGTATAATATGTATTTATTGCGGAAATCCGGGTATCCAAAGTATGGCGAAAATTATTTGTAAGAAAATTTTCAAGTCGCTTTTATACATTTAATCCTATTAGGGTTGTTCCATACATCAGATAGAATAAATGTTTTTTACAAAAAAATGGACCGACTTTATTATTATTGAAAGATACAAAATAATATTAATTCTATTGGTGCTGGTTCTTTTGAAGTTGGTGCTTACAACAACAAACTACAACGGCACAACGAAAAATTACCAGAACCAATAGAATTATTATTATTTTGTATTTTTCAGTGCAACAACTAATAAAGCCAGTCCAATTTTTTGTAAAAAATATTTATTTCACATTTTTTAGTGTAACGTTCTAGTCATGAAAATTGTTGAACGTTCACTAATACCCAAAAAGAAATAGGCTTAGTTATTGTTATTTATTATTCAGAGATCCCAAAACATCGCGGCGCAAATATACATATATTTCAGACTTTACTGCTGTAACTCGAAACCCGTAACTCAATTTAAATGTTGCTACATATAATCTTTTCTTAAATTTGTCCGTGTCATATTTTCAATTTTCGAAAAAAAATGCTCTTCCACATAGCGCAAATACGCTTATCAAAAAATTTAGAATTTACCACTGCAAAACTCGGAAACTGTAACTCTTTTGAAAAAATCTTCAATTTAAACTTCTCCGGATATGGCCTCCTTAATAATTTTCAAATCTCGAATTTTTGTTTTTCGGAAAAATTTGCCTCTTCCACATAGCTGAAACACATATTTCAGACTGTAGCGCGGAAACGTATGATTATTTTTTAAAATGTCAAATTTAAACATTTCCGGATATGGAATTTTCATCAATTCTGCCGATTCGGATTTTCAATTTTCGAGAAAAATTGCCCCCTCCACCGCCTTTGGATGCGGTTTTTGGAGGGAAGGAGATTCTGGATTTGATTTTTCTCAATAGGGAACCATTTCTCAACTCTCCTCTTTCAAATGAAACAAAAATCGTCTAAATATGCCAAACGCGCGAACAGCCATTAAAAAAAAAGGAAAAATACAACCGAATTGTATACATCCTGTTTTTGAAGTAGGTCAAAAATTTGTAAAATCACTCTATGTGATCTATCTGTCACTGCAGCCTATCCTATTTTTGACCGACTTCAAAAAAGGTGGAAGTATTCCATTCGGTTGTATGTTTGCATTTTTGATGTATGTTCGCGCGTTTTGCATAGTAAACGAGCTCGGATTTTTATGATTTTTAATTAATTTGAAAGTGGAATGCGAAATCTCTTTCCCTCCAAAGACCGCTCCCGATGGGGGTGGATGGGAATTTTTCTCGAAAATCGAAAATCAGAGATGGCAGAATTAAAGATGAGACCGTATCCGAAAATGTTTTTTCAAAAGAGTAACGATTTTCAAGTTACAGCAATGGTAAAGAATAAAAATACTGATTTTCTGAAAATTTCTACTTTCTAGTCATAGGGTCCTGTTTTCAGATTTTTTTATAGAACCCTTAAAAAAACAGACAACCAATATGAGTATAAGTCAGTCAAAAAAAAGTCTGTTGAGTCATTTTCTTGAAGTTTGTTTAAAAAAAAATCAATCTATCTTTTGATCAACCTCGTATTATTTATATCCTACATATAGGGAACACGTATACATAAATGAAACTTCCCCAGAATACGAATAAAAATATGCAATGCTAATCTCACAAAATTCCCTTCGAAATGTTCATTCTGGAAAATTCATATTTTTTTTTTCATCTAATTAACATTTCCCATGACCTTGATACCTTACAAACCGATACAAAATAAATCCATTCATAAATAATGCGATATTATTTTCTTTTAAGAATTATTAATCATCGCCTTATGAAAATTCCGGTGACTTTTTTTCATTACGATCTGCGTTGATATGATAAGAATTACCTATAATGATAAAAAAAACCTTTCGCTTCATGGCATACTTATCACTATTTTTGATGGATTTATAAACAATAAATAATGTATTTTTTTATCCCAAATAATACTACTTTTAAATGTCATATGATATAGGTAATATTGGTAATAAATCTAATATTTGGGAATTTGTTTGTTAAGTATTAAAAAAAATTTATATGATTTTCTTACCCGTCTTCTATTCCATCGAATCGAAAATAAAAATCTTCGAATCAAATCGTGCAACCATTCTTTTTTGACTGACTTCCTAAACGGAGTTTTTACATGTTTTTTTTTAAGTTAGATCGCGCTTCATGATTCTTTTTTCATCTAAAAGAGGACTATTTAGAGTTGGTTTCACTGAAAAAAAAAACGGAACTCAACATGTCCCTCCTCCAAAAATTTATCCCTTGGAGGGGACAGTTTTTTTCGAAAATTAAAAATTTGAGACGACAAAATTAAAGCGGATCTTATCCGGCAACGTTGCAGTTTAAATTGAACATTTAAAAAAAATCAAAGGTTGCAGTGCACCAACTAATAAAGTCGGTACTATTTTTTGCATTTCTACTATTTTCACGTTTCGCAGCCTTAATCCATTTCAATTATTTTCAGTTTCAGAAAATAACAAAATTTCTTGCAAGACCCCGTGCACAGGCAATGTGGGTCGAATATACACAATTTTAAATGACAAGCTTTTGCCCGCTACTTCGTGCGCGTGGAAAACTGCATTCAATTCCATGTGGTAGTTTTTTTTGCTTGTACAATAAACAGACAGACAGACGCGATAAAATAAGGTCTATATTTTAAATTAGACCTCTGCCAATACATGCAGTAATTTTTGCGTGATGTGCGTACAAACATACAGACAGACAAAAAATCAAAAAACTGTTGTTTAGGCTTCTGTTGCTCTAATATCTTAGATATCTTGTTACAATTTTATTATATATGTATGATGTTTGATTAGGCTAAATTTGCCTCTGGGTGAAAAAAAAAGGAGAAGGTATTCAATCCGGTTGTAAGATTGCTTTTTTTTATGGCTGTTCGCGCGTTTTGCGTAGTAAACGTACTCCGATCTAGACGATTTTTGACCGACTTCCCAAAAGGAGGAGGTATACAATTCGATTGTGTGCATTTTTTTTTTTTGGTTTGTGCGCGCCTTTCATATAGTAAACGTACTCCGATTTTGATGATTTTTGATTCATTTGAAAGAGGAGGCTTGAGAAATGGTCCCATATTCATAAAAACGGGAATCCGACATCTCGTTCCCTCCGAAAACCGCCCCCGAAGGGGGTGGAGGGGGCAAATTTTGTCGAAAATTGAAAATCTGCGTTGATATAATTACAGATAGGACAATATCCGGAAACGTTTAAATGGAACATTTTTTCAAAGGAGTAACGGTTTTCGACTTAGAGACATTTTAAACTCTCAAATATACCTATTTTCGCTATGTGGAGAGGGCGATTTCTGTCGAAAATTGAAAATCTGTTTGCAGTACATGAAAGACATAATTATTTGTAGCAACATTTATACTGAACATTTTCCCCTTAGAGTTACGGTTTTCGAGTAAAATCGGTGTTAAAATGGTAACAACTAAAATATTCAAGCGTATTTCCGCAGCGATGTACTGAGATCTCAATAATAACAACTACAAGCAAGGAATATACGTGGGTAATAGAATAAGTACTATCTTCATTGGTATTAGTGAACGTTCAACGATTTTCGTGACTAATGTTACACTCAAAAGTGTGAAATAAATATTTTTTACAAAAAATTGGACCGACTTTATTAGTTGGTGCACTGAAAAGTATAAAATAATATTAATTCTATTGGGGCTGGTACTTGTGAAGTTGGTGCCAAAAGTTACCAATCTACCTGCAACTGCACAACTTCAAAAGTAACAGCACCAATAGAATTAATATTATTTTATACTTTTCAGTGCACCAACTAATAAAGTCGGTCCAATTTTTTGTAAAAAATATTTTTATTGATAATAATCGTTTTCAACTGAATATGTTTTATAAACATACATACCTAGGTATAATATAATAATTTTAAATAATATTACCTAGTCGTAGTTTAATCGAATATAAAGGAGCCGCGTTATCCAGTCTCCAAGTTGTAATTTTAAAATTGTTTTTTTTTGTTTTAAATCTCGTACAGCTCATGGAAATGTATTGACCTTGGAGAAATCACCTTTTGAATATCTTTTTTTGATGAAAAAGTATCTGGTGTAATTTAGATTATTTTCAGATACCTAATAAGTATTTTTATAAAAACAACGATACCGAATAAACAAAACAAATTTTGCAAAAATTATAAGAAAAAATGAGTCTTATCAAGAGCATCTTTTTAAACTAGTAAAAGACCGCGACATTGCACGCGGTAATCAGCGGAATGCCCTACAAATTACCTGTCAAAAAACCTCAATAACGGCACCCATATCGAATTTTATATTCATAATAAACTTAAAAAGGTTTCAATTCGAAAGATGATCTATTCCCTTATCATCCTCTACCAATCCGCGCAAATCATAATTTGACAGCAGTCAGTGGGATACGGAAATAAGAATGAAAAGATTCCGCTTCTCTCTATAAACAATTAAATGAAAAAATATAAAATTTCGGAACACTTCTACTGAAATTTAAAACTGATCCGGCAACACTGCCAGGCATTTCAAGTCTCATGTCAGCCAGCTGTGTGTGTGTGTGTTGGCCATCGTAGTTCGTTTGTTTCACCTCTCGTTCTAACTACTTTGCATCTCACTCTTACACACGGCAGTTAAAGGAATTGGAATCCCGACACATCATACTGCTTGACTGCCTGCTGTTGGCCCGTTGTTTCGACGACTTTACGTATATACATACATACATACGTACGTACGTTTTCGTCGACGACGACCGACAGCAGACAAGCCGACCGAGACCGAGAGCCAGGCAGGCAAGTCACAAGAGTCAGTTTTGTTTGTCAAGAGTTTTGTTTAAGTGATCAGTTGCTTGGTTGTGATTGAGTTGATGTGTTCGGCGTGTAAGGGAAAGAGCGTTAACGTTGCCGTTTCTCGTTTGCGAAGAAACGTGACATGCTGTTAACAATAAATAATGCAGCAGCAATCGTCAACACTACTACTGTTTAGTGGAAAACTTTACAATGTTGTAACCATTAAATAAAAAAGTACTATTGTGGTGGTGTAATGTGTGCGTGTGTTTGAATTATTTTCTAAAATATAAAGAAATCCATGCAGATTTGGTGTTTAGTTGTTGTTAAATACATATACCTACCTCTATATGTGTGTTGGTTCTTTTCTAATAATTTGGATTATTCTATATCAGCTGTTCACTAAGGGTAAATATAATAATATGTTGTTGTTGTTGTTGAATACTCTTACATATATATAGTAATAAAATTTGATACGATGTCACAATAATGTTTATCATTATAATAATAACGTTTACATTTGTGTTGGATGGTTGATTGTCGTCGACACTGTTTTTCTGTTTTTTTTTATTCACAACGCACAATGAAAGAGTTTCATTCAATAAACAGTAATAGTAGTTTGACTTATACATTGACAGTTCATTTTTTTAGTATAATTACTATTATCTTCACTTGTTATGTTATTAGATATGCCATATTTGGTGTAGGTCCTATAACAAGTGAAGATCGTGTAATAATATTATTCATTTGAGAGCCGACTTGGGACAATAAAAACGAGGGATCATTTGAATTTCATTTTTGTTTCCAAAGTTGAATCAAGGATAATAGCATACAAGATAATTAGATAATTTCATATAAATATTAGTAAATAGTTGTACACTACATACAGACAATTCATACTATATATACATTGTATATAATATTGTTGTTTCTTGGTTACTCTGTAACAATAATATGCAAATTTCTCTTATCTATAAATGATAAATTTCAGATTTATAAATTATCCAAATTCAAATATTCTTCTAAGCTGTTTAGGAACCGACTTACCTATGTGATTTATGGTTATGAATTTTATTCATAATAAAAGATTATTACAAATTAACAAATAAATACCTACTTACTAAATTGCATCCAAAATGTATTATCACGATCGTATTGCAAATTTTGTTTTGGGGTTGATGGCGAGAAAAATATGTTCTGTGATTTATTTTCATAGATAGCTGATTTGTGACAATATTTTCATCTTTTAATAAGTCATATAAAATTCTGATAAACAACCATTTACCCTTGCATATTATGTGTATAATAAATATTGAAATGTTACATTCGAAAGATAATGTAGTGTATATAGATAATAATAACATGATAAAAACGTTGTGTTAAACTTGAATGAGATGTTAATTTATGGTGCATATATGTATATATTAAATAGGATGGATAGACCTGATAATATTTTTGGAATTTCTTTTTCGACATTCATTCTTACATATTTATTTCACATTTTTTTAATCGCTGATGTTTTTAAAAAAAATATCCATCCTAAATCCTGTGTTACCCGAGCAAAGCTCGGTCACCCAGATAATATAATAATGAATGTATCAATAATAGTTTCGCTTGATTTCCTGGAATACCTATGTTAGCTTTGGAGTTTAGAATTATTCATTTCTATACAATACATAATCTTTGCCAATTTATTCTCACCAGCTTTACCCTTGAGTGACTCTGTGAATAATTATTATTCAAAGAACAAAACACACAAACACAGGTGAAAGTCGTCGTTATTAGTTTTACAGAATGCCACACAGGTCTAGACAAGTCTGCGGCTTTGCGCGCATTTTTTTTTTCTCTTCAAATCTCTCCATTGTGAATATATACGAACATACATCACCAGACCACCACATATAACAAACACATAAGTAGTGTTTTGTATTGAATTGCAAGCGGTCATTCTACCTGAGTCTGGTATATAGGTACCCTCTATATATACAATAACTTTTAACAAAACATTGCACACATTCAGACTCTAAAATATACAAGGTGGTTTAAAAAGACCCAGCAGTAGTCAAGGGGGTCGTTTTATGACGAAAAAAAAGTTTCTGTAAAGAATGTCCGGAAATGCAGACAAGGTTTTTTTTAGATAATTCAAATATTTGGCCGTAAATAAATCGAATTTAGGTACTTACCATGCTCAGTGGCGTCATTAAATTACACTGAACTTAAATTACCCCATCTAGAGCGACATAGGTAATATAAAATTTTTGTTATTGTTAAAGTAGGTTATATAAAATATAGGTAACTTAAACTTAAAAATTACTGATAATCAGAATGTTCTCTAAAAACAAA
This sequence comes from Crioceris asparagi, assembly GCA_958507055.1. NCBI lineage: Eukaryota > Metazoa > Arthropoda > Insecta > Coleoptera > Chrysomelidae > Crioceris > Crioceris asparagi. Next base: position 131,123,819 of record OY293826.1, read on the forward strand.
AATACCATTGGATTTTAAATTTTCGAGAAAATCATAAAAATCTACGACTTTGTCGTAAAGCGCCTTCTACCGACTCAGAAAATAATTAAACTCAAAATGTTATTATTCCAGAAGAAGCGCCCAAAAAAGCGTTTTAAAATGAAACAAAGTTATGCTAAATAGGTCATACCTACCTTTTTAAACACCCTGTATGTATAGAGATACTTTTTGTGATCAATTTTCTATAATGCTGGAGTTCATGACTATAGGTATCATAAAACCACAACAAATACTGCTTATGGATTTTCTGAGAAATCACGCTGCTGTGTAAGCAAATACCAATGGAATTAATATTATTTTGTATTTTTCAGTGCACCAACTAATAACGTCGTTCCAATTTTTTGTAAAAAATATTTATTTCAACGTTCACTAATACCAAAGAAGATAGTACTTATCCTATTACCCAGGTATATTCTTTGCTTGTAGGTGTTATTATTGAGATCTCAAAACATCGCTGCGGAAATACGCTTAAACATTTTAGTTGTTACCATTTTAACACCGATTTAACTCGAAAACCGTAGGATAAAATGTTCATTATAAATGTGCTACAAATCATGTCTTTCATGAACTGCAAACAGAGTTTCATTTTTCGACAGAAAAACGTAGTAAAAATAGGTATATTTGAGAATTTAACATGCCTTCATCTCGAAAACCGTTACTCTTTTGAAAAAATGTTCAATTTAAACGTTTCCGGATATTTTCCTATCTTTAATTACACCACCGCAGATTTTCAATTTTCGAGAAAATTTGCCCCCTCTATCCCCTTCGAGGGCGGTTGTCAAAGGGAACGAGATGTCGGATTTCCGTTTTTATGAATATGGGACCATTTCTCAAGGTTCCTCTTTGAAATGAATCAAAAATCATCAAAATCGGACAACGATTACTATATGTAAGGCGCGCATAAACCAACAAAAAAAGCACACAGTCGAATTGTATACCTCCTCCGTTCGGGGTTCGTCGGTCAAAAATATTATCTTCCCAGCTATAATAGGTAGTTGGGACATTGTTCGTTTCTATTATATAAACAATACAATTATGATCAATTTACATATTGAAGGTAATATCAATAATAATAATAATAATAATTTCATAATGTTAGTTCAAGTTAGTATTGCATGGAATATTACCAATATACCTAGGTCAGTATCTTGACTGTTAGTAAAGATTATTATACACGACATCAATCTATAGATTGTTGTGTTAAATAAATCTGTCACTGGTAAGAAGTTGTTATTTATATTGTTATTCATAGAGATGTTGCCCTTGAGCTTGCAGTTTTCGGTGTTTGAAAAAAAACATTTAGTGAGTAAATAGGTGTATTGAATATATGCACCATACAATGTTTGATATTTTAATGAAGTTCCTAAATCGTGACAAGACTACTAGAGACTGATGAATTTCCTAATAATCATTCAACATGAGCATTACAAAAATGCTTAAAAAAAGAGTTTTAATAAAGTATGAGAATCCATTTCTGCCAGAACACAGAGCATTTTGATGCTATAATATGGAAAAGGCGTACATAATGATTATATTCGACAAGGTATAAGTATTTTGAACCCAAATAAATGACTTAAAAAAACTAGGACCGACATAGATTTTCTACTAAAAAGTATGGAATAACAACAGATAATCTAGGGCCTAGGGAATTTTTTTTTTCAATATCTCTTTCAATGTCTGTAGGCCGCATTAAGGGCTAATTAAGTCCTGTATTAATACCTACAATAATTTTGCCCTTATATTCATTATAAAAATGGCGGCTTTGTTAGCTTTACGATAGAACTGCAAACAGAACTGTGTTTTTTTTTGTTTTTCAACAATTTAGTTTCTTTCGAATATCTTACACAAATTACTAAATCTACAGAAAAATGTTAGAAGAATTTTCTATAAAACTCTTGGAATTCTAACGAAAACTTATAACAGAACTGTTTTAATTTTTCCAAATTTCCTTGAATAATAGAAGAAAAAAAAACAAAGAAAAATGGTACATATTGGGATTTTGGATAGAACTCATTGAGTTCTAGCGAGAACTGTTAACAGAACTATTGTGTTTTTTTCTTAGTTTTCCAACGATTGAGTTTTTAAAAATATTTTATGAATTACTAAATCTACCTACCGCAAAATTTTATATGAATTTTCGATAGTACTCTTATAATAAATACTAACGAGAACTTCGAACAGAAGTGTTTTAATTTTTCTATTTTTCCAAATTTCCTTGAATTTAAAAAAAATCTTATGAATTAATATTTTTACGGAAAAATACTATTGACATTTTCGATAGAACTCAGAGTTCTAGCGAGAACTGCAAACAGAACTACTTACTGTGTTTTTTAGTTTTTCAATAATTTAGTTTTTTTAAATATTTTATGAATTACTAAATCTACAGAAAAATGTAAGAATTTTCTAGAGAACTCTAATAATACTAACAAGAACTTCGAACAGAATTGTTTTAATTTTTCCAAATTTCCTTGAATCAGTAATGTAAGAAAAAAGGAAAATTTAATTTTTTTTGATATCTTATGATTTGATACTTTTTCAGAAAAGTGGTATTGGAACTATCGATAGAACTATTGTGGTTTTTGTTTTAGTTTTTCATCAATTTTGTTTTTAAAAATATTGTATAAATTCGAGAACGAGAACTTCGAACAGAATTGTTTTAATTTTTTTATTTTTCCAAATTCCCTGAAAAAATAGTAGAAAAAAAATTAAATTTCAAGTGTTTTGTAGTATCTTATGAATTACTAAGTATTTTCGATAAAAGTCTTAGATTTTTCTTAAAAGTCTTGTCTTGAAGTCTTTGAAATTTTGTGTTTTATTCGCAAAAGTGGTTGTTATCCTCATTTTGGTATTTTCAGTTTTATTTCACGAAATTTCATAAAACATAATTTTTTTAGATAGTTTTTATTACCTTCGGTTCTTTATAGATGGACTTCGCAACGATTTCTCAGGCCCCATACGGTTTAGAGACTTGAAATTTCGAATTTGTACTTGGATCGTATCGGAGGCGTCTCGCCGCCTGTTAAGCCTAACACTGATCCAATAATGATTGATTATTTATATTATCTGATTCAAGCAAGATTAAATTTATTCTTCAACATGGAACGACAATGTCGTACGTCACTGGAATTACGCACGGGCATGGAACACCTTACCTTTGTTAATACTTTACACGATTAATTTTGTATTCTGGTAGATAAACTGTAATTTGTTATGTAATAGCTGGCAAACAGATATACATAAGTATAGTTGTAATCAAGAAACTCATCGTTACAGTTCAAATCTTACTTGCCTAATAAAAACTGTTTTTATTAATTTTTTTTTCTTGAAAAATTCGACTTGTTTTACAAAGTACTAGAACTATTCCATATCTACCAGGAACTCCGATGAAATAGGTATATAAATTCCGTTGCCAACTTCACTGGACTGCATTCTGAAAAGTATATAATATAATATTCACATTTAGATACATGCAACGCGTGTACTTACATTGAAAAAAAAAGACACAGTCGAATTGTATACTTTCCTCTATTTAGAAGTCGGTCAAAAAGGTTGAAAGTTGTGACGTTGTGTCAAAGTTTACAGAATATGTAAACTTTGGTGTTGTGTTCTTCAGTTAGTTCAGCAAACACGTTCATTGAAAATGTGTTGTTATTTGTTATGGCAATTTATCAATACAAACTTGGTCTCACTCTCCCATCTTTCTGTATCTATCTTTCTTTAACACACATACCTATTTACACATATATACTGACTATGATGATGATGATGCTGGTGATGAAGCTTATTTGTTTTTATAATGAACAAAAATTATATAACTATAGCGCAAGAGTCGAATCGTGATAAATACAGAAAGAGCGCGAACATTTGATGGCGCCATTCATTATCTTTTCCAAGTTTATGAATGTAGTTTTTATATTTTTCTCGTTTTCTTTTGCTGCATGAACTTACAATCGATACCTACAAATACACAATCGATTTTTTAAGTAAACGATTGTATAAGGTCACAAATGGATTTGGTATGCAGGATATTTCCAATGTTATATACAAGGAGGTTCTCGATTGTAAGCAAACGATAACTACAAACAGTCGAAAAATTTGATGACGTGCTAAAATCACTGGGGAACATACGTCTAAAATATTTTCATATTATACGCATTTTTCGGTTATACCGGAAGTATATGCCAACTTTGTGTTATTTTTAATTGAATACCCTGTATATTACCACATTTTTAGATTTGTTGTACAATTTTGAAAACGTTCTAGTTATAATGTCCTATATCTAAGTCTAACCGTTATTGAAATATTTGTAAATTTTTAATTTTTCTATTTAAAAATGCTGCACATCTTTAAAGTTGTCTTAGAAATGGGCCATGATTGCATTAGCATAAAGGGACAATAAAAGTCAAGCTTGCGTCAAAAAAGTCTATATATATATATATATATATATATATATATATATATATATATATATATATATATATATATATATATATATATATATACAATGCGCACAGGAACCAAAAAGAAAGAATATAAAAGCAGACAGTCGAATTGAATACCTTCTCCGTTTGAGATAGTGGAAAAAATTTTGTTCATAATTCCAAGAAGCCACTCGACTAACTTTATCATCACCATAATCATTTTTATATTCTCTATTTTGTTATTATCACATCAACTCAAACCTGGATAATAAAAAACTTCAATAATATATGGATCTGTAAACATATTTACCACCGAGTTTTTGGGAAGTAAAATCATCATAACATGATAATTTTTCAACAAAAAAAAAAATAACTCACAAAACAAAAATTCTCAAGTATCTACTACTCAACTAATCTGAGAAAAACATTTTGACATTGATAACTAATTTATTATTGAACAAATTTTGATATTGATAATTAAAAGGTAAAAGAATTCATCAAGTACCTAAGTAATCAAATTAATTGATAATTTAAATGGCACAGACTACGGTACTGGTGTCTATTTATTTATCTTTACCAAGTGGATGTATTCTTTTCAAAAAAATCAAATCCATGACGTTTTATACAGGGTATTTCATAATATATGCGCAGGAATTGAGGATGTGATAGCTCGTCCAAAAATATGAAAAAAAATGCACCATTTTCGAGATACAGGGTGTAGAAATTTAAAAAAAATCTTTTGTAAGCATTTTTCACTCATAATACGCTAAGTTTTGAGTCCGAATTTTTTTTTTGTCTAGTTATAATTGGTGAAGATTTTGAAGGAGTTGTGGTTGTTTCTCTCCCCCAATTTCTACGCCAATGGAAAAAGTACGGTTTTGAGGCGCCTATTTGGACCGCCAATGTTTTCTACACAAAAAGGTACGATTATGCTGAAAAAAAATACGGTTTTGTTACTTGTTCTAACGTTTACTTACATTTTTTAAATTAGTGAATAGAAAATTATATTTCAAAAAATTTACCGTGTTTTTTCAACATTAAAGTTGATTTTTCTCTAAAACGGTCGACTTTAGAGCTCATGACCAACAGCAGAACCTTTTTTGTGTAGAAAACATTGGCAGTTCAAATGGGCGTCTCAAAACCTAAATTTGTCCGTTGACGTAGAAATTGGGGTGAAAAACAACCACTACTCCTTCAAAATCTTCACCAACTATTATGACTTAACAAACATTTTTTTTCTGACTCAAAGCTTGGCTTATTGTTAGTGGAAAATGCTTACAAAAGCTGTTTTCTGTACGAAAAACGATTCTGGAGATATTCACAAAAAACTATTTTATTTTTCCAATTTCAACACCTTGTATTTCCAAAATGGTGCATTTTTGAGGATAAGTTAATAAAAACTTTTTTCTTCAAGTCCTGCGCATATATAATGAAACACCCTGTATAGGTATTCTTGCTTTGACTGTAAACATTTAGGATAAATAAGCATAAAGATTTTCCACGAAGTCTCGTGAGTCCATCAATTTTTGTAGATCTAGCACATATTTTCTGTATAATATAATAATTTTTCCATTCATCGACTTAGCAGACATTACGTAGATCAGCATAAATATGCTACGAAAGCATTCTTTGTAACAATTTAATTGCAGTGTATTGACCTTCTCTTTTTTTGTTATCACCATTAAATGTTTGTTAATTGATGCTTTTATGATTATTATGTTGATGTTTCCTTCAACTTTTTCAAAAATGACATATCTACCTAATAAAAAAATGAAAGAATAATCGTCAAATTCGTCGAACGTTTACGACACGACAGGAGCTTACATAAAAAAAACTCACACGACTTTCCTACCACTCGCAGGCAAATTCCAGTGATTGAAAAATTACATAGCGACGATAGTAGCGTTAGGAAAGTAAAAATCCTCTGCTCAAATCGTGCTACCACTAATTTTTTTCAGCATGTTAAGACAAACAACGATGGTCATGTAACATTTTTTCGCAAGATGAAACGTTTAGCCGGAATCTGAAGAAACATGTGGAAAATATGAAATTTTATTCAAGCATAACTTTTTTTGTGCTTTTTCTCAGAGATGGCGCTGTATGTGGGTGGTAAAGGGCTCTCAGAAGAATACTTAGGCAAGATTAACCAAAATCCTTAGAGCCGTTTACGCGCTACAGATTTGAGCAAATCACGTTTTTTGGCTCTAGCTCAACACCAAGTGTATACATGATTCTCATTCAGTGCCACCGGCGAGTGATATTGGTACCAAACAAAATAAAAGCAACAAAATACACCGATCCGTTCCCGAGATAATGCTGTCACAGACAGACAGACAGACCAATGGTTGAAAATATGTTTATTAGACTTAGAAAACTCTGAAACGTCAACATTTGTAAAAATCTCTATACCGAAAATTTCATACGATTACAATATTTTCCTTATACAGCTACTATAGTAGCGTAGGAAAGTAAAAAAAAAATATTTAAACCTCTTCCTATTCAGAAGTCTATCAAAAATCAACAGAAATAAGTGTCAAATCTATATTTGAAATAAAATATATCAAATTTACCAAATAGCACATAACCCATATCCAGTATCTACCTCTATCAAATATGATCTAGAATGTAGACTCTAGTCGAAATATTATTATATTATATTCAAGAATATATTAAGGGTGGATGGCTAACTCTGTATCCTGTTCTATAAGCAGCATTCGCTGAAATAACGTCCTGTGATAAGTTGTCAATTTGGGGTGTTGCGCAGAATTCCACTGAGTGTCTATGGTTGTATATATACAACAGCCTATTATATTAGTGATATATTAATAGCATCACACATTATGAAAGAATATTAATTCAGTAATAAAGGCTGTTCGAGCAGTAGTTTGGGACGGTTTGATAACTGTTTAAAACGCGCATGTGCGGTTTGAAACAGTTTCCAAGTGGTTTGATATTTTGTTCTGCCCGAACACCAAACTGCAGTTTGCAAACTACCCCTTCCACTTTCTTACAGTTTCTTCGTCATAGAACAAATGACTATGCCAATAGATATGTTTTATGACCAAAGATAAGAGAGAACATCAATATGAAAGACTGATGGGCAGAACACGAAACCAAGGTTTAGTTTAGGACTGTGGTAGTGTTCTCTGAAATGAATTTCTCCAACAACAGAGAACACTATACTCTAAGAAGAAGAAGAAGGCGCTTCAACTGCGCATGTCTCAAACTGAGTCCGGACTAGTTTGGAAATCGTCAAACTAATTGCTCGAACATCTTACTAGTAGTTGGGAATAAATTATTTCATCGTAAATCGAAGTGCGCAGGCGTCTGTCGGTTTGGGACTGGTTTGAACCGCTGCTCGAACACCCATATTATAAGCTTCCTTCGCCCATACTACATAAGGATGCATGATGTTGCGTAACACCCCTAAATGACATACGATAACCCTAGGTTTTTTTGTGCTACTCCCACTACTCGTGTTAGTCGTCCTCCCTATATTATTTGTTCATGATTGTATTAATGAACAGTATAACGTGCAAAAATGTTCATTGAAATTCTGTCAAGGTCAACTGATGAAATTATAAGGTCTGTGTATATTGATGTCGTTAACCCAATACTGGGAATCATACGAATATATTATAATCAACATATATTTCATTTGAAAATTCTATACAGTGGGCATCACGATGCATTATTACTTAAATTAAAAAAAAAACTCTGCAACCGAGTCCATCCTGAGAAATATATATTATAAATTTTTTGACGGACTTCAAAACAAGGAGGAGATATACAACTCGGTTGTATGTTTGCTTTTTTTAATTATTTTTTTATGGCTGTTCGCGCGTTTTGTATAGTAAACGTACTCCGAAGGCGATTTTTGTTTAATTTGAAAGAGGAGAGTTGAGAGAATGTTCCCATATTTAGAAAAACACAATTTGGAAATCTCCATCCCTCCAAAAAGTGGGTGGAGGGTGCAATTTTTGTCGAAAATCTAAGATGGCAGAATTAAGAATGAGACCAAATCCTGTAATGTTTAAATCGATTTTTTTTAAATTCCTAGTTAAGCTTTTAGAGTTTCAGCAATGGTAAAGTCTGAAATTGGTATGTGAATGTCTATTTTCGCTATGTGGGAGGGGCTATTTTTTTCGAAAATTGAAAATATTTGACGGCCAAATTTAAGAAGAGATTTTATGTAGCAACATTTAAATCGATTTTTTTTTTCAAAAGAGTTACGGTTTTCGAATATTAACAAGTATTTTGTCTAAAAAAATACATATATGTATTAATATTAGTGAATTTAATGAGCCAGCTCCGCTGTTATATAACGAGACAGTGAAGGCGGGTCAATCAAGAGTACCATTGGGATTCCTTTTTATTTCTTTATAGGTACGACAATTATGTATTTTATGGTCAAAAATATTTTATAGAAAAAATTGGACCGACTTTATTAGTTGTGGCACGGAAAAATACAAAATAATATCAATTCTATTGGTGCTGGTTCTTCTTGAGTGGGTGCCTACAACAACAAATTACAACGGCACAACTTCAAAATTTGCAATTTTTTTTTTAAATGTTTATATTTGATTTATTGTCTATTTTTTATGAACTTTCCAATTAAGGAACCCCTAAACAACACAAATCTCGCAATATTAGAGTGTTTTTGCTACGCACATTTGTCACTGAAATCGAGGTTATCGTTATATGGAGTCGGCGCAGTGGCGACCTGTCACGCCGTTTTGGTTATTAAGCATATTGGTCGTGTCCAATTACCAATCGATTAGTAATCAGTAATCAAAAATGTGTATCTTGTGGACACGACTGATTACTGATTAGTTCATTTGTCAAACTGACAGTTGTCAAAACATTTGAAATAATTTAATTCTACTATTACACATATTAGATGAATTGAGAACGGAAGAAGAAAGTATTTTCCATTCAATATGTTATGAAATGTTATGAAAAAGATTATGTGGTCTACGGAACGATAGATGTCCATAATAGAATTGGGAAATATCGGAAACAAAATGTAGGTTATGTTACACTATGGTTTTCTGATAGCTGTCATATTAAAGACGTCAACTTTTTGATTACTGATTACTAATCGATTGGTAATCAGACACTGCTGTGGACACGACCAATGAACGTGAATAATTACGGAGGATTAGCGGTATCTTTATATATAGTGCTTATCGTTATTTGACAATTTTGACATTGACATTTCTGTTTTTATTTTGTGATCAATTTTTTCGGTAAGTTTTAAGTGATTTTCTTACAAGTTAGTGGAGTATTTCCATTATAACCCTAGGTACGCATTTTGTGCATTATTCGAAGCTTGTTAAGATCAGATAAATAAAACTCTTTTACAATTGTGACAGTTACTTTAACTTGTGCGACCAAAAACTCGAATAATGTTATGGTTATTAACCCCACAAAGTTAACCACAACTATAACGAAATTGACGTTTAAAGTGACTGACCAAAACACTCTATTTTTTCCAATAGTATATTCTTGTTTTTATCTCGTATGTGTATTTTAACGAAACCTTAGAACGCAATTTATATAAAATAATATCTCATTAATGATAAACAAACAAAATATATATATATATATATAGGTAGTATGAAAAACAGTTTTGATGCACTCGCTCATACATACTGACCTGACGTAACAAGTAGCAGCTATCTATCGCAAGCGCGAAGGGTATATAAATGTTTTCATTGCGTTTGCAATTTAAATAAAAATATTTTTGCATGGAACACACAACCGAACCATAATAAAATCCATCTATATAAAATATGAAATATGAAGTATGAATTTGTAGCCATCTATTTACTTTGGCGTATTATGAATACCGTTAACGAGAGTTGATTTTATGAAAAAAGTAGTATTCTCAAAAATCAAACAATAAAATAAAACGAATTGAAAGAACCTTTCCAAGATAAGCTATTACTCGATACCTGACAAATGAAATTAACACCCTGTATAAAAGAAGATATTGCTCCTACCAACGATGATGTACGGCAATACGGGTTGGAGTATTTGCCCACCAATTTAGTTGTTTACCCTTAAATCTCCAATATGCTTGACAACATAAATGAACCATCCATACAAATGTAGACAGATACTTATTATTATTATAATACCTGGTAGGTCAAAATTATCAATTTCCATTTTGTTTTTTTTTAGCACAACAAAGCCTTCTTGAGTCAGTGTATTGAAAGATATGAATAAACAGTGTTGCCATATAACATTAGTGCCTGCTGCAGCTCTAAAAAGGACGTCCTACATTTTGTCGTATGTTGTATCGAACAAAATAATTCTGAGAAGGAACGACAGAAGAAAAAGCAGGTAACAAAAGAATAACAAGGAAATAACATACAAACCACCAAAAAGAAGAAAAAGTGTTCAGGTTTTTATGTGTGAAGTGTTTTTGCATTTAATCCAGTGAAGGCGTGGTGGCATTTTGTAGCATCATTTTTTTGTGTGTAGTTTTATCAAAGTGCAGTTAAAACGGCTTCCACAAGAATCGTCAGTAGTATCAATTATTACACCCAAAACAATAACAACAACAACAACAACACGACCTGTTATTACCGAAGAAGACGAAGATTACGATTACACGAGCCATTCAAGATCTCGGCACAGTGGCGTACCTGTAATAGCGGGGTAGGCAGCAACAGTAGGAGCAAAGGCAAAAAAAAGGCCACCTCCACCACCACCATCACCACTGCTGCAACAGCAGCTGGCTGTACTCCATCATCGTCGTCGGCTAGTAATAGTGGTGGGGGGTTAGCTCGCGGCCTGGCCTCGGCGCTGAAGGGCTGGTGGCGGGATGTGGGCATATGCCCCTCCACGTCCCGGCTGAGCGGCGCCGCTGGTGGTGAGACACAGCGGCGCCGGCGCAGAGGGGCAGGCAGCAACAGCAAGTTGTCGATGGGTGGCACCGTTTCGATGTGCAGATTTGGCAGCACTAGCAACAGTAATAATCATCATCATCATCATCATCAGCATAATAGTAATAATAGAGCCAGTTCGGCAGCAGTTACGTCATCAACAACATTAACATCAACAACAACAACGACATCTGGCTGCGGTGGATGCTGGTCATACAATAATAGTAAGTTTTCAGCTATGGCAAGATTCTTATAAATGTATTTTTGTTTTTATTTTGACATTTGACACGGTGAAGAAAATTCTTTGGAATTATTTCAACATTATCAGACAGTAAACCACCCCCACCACTTTGAACGTTTTACCACCTGAGGACGAGTGATTTTTTTAACGCTCTTGGATAGTCTGTAAAACTTTTAATTATTAATTAATTACCTTTTGTGGAAGGGGGCAATTTGTATTTTTCTGAAGGTGATCGAATCTAGACTCAAAAGTCCGACGACATGTCTCTCTTCTTGTCCAGTTCTTTCAACATATCCCACTGTATATACATACGTATATATATATATATATATATATATATATATATATATATATATATATATATATATATATATATATATATATATATTTATATACATACGTATTGCTTTCCATGTGATTCGGAATTACGTACTTTTCCAACGCCTACTTGATACTGAAAAAAAGATAGAAATGAACACGAAAGAGAGGACGTCACACCAAAGGAAGTCACTGCTATTTATACATAATGTACAGTGGTATATGGGTTTATATATTTCTCAATGTATCGTATATATATGTACATGTAGGTATATAAATATACATAGAGATGCTGACGAAAAACTGTTTCCGTGATTTCCGCACTTCCACTAAATTTCCATTCAGAATAAATTAATGTTACTATTGATGTACAGGGTAGACCAAATTGCTTATGTCAGTAATTTAGAAAAACAACAAATGGTAAATTTTCGGCATCAATTTTTAAAATAGGCGCGGCCTTTAGTTATACTATTTTCGCAAATTCGAATGAGCGCCAAGTGTGGTGGCTTAGCCAAAAATTGTTAATAATTTTCCAACTGTACCCTAAACTAAAATTCCGGTGGTTAAGCTACTAAACTCAGGAGGAAAAGTTGCCTTTTCAGAATGTCTTTACCAGCTTCCACTTTACCCACAATCGCAACGGAGATACAAAAAAATTGCAAATGTGCCGTGGAAATAAAAAGATGTAGAGTTAATATATTAGATTTAAAAATAGCCGACAGAAAGACCATAGAAAAATACCAAATACATTCTATTAGTTCTGGTGATTTTGAAATTGTGCATTTGTAGTTAGATTGAAAACTTTTGGCACCAGCTTCAAAATTACTATAACAGAAGATCGTGTACAAGGTGTTGAAAATAAACCTTTTGGAAGCAATCTGCGAACTTTCGAGTATTACGCAAGTGAACTCAACCCACAACGTTTAGCACAGGGTTAAACGTTACAGTATTACATATTTCGTATTTTTCAGTGCACCAACTAATAACGTTGGTCCAATGTTTTATAAAAAAATCTTCAGTTCTTTTAAAATAACTTTAAATCATATGTTCAATCAAAAAAATTATGAAATTTTTAATGTAGCATTAAAATTAATAGGAGATTAAATTTGATTATGAAATCGGCCCTAAGATTAACATTTATAAATTCTTAATGAATTGGGAAATGTGTTCTGAATCATTCCGAAAAATAAGAATACACCTACAATATTTTTGTGTATCGTTTACATGTGGAGTGTTTTATAAATAAACTTTTTTTCTTTCTTCTTCTTTTCATTTGAGTTGGAGACACATTATACTAATTCCACAACTTAAAAATAGAAGTGCAACCAACGAACGAACGAACATAGCACTTGAAGTAGCAGTAGCGGTATAATGTGCTATGACTGTTGCGGGAAAGCAAACCAATGAATAATGTCTCTGTCGATCGATTTTATATTTTATTTTTAGATGAACCTTCACAATCGAACTTTCCTCTTAACAACTCACACCTTTTTATACCCATTATTGCGTGAAGAAATTCCTTACAGAAACAAAAAAAAAAAAGAATTGAACGCTTATTTCTTCAAATTTTTAGTATGCAGTTGCAGTTAGATTGAAAACTTTTGACACCAACTTCACAAGTACCCGCAGCAATAGAATTAATATTATTTCGTATTTTTCAGTGCAACAACTGATAACGTCGGTCCATTTTTTTTGTAAAAAATATTTATTTCACACTTTTGAGTGTAAAATTATCTTTGAACGTTCACTTATACCATTACCCATGTGTAGTATCCTCGTCCAATTTGGAAATTATTCACCTAGTCTAATTACTCCAATATCGGCTCGATATAGTACACGCACCACGTCTTCTCCCTACGGCGGTCGGACATCGAATGCCACCCACTCCCCGCTACCTTTGCGTGGTACGTCACTCGAGACGACAGTATTATTTACATATATCTATACACTACATCTCTCCCCTTTTTTTAAATTGATTGAATTTTATAAAATAAAACAAAACAATACAATGCATGAATTATCATTTATTTATTTTCCCATCATTCAACCTATCAATCACGGTTTAAGTTATTCCTGGTCCTCTTCTCTTGATTCATGATTCAGTACTTGCCATTCACCTTCTACTTTTTTTAGATGAACTACATTTCTTCTGATATGTTGGCCTGTTTCATCGTTTTTTAATTCAATGTCTCCATTATTATTGGATTGAACAGTATGGGTAATAGGGTCGAAATTCAAACTTAGCTTATTATTTTTAGACATATTTTTTACGTAAACTTTGTCACCTACGTTCAAATCACAGCTGATAGCTTGTCTTTTCCTATCTGCATACTCCTTTCCCTTTTCTTTCTGCTCCTTGTCTCTGTCACTAATCTCTAGATCTTCGGGATTATTTGTCACGTCCCGCACCATTGGCAATTTATCTCTAAATTGTCTCCGAAAGAATAATTCTGATGGAGTTTTACCAGTAACAGTGTGGGGTGTACTATTGTACATGACCAGGTAATCCCGTAGAGCTTCTCTCCAATTTTTCTTCTCAGCTTGGGAAATTTTTAGCCTCTTCAGTATATCCTTATTTTGTCTTTCCACCTCTCCGTTTTGTTGGGGATAATACGGAATAGTGTTATATATTTTTATGTTCCGATCGGCACAAAATTTTTTGAATTCTTGGCTAACAAACTGTTTGCCGTTGTCTGCAGTTATTGATGCAGGATTTCCAAGACGACAAAAAATATCACTCAAGAGAGTAATAATTTCATTGCTGGTTATCGTTCGGCATATTTTGATTTCCTTGTAGCGGGAGAAATAGTCTACTACCACTAAAATATAGTCGTTGCTCGGTAGGGGACCCATAAGATCAACTGCAACGTCCACCCAAGGTTCTGAAGGCAGCTCACGTCTCTTCAATGGATTGGGTGGACTTGGCGCGGATACTAAAATACATCCTTTACAAGATTTACAAAGATTTTCAGCCTCTTTGTCGCATTTAGGCCACCACACTTTGGTCCTCAATCTGGACTTCATCGCTACGATCCCCGGGTGGCCTTCATGGGCAGCTTTTAGAACTCGCTGCCGTAAATTCCCTGGAATTACAATTTTTGTACCTCTTAAAAGCATGTCTTCGTAAAAACATAATTCGTTCTGAAATATCTTAAAAGTTTTAACTGAATCATCCCAATTACCATTATAAAGACCTTCTCTAACTTTTTGGATTTCAGTATCCTTCAGAGACTCTGCCATAATCTCTTGTAAGGATGTTGCAACTGGTGTCATCTGCTCCACTACATTTCGGATATAGCTTTTCTGCTCAGCATTAAATGAGTCTATAGGTAACTTACATAGCCGTGAAAGTGGGTCTGCGATGTTATTTTTTCCAGGGCTGTATTTCACTCGAAATTTGTAAGATTGCAATCGCAGAACCCATCTTTCTATACGAGCACAAGGCCTAGACTTGGGACCAAATATGACCTCCAAAGGTTTATGGTCTGTCACCAGTTCAAATTCTTTTCCATAGAGGAACATATGGAAATGCTCTACCGCCCAAACAAGTGCCAACGCTTCCTTTTCAGTTTGGCAATACCGGCGCTCACACGGAGTAAGTGTCTTATTACCGAAGGCAATGATTCGATGACCCATATCCTTGCTCTGTACTAACACAGCGCCTAGAGCTACTGGGCTAGCGTCAGCTATCACCATGGTTTTATCCTCCGGATTATAATATCCCAAATTAGGTATATCGACCAAGGCAGCTTTTAATTTATTAAAAGCATTTTGTTGTCTTTCACCCCACAATTCTTTTATATCGGCATTTCTCCCAGATTTTTGTCGTAAAAGTTCTTTTAGGGGCTCCGTAGTTGTGGCTAAATGGGGAATCCATTTTCCCACATAGTTCACCAGACCCAAAAAACTTTGAAGTTCTGACACGTTGGTTGGTGCCCTGAATTCCTTTATGGCTGACATATATTTTTCCAATGGCCGTACTCCTTGTTCTGATAGTTCATGTCCGAGGAACTGTACCTTGTTGAGACGATATTTGCATTTCTCTTTTTTCAAACAAACATTGTGTTGCTTTAGAACTCCCAACACCTTCTGCAGTCTCTCATCGTGTTCTTGTAAGTCCTTACCGTATACAAGTATATCATCAATAAAGTTAATGACGCCGTCGCATTCTATAAGTATAGCTTCCAGTGTTTTTTGAAACACTTCTGGAGCGCAAGTAACCCCAAACATCATCCTTTTATATCTATAAAGTCCTCTTCTAGTTATAAAGGTTGTAATATGCCTTGAGTTAGGGTGCAGTTCAATATGATGAAATGCGTCTTGGATATCTAATTTACTGAAGAATTTGGCGTCTCGAACTTTATGCAACAGTTGGTCCATCGTTGGTAATGGATGGGTTTCACGCTTGATGGCTGCATTGGCCCTGCGCATATCTACGCACAAACGAACCTCTCCAGTATCTTTTAATACAGGGACAATTGGTGACACCCAGCTTGAGGGACCTTTAACTTCTTCTATTATATCCTTCTCAAGAAGTTCTTTTACCTTTCTGTCCACTTTCTCTTCCAGGGGAAGGGGAACTCTACGATAAGGTTGGGATACCGGTTTAACTGTGTCGTCAATCGGAATTTCCACTAGTACATCTTTGAATTTTGGAAATGGTTCTACTTGGACTTGATTGACGACATTTATTTGTAATATGCCCAGAGTCATCGCCGTAATTCTTCCTAGCAAATTACGTGTCCCATCTGCTATCACATAAAAGGTTGTACCCTTCAGAGATTTCTTGCCAATATTAATATTAGCTTCAAAGGATCCTAGTAGCTCCAAAGGTTTTGTACTCCCATAGGCCATGAAGCTTTTGTTTGGGTTTAAGTTTTGATTTTTGATTTCTGTTTTATTTTTCTTCATTACTTCCCAAGTTTTGTCTGTTATCAGGTTATGGTCGCAACCGGAATCTATTAACATTTCTACATTTGTTCCCCCTATGTCACAAGTGACCATCGCGTCACATTCAACATTAAAAATATAGTCAACTTGTTTATTACATGATTGTATATTAGCTGTTTCTTCGATATTATTGGATACTTTATATCTCTTTAAATGTGTATTCTTTGTTGGTTCTTCTGGTAGCTTTCTTTTTTGTTTGGTTCGACATTGTTTCTGGAAGTGTCCAATAATGCCGCATTTTAAACAAGGTTTCCCTTTCGCTGGGCAGTTTCGGTCTCGTGCGAGGTGTCTGAAACTGCCACATCTCCCACAAGGATCTTTTTTCTGGTTTCTATTATCATTTAATTTTGTATTGATCTTATTTATATTTATTTCTAGATTTTCATTAGTTTTTTGATTGAAATTTCCGATTTGTCTATCTACCACTTCTAACGCTTTCGCTTCTGCTATAATGTTGGTTAACGTCATGGAATCACCTGTTTTTAATATTTTCTTTCTTAACTCGTCTGAAGAACACTTCTCTGTGATTTGATCAATAATATTTTCTTCGACATCGGAAAATTGACATTTGGTGGCTTGCTGTCTTAACCTAACTAAAAATTTTTCAAATTTTTCATCTGTTTCTTGTCTAATTAACCGGAAGACATGTCGCTCAAAAACTTTACTTTGCTTTGGAGCAAAATACTCATCCAATTTGGAAATAGCGATCTCAAACAACTTCCCTTTGTTTTCTTCATTTGCAGTGGCGTGAGCACCCGGAATGTTATAATAAATTTCTTGCAATTCCGGGCCTCCGTAATGTAATAAACACGCTCTTCTTTTAAGATCGGTATCGACCGACGCCGCTTCTAAATAAATATTTAAACTTCTTTTCCAGCGTTCCCATCTTACCGAAACTGAACCAGTCTCCCCATTACAATCGAATTTCTCTAATGTATACGTTGCCATGTCCACATGTAGGTACCTGATAACAATGAAACCCGTTGAATACTAATTATTCGCAATTTAATGCTTTTTTAAAATAATCGCAATTCAATGCTTTTCAAAATAATCGCAATTCAATGCTCTTCAAAATAATCGCAATTTAATGCTTTTACCCAAGTTATCGCAATTTAATGCTTCACTAATCATCGCAATTGAATGCTTTTCAAAATAATCGCAATTTAATGCTTTTACCCAAGTTATCGCAATTTAATGCTTCACTAAATCATCGCAATTGAATGCTTTTCAATATAATCGCAATTTAATGCTTTTACCCAAGTTATCGCAATTTAATGCTTCACTAAATCATCGCAATTGAATGCTTTTCAATATAATCGCAATTTAATGCTTTTACCCAAGTTATCGCAATTTAATGCTTCACTAAATCATCGCAATTGAATGCTTTTCAATATAATCGCAATTTAATGCTTTTACCCAAGTTATCGCAATTTAATGCTTCACTAAATCATCGCAATTGAATGCTTTTCAAAACTAGAGTTGCTAACATTTCTTCAGTGAAATATATTATTTTTCCCATGATTTCTTGTTTAAACCAATTAAATTAGATTCCATCATTGAAAATATAGTATTTTTTGCAAACTATATTTTTCTTTAACCGTTTATAGTACGCAGATCCAAAATATAGTACAATACCATCTGTACAGTTAGCACCCTATACAAAACTTGCCAACTGACTAAGCTCACTCGATTATAATAATAACCAAATACCATATTTTAATACTCCACTTTAAAGAAATAATTGTAAAAATGAAAATGTGTTTATTTCTTTTTATATTTACAGAGTAATTTGTATATGAAAATGCGTATGTTTTATTTGTTAACTTCATTTATAGTTCTAAGATCACATGCAATTCGTGATCATAATATATTTGATACCAAAAGGGGTTAAAAATAATCTGTAAGTTAGGATCAAACCTTCCACTTCTAAATAGCTGACAGGATGATTCCCGAGAACTTCTTCATCAGCAACTATTTCTTTATAAATATATGTAACACTGTAGAGAGACTTAGATTCTGATAGACATTAGACATTAGATGTTGTATTAGTTATCATTCTGTAACTCTGTATTTCACTTCCTCCAAATAAATATTGTTTTTAAAAACTAAAGTTCGGTTCATAGAAACGTAATTGGCGCAGTCAGTAGGATAGTGAAAGAAATCAATCGTGATCATCTTCGATTTTAATCGTTTATTCACTATCCTGAGTCTACGTGAGTGTTGTGAAAATCCAGAACCAGAATTCTTCCTACAGAAGAAGAAGTAGAAGCCAATACAACCCAGAAGCCAAACAGATATTGAAATGCATCGTGTCATCATCATTATCTTGTGAGTACTTCTTGTTTTTCTATGTTTAATTGTCAGATCTCCTCTGTTCCAAGTCCTTAAGTGATCCTAGTTCAGAGTAATTGTAGATATTTTTGATACCTTTCTTTTGTATGAAACAGTATTGAAAGATTGACTTGCAACGCAGGCACAAATTAAAGGGCAAAAATTTAGTAAAATAATCAATTGACTTCCTATTAGATTAATTCTAGGGAAAACTTGATTAAATTAAGCAGAAATCCTATTAGAAAGTATTTCTAGGGATAATCTGTTTTCAATCAATTGAGACCTCCTATTAGATCAAATTCTAGGGAAAACTCAATATAATTAAGAATATTTAATTGAAAAACTATTTAATAATTGAGACCTCCTATTAGATAAAATTTCTAGGGAAAACTCGATATTTACTTATTAAAAAACATTGAATTTATTTTATTTTTATTTATAAGTTATCAATTTACAATATTTTGTAAATTATCCTTTTTTTATTATACTTACATATTTTTACCTGTATATATACATATATTTTATTGAAATAAAATGGCAGTCCCAGTATTTGACCTCAAAATTTTGAGTATTGTTCCTTCTTTTGATGGAAATCCAAATGATTTGCATTCATTTTTGAATATATCAGCAGAAATTTTAAATGACTATTTCGATATAAATCCAGAAAACGCTGCATGTCTTCAAAATAAATTGTTATTGTTTGGTATCGTTGGAAAATTGACTGGTAAAGCAAAAGAAGTCATATCAGTTTATGGTTGTCAAAATTGGAATACCATAAAAGATGTTTTGATTCAACACTTTGGAGATCAAAGAGACGAAAACGCGCTAACTCGAGATCTTGTTAATTTACGGCAATCACAGTTTGAAACACCGCTTCAATTTTATGAAAAATGTATCAAAATTTTAAGTACGATTTCAAATTATATTGAACTCCATAATGAAAACGAAGCCATTCGCAATAGCAAAAAGATGTTCTTTAGGCAACAAGCTTTAACAACATTCTTAGCCGGATTAAAAGAACCATTAGGATCTACCATACGCGCAATGAGACCCGACTCATTAGCCAAAGCTATTGAGTTTATTCAGGAGGAAAATAATATTAGATATTTACAAAAATCATTTACTCAAAATGTACAACCGAATAAAAAATTGCAACAAATTCCGCCACAATTTCAGAAAAATTTTTCCCAACCAGTATTTCAAAATCAATCATTTACACCTAATACATTCACTCAACAACCACAATGGAATGTAACACCTCATCGGTTTCCACCACCGCAACCAACATTCAGAAAATCAAATACTAATGTATGGGCACCGAAGAATACTCCCGGACCATCTAACCTACCTAAACCGACGCCAATGAGTATCTCTACGCGAAATACCCATAAACCAAATAGAAATTTCAATAGACTTCCAATTCCTCAACAACAATCTCAACAGCAAAAATATACTGTTGAAGAATTATTCAATATGGAAAGTGATCAATATAATCCATATGATCACAATGATGAGCAAGATTACGATTATTATCCCGATAATTATCAAGAAATTTATTCAGGTGAAGATCAACCATCTCTGGAACATGATTATGAACAAAATTTTCCGGAAGACACCCATCCACCACCCGAAAAATAGTCGAACTTAATACATTCTCGGATAAGAAAGAACTCCCTTATATCAAAATTTTAAACCCCCCGCTTAAACTTTTAATCGATACAGGATCAACAAAATCATTTTTAAATCCCGAAATTGCCTTTAAATTGTATAGGAAATATATAAATCATGAACCATTTGTTGTTAGTTCTATTTTTCAAAATTATTCCCAAGATTATAGTGCTGAAATTCCCAGTTTCGACGAATTTAACAGCCGCTCAAACTTAAAATTTTTTCTATTTCGTTTTCATAAAACATTCGATGGATTAATAGGATTAGATAATTTAAAATTAATGAGTGCACAGTTAGATTTTATTAATGCCAGATTAATTACAGCATTTGCAACTCTTCCTATTTTTTATTATGAAACAGACCAGAAACAATTTTATTCAATTCACCTTGAACCACATTCGGTCGCACGGGTAAGATTACCAGTAACAGAAGCAGACGGCACCATCTTGCTACCTCAGCAAAACGTGCAAGGCGCGAGATTACGCGAAACGTTAACAATAGCCTGTAACAATCTTGCGTGGGCAGAGTTAATAAACAATAGCGACACTGAGATGCAAATAGCATTGACTGACCCAGTTAAATCAGCTGTCCTAAATATGAATAATTACCACTTTTTTAACGCTGAAATCAAACCATCGGATAAAAGAAAATTCTCTAATATTAAAGAAAATATTCGAACGCAACATATGAATAATGAAGAACGTCATCAAATTTTAAAACTTTGTAAAACATTTTCGGACATTTTTTATATTCCCAATACCCCTTTAACATTTACAAATAAAATTAAACATCACATAAAAACAAAGGATGAGTATCCTGTCTTTACGAAATCATACAGATACCCCCACATACATAAACCTGAAGTTGAAAAACAGATAAAATCAATGCTCAATCAAGGTATAATTCGACCCAGTGAATCTCCATGGTCATCACCCATCTGGATAGTACCCAAGAAACCGGACGCATCTGGAAAGGTTAAATGGAGAATCGTTGTAGACTACCGGAAGGTAAATGACAAAACAATTGATGACAAATATCCTATACCAAACATCAATGATGTTTTGGACAAACTTGGACGATGTCAGTACTTTTCAACATTAGATTTGGCGAGTGGATTCCACCAGATCGAAATGGCTGAGGAAGACGTCCAAAAAACAGCTTTCTCCGTAGAGCAAGGGCACTATGAATATCTCAGAATGCCTTTTGGACTCAAAAATGCACCAGCAACATTTCAAAGAGTCATTGACAATGTACTAAGAGATTTACAAGGAAACATATGTCTCACATATATGGACGATATTATCGTATATTCGACCTCTCTTCAAGAACACCTCCAAAATTTGAAAAAAGTATTCGAGAGATTACGAGAGACAAATCTTAAAGTACAATTGGATAAGTCAGAATTCCTACGGAAAGAAGTAGCTTTCTTAGGACATGTCATCACCCCAACCGGAATAAAACCAAATCCGGACAAGATCAAAACTATTTTGAGATACCCGCTACCAAGAACGCGGAAAGAAATTAAAGCTTTCTTAGGACTTTTAGGTTACTATCGGAAATTTATCAAAGATTTTTCAAAAATCACGAAACCTTTCACTTCATGTTTGAAAAAAGATGCCAAAATTAAAATAACACCTGACTTTATAGAATGCTTTGAAAGTTGTAAGAATTTGTTAACAAATGCACCAATTCTACAATATCCCGACTTTACTATGCCGTTTAATTTAACTACAGATGCTAGTGATTTCGCTATAGGAGCAATTTTATCCCAAGGCCCCGTTGGCACAGATAAGCCAATAGCATATGCGTCTCGTACTTTAAACGACAGCGAGAAAAATTATTCACCTATAGAAAAAGAAATGTTAGCTATCGTATGGGCTACTAAATACTTTAGACCGTATCTTTTTGGACGAAAATTTAAAATTTTATCCGACCACCGTCCATTACAATGGCTTTTCTCATTGAAAGACCCTAATTCAAAGTTAATTAGATGGAGATTAAAGCTAGAAGAATTTGATTATGAAGTTGTTTTCAAATCGGGTAAAGCAAATAAAAATGTTGACGCTCTATCACGCATAGAATTAAATACAAAGGAAACATTCAGTTTAAATGACTATATGGAAAATTTTTATAAAGAGCTTGAAAATGCATCTATGTACAACAATGCCAGCTCTCATCATGAAAATCAGCAAGAACATGAATCTAGTTCAATGTCAACACAATCGGCTGATGAAATATATTATAATGTTAGCGACGATGATTCCGCAACTGACACAGCTGATGAAACAATGGAAAACTTACCAGAACAACAAGAAAATAGTAATAATACGATACATACGGCAGAAGAAGATCCAATCATGAATATACCTATTTCAGAAAAACCATTAAATTATTATAATAATCAAATCAGATTAGTTTTTGTTCATTATAACGCCGCATCTCCAAAAATTGAACACATATTTCAGAATAAAAAACGAATTCATGCGCAAATAAGCCTTACTACTATGGAAAAGGATATTGTACATTTCTTTAAAGAATTCGTTCCACCAAAAACAAAATTCGCTATAAAATTTGAACCTGAATCACAATATGAGCCAACATCCGTTATAATTCAAAAAATGTTTAAAAATACTGCTTACGATCTTGTCAAATGTACTAACATTTTGGAAGACGTAAATTGCGAGGAAAGACAAAAAGAAATAATCCGTAATTACCATGAAGGAAAAACCAATCACCGCGGAATAAATGAAACGGAACAACAGATTAGAAGAAAGTACTATTGGCCCTCTTTAAAGAAAGATATTGAAGATTTTTTAAATAATTGTGAACTCTGTCAAACAACAAAATATGATAGGCATCCAGCTAAACCAAAATTCATGATAACGCCGACTCCAACAAAACCCCTTGAAATAATTCACATCGACACATTTCAAGCAAGTGGTCAAAAATTCTTAACAATAATAGATTCATTTTCGAAATATGGTCAAGCATACCCGATAGAAGGAGCTAATGGTATTAACATCGTACGAGCACTCCTTATGTTCATAACTCATCATGGTTTACCAGAAATGATAATCTCTGATAATGGACCTGAATTCAAAAATACATTACTTCAAGAATTTTTATATACCCATAAAGTTCTTATACATTATACAACACCAGAGAATCCTCAATCGAATGGAATGATCGAAAGATTTCATTCAACATTAATTGAACACTTACGAATCTTACGAGGACACAAAACCCACTTTAACGTCAAAGAACAAATGCCATATGCATTACTAGGGTACAATAATAGCATCCATTCCACCACAAAACAAAAACCAATTGAAGTATTAAACGGTCATTTTAATACCAGAGACCCATTTGATCTTGACATTCAACGAAATTTAATGAACAATTATATCCAACAACATAGGGATAAAACTAAAGTAATTTATAAGGAAATTAATGAACTTAGTAATCGCCTAAAAACTCAAGTAATTTCAAAAAGAAACGAGACTCGACAACAACCAGTACAATATAAACCCCAAGATATAATTTTTACCAAAGATACTGGTGTGAGAAACAAGTTACTCCCTCGCTTTTCAAAGAAAGAAGTAACAGACAACAAAGATGTAACAGTGACATTACCTAACACCTCTTGTCACAAGAAGAATATAAAACATAAATCCCAATCTGTATTACAGGTGGACCCTCATATCTGCAGAGAAAGTCCGCATACAAAACCTGAAAGACAATCCAGGGATTCTACCCCTCCGGCTGGGAGAAGCCAGAATTAGAATAGCAATCATGATTTCATCCACTATTATAATCTCACGCCTATAGGTTTTGAAATAGATAATATACATAGTCATTATTATGATATCTATACAGTGTTAACATCAAACAGTAGTAACCCGTATTTGAAAGGCTTAACAAATTTTTTACAAGCACTTAAATACCAACTTCAAATTGTACGCCAAAAATTTAATACTATACATCCAAATTATAGAACAAAACGAGGACTTATAAATGGCATTGGCAGTATTATTAAAGCCATTTCAGGAAACTTAGATCAAGAAGACGCTGAAAAATATGATAAAGCCATAGAACAATTACGAAATAGTCGAGTAAATGTTATTCAAAGGTTGAACCAACATATCTCATTAACTACGGCTTTAATTGAAAATTATAATAAAACAATTTCATTAATTACTCACAATCAGGAAATTATTTCCAAGGAAATCAATACGGTAAAAATTAAATTGGACAAGACAATCTATAATTTTGAATATTTCTTCAAAATAAGGAACATTTTAGACCAATTGAGTTTATCCTTACAAATCTTATCAGAGCTTCTCACTGATTTCGATATTGCAATTACTTTTGCTAAATCAAATATTTTATATAACAACATTTTGCCACCTGAAAAATTGAAATTGTTGGTCAATTCTTTACAACGCTATCATACGAAAGAGCAACTTTTATATACTGATGATACTGAATTACTTAAATTTTACGAGATAATTACTGTAGATGCTTATTATTCAGATACAATGATAGTATTTATTTTGCATTTCCCATTACTTTCTCCCGAAAAATTTTCACATTATCATTTGTATTCAATACCTACAATAAATTTTACTACCCTTATCCCACCTGCACCTTATCTGACATTAAGCAGAGAATTTCATCAGTACTCCGAAGAGCCATGCAGAAAGATTAATCCTGGTTTTCTGTGTGAAAAAAATCACTAGAAGAATTGATTCCGATACCTGTATTTTGCCAATTCTGAGGTTAACGCAAGAAGAAGCTCGATGCAACCCCGTTCCTGTTTCCTTGAATACTACCCTTATAGAGGAAATAACTAATGCTCATTATATAGTTATTTTTCCAAAGCCAACCAAAATTTCTACACAATGTACTACACCCACTATAGCCGTATTACATGGAACCTTCCTGATACAACTACCCCCAGGATGTGCTTTTCAGACAACCACTGGACGTTACATTAACTCACACGATGTAACATATGAGCAACCCTTACCACTTCCACAGGTTCGAATGGTTTTGAACTCGACAAAAATGAAAATTAAAACCAATCCAATTCATCTTGAACAAATTCCACTAGATGAATTACATAAAATTCACCAAGGTCCAATCCCACTCATGCCAATCGAAGAAATTTCAATGGACACCACCCATTTTTGGACAACACCCACCTTTATCCTAATTGCAGGAGCAATTACATTTTTGGGATACAAACTCCGACAGCATCTTCAAATACAACTACCCAGACCAACCTCATCAACCACACCTATACCAGAGGCTTCCGTTTTGTTCGTCCCTCACAAAACTTCCCTAGGGGATGGAGAAGTTAGGATCAAACCTTCCACTTCTAAATAGCTGACAGGATGATTCCCGAGAACTTCTTCATCAGCAACTATTTCTTTATAAATATATGTAACACTGTAGAGAGACTTAGATTCTGATAGACATTAGACATTAGATGTTGTATTAGTTATCATTCTGTAACTCTGTATTTCACTTCCTCCAAATAAATATTGTTTTTAAAAACTAAAGTTCGGTTCATAGAAACGTAATTTGTAGGCAAAGAATAATAACGTATGTAAAACCAAATTTCATTCTGGAATTCATTTATGACAAAGTAAACAATGAATCAAATGCAATAAACAACTCACTCGTATGACTCACACATAAGGTATTTCGTTTAACTACATTCTTTAATATTTAGCGAAATACCACTTAAACAGGGAAAGAAATCATGTAATGGTGGGTATATCTCAGTAATGTTTTATTGTTTATACGATATCAACAACCAATTATCATGCATCCTTAACCCCTCCGTCTTTTCTCAAAGAATAATTATTACAAAAAAAAAATTATTTACGCTTTGTTTTCCTCGTCGCCAGTTTATGTAGTATCCTCGTCCAATTTGGAAATTATTCACCTAGTCTAATTACTCCAATATCGGCTCGATATAGTACACGCACCACGTCTTCTCCCTACGGCGGTCGGACATCGAATGCCACCCACTCCCCGCTACCTTTGCGTGGTACGTCACTCGAGACGACAGTATTATTTACATATATCTATACACTACACCATGTATATTCTTTGCTTGTATTTGTTATTATGCAGAAATCTAAAATCATCCTCGCGGAAATAAGCATATTTTAGACTCTACCACTGCTGTAACTCGAAAATCGTAACTCTATGGAAAAAATGTTCAATATAAATGTTGCTACAAATAATCTGGTCTTTAATTTGCCAGTCTCAGATTTTCAATTTTCGAAAGAAATTGCTTCTTCCGCATAGCAAAAATACACATATTTCAAATTTTAACATCGCTGAAATTCGAAAACCGTAGCTCTTTTGAAAAAATGTTTAATTTAAACGTTTTCGGATATTTGCTTACCTTTATTTCTACCATCTCGGATTTTCGATTTTCGAGAAAATTTGCCCCCTCCACCACATTCGGGGCCGGTTTTCGGAGGGAAGGAGATTTCGGATTTGAGGTTTCATGAATATGGTATCATTTCTCAAATCTCATCTTTCAAATAAATCCAAAATTATCAAAATCCGAGTACGTTTCTATATACGCACGCACAAACAAAAAAAAGCAAACAGTCGAATTGCTCATCCGTTTGGGTTCGTCGCTCAAAAATCACTATAAAAGTGCAAGATACTTTACTGCTATATTCTGAAATCACGTAAACATTCCAACAATTTTGTTGATTCATGAACCACTCGAAAATGTGAAATACCTAAATAACTTTTTCCAAGCTGCGACTCTATAAAAAAATGATTCCATTAATGCATATATTCGATAGTAAGAACAAAGTGTGAAAAATTTATTGTTAACGATGAAAGTTTATAGTTGAGCATAGAATTTATACTATGCAAAAAATTGTGTTTTTTTTTGTTGGCAAAAAGCCCATTTTGTATTAGAGCAAATATATTTGGAACATTTTCATGGATGCGTTATCCAAAAATACATACACACATAGAAAATAATAATAATAATAATACTTAATTAAAAAACAAATCAACAAAAGCGTTGATTTAATGCCGCTCTACATCTTTTGAAGGATCAAAAGAAAATAATAAAATCTGCCCATGAGAAATATATCTAAATTTTATTGTAAACAAATACTTAAATCTTCCATTCAGTAATGATTCAAGTTATACCTGTTGTTTTTTTAAAAAAGAAAAACATAAATAATTTACATACCATTTACTTACAATGTGAAATGGCCAAATAAAATAAATTCATTATTTCAGTTATCGTGTGTATAAATATTTGAAAAATATCATGAAAAGCTTCAATTATTTATTAAGTATAAACACCATTTTTATTTATTCTCATATTTTGTATCTTCTGGTATTTTAAAGTTGTGCAATTATTGTAATTAGATAGAAGATTTTTGGCACCAACTGATAACTGTCCAATTTTTTGTAAAAATATATACAATAATATAATAAATCTTTTTTTTTTCAAACGAACCACATACAATAATATTGTATCACAAACAATTTGGAACTTATGAAATAATATGAAAATACCAAAAATATTTTTAGCTGTAAAGTCATTTTTAATATTCTATTAATTATCTAAAATTTTATTAATATCAAGATATTCCTGAATTGAATAGAAACAATTAAATAACAAATTGCATTTTATTGAACTCTTGAATTATTATACTACTGAGTATAATTTAAATAATATTACAGACAGATTTTGATAGTTCATGCAGCAGGATTGTAATCAAGTCAGTTCTTAATTCATAAGAGTGGTCTTAAGTGGTCTATTGAACGATTCTATTTTTGTTTTTCAGGTTTGCATTTGCGCAGTGGCGTAGGCAGTGTTGGGGAGGACAGTGGTGGCGGTGGCCTTGGGGGAGCAGGGTCCACCAACCGCATGCCCTCTGCATTAGCAACAACCGGCGGTTTAGATGTGGCGGAACACCACCACCACCAACAACATCAACATCAGCAACAACGAGTGCCACCTACAAGACACTCAACGACAACACATCATTGCTATGATGCCGAATATGCGCGTGTCGAGGCGTGGCTCGATGAACATCCGGACTTTGTACAAGACTATTTCGTCCGGTAAGCCAAAACAATAATTTACATTTTGTAATTCTTTTTTAATGAAAAGCTGCTCAATATTAATTCGTTTGGTTCTGGTACTTTTGAAGTTGATGCAAAAAGTGTTCAATCTAACATTGACAGTGCCAAACGTCAATACGTCAATCAATTGAAAACAAATGCTTGATCATGGAATAATAAATTACATATTATTTTCTTGGAACATGTAAATTGATTCTTAGTTTAGTTTTATATCTCTCTCAAATTGAACGTCCCAAGTAATTGTACACTTCTGGAAGAGATTTAGACAAGTTTTAATCCAAACAATGTCTTGCGCAACGAAAAGCGCAGACATGCAAAAATGACCTTCTTTTTTACACCCGTTTCGATAATTATTTCTTATTTTCCAGCAAAGCAACACGCAGCGTGGTCGACACATGGCTGCTATCGCACACAGCACCCTCCTCGGCCTCCGTCGCTGTTGACCCAATGTCCCCTACGTCCATGATGATGATGATGGGCACCAGTGGCATGACAGGTGTGCCACAACAACAACAACAATCATCTCGAGGTGGCTCTGGAGCCACGACGCCCGTTCGAAAAATATCCGCCGAGGTGTTTGAACGTGGTGGCCTGCTCAAACCTCTTGTGAGCACTGTCGATGGCCAGCCGACGTTTCTAACCAGCACCAGTGACGATGGACAATCACAAATGATGGCGGCAGACGGTTCACCATCATCATCATCGGCATTGTCGACTATGTCGACGTCGAATCGCCGACAGAAACGTCGCTCCAGACACGAGCTGCGCCAAATGGATGAAAAGGAGCTGATCTTCGAATTGGTCAAGGATATATGCAATGAGCTGGAAGTTCGATCGCTGTGCCACAAAATATTGCAGAATGTCTCCATGCTGCTGCACGCTGATAGAGGCTCCTTGTTTTTGGTGCAAGGTGATGTTAGCCGTAGTAGCCGTGAAGATAGTAATGGTGGTGGATGTAATCCATCGCGATGTTTGGTCTCCAAGTTGTTTGATGTCTGTTCGAAAAGTACATTGGATGAGATGGAGAAAAAGGAGGAGATTCGAGTGCCATGGGGTACGGGTATTGTGGGCTATGTGGCTGAAAGTGGGGAGAGTGTTAATATACCGGATGCCTATCAGGTTGGTACGCAGAACATTTTTGTTTTGTTTGAGTTACAATGATTTGTTTTCAATCCAGTCGACCCTGTAAGGTTCAGTAGACTTATTCATCTGAAACACAACTTCACCCACTTCTCTTCTACAGTCACGTGGCGCCACGCATTTGCGCATGTTCAAACCTAACCTAACCTATTTTTACTCTGGGTTTCAAACTCAAGTACTTCTTAATTATCAATTTTCTCACTTAATTTCTCGAGATATTTTAGCTGGTGTTTTCGATTTGGAAGTGTTTTTTCAATCTCAAATAATATTTAAAGATCTTTGCATTCTATTGAACACTATCATCCTTAAAAATTATCAAAAGTATCCGTAAAAATACTAAATATAAGTTCCCGAAAAAGTAAGGTTAAACGAATTGATGATTGACTTAGGCAGTGTGTTTGACGTTTAAAAACTGTCAATTCCAATGTTGCCAAAAGTGACAAAATAACTTTTTTTGCCGAGTTTTATTATTTCCTATGGGCTTTTTTATGGCATTTTCGAGAATGTAAACAAACTTTTGAAAGAAGAAGCGTCAATCAAGTCAATCTCTTCGCCGGGAAGTTCAGAAGGCGCTCTTGCTTGCTAGGTGGTAGCGCCAGATGAAAATGCAATCGCGAATTGAAGTAAACTATATAAATAAAAATCCTTGGAACACAACTAAAGAAGAATTATATGGAAACATACTATTAACCTTGGAACAATCGTTGTAGATTGAAGTGTCTAAATTTTGCGGTTTTATTCATAGAATCAAAATTTTTAAATAAAATTAAAGAATTTTTATTGCAACCTATTGGTAAAATAAACAACTACCACATCTTTATAAATTCACCAATTTTATATGTATACAGGGTGTTCCGAATTATAATGGAGAAACTTTAACAGCGTATTCAGCAGATAAAAATAGTTAAAAAAGTTCATGTAAAATTATCTCCAAAAACGCTTCTATTTCGAGATACGGGGTGTTGAAATATTGCTAAAAAATCGTTTTTTCTTATTTTTAAAAAAACTTCACTAGATTTTGCTTTCAAACTTAGTAGATATTATTGCCACTTAAAAACCAATTTAGAGCATGATAAACACGTTTTTATTTCACCAGTGGCGTTCGTGAGACCGTTTCAATTAATTTAAATAATAAAAAAAAGTTGTATGCCAATGGTTTATCGCAATTTTATAATGAATTTAGATATACTGATCAATTTTAAACAAAAATGGTCACTTTAGTCTTTCCGCTAAAACGAACCGTTCTCGAGAAAAAAATATTTTTGTTTGCATGTGCACCTAATATCTGAGGTTTGTAAATTTAATTAAGAAGATAATTTGCGCTATTTCAATTCGTTTTTATTTACATCACATTTGCAAACCTAAGATATTAGGTGCACATGCAAACAAAAATTATTTTTTTCTCGGAAACGGTTTGCGAAAAGTCCAAAGAGATTTTTGTTTAGAATTGATCAGGATATATATATATATATATATATATATATATATATATATATATATATATATATATATATATATATATTATTTAAATTAATTAAAACGGTCTCACGAACAACACTGGTAAAACAACAATGTGTTTATCATGCTCTAAATTGGTTTTTAAGTGGCAATTATACCTACTAAGTTTGAAAGCAAAATCTAGAAGTTTTTTTAAAAATAAGAAAAAAAAAACTATTTTTTTCGCAATATCTCAACACCCTGTATCTCCAAAACGAAGCGTTTTTGTAGATAAGTTTATATGATCTTCTTTAATTATTTTTATCTACTGAATACGCTGTTAAAGTGTCTCCATTATAATTCGGACCACCCTGTATATTATTAAGTGTTGAACATTATCAACATTATGTCACACCTATATAATAAAATATTAAGTTGTTGTTTTTTTTTTGTTGTTGTTCAAATACAACACCGTATACCAAACACGGACTAGGTTCATACATATATTATCGATTCAACGATTTTGTAACACTCACACCGGGGTAATTAATAATACTGTAATTACATTCTCTGTATATGTAGACGTTATTGGCGCGAAACAAAAAAAAATAGATGGCAGTCAGGTGATAGAATTTCCTAATGTGCCAATATTGCTAAAAATGGTTTGTTTTTTATTGCATCCCATTGCCTGTTATATAAAACTTGACAGTAATAATAATAATAATAATAATAATCGAAGAATATGAACGTGATTGTCCTTTGATTGTGACAATATTATGTATTTATTTAATAAATTATCATAGATTTATTATACAGGGTGGCCCGAATTATAATGGAGAAACTTTAACAGCGTATTCATCAGATAAAAATAACTAAAACTTGAAAAAAAATTATAGCATGATAAACACTTGTTTTTGTTTTACCAGTGGCGTTCGTGATAAAAAAAATGTACGCCAATGGTTTATCGCAATTTGTTGTTATTGGAGATAAGTTTATATGAACTTTTTTAATTATTTTTATCTGCTGAATACACTGTTAAACTTTCTCCATTATAATTAGGACCACCCTGTATTGTTAACTAGTTTTGCCCGCGACTTTATTCGTGGTGAATTTGAATAAATAGAACTTTCAATAAATATTTTTAGCAAACGAACCCAAACTGAGGAGGTATATAATTCGACTGTCTATTTTTTTTCTGTTTGTGTGTACTCAAATTCGAAGTTTCCTTCCCTTCAAAAAACGCCCTCGGTGGAGGGTACAATTTTTCTCGAAAATCTGAAAGGGCAGAATTTAAGATAGGACATTATCTCCAGAAACGTTTAAATTGAACATTTTTTCAAAACAGTTACGGTTTCGAGTTAAAATCTCAAATATGTGATTTTTGCTATGTGGAGGGGGTAATTTCTTTCCAGATTATTTGTAGCAACATTTATATTGAACAGTAAAGTATTTGGGAGCAAAAAATATGAAATACCTAATTTAATTTTAGAATTTAAAGTTTTTGTTGTTTTTTGCACTTTTATGTGTGCATTGGACATATTATACCTTTCTGATTGGAGTTTGTATGAATATCGGACCAATTCTCAATATTCCTCAGTCAAATGAAAATAGAATCATGAAAATCGGAGGACGTTTGCTATTTATATGGCGCGAACATCCATAAAAAAACATTCAGACAAACAATCGAATTTTATACCTCCTCCATTGGATTCGTCGGTAGAATAGGTTGTAATTTTTTTATTTATTCTTGTTTCCAATCCCATGATACGCCACTGTGACAATTGATATAGGCCGGGAAATAATCAGAGATATGATTTGAGGATCGACATGTTCTGGCTTTTTTTAAGTTTATTTCCCAGATTTATTGCTATTATTATTAAAAATATATCAACAAAATAATTTTTTCCAGGATGAAAGGTTCAATCACGATGTGGACGCCTTAACGGGTTACAGGACGAAATCCTTGCTTTGTATGCCAATCAAAGATACAAATGGTGATGTTTTGGGTGTTGCTCAGGTACGTTTGAAATTAATAATTCTCAATAACAAATCATTTCCATTTTCATAGTCAAATACTTTCAGTGACTTTCACCTCTCTTAGCAAAAATATAAGTAGTCTTTGACTCGATATGACAACATCGCATTTTATAGTCCAGTCAATGTATACCAAATTTGCGTAATTTTTATTTTTTTGTGTTTGATTAAAATCTTTCTCTATAATTTAGGTGATAAATAAAGTGGGCGATCAACCATTTACCAAATCCGATGAGGAAATATTCTCGAGTTACCTGCAATTTTGTGGCATCGGCCTGCGCAATGCCCATCTATATGAAAAGTCACAATTGGAAATTAAAAGGAATCAAGTGTTGCTCGATCTGGCTCGCATGATTTTCGAAGAACAATCCACAATTGAACATATGGTCCTTAGGATATTGACGCACATGCAGAGCCTTATTCAGTGTCAAAGGGTACAGGTGAGGATTTAAAAATATTGTATGTATAGACTAACCGTTCCAAATCCCGCTCCGGTAATGATTTCCAGCAGTTTGCAAATCGTCCTTAATGCGCATGCCTGTCTGATAATGATTATGATTGTTCATCTGACAAAAAATGACAGTCGAATTTACTAAACTGTTTCTGATGGGGGTTGGAACGAAGCCAATGTGTATTTATTGATTTGTTATTTTTTGAAGCGAAAACTTCTATAGGCACGTTAGGCGTTTTTCGGATTGGTAAAGTCTTCCCAGCTCGCGACACCGGTTACCTCGACGTATTATACACATATATACACTAATACCACGTCTCTCTTCTCTTCTAATATAATTTGAATTGATTAATTGTTGCATTACTATGCAGTACAATAGTGAGAACTTGTTATATTTATGTAGTAAAATAAATTACAAAAACAAAGTATTTATTGTCGATTTTTTTTTCAATATTGTTATTGATATTTGCGTTAAAAAATTGATATTATTTATTTTTCTAATATTTGATATCTGCAGTATATCTTGCAATGAATATTATATAATGCACTGATAGAAGGATTTTTTAATATTTAATAAGATTTTTTCATATTTAATATCGAAAATTTGATGATTTATATAAATGAAGGTTCTGACATAATCGAAAAAATATTTGGTAAAAAATTTGACGATATTCCGATGATATTATGTGGGGACTTCAATATCAACTTTGCAGATGATAAAATCCTACCACTAATTGAATTTTTTAATGAAGCATTTGGTTTGACTATGTCTAATGATCGACAATTAAGTATTAAAAAATATAAAACAACGATCGATGCAGTTTTTACACAATACTTAGATAACTTCCAGTCTAATAAATATTTGTTTCTTATTCCAGTTACCATAAGCCTATTATATATTTTTTAGAATAAAATGAAATGATTAAAAGTACAAATGAACCAAGTATTGTTGAACTTAACGATGATAATAGAGCTAATAATGAAAATAAAGTTCATTAAAAACAATGTAAATACTAATACAATATTGATATTTTGTATTGAGCTTGTGCAGTCCATCATATATTTGATTAATTAATAAAATGTATAAAAATGTAAATAATTATTGCTCGGAGTGCCAATGGACGTGTAAACCAGACTAATGTTAATAATTTCATTAAAAGAATTAAAAAAATAAAAAAAATTCAATAGTTCAGTTATTCCTTTGTCGGCAGTCTTTATGACTGCCTCTGTTTTTTTTACTACATTATACATAGCTGGAAAAAATAACGTTATGTTATAGAGGACATTTTTTATTTATATAGGTTCTTTTGGTTCATCAAGGGTCCAAAGTAAGTTTTGCCAGAGTATTTGATTTCGAAGCCAACGATTTGAATATTATCGAAGAAGGTTGTGAAACACGAACAAGGTAAATTATTGTTCTCTGTTCTTGACTTTTTATTTGATTTTTTTTTTCATTTCAATTTTCAGTCCATTTGAAAGCAGATTTCCCATTAACCTGGGCATTACAGGATATGTGGCAACAACGGGAGAGGTAAGAAGAACGTTTTATCGGAATTTGATTAAAGTCTAGTTTAGCGGCTTTTGCTATAAAACACCTAAAAAATCAAATGTTTGCAAAAATAGATGTATGTTAGCATAACTTTTATTAAAATATAGGCGGAAGACGCTTTTTTAGTGATTTGTTACAAAAAAAATAAAAAAATGGTGTTTTTTTCAATCCCAAATAGTATATAATCATCCTTGCATTCTATTAAACAGTTAAATCCTGCAAAATTAGGAAAAATGTACGTAAAAATGGTAATTATAAGTTCGCGAAAAAGTTAGGTTAAACGAATTGATGATTAACTTGTGTAGTATATTCAATATTCAAGTCAATATCAATATTGCCAACGCTGCCAGTATAACTGCCGTAGCGTTAGATTATTTTATGAATTACATTTCCAAGAATATTAGTAGACATACTAGGCCGTTTCTGGACCGGAATTGACGTCATAAGTGCGGTAAATTCAAATTTGACAGCTGATTTGTCAAGATGGCGGCTTGACACATGACAGTTGACACACGACAGTTGACATGTGACTTGACAGTTGCCATAGAGCACGTACAGTTGACAGCTGTCAAGTGTCAACTGTCAAATTTATATTTCCCGCGCTTATGACGTCACTTCCGGTCTAGTACGTATACTCAGCTTTCTCTTTAAAAACTTCAAAATATCAAATCATGATTAATTTCTCTACAGACTGTCAACATACCCGACGTCAACTTGGATCCGAGGTTCGATCCATCTGTCGATGCCGATCCGACCATCAATTTCCGCCACAAAACCATCCTGTGTATGCCCATCAAAAATTCATCCAGTGATATAATCGGTGTGATACAATTGATCAACAAATTCAATGGATTGCCATTCACGAAGAACGATGAAAACTTTGTCGAAGCATTTGCCATATTTTGTGGCATGGGCTTACACAACACGCACATGTATGAGCGAGCAATGGTGGCGATAGCAAAGCAAAATGTCACCTTGGATGTGCTGTCATACCATGCGACGGCCAGCTTGGAGGATGCACAAAAACTAAGGGTAAATATTTGAAATATTTCTGTTATTAATTGCAAAAGCCTACCACCTTGAAAGTTAATAAAATAATATCATCATATTGGTGACTTGACACCCTTGTAGCATAAACTACGTTTATTGTAAGTGAAAATTTGCATGAATTTCTGTTTTGTTTTTCCAGAGTCTCAGGGTTCCCTCATCAGTACATTTTGGACTGCACCATTTCACATTCGACGATATTCATATGACTGATGATGAAACATTAACTGTAAGTTTTTTCTCTTCTCCCAACATATTTTAATTATTCTATAGATAATACTAACAAAATGATGCCATAAGTGAGTCAGGCTGTATAAATTTACACTAGGAACGAATGCAAGCTACATTTGGAACGAATGTAATTTACACGCGTACGAATGCAATTTACACTTTGAACGATTGTAATTTAAATGTTGTACGAATATAATACACTTGGAAAATATGTATTTTACACTTGGAACGACTGCATTACAGACGAACAATAAAGATAACTGTCCAACATATTCTGACTATTGCATGGATTATATTGAATACAAGATGTTATGTACGAGTTAGACTCTCGAGGAAAAACTTTTGTACTTTGAAATTACTACCAGGTAAAGCTGAACCGACTGCAATTCACTCTTGGAACGAATGTCATTTACACTTGGAACGACTGCAATTTACACTTGAAACTAATGAAAACTACATTTGGAACGAATGTAATTTAGACACGTACGATTGCCATTTATACTTGGAACGATTGCAATTTACATTTGGTACGAATATAATACTCTTGGAACAAATGCAGTTTACACTTGGAACTATTGCATTACAGACGAACAATAAAGACAACGGTCCAACATATTCTGACTATTTGATCAATTATGCTGAATACAAGATGTTATGTGCGAGTTGAACTCTCGAGGAAAAACTTTTATACCTTAAAACTACTGCCAGGTGCAGCTGGAACCACTGCAATTTACACTCGGAACGAATGCAATGTACAGTTAGAACGACTGCAAGTTGCATTTGAAACAACTAGAGAAGTCTATTTGTAATGACTCCAGAATTTTAGTAACGGACTGAAGACGAACGACACAAATTTGCATTAAAGACGGACTATTGAAAAAATTGTCCAACGTATTTTAACTTATTCTATGGATTATACTGAATACAATATTTAAAACTTCTGTAATTTGCATTTGGAACAAATGCAAGTTGCATTCGGCATGACTGCAAGTTGCTACTTTTAATAATTAGACTTTCTTAAATCGGAGGTTGTTAAGTAATGTATTATCTTTTTTTTTCAAGGCTTGTATCAGAATGTTTCTTGATTTGGATCTGGTCGAACGATTCCACATGGATTACGAAGTCTTGTGCAGGTGGTTGTTATCGGTGAAAAAAAATTACCGCAACGTCACCTATCACAATTGGCGGCATGCCTTTAATGTGGCACAAATGATGTTCTCAATTTTGACGGTTAGTGTGTTTTGCTTTGCTGCGTTGACATTCTTTCTTTTATTTATGTTTTTTTTAATTATTTTTTTGACAGGCCACGCAATGGTGGAATATATTCGGTGATATCGAATGTCTGGCATTGATGATTGCATGTCTGAGTCATGATTTGGATCATCGTGGAACGAATAATTCCTTTCAAATCAAGTAAGTCATTAAAACAATAATTCCAAATACTGATATTTGTTATTGATAATCTTTTTTCAAGAGCCTCCTCACCATTAGCCCAACTGTATTCGACTTCAACAATGGAGCATCATCATTTCGATCAATGTATCATGATTCTCAATTCGCCCGGTAACCAATTATTATCGAATATTTCACCGGAAGAGTATTCACGTGTTATTAAAGTTTTGGAAGAGGCAATTCTATCTACGGATCTTGCTGTCTACTTTAGGTAAGAATCAACCAAATATATATATATCTAGTACATTTAAGAATCTATTTAGTTGTATTACGACACTCATATTGAATGTTGTCAAATTTGGAACTAATTGAAATCAGCTGATTAGCTGTTTTATAGGTTATGGTAATCTACGGTCACATTCATCCTTTAATGTTTGATAAACTGATAAAAACATTCTATGAACTTGTGTCGAAATTAAGTACTGAAAAGAATACTTCGATAAAATTCAATTGTACTTCAAATTTGATTGAAAGTATTCCTAGATTAAGTTTAGGCATCATCACCACTACTAAAAATTAGAAATTTATAATAGTTCTTCCTATTTAACATGAGGAAAAACGTACCATATCCGTATCACTCTTTCCAAATTGTTCAAAATCCAGCAGGACTTTATTTCACGTAAAATCAAAATTAAACACGAAACATAACCTAAAACATGACAGAAGAGGCATATATGTCAATAATGAAGCGATTAGACAAATCTGGAAGACTGTAATATAATCTATCTGATAAATTTCAAACAAAATAATATGTTTGACATTTTGTATTTCTTGTTGAATCAGGAAACGCGGTGCCTTCTTCAGTGTTGTCGACGAAGGTGCCTGTTGGGCCATGGAGGAGCATCGTGAATTGTTGCGAGCCATGTTGATGACTGTTTGTGATTTGGCCGCCATTACCAAGCCCTGGGATGTGGAGAAACGAGTTGCTGAGCTGGTATCGCTAGAGTTTTTCGAACAGGGCGACATTGAGCGGGAGAAATTGAATATCACACCAATAGTGAGTAGTTGTGATGAATGAGACATTTTTCAATAATTAATTTTCAGACTGCTCTGAAATTCTACCACTATTAAAATATACCTACTTCAGATTATTCATTTAATGAAACAAATACATTTTTAAAAGAACCAATTCAGGGCTTCTTGGATTCCTAAGGTTCATCATCATCTATATTTTCCAATTTTGAACAAATTAAGGATAGTAAAAGAGTAGATCGTAATCAGTAATCATAAATTATCTCAACTTCAACATAACCTAAAAGTCAAAACTACAGGACTATGATCATTTTCCATACAAAACCCCATGTTCCGTGGCACCTCGAAGAAGATTTATGGGATGGCTTAAAATATTAGATCGTGTCTGATGCGTTAAATGTTGAGCTTATAGAATAGAAATTTACGTCGAAAGCATAAAATATTAACGTCTGATTTTTATTTTATTTTTAATTTTTAATGAATGTCTTACAGAACAGTCACGTATGCCCTTATGGGGCTTATTTCATTTTGCATTGTTTTTGATAATTTTTTTCTCAACATGTATAGGCGATGTCATCTAAGACTGATGTTACGGTAAAAGTTTTAATGGTAAGACGTCAGATAGTAATTAATTTCTAATTTCTATCATAACGTGATTCTTATTCTCAGTATTTTTGCAACACACTGTCCTTCTGGATTTCTAAATTACCATCTTTTTTATAAGAGGTAAACCACAGATAGATTGATTCACTTTACACTAATAACAAGAAGACTGGAAACAGCAGATTAAACTCGCCCTAAAAATCGTGACGCATATCTTTTGTAAATGCGTCTTTGCGCACCATGCCGTGCGCAACAAGTGGCTCTTGCTTAAAAAAGACAATAGATCATGATCACGAAGATAAATAAAGAGATCAACTATTTAAGGTAATTGTCAAGATTTTCGTCGTAAACGAGACCACGCCCCTGATATGCAACTTCTGTAATGTCATGTGGCTATGAAGCCTAGGAAGTTTACTCTCCTGTTTCCAGTCTTCCTGTATAGAACCATAGAAAGTTTGATGTGAATGACATCGGCGGTCAAATAAATGTCAAAATGACCGAATTTCAATTTTCTGATACATGATTGATGTGTTTGAAAGTTCGACTAGATTTTACTTTAATAGCTGACGACCAATTTATGAATGAATTGCAATAAAGTTATCAATATAAGAAATTAATTACGAGATAATTATATGATAAATAGTTTTTATTGAGATGTTTATCAAAAAATCTGTAGATCGTCGCGTTTACGTTTATTTTGTTTTGGTTTTACTGTGTTTTCTATTTCAGGACTTAATGAATCGAGAAAAAGAGGACCAATTACCATTAATGCAAGTTGATTTTATTGATTCCATATGCCTGCCCATCTATCAAGTAAGTGTATTCATATAAATTTCTTGCATTCTCGTTTTTATTTAAATTTATGACACTTTTCAAGTTGGTGCCGAAAGACTGCCTATAAATGCATAAATTCAAAATTACCAGCCCTAGTATCATTAACATTATTCTGAATTTTTCATTGCTGCAACACTAACAAAGTTTTTGTAAAAAAAATATTGTTACCTTGACTTATCTTATTACTAATTATTGTCATAAATATAAAATAAGTAAAAGGTATACTTTTGTAGTTGTTTTGTTGTTATTTTATGAAGTTATTAATCGTATAAACGCATTTTTCTTCCTAGTCATTCGCATCACTTTCCGACAAACTGGAACCCCTGGTGGATGGAGTGCGTCACAACCGGGTAAAATGGTTGGAAATGGCAGCTGCCAATAAACTTACAGTACCTTCTCTCACAACACTTGCTGCAAAAACAAAAAGTAATGGCGGCGATGATCATCAAGATGCCGATATAGTTGAAGATCAAGTAGAAGAAGAAGGTGATGACTCTGAAGAAGTTATAGATGTGAAAAGAGATGATAACGACAATGTATCAGAAACAAAACCCAATAATAATAATAGTAGTAGTAGGAGTAGTCCTTCGGATCAAGTGAATAACCATCATTGCAGTTCAGTGGTTTTGATGGAGAATAATTGTCTATCGATTGGTGATTGAGAAGACTCTGCTTGTAAATATGGCAAGTGTGTAAATTATCTTCTTTGTATTTATTATTTTTTTAAGAAAGAAAACGTGATAAAAAACTTGATGTGTGCGATATGGATAGTAAATGAAAAAATACTGGAACATTTCATGAGAATACAAATAATGAAAGGATCAATTATTTACAAAACTTTATCTGATGCAATTTTTCTATTATTATTATTATTATTATTATTATAATTAACTTAACAATACTAATATATTATATTTATAAAATATAAGTAAAATACGGGTTTCATATTAATATTACATATAATACATATACATATTATAATAATCAAAATATCACATTGAGATTTTGTTTTTAATTTAAATTGTTACAGTGTTTGTTTATTTTTTTAAATGGACCATTGTTCTGAAATTTTATCAGAATTGAATTGTACACAACACGTTCCAAGTGTTTGTTGTTTTCCCATATAATGTCATCTTACTTTAATTGTGTTGACTTTGATTGTGTTTTAAACAGTTAGAAAAAGAATTGGAACTGGCAACATCGCATAATCATCATAATATATGGCGGATTCCCTCAAAGTACAATACATTATCATGATTCAATACAAATACCTCGGTTATTTGATCAAGATATGTTCATTTAACGAAAGCAGCAGTATTTGACATAGAACAGAAGATAAACCTTGTATATAGATTATAAAAAACGTACGTACGAAATGTCAAGATCATAACCTAATTGTCTTCTTTAAACGTCCAAATTTGAAATTATCAAAATAATCACAACTGAATTGACATATAAATTCAACATAACCTGTAAAACTTACCTTTATTTATGATTTTAAATATAAAGTTCATATAAAAAACTACCCTGCTTTTGTTAAATAAGTATATAACAGGAGAGTAAACTTTCTATGCTTCTCTACGTAGCCACATGAGATTACAGAAGTTTCATATCAGGGGCGTGGCCTCGTGTGTGACAAACATTGACGAACATTTCGAAAATTACCTTAAATATTTGTTCTCTTTATTTATCTTCGTAATAATGATCTGCTGTCTTTTAAGCCGCTTATTTCAAGTCAATTTTTCGTTCATCTGTCACTGTGTACAAGTACTACTAATACATGTCAAATAATTTGAAGTTCCCTGACCTCACAACAATAATATTATTCGAATGTGACATTGTCATATTATGTTTGCAATGTTGCCGTTTTGAATCATTTACCTTACCATCTCAGGAGAGAAAAAATGTGACGTCAGCAATCTGCAATGTGTGAAGTAATACAATAATGAATGTGATAAGTAGTTAGTCTTATCAAAAAAAATAATTAAACCAATTAAATTTGTTATTCTCTTATTTAATTTAAAACTTATTATTATTATTATTGATTTTTTCGATAGGACTGTGTCGCCGCAATTATAATTGTGAATAAAAAAACTGGGTACTGATATTATTGAAAAGGGCTTCGCTTTGTTATTAGTGCAAATCTATTAGAGACTTACTGCAACTGAAATCTTAAATTTTCGAAAAAAATACCCCCATTGGGGGCACTTTTTACGAAAAAGGAAATGTATTTTTATATGGGACCATTTCTCAGCCTCCTTTCAAAAAAAAACTCAAAATCGGAGCACATTTACTATGAAAACCGCGCAAACGAACATAAAAAGCACACAGTCCTCCGTTTGGGAAGTCGTTTAAAAAGTGACCCACAATGTATCTGAATTATGTTGTAGAGTTTTAAGTTGAAACTCCAGATGACGCCCTGTTTATTCATCCACATCCAAATCTTGTTAATATTGTCATTTATTGGATAATTAATTAAATCTCGATTTTTTTTATATTATAATATAAAAGCTATATTTATTCCTAGTATTG
This sequence comes from Crioceris asparagi, assembly GCA_958507055.1. NCBI lineage: Eukaryota > Metazoa > Arthropoda > Insecta > Coleoptera > Chrysomelidae > Crioceris > Crioceris asparagi. The sequence continues at coordinate 131,167,104 of OY293826.1, forward strand.
TTTATTAGCGCTCTCTTTTTTGTCTTTATAAATTTAATATATATATATATATATATATATATATATATATATATATATATATATATATATATATATATATATATATATATATATATATATATATATATATATATATATAAGTTTTGTGTGATATCTAGTTAAATGATTATTTCCTTTTAATTAAAATAAATTAATAATGGAAAATGATCCACAAACACAACCGTATTTTTGATATGGTATTACTATTAATAATTTTTAAGCCAAAGTCTTAATTTTTTCTTTTCTTCTTATCAACTATATTGTAGAATAATAATTATTATTTTGTGATGATTTTAGTCGACATTATTTTGTTATTTTTTTTGTTGTTGTAAATCTTGGTTTTTTAAATTTATTTGACAATTTCTTTTGTCAGATTGAAAACTGAGTTTTATTACTAATTATTATTATTACATATTTATTTTTGTCTGAAGATTGGAAAATAATTAATATTATTATTATTATTATTATTATGAGACTTTTGTGAAACATTAAAGAGTATAAATAGTAATAGTGCGCTTACATTTTTTCTGTAAAGCCACTTTTTATTAGTGTACAGTTTTATTTCTAAAGATGACTATACAATAATATTAATATATTCATATTTATTGATTTTTGTTTTAATTTTAACGAATAAACAAACTCCTCTCTCACTATCAACTTCACTATAATCTTGTGTAGGTATTTAGACGATGGTATAAATTGAAATATTTCGAATTTTTAATGAATCAACTTGTATACTTGAATTACGTTGAACGTTGACATTTCATGTCATAAAATTCTTTCCTGACATATCCATTGGCAGAAGTTATTTATTTATGTTTTTTTCTCTCATTGTTTCTACATAATAACAAAGAAACATACTTGCTTTTGAAATAATATTTTGCCCATTTAAAAAAAGATCACAAGAACTGTACCCACTCATTTGAATAAATGACGTATTTTCCTGATACATGAAAAAACTGCTGGGGCTCTTATGAATATACTATAAGCCTAATGGCACATTTTTCAAATTTAAATTAAATAACACTTAGAAAAGTAATTTTTATAATTTGTAAATTACCAAATCAGATTTTTCCATTGTCATTTATTTGTATTTGGGATCCGTTCATAAAGTGACTCAACAGGTTTTTATCTAGCTGTATATGCAAAAGACTGAAAATAATTTATTAATTATTATAAATTCCAAGAGATCAAACACATTGTTTTCGTTGATGTACACACGCAGTACCTATAAAATTTGATAAGATAATAATGATAAAAGAATAGCTATAAGATCGATTCATTTTTGCAAAGGATTCCCATAGTAATTTTAAATCATGTACATTGCAGTCGTTGTTTTAACTCTTGTGTTATATGGAACCGAGGGAAGCTCTTTAAATGGTAAGTATAAACAATCTAAATTATTTTTCTTATTTAAGATATTTTTCCATTGCGTTTGGGTAGAATAAAATTCATTCATTTATTATATAGTCTTCTATTGGACACCCCTTAATAAATCTTCTGCTGATACAGTCGTTTTCGAGAGCCTATAGAAAAGTTTGACGGTCGATGTGAGAGATAAAAAAATATGTGAAAAAATCGGAAGGTATTAGTCCATAGAATTTTGCAAAAAATCAAATTCGTTCCGAATCATGTTTGGAGACATACTTTGGACACCCCTAGTTATATCCACTTTAGGCACGAATCAGAAAATATACTTTCACTTTACAATGGTATAATTTAGAATAAATCCGAGAACTTATATCGATTCAGAAGGTCCAAATTAGTATATATAAGGAATTTCAGGTCGATGTGAAAGAAAAAAAAATATGCGAAAAAAATCGTAAGGTATTATACCATAGATTTTTGCAAAAAATCAAAGTCGTTCCGAATCCTCTTTGGAGACATACTTTGGACACCCCTGGTTATATTCATAGTGTATAGTACTTTTCGAGATTCGAATAAAGGCTCAGTTCCGCTTTGGGAACAAATCAGAAAACATAACTTCACAATGGTAATATTTAGAATAAATCTGAGAACTTATATCGATTCAGAAGGTCCAAATTAGTAAAAAGAACGAATTTCAGGTCGATGTGAAAGAAAAGAAAATTCTGCGAAAAAAATCGGAAGGTATTAGTCCATAGATTTTTGCAAAAAATCAAAGTCACTCCGAATCATCTTTGGAGACATACTTTGGACACTCCTGGTTATATTCATAGTGTATAGTACTTTTCGAGATTCGAATAAAGGCTCAGTTCCGCTTTGGGAACAAATCAGAAAACATAACTTCACAATGGTAATATTTAGAATAAATCTGAGAACTTATATCGATTCAGAAGGTCCAAATTAGTAAATAGAAGGAATTTCAGGTCGATGTGAAAGAAAAGAAAATTCTGCGAAAAAAATCCGAAGGTATTAGTCCATAGATTTTTGCAAAAAATCAAAGTCGTTCCAAATCATGTTTGGAGACATACTTTGGACACCCCTAGTTATATTCGTAGTGTATAGTACTTTTCGAGATTCGAATAAAGGCTCAGTTTAACTTTGAGCATAAATTAGAAATTGTTTGAAAACATACTTTGGACACCCCTAGTTATATTCATAGTGTATAGTACTTTTCGAGATTCTAATAAAGGCTAAGTTCCACTTTGGGCAAAATTCAGAAAACATACTTTCACTTTACAATTGTAATATTTAGAATAAATCTGAGGACTTATATCGATTCAGAAGGTCCAAATTAGTATATATAAGGAATTTCAGGTCGATGTGAAAGAAAAAAAAATATGCAAAATAAATCGGAAGGTATTAGTCCATAGATTTTTACAAAAAATCAAAGTCGTTCCGAATCATGTTTGGAGACATACTTTGGACACCCCTAGTTATATTCGTAGTGTATAGTACTTTTCGAGATTCAAATAAAGGCTCAGTTTCACTTTGAGCATAAATTAGAAAAGAATTAGGTTTGTAAACATACTTTGGACACCCCTAGTAACATTCATAGTGTATAGTACTTTTCGAGATTCTATTAAAGGCTCAGTTCCAGTTTGGGCACAAATTAGAAAACATAATTTCACTTCACAAGGTTAATATTTAGAATAAATCTGAGAACTTATATCGATTCAGAAGGTCCATATTAGTATATATAAGGAATTTCAGGTCGATGTGAAAGAAAAAAAAATATGCGAAAAAAATCGGAAGGTATTAGTCCATAGATTTTTGCAAAAAATCAAAGTCGTTCCGAAATCATGTTTGGAGACATACTTTGGACACCCCTAGATATATTCGTAGTGTATAGTACTTTTCGAGATTCTAATAAAGGCTCAGTTCCACTTTGGGCACAATTCAGAAAACATACTTTCACTTTACAATTGTAATATTTAGAATAAATCTGAGAACTTATATCGATTCAGAAGATCCATATTAGTATATATAAGGAATTTCAGGTCGATGTGAAAGAAAAAAAAATTATGCGAAAAAAATCGGAAGGTATTAGTCCATAGATTTTTACAAAAAATCAAAGTCGTTCCGAATCATGTTTGGAGACATACTTTGGACACCCCTAGTTATATTCGTAGTGTATAGTACTTTTCGAGATTCAAATAAAGGCTCAGTTTCACTTTGAGCATAAATTAGAAAAGAATTAGGTTTGTAAACATACTTTGGGCACACCTAGTAACATTCATAGTGTATAGTACTTTTCGAGATTCTATTAAAGGTTCAGTTCCAGTTTGGGCACAAATTAGAAAACATAATTTCACTTCACAAGGTTAATATTTAGAATAAATCTGAGAACTTATATCGATTCAGAAGGTCCATATTAGTATATATAAGGAATTTCAGGTCGATGTGAAAGAAAAAAAAATTATGCGAAAAAAATCGGAAGGTATTAGTCCATAGATTTTTGCAAAAAATCAAAGTCGTTCCGAATCATGTTTGGAGACATTCTTTGGACACCCCTAGTTATATTCGTAGTGTATAGTACTTTTCGAGATTCAAATAAAGGCTCAGTTTCACTTTGAGCATAAATTAGAAAAGAATTAGGTTTGTAAACATACTTTGGACACCCCTAGTAACATTCATAGTGTATAGTACTTTTCGAGATTCTATTAAAGGCTCAGTTCCAGTTTGGGCACAAATTATAAAACATAATTTCACTTCACAAGGTTAATATTTAGAATAAATCTGAGAACTTATATCGATTCAGAAGGTCCATATTAGTATATATAAGGAATTTCAGGTCGATGTGAAAGAAAAAAAAATGATGCGAAAAAATCGGAAGGTATTAGTCCATAGATTTTTGCAAAAAATCAAAGTCGTTCCGAATCATGTTTGGAGACATACTTTGGACACCCCTAGATATATTCGTAGTGTATAGTACTTTTCGAGATTCAAATAAAGGCTCAGTTTCACTTTGAGCATAAATTAGAAAATAATTAGGTTTGTAAACATACTTTGGACACCCCTAGTAACATTCATAGTGTATAGTACTTTTCGAGATTCTGTTAAAGGCTCAGTTCCAGTTTGGGCACAAATTAGAAAACATAATTTCACTTCACAAGGTTAATATTTAGAATAAATCTGAGAACTTATATCGATTCAGAAGGTCCATATTAGTATATATAAGGAATTTCAGGTCGATGTGAAAGAAAAAAAAATTATGCGAAAAAAATCGGAAGGTATTAGTCCATAGATTTTTGCAAAAAATCAAAGTCGTTCCGAATCATGTTTGGAGACATACTTTGGACACCCCTAGTTATATTCGTAGTGTATAGTACTTTTCGAGATTCGAATAAAGGCTCAGTTTAACTTTGAGCATAAATTAGAAATTGTTTGAAAACATACTTTGGACACCCCTAGTTATATTCGAAGTGTATAGTACTTTTCGAGATTCTAATAAAGGCTCAGTTCCACTTTGGGCACAATTCAGAAAACATACTTTCACTTTACAATTGTAATATTTAGAATAAATCTGAGGACTTATATCGATTCAGAAGGTCCAAATTAGTATATATTACAATGGTAGCATTTAGAATAAATCTGAGGACTTATATCGATTCAGAAGGTCCAAATTAGTATATATAAGGAATTTCAGGTCGATGTGAAAGAAAAAAAAATTATGCGAAAAAAATCGGAAGGTATTAGTCCATAGATTTTTGCAAAAAATCAAAGTCGTTCCGAATCATGTTTGGAGACATACTTTGGACACCCCTAGTTATATTCGTAGTGTATAGTACTTTTCGAGATTCAAATAAAGGCTCAGTTTCACTTTGAGCATAAATTAGAAAATAATTAGGTTTGTAAACATACTTTGGACACCCCTAGTTATATTCGTAGTGTATAGTACTTTTCGAGATTCGAATAAAGGCTCAGTTTAACTTTGAGCATAAATTAGAAATTGTTTGAAAACATACTTTGGACACCCCTAGTTATATTCGAAGTGTATAGTACTTTTCGAGATTCTAATAAAGGCTCAGTTCCACTTTGGGCACAATTCAGAAAACATACTTTCACTTTACAATTGTAATATTTAGAATAAATCTGAGGACTTATATCGATTCAGAAGGTCCAAATTAGTATATATAAGGAATTTCAGGTCGATGTGAAAGAAAAAAAAATTATGCGAAAAAAATCGGAAGGTATTAGTCCATAGATTTTTGCAAAAAATCAAAGTCGTTCCGAAATCATGTTTGGAGACATACTTTGGACACCCCTAGTTATATTCGTAGTGTATAGTACTTTTCGAGATTCTAATAAAAGCTCAGTTCCACTTTAGGCACAAATCAGAAAACATACTTTCACTTTACAATGGTATAATTTAGAATAAATCCGAGAACTTATATCGATTCAGAAGGTCCAAATTAGTATATATAAGGAATTTCTGGTCGATGTGAAAGAAAAAAAAATATGCGAAAAAAATCGGAAGGTATTAGTCCATAGATTTTTACAAAAAATCAAAGTCGTTCCGAATCATGTTTGGAGACATACTTTGGACACCCCTAGTTATATTCGTAGTGTATAGTACTTTTCGAGATTCTAATAAAGGCTCAGTTCCACTTTGGGCACAATTCAGAAAACATACTTTCACTTTACAATTGTAATATTTAGAATAAATCTGAGGACTTATATCGATTCAGAAGGTCCATATTAGTATATATAAGGAATTTCAGGTCGATGTGAAAGAAAAAAAAATTATGCCAAAAAAATCGGAAGGTATTAGTCCATAGATTTTTACAAAAAATCAAAGTCGTTCCGAATCATGTTTGGAGACATACTTTGGACACCCCTAGTTATATTCGTAGTGTATAGTACTTTTCGAGATTCTATTAAAGGCTCAGTTCCAGTTTGGGAACAAATTAGAAAACATAATTTCACTTCACAAGGTTAATATCTAGAATAAATCTGAGCACTTATATCGATTCAGAAGGTCCATATTAGTATATATAAGGAATTTCAGGTCGATGTGAAAGAAAAAAAAATTATGCGAAAGAAATCGGAAGGTATTAGTCCATAGATTTTTAAAAAAAATCAAAGTCGTTCCGAATCATGTTTGGAGACATACTTTGGACACCCCTAGTTATTTTCGTAGTGTATGGTACTTTTCGAGACTCTAATAAAGGCTCAGTTTCACTTTGAGCATAAATTAGAAAAGAATTAGGTTTGTAAACATACTTTGGACACCCCTAGTAACATGCATAGTGTATAGTACTTTTCGAGATTCTATTAAAGGCTCAGTTCCAGTTTGGGCACAAATTAGAAAACATAATTTCACTTCACAAGGTTAATATTTAGAATAAATCTGAGAACTTATATCGATTCAGAAGGTCCATATTAGTATATATAAGGAATTTCAGGTAGATGTGAAAGAAAAAAAAATTATGCGAAAAAAATCGGAAGGTATTAGTCCATAGATTTTTGCAAAAAATCAAAGTCGTTCCGAATCATGTTTGGAGACATACTTTGGACACCCCTAGATATATTCGTAGTGTATAGTACTTTTCGAGATTCTAATAAAGGCTCAGTTCCACTTTGGGCACAATTCAGAAAACATACTTTCACTTTACAATTGTAATATTTAGAATAAATCTGAGGACTTATATAGATTCAGAAGGTCCAAATTAGTATATATAAGGAATTTCAGGTCGATGTGAAAGAAAAAAAAATATGCGAAAAAAATCGGAAGGTATTAGTCCATAGATTTTTGCAAAAAATCAAAGTCGTTCCGAATCATGTTTGGAGACATACTTTGGACACCCCTAGTTATATTCGTAGTGTATAGTACTTTTCGAGATTCGAATAAGGGCTCAGTTTCACTTTGAGCATAAATTAGAAAAAAATTATGTTTGTAAACATACTTTGGACACCCCTAGTAACATTCATAGTGTATAGTACTTTTCGAGATTCTATTAAAGGCTCAGTTCCAGTTTGGGCACAAATTAGAAAACATAATTTCACTTCACAAGGTTAATATTTAGAATAAATCTGAGAACTTATATCGATTCAGAAGGTCCATATTAGTATATATAAGGAATTTCAGGTCGATGTGAAAGAAAAAAAAATTATGCGAAAAAAATCGGAAGGTATTAGTCCATAGATTTTTGCAAAAAATCAAAGTCGTTCCGAATCATGTTTGGAGACATACTTTGGACACCCCTAGTTATATTCGTAGTGTATAGTACTTTTCGAGATTCAAATAAAGGCTCAGTTTCACTTTGAGCATAAATTAGAAAATAATTAGGTTTGTAAACATACTTTGGACACCCCTAGTTATATTCGTAGTGTATAGTACTTTTCGAGATTCTAATAAAGGCTCAGTTCCACTTTGGGCACAATTCAGAAAACATACTTTCAATTTACAATGGTAGTATTTAGAATAAATCTGAGGACTTATATCGATTCAGAAGGTCCAAATTAGTATATATAAGGAATTTCAGGTCGATGTGAAAGAAAAAAAAATTATGCGAAAAAAATCGGAAGGTATTAGTCCATAGATTTTTGCAAAAAATCAAAGTCGTTCCGAATCATGTTTGGAGACATACTTTGGACACCCCTAGTTATATTCGTAGTGTATAGTACTTTTCGAGATTCAAATAAAGGCTCAGTTTCACTTTGAGCATAAATTAGAAAATAATTAGGTTTGTAAACATACTTTGGACACCCCTAGTTATATTCGTAGTGTATAGTACTTTTCGAGATTCGAATAAAGGCTCAGTTTAACTTTGAGCATAAATTAGAAATTGTTTGAAAACATACTTTGGACACCCCTAGTTATATTCGAAGTGTATAGTACTTTTCGAGATTCTAATAAAGGCTCAGTTCCACTTTGGGCACAATTCAGAAAACATACTTTCACTTTACAATTGTAATATTTAGAATAAATCTGAGGACTTATATCGATTCAGAAGGTCCATATTAGTATATATAAGGAATTTCAGGTCGATGTGAAAGAAAAAAAAATTATGCCAAAAAAATCGGAAGGTATTAGTCCATAGATTTTTACAAAAAATCAAAGTCGTTCCGAATCATGTTTGGAGACATACTTTGGACACCCCTAGTTATTTTCGTAGTGTATAGTACTTTTCGAGACTCTAATAAAGGCTCAGTTTCACTTTGAGCATAAATTAGAAAAGAATTAGGTTTGTAAACATACTTTGGACACCCCTAGTAACATGCATAGTGTATAGTACTTTTCGAGATTCTATTAAAGGCTCAGTTCCAGTTTGGGCACAAATTAGAAAACATAATTTCACTTCACAAGGTTAATATTTAGAATAAATCTGAGAACTTATATCGATTCAGAAGGTCCATATTAGTATATATAAGGAATTTCAGGTAGATGTGAAAGAAAAAAAAATTATGCGAAAAAAATCGGAAGGTATTAGTCCATAGATTTTTGCAAAAAATCAAAGTCGTTCCGAATCATGTTTGGAGACATACTTTGGACACCCCTAGATATATTCGTAGTGTATAGTACTTTTCGAGATTCTAATAAAGGCTCAGTTCCACTTTGGGCACAATTCAGAAAACATACTTTCACTTTACAATTGTAATATTTAGAATAAATCTGAGGACTTATATCGATTCAGAAGGTCCAAATTAGTATATACAAGGAATTTCAGGTCGATGTGAAAGAAAAAAAATTATGCGAAAAAAATCGGAAGGTATTAGTCCATAGATTTTTGCAAAAAATCAAAGTCGTTCCGAATCATGTTTGGAGACATACTTTGGATACCCCTAGTTATATTCGTAGTGTATAGTACTTTTCGAGATTCTAATAAAGGCTCAGTTCCACTTTAGGCACAAATCAGAAAACATACTTTCACTTTACAATGGTATAATTTAGAATAAATCTGAGAACTTATATCGATTCACAAGGTCCATATTAGTATATATAAGGAATTTCAGGTCGATGTGAAAGAAAAAAAAATTATGCGAAAAAAATCGGAAGGTATTAGTCCATAGATTTTTGCAAAAAATCAAAGTCGTTCCGAATCATGTTTGGAGACATACTTTGGACACCCCTTGTTATATTCAGTGTATAGTACTTTTCGAGATTCGAATAAAGGCTCAGTTCCACTTTGAGCATAAATTAGAAAAGAATTAGGTTTGTAAACATACTTTGGACACCCCTAGTAACATTCATAGTGTATAGTACTTTTCGAGATTCTATTAAAGGCTCAGTTCCAGTTTGGGCACAAATTAGAAAACATAATTTCACTTCACAAGGTTAATATTTAGAATAAATCTGAGAACTTATATCGATTCAGAAGGTCCATATTAGTATATATAAGGAATTTCAGGTCGATGTGAAAGAAAAAAAAAATTATGCGAAAAAAATCGGAAGGTATTAGTCCATAGATTTTTGCAAAAAATCAAAGTCGTTCCGAATCATGTTTGGAGACATACTTTGGACACCCCTTGTTATATTCAGTGTATAGTACTTTTCGAGATTCGAATAAAGGCTCAGTTCCACTTTGAGCATAAATTAGAAAAGAATTAGGTTTGTAAACATACTTTGGACACCCCTAGTAACATTCATAGTGTATAGTACTTTTCGAGATTCTATTAAAGGCTCAGTTCCAGTTTGGGCACAAATTAGAAAACATAATTTCACTTCACAAGGTTAATATTTAGAATAAATCTGAGAACTTATATCGATTCAGAAGGTCCATATTAGTATATATAAGGAATTTCAGGTCGATGTGAAAGAAAAAAAAAATTATGCGAAAAAAATCGGAAGGTATTAGTCCATAGATTTTTGCAAAAAATCAAAGTCGTTCCGAATCATGTTTGGAGACATACTTTGGACACCCCTAGTTATATTCGTAGTGTATAGTACTTTTCGAGATTCAAATAAAGGCTCAGTTTCACTTTGAGCATAAATTAGAAAAGAATTAGGTTTGTAAACATACTTTGGACACCCCTAGTAACATTCATAGTGTATAGTACTTTTCGAGATTCTATTAAAGGCTCAGTTCCAGTTTGGGCACAAATTAGAAAACATAATTTCACTTCACAAGGTTAATATTTAGAATAAATCTGAGAACTTATATCGATTCAGAAGGTCCAAATTAGTATATAGAAGGAATTTCAGGTCGATGTGAAAGAAAAAAAAATTATGCGAAAAAAATCGGAAGGTATTAGTCCATAGATTTTTGCAAAAAATCAAAGTCGTTCCGAATCATGTTTGGAGACATACTTTGGACACCCCTAGTTATATTCGTAGTGTATAGTACTTTTCGAGATTCAAATAAAGGCTCAGTTTCACTTTGAGCATAAATTAGAAATGAATTAGGTTTGTAAACATACTTTGGACACCCCTAGTAACATTCATAGTGTATAGTACTTTTCGAGATTCTATTAAAGGCTCAGTTCCAGTTTGGGCACAAATTAGAAAACAGAATTTAACTTCAGAAGGTTAATATTTAGAATAAATCTGAGAACTTATATCGATTCACAAGGTCCATATTAGTATATATAAGGAATTTCAGGTCGATGTGAAAGAAAAAAAAATTATGCGAAAAAAATCGGAAGGTATTAGTCAATAGATTTTTGCAAAAAATCAAAATCGTTCCAAATCATGTTTGGAGATATACTTTGGACACCCCTAGATATATTCGTAGTGTATAGTACTTTTCGAGATTCTAATAAAGGCTCAGTTCCACTTTGGGCACAATTCAGAAAACATACTTTCACTTTACAATTGTAATATTTAGAATAAATCTGAGGACTTATATCGATTCAGAAGGTCCAAATTAGTATATATAAGGAATTTCAGGTCGATGTGAAAGAAAAAAAAATTATGCGAAAAAAATCGGAAGGTATTAGTCCATAGATTTTTGCAAAAAATCAAAGTCGTTCCGAATCATGTTTGGAGACATACTTTGGACACCCCTAGTTATATTCGTAGTGTATAGTACTTTTCGAGATACTAATAAAGGCTCAGTTCCACTTTAGGCACAAATCAGAAAACATACTTTCACTTTACAATGGTATAATTTAGAATAAATCCGAGAACTTATATCGATTCAGAAGGTCCAAATTAGTATATATAAGGAATTTCAGGTCGATATGAAAGAAAAAAAAATTATGCGAAAAAAATCGGAAGGTATTAGTCCATAGATTTTTGCAAAAAATCAAAGTCGTTCCGAATCATGTTTGGAGACATACTTTGGACACCCCTAGTTATATTCGTAGTGTATAGTACTTTTCGAGATTCTATTAAAGGCTCAGTTCCACTTTGGGCACATACTTTCACTTTACAATTGTAATATTTAGAATAAATCTGAGGACTTATATCGATTCAGAAGGTCCATATTAGTATATATAAGGAATTTCAGGTCGATGTGAAAGAAAAAATTTATGCGAAAAAAATCGGAAGGTATTAGTCCATAGATTTTTACAAAAAATCAATGTCGTTCCGAATCATGTTTGGAGACATACTTTGGACACCCCTAGTTATATTCGTAGTGTATAGTACTTTTCGAGATTCTATTAAAGGCTCAGTTCCAGTTTGGGCACAAATTAGAAAACATAATTTCACTTCACAAGGTTAATATTTAGAATAAATCTGAGAACTTATATCGATTCAGAAGGTCCAAATTAGTATATAGAAGGAATTTCAGGTCGATGTGAAAGAAAAAAAAATTATGCGAAAAAAATCGGAAGGTATTAGTCCATAGATTTTTACAAAAAATCAAAGTTGTTCCGAATCATGTTTGGAGACATACTTTGGACACCCCTAGTTATATTCGTAGTGTATAGTACTTTTCGAGATTCTATTAAAGGCTCAGTTCCAGTTTGGGCACAAATTAGAAAACATAATTTCACTTCACAAGGTTAATATTTAGAATAAATCTGAGAACTTATATCGATTCAGAAGGTCCAAATTAGTATATAGAAGGAATTTCAGGTCGATGTGAAAGAAAAAAAAATTATGCGAAAAAAATCGGAAGGTATTAGTCCATAGATTTTTACAAAAAATCAAAGTCGTTCCGAATCATGTTTGGAGACATACTTTGGACACCCCTAGTTATATTCGTAGTGTATAGTACTTTTCGAGATTCTAATAAAGGCTCAGTTTCACTTTGAGCATAAATTAGAAAAGAATTAGGTTTGTAAACATACTTTGGACACCCCTAGTAACATTCATAGTGTATAGTACTTTTCGAGATTCTATTAAAGGCTCAGTTCCAGTTTGGGCACAAATTAGAAATCATAATTTCACTTCACAAGGTTAATATTTAGAATAAATCTGAGAACTTATATCGATTCAGAAGGTCCAAATTAGTATATAGAAGGAATTTCAGGTCGATGTGAAAGAAAAAAAAATTATGCGACAAAAATCGGAAGGTATTAGTCCATAGATTTTTGCAAAAAATCAAAGTCGTTCCGAATCATGTTTGGAGACATACTTTGGACACCCCTAGTTATATTCGTAGTGTATAGTACTTTTCGAGATACTAATAAAGGCTCAGTTCCACTTTAGGCACAAATCAGAAAACATACTTTCACTTTACAATTGTAATATTTAGAATAAATCTGAGGACTTATATCGATTCAGAAGGTCCAAATTAGTATATATAAGGAATTTCAGGTCGATGTGAAAGAAAAAAAAATTATGCGAAAAAAATCGGAAGGTATTAGTCCATAGATTTTTGCAAAAAATCAAAGTCGTTCCGAATCATGTTTGGAGACATACTTTGGACACCCCTAGATATATTCGTAGTGTATAGTACTTTTCGAGATTCTATTAAAGGCTCAGTTCCACTTTGGGCACAATTCAGAAAACATACTTTCACTTTACAATTGTAATATTTAGAATAAATCTGAGGACTTATATCGATTCAGAAGGTCCAAATTAGTATATATAAGGAATTTCAGGTCGATGTGAAAGAAAAAAAAATTATGCGAAAAAAATCGGAAGGTATTAGTCCATAGATTTTTGCAAAAAATCAAAGTCGTTCCGAATCATGTTTGGAGACATACTTTGGACTCCCCTAGATATATTCGTAGTGTATAGTACTTTTCGAGATTCTATTAAAGGCTCATTTCCACTTTGGGCACAATTCAGAAAACATACTTTCACTTTACAATTGTAATATTTAGAATAAATCTGAGGACTTACATCGATTCAGAAGGTCCAAATTAGTATATATAAGGAATTTCAGGTCGATGTGAAAGAAAAAAAAATTATGCGAAAAAAATCGGAAGGTATTAGCCCATAGATTTTTGCAAAGAATCAAAGTCGTTCCGAATCATGTTTGGAGACATACTTTGGACACCCCTAGATATATTCGTAGTGTATAGTACTTTTCGAAATTCTAATAAAGGCTCAGTTCCACTTTGGGCACAATTCAGAAAACATACTTTCACTTTACAATTGTAATATTTAGAATAAATCTGAGAACTTATATCGATTCAGAAGGTCCAAATTAGTATATATAAGGAATTTCAGGTCGATGTGAAAGAAAAAAAAAATATGCGAAAAAAATCGGAAGGTATTAGTCCATAGATTTTTGCAAAAAATAAGTCGTTCCGAATCATGTTTGGAGACATACTTTGGACACCCCTAGATATATTCGTAGTGTATAGTACTTTTCGAGATTCGAATAAAGGCTCAGTTTAACTTTGAGCATAAATTAGAAATTGTTTGAAAACATACTTTGGACACCCCCAGTTATATTCATAGTGTATAGTCCTATTCGAAATTCTAATAAAGGCTCAGTTCCACTTTGGGCACAATTCAGAAAACATACTTTCACTTTACAATTGTAATATTTAGAATAAATCTGAGGACTTATATCGATTCAGAAGGTCCAAATTAATATATATAAGGAATTTCAGGTCGATGTGAAAGAAAAAAAAATTATGCGAAAAAAATCGGAAGGGATTAGCCCATAGATTTTTGCAAAAAATCAAAGTCGTTCCGAATCATGTTTGGAGACATACTTTGGACACCCCTAGTTATATTCGTAGTGTATAGTACTTTTCGAGATTCTAATAAAGGCTCAGTTCCACTTTAGGCACAAATCAGAAAACATACTTTCACTTTACAATGGTATAATTTAGAATAAATCCGAGAACTTATATCTATTCAGAAGGTCCAAATTAGTATATATAAGGAATTTCAGGTCGATGTGAAAGAAAAAAAAATTATGCGAAAAAAATCGGAAGGTATTAGTCCATAGATTTTTGCAAAAAATCAAAGTCGTTCCGAATCATGTTTGGAGACATACTTTGGACACCCCTAGTTATATTCGTAGTGTAAAGTACTTTTCGAGATTCAAATAAAGGCTCAGTTTCACTTTGAGCATAAATTAGAAATTGTTTGAAAACATACTTTGGACACCCCTAGTTATATTCATAGTGTATAGTACTTTTCGAGATTCTAATAAAGGCTCAGTTCCACTTTGGGCAAAATTCAGAAAACATACTTTCACTTTACAATTGTAATATTTAGAATAAATCTGAGGACTTATATCGATTCAGAAGGTCCAAATTAGTATATATAAGGAATTTCAGGTCGATGTGAAAGAAAAAAAAATTATGCGAAAAAAATCGGAAGGTATTAGTCCATAGATTTTTGCAAAAAATCAAAGTCGTTCCGAATCATGTTTGGAGACATACTTTGGACACCCCTAGTTATATTCGTAGTGTATAGTACTTTTCGAGATTCTAATAAAGGCTCAGTTCCACTTTAGGCACAAATCAGAAAATATACTTTCACTTTACAATGGTATAATTTAGAATAAATCCGAGAACTTATATCGATTCAGAAGGTCCAAATTAGTATATATAAGGAATTTCAGGTCGATGTGAAAGAAAAAAAAATTATGCGAAAAAAATCGGAAGGTATTAGTCCATAGATTTTTGCAACAAATCAAAGTCGTTCCGAATCATGTTTGGAGACATACTTTGGACACCCCTAGATATATTCGTAGTGTATAGTACTTTTCGAGATTCTATTAAAGGCTCAGTTCCACTTTGAGCACAATTCAGAAAACATACTTTCACTTTACAATTGTAATATTTAGAATAAATCTGAGGACTTATATCGATTCAGAAGGTCCAAATTAGAATTTATAAGGAATTTCAGGTCGATGTGAAAGAAAAAGAAATATGCGAAAAAAATCGGAAGGTATTAGTCCATAGATTTTTACAAAAAATCAAAGTCTTTCCGAATCATGTTTGGAGATATACTTTGGACACCCCTAGTTATATTCGTAGTGTATAGTACTTTTCGAGATTCTGATAAAGGCTCAGTTTAACTTTGAGCATAAATTAGAAATTGTTTGAAAACATACTTTGGACACCCCTAGTTATATTCATAGTGTATAGTACTTTTCGAAATTCTAATAAAGGCTCAATTCCACTTTGGGCACAATTCAGAAAACATACTTTCACTTCACAATGGTAATATTTAGAATAAATCTGAGAACTTATATCGATTCAGAAGGTCCAAATTAGTATATATAAGGAATTTCAGGTCGATGTGAAAGAAAAAAAAATTATGCGAAAAAAATCGGAAGGTATTAGTCCACAGATTTTTGCAAAAAATCAAAGTCGTTCGGAATCATGTTTGGAGACATACTTTGGACACCCCTAGATATATTTATAGTGTATAGTACTTTTCGAGATTCTAATAAAGGCTCAGCTCCACTTTGGGCACAAATCAGAAAACATACTTTCACTTTACAATGGTAATATTTAGAATAAATCTGAGAACTTATATCGATTAAGAAGGTCCAAATTAGTATATATAAGGAATTTCAAGTCGATGTTAGAAAAAAAAATATGCGAAGAAAATCGGAAGGTATTAGTCCATAGATTTTGCAAAAAATCAAATTTGTTCCGAAGCATGTTTGGAGACAAACTTCGGACACCCCTAGTTATATTCGTAGTGTATAGTACTTTTCGAGATTCTAATAAAGGCTCAGTTCCACTTCAGGCACAAATCAGAAAACATACTTTCACTTTACAATGGTATAATTTAGAATAAATCCGAGAACTTATATCGATTCAGAAGGTCCAAATTAGTATATATAAGGAATTTCAAGTCGATGTTAGAAAAAAAAATATGCGAAGAAAATCGGAAGGTATTAGTCCATAGATTTTGC
This sequence comes from Crioceris asparagi, assembly GCA_958507055.1. NCBI lineage: Eukaryota > Metazoa > Arthropoda > Insecta > Coleoptera > Chrysomelidae > Crioceris > Crioceris asparagi. The sequence continues at coordinate 131,183,738 of OY293826.1, forward strand.
AAAAAATCAAATTCGTTCCGAATCATGTTTGGAGACAAACTTCGGACACCCCTAGTTATATTCGTAGTGTATAGTACTTTTCGAGATTCTAATAAAGGCTCAGTTCCACTTCACAAATCAGAAAACATACTTTCACTTTACAATGGTATAATTTAGAATAAATCCGAGAACTTATATCGATTCAGAAGGTCCAAATTAGTATATATAAGGAATTTCAGGTCGATGTGAAAGAAAAAAAATTATGCGAAAAAAATCGGAAGGTATTAGTCCATAGATTTTTGCAAGAAATCAAAGTCGTTCCGAATCTTGTTTGGAGACATACTTTGGACACCCCTAGATATATTCGTAGAGTATAGTACTTTTCGATATTCGTATAAAGGCTCAGTTTCACTTTGAGCATAAATTAGAAATTGTTTGAAAACATACTTTGGACACCCCTAGTTATATTCATAGTGTATAGTACTTTTCGAGATTCTAATAAAGGCTCAGTTCCACTTCAGGCACAAATCAGAAAACATACTTTCACTTTACAATGGTATAATTTAGAATAAATCCGAGAACTTATATCGATTCAGAAGGTCCAAATTAGTATATATAAGGAATTTCAAGTCGATGTTAGAAAAAAAAATATGCGAAGAAAATCGGAAGGTATTAGTCCATAGATTTTGCAAAAAATCAAATTCGTTCCGAATCATGTTTGGAGACAAACTTCGGACACCCCTAGTTATATTCGTAGTGTATAGTACTTTTCGAGATTCTAATAAAGGCTCAGTTCCACTTCACAAATCAGAAAACATACTTTCACTTTACAATGGTATAATTTAGAATAAATCCGAGAACTTATATCGATTCAGAAGGTCCAAATTAGTATATATAAGGAATTTCAGGTCGATGTGAAAGAAAAAAAATTATGCGAAAAAAATCGGAAGGTATTAGTCCATAGATTTTTGCAAGAAATCAAAGTCGTTCCGAATCTTGTTTGGAGACATACTTTGGACACCCCTAGATATATTCGTAGAGTATAGTACTTTTCGATATTCGTATAAAGGCTCAGTTTCACTTTGAGCATAAATTAGAAATTGTTTGAAAACATACTTTGGACACCCCTAGTTATATTCATAGTGTATAGTACTTTTCGAGATTCTAATAAAGGCTCAGTTCCACTTTGGGCAAAATTCAGAAAACATACTTTCACTTTACAATTGTAATATTTAGAATAAATCTGAGGACTTATATCGATTCAGAAGGTCCAAATTAGTATATTAAGGAATTTCAGGTCGATGTGAAAGAAAAAAAAATTATGCGAAAAAAATCGGAAGGTATTAGTCCATAGATTTTTGCAAAAAATCAAAGTCGTTCCGAATCATGTTTGGAGACATACTTTGGACACCCCTAGTTATATTCGTAGTGTATAGTACTTTTCGAGATTCTAATAAAGGCTCAGTTCCACTTTAGGCACAAATCAGAAAACATACTTTCACTTTACAATGGTATAATTTAGAATAAATCCGAGAACTTATATCGATTCAGAAGGTCCAAATTAGTATATATAAGGAATTTCAGGTCGATGTGAAAGAAAAAAAAATTATGCGAAAAAAATCGGAAGGTATTAGTCCATAGATTTTTGCAACAAATCAAAGTCGTTCCGAATCATGTTTGGAGACAACTTTGGACACCCCTAGATATATTCGTAGAGTATAGTACTTTTCGATATTCGTATAAAGGCTCAGTTTCACTTTGAGCATAAATTAGAAAAGAATTTCTTGAAAACATACTTTGGACACCCCTAGTAACATTCATAGTGTATAGTACTTTTCGAGATTCTTATAAAGGCTCAGTTCCACTTTGGGCACAATTCAGAAAAAATACTTTCACTTTACAATTGTAATATTTAGAATAAATCTGAGAACTTATATCGATTCAGAAGGTCCAAATTAGTATTTATAAGGAATTTCAGGTGGATGTGAAAGAAAAAAAAATTATGCGAAAAAAATCGGAAGGTATTAGTCAATAGATTTTTGCAAAAAATCAAAATCGATCCGAATCATGTTTGGAGACATACTTTGGACATCCCTAGTTATATTCAAAGTGTATAGTACTTTTCGAGATTCTAATAAAGGCTTAGTTCCACTTTGGGCACAATTCAGAAAACATACTTTCACTTTACAATTGTAATATTTTTTTTAATAAATCTGTGAACTTATATCGACTCAGAAGGTCCAAATAAGTATATATAAGGAATTTCAGGTCGATGTGAAAGAAAAAAAAAATTATGCGAAAAAAATCGGAAGGTATTAGTCCATAGATTTATGCAAAAAATCAAAGTCGTTCCGAATTATGTTTGGAGACATACTTTGGAGACCCCTGGTTATATTCATAGTGTATAGTAGTTCTATTAAAGGCTCATTTGCACAGTTCATGTTTGGAGACATTCTTTGGACGCCCCTAGTATTCCCGAGAATCGATAGAAAAGTTTTAAAATTTTCTGGACACCTCTTGTTCTATTCGTTCAATATATATCGTCGTTTTCAAGAGCCGATTAAACCAAAAACGTTTGACAATGCCTTGGATGAAAAAGTTTAAATACATTCAACCAGGTGTCACAATATCCAACACGTCGAAAAATTGTCGGTTAATTATTCTTTCGTAAGTTAACCCGTAGTAGGAGTTAACTATAGATTAGTTAACAAAAGGTCTTATGTATTTGATTTTAGATCAAAATCAGCACATATGTTACATTATTTCATCATTACGTCTAAAAGCAATCCTCTGATCAAAAATAACATTTTTTCAGGATGTGAAATTGAAGTGATTCGTGACGATGTACCATTAATAGTAGAAACTGCTACTACAACCTTCATCTATCCGCCACCTGGAGAGCAGTCAATACTAGTAAACGTTGGCAGTACCATCGAACTGGCTTGTCCAGGTCGAGATGTGTGGATATTAAAAGCAGCCAGCAGCAGTAGTACACTGAATACAGCGTCGTCAATCGTCAAAGCAACATGCATTGGAGGCACCACTTTCAATATCAACGGCAAAGCAATTCAGTGGGATCAAATAAGATGTGATGGTCGACCAGTATCACAGTCCATTCGAACAAATCAATCATGTGCAGTTGGTGGCATCCAGGGTATAATTGGATTTCAGCTCGATGCCAAACGATTTGCCAAACTCATCGAAATCTGCTTCGATCAAACAAAGCAAATAACATTGTACAGCAAATACCGTCTATCGGCGTCCATTGAATCCGCAGATACATCCACACCGAGACCATCATTTCGACAAGATCAGGCGTTCTACACATCAATACAGAGCGTCAATAGTTTGTATCTGAGAAAACATCAACGAAAAACCATCAACCAACAACTTGGACTTGACATCACCGACACCAAGTACATAGACAATGGCAACATGAATTTCCTTTCTAGAGGACATTTAACGGCACGCACAGACTTTGTCTATGCCGCCCAAATGAATGCCACATTCAAATACATCAATTGTGTGCCACAATGGCAAAGTGTCAACCGAATAAATTGGAATAATGTGGAAGTAACAACCAGAGCTTATGCCAGCAATTACAGAGTGGATTTGGATGTGTGGACGGGTTCGTATGGTATTGCAACGTTGCCACATGCGAAAACGCAACGCGACGTTCCATTGTATTTGTATGTTGACGACGGCGATGGGGCTCTTAGTGGAGGAGGAGGAAGGACGTTGCTGCCCGTACCTGCATTGACGTGGAAGATATTGTTGAATCCAAAGAATGGTAAAGGTGTTGTTCTAATCAGTCTGAATAATCCATACGATCAGAATGTGAAAAGGAATGTTATTTGTAGAGATGTTTCAAAGTCATTGCAAAATTTTAATCAATTTGATAGGAGTAATGTAAAACGTGGATTTACTTATGCCTGTGAAGTGCCCGAATTTTTGACAAAGATACCACACGCTCCTAGAATTAAAGTGACAGGATTACTTGTTTAACATATTTTCACATGATTTTTGCATGAAAGAACCTAAATAGATTTTTTTTATCCAGCAGAATATTTTTTTTATTCCATCGTTCCTAGTCTTTTGCAGATTTTGCGAACAGTTTCATTATATGATAAGTTGTTCACGTTGATTTCTTTCATTAGTAAGAACCCAAATAAAAGATAAGTAAGTTATGCAATAGACCGTTTGCAATAAGCGAAAATTGTTCTCCGCATGCGCGGCGGGAAGTTTGCAACGGCCACTTTCATTTGAAATGTTACTCTTTTGACAGAATGTACTATGCCTGTGTCCAGATAATTCCATGCTATAGACTGTCTGTGACCATTTCTACGTTAGACTAGGAACTTTCCTAGTCTAAGATTTCTATCAATTTCTTTGATGTACTATGACATCTATGGGCTTTCAACAAAGAAAATTACTTCTAAATAAAGTTGAAAAGAGATATCCTATGGCCGATGGGTCTCGCGCATGCGGATAACTGAAATCATTAATGCAATTGGTCTATTGATGGAATATTATTATAAATATTTTTTACAAAAAATTTGACCGACGTTATCAGTAAGTGCACTGAAAAGAATAAAATAATATTAATTCTATTGGGGCCGTTACTTTTGAAGTTGTGTAGTTGCAGGTAGATTGATAATTTTTGGCACCAACAAACCAACCTCCGTTTGGGGTTCGTCGGTCAAAAATACATATTCACTCTTTCACATGTTCTTTGCCCTACGGGGTTTTTGGTTGGAACCACGGTCGTAGAATCACAGGTCTGGAATCGAAGGTCGAATTACATATGTAGCAAGTGGGTCGCTTAGCGTCTTGTTCAAATGTCAAAGTTAACGATAGCACTGCGAAATTGACAAAAAAGGGATGTTACTTAGAACATAAAATACCTTAATCTTATTGAAAAGTTATGAGTTTATGAGCGCCAAGAACAATATAAAGACCTATCGATATGGAAATATGTTATCGTATACAGTTTGAATGATCATACAACTTTGCATTATCCATTGAATTAGTATTTTTATGTTTTAAGCAACAACCCCCTTCAAATGCGAACTATGCGGAAGAAATTGGAAGCTGTAAAGACTGGACGCTAACCGAACCATTTTTTTCACGCTCGTTTCAAGAACTTTCTGTATGACCGTGGTTGGAACTGATAAAAATGAGAAATTATCTGTTTCATGCAATGAAATGTCGTGAACAGAATCTCTTTTTCTCATAGACGTACATGCCTTCATTACCTCTTCGATACTGAATATGTAAAAATGCGTAAAGCGTTAATCCGTAGCGTCATAACAGTGGGAAGATATAAGAATTTTAAATAGACATTTCATTAGTTTTTCGCTTAAATTAAAACCTAGTCTACGTTTTTTTTAATTGTTTCTGTATTCTTTTATTTGACAAGTTATAACGTTTGTCTAAAAACGCGAAAATTCAAATGAATAAAAAGTTTATTCAATTTATTAACAATAAATAATACTTTAACCATTGTTGACTTCACCTAATATCGATACTTTTTGTAGATATGGCTGTGCCGTACATGACAATAATTTATAGCTGTTTCTCTCTTTTAAAATGTAACTGAAATTTCCCTGCTGCTCATTGCGCAACCTTTCTAGCAACTTTTGTGGATCAAATTTTATCTTTTTATCACTCGATGAGAAAATTTGCTTCAGTACATTGGGAGCACTTGCAGCAGCAGCAGCATCATCATCATCGCTTTCAGATGTCGTAGAGACATTCTCCTTATAATCATCTGTTGTATCGACAATAATTTTGTGATTAACCTCATCGCTATCCTTCAATTTGACATAGCTACTGTTTGTCGTTATAACATCTGAATCATCTTCAGATGCATTTTTAGAAGCTTCAGCAGCCGCTGCTGCTGCTGCGGCTGCCTTTTCTGCCTTCAATTTGCTTTTCTTTAATTTCTGCTCTCTGACGCCTTCACCTCTGAATAACGCCTTGTTGTTCTGCAACGCCTTGAAGTCAATCACATCCTTGTCGAAGGAGGTGTGACAACAATGCAGGGCGGCCGGATCAATCGGATGCGCCTCAGTATTGAAAATATATCCCCCAGCATCGATGATGCATTCACCATTCGGTGTATCGATGATCGTACCATATTGCCCATTGTTGTGGATGAAATTGTCAGTGTCAAAAAGCAAGTACAGGTACTTGGTTGTTTCTGAAAGGAAGAATGACTCCATGCGGTTCTCCTTTTTGTGATCACGTACATCCTTGATCTGGAAAAGAAAATACAATTAAAAAGAAAATGTGTCCGCAGAAACTGTAATACGAAGCAATGAAATGTGTTAATTTATTAATGAAGCGTCAGAGGCATGCGCATTTTAATTTTAAGAAGACGGAATTTAATATGCGCATGCTCCACAATCACGGAACACAGTTGGAAACTGGTCCAAACTACTGCTCGAACACCCTTAGAATCAATGAATAAAGAATATATAGAAACGAAGGAGGATAATACATTTTGACAGTTTCTTGCAAATGGCGTTACCAGTGACGTATCATAAAACGATTCGTCATTAAGAAAAAATGTTTGGTATACATACTTATTTTATACATGTCATATTTAATGATTTTTATTATGCTTATGAAAAACTGTAATTTTTATGAAATAAGACATGGTGTACAAGTGAAAAAAATGTTGATGGTATATATTTTATGCCTACGTCCATGAGATGTCAATGTCACTGTTTACAATCTTACTGGAAATGAGATTTTTGATTTTTATATCATCAAATAGTGAAAAATTATAGAAAAGTACTTTACGGTGAAATGTTATTCCAACTTCTGTATTTTTTTAAGTTTTAGAACAGCCACAGGCTGCATTACTGACCATATTCGCTTCTAGTCCATAATAAACACTTATGCCACTAAATAAACACTATGTACCAACGCAATATTAACAATAAGATAAGTATACAAGTAAATATTGTTCCGAATTCGCAGTTAAACACAAAAATACTATCAAAACATGCAAAACAACACTACAACCAAAACAACGACATGACTCATATTTGATTACTCATTTTAGATGTCATCTTGCGCATATGCTCTTTCCTTTCTATTCTTTATTCATCATGTAGAGTATAGAAAGTTAAAAATCTGAATGTCCTTACCGTCGCATATCCACATGGTGTTTTAGCGCTGTGCTGAATACTGCGCAAAATATCCTCACCGGCCTTCAACAGATACGGATCCCCAGTGGAACGATACAGATACATAATCGACTCGATCAGTTCTGGTCTCAATGGGTAGCTCTCCTTGTTGCTACCTGCCTCAGTTTGTGGTATGTAATAAAATTCCGGCGTAAAACCATACTGCTGCCACACTTGATGGTAGTTCATTAGGCTGCGCATAGCATTCGAAGTCTCACCAATCAGACTCAAGACACCAGGCCAGAAGGCTTCGAGCGATTGAAATACTGGCAAGGTAATTTGACCTTTTGTCATCGATACCCACATGTACCAGTCGTCTTTTTTTAGGTACTTATCGATACCTTTGCGTGCTTCATAGAACATTGACATCAATTCGGGTCTTTGTAGCAAAATTGAACCTTTGACTAGGTACTCAAAGTATGAGTCGACACCGGAACCGATGCCTGCATCTTGAGCTGTCCACCGACCAGAATCTATGTCGATGTGATTGCCAAATAGACCCAAACTGGATCGGTGTTGGAATAAGGAGTAGAGGGCATTCATCGCCACCTAAAATTGAAGCAAACGTATATTTTGACCTTGATCTCGACAAAAAAAATGCAACTTTAGTCTACTTTTACTAGACTATCGACGGTAAATTGTCATGCAGATTCAAAAAAGAGAGAATAAGGCGAATCAAAATTATGACTGAAAAGCCTGATGCTCCAAGTCTCAATAAATTGAACTATTCTGAGTGGAAAAATTTTACAGACCCTAAAGATTACATATCAAAAATAATATAAATTTCATTCCTAACCTCTTCATATATTGGGTCCCCCGTCAATCGGCTCAATGTTCCAAATTCCACAATAAAAGTACCAATACCTGCAGTACATGTGACCGTTGTCTCACCTTCTGGCACTCCTGAATGCAAATTGATGGTGCCATAAGGCATACCAGTTTTCGTGTCGAATGCCACAATCAAACGCTTGGCCACATCTTCAGCTAGCCTCAGAAGTGGACCATTGCATGGCCAACCTGGTTCTAGTTTAATGCCAGCTCTGAAAAGAGATGACTTTAGGTTTCCTCAAAGTTTTATTTTTTAATGGAGAAACTTGTGATTGATATTATTCCAAAGGATGAAAGTTACTGACTTACTTATTTGAAAGCAGATGCGCACTCAAAAGTCCACCAATAATTCTGATATTTGTTTCAAAAACTGAAACATTGATATTGGAATCAAAGTCTTTCTTCATCGATAGTAGATCCACTACTCTGGCAAACTCAGTATTATTACCCATTATAGCTAGAGTATCTAGGGCATCTATCAGCGTCAGAGAATAACTATGTGAAATGCAAATAAATTTATTCTTTTTTTTACGTTCAAACAATATTTACCAACCTTCCATAAGTATTTACGCCATCACAGCTAATTGGTCTGAGCTCATCGTAAGGATAAGCATATTTTAAATAATTATCATATGCATGGTAGAACATCTCACGAACCTCTTCCCTAAAATTTGAATATCGCGTAGCATAAGTGTATCTTGGTATCTTGTGTATATTATTATTTTAAAATACATACCTTAGTTTTATAAGATCATCTTTGGTATAAGTTTTAAGAGCTCCGCAATACACATGCAATATCATCAAAACTGAGATTGTAAGCCAGCTCTTCATTCTCAAGATTCACATTAAACTTTCAATAAACAATACTATTTTAGCAGTTCATTTTTCTGAATGATATAAAAGTAGGGTTATACTTTACTGATTGACGAAAAAAATATATCAAGCTCCAATGCTCCATGTCAAACAACGGAACACGAAATGTAATAATGTGCCGTTCGTCTTTGCCGTTATTCTGTATCCAATATTTTGAGAATTTTCTTTAACAAATTTGCCAGTCAAATAAGAGGTGTTAAGGATTGATGTATATATTTATAATCATAGCATAATTGTATGTACAAAGTGACATAACGCATACATATTCTTGGAACATAGAACATAAACATTACAAATTTATTTAAAATAAATTCAAAAGTTGATCATATTTCCCTCATACCAATGATTTTAGTACTTAATTTTCTAAATAAAATACACATAAGTAATTTTACATTGTAAAATAGGTTTTAAGTTTTGATTCAAATTTTAATTTTTACAAAAAACATTGAAAACAAAAAGATCAAACAATAACAATAAAAGATAGAAATAATTTCCTTATAAAACAGTAATTTTTGTCATATATAAGGCAACCAATAAATACAAAACATTGAATTATAATAATTTAACAAACGCAAGTTGTTTAAATACTTCAATTTTTTTACCATTTGTAACGTAACATTTTTTACATATATTCTTACTCATATAAATGAATCTTCGTTATTAGCAGGAAATTTGGCCAATTTCAAAGGACCAACAGCTTGTAAAACATCTCCTTTAATGTCATTGAAATCATATTGAGGAAATGTATCTTGCAAAAATGCTCGCAGTTTCAACGAAAACATATCAGTTATAAACGTAACAAGTTCCTTCTTCTTGTTATCAATATTTTTAAAATTCTATAAAAAATCAATTAGGTATATAAACTCAACTTGCCAAACTAATCAATTTTCATGTACATTATTTATTAAACTAACCTCCGCAAAGCCATTATAATAATTTATCAGGTATTTCAAATCTCTGACCACTTCATTTACATAAATATAACCTTCATTTTTCAATTTTATCATTATCATATCGATATCTATAACAGGTTGATAGATATCCTAAAACACAATCACCCTATTAAATCACAATAATTTTTGACATAAAAAAGGAAAAACTTTTCACCTTATCGATAGTATCAAGACCTTCCAAAATGTCATACTTTTTCAATTCCATTAATAAATTCTGCAATAACATCAAACCGGAATCCGTAATGCCATTTGCACCAGCTTCGTATGGCGAAGAAACATTTAGTTTCGATGGTTTTGCATAACATTTTATAGGAATATCTAAGATTTTGAAGAAAAGTTGTTTGAATTTTTTTTTCCACAAACACAAAATTTTCAGCATTAAACACAAAGTTTTGAACATGGAACGAGAAACTACAAATTACCCAATTACTGAAAATCAAATACTCCACCTTGATGCACTACATGTCCAATAATACTTGTACCAACACTGACATTGCTTGCCTTGCTGGTACGTTGCAATAGTGTCACCACTGCACCTCCAGATCCAACTGGAGCAGGCTTCGAAGGTGTTGAAGGCTGATCAATTATCCCACCACCACCCAACATTGTAGCTCCTCGGGCTGCATTTGTTGTTGACGCTGTTGTCACATCGTAGATATTCTGTCCGTGCGCATCATAGAATGTTGTTGGTGCAGCTGCTGCTCGTGACATTAGTTGCTGATCATGAGGTGGCAACGTGGCAGACGTTGAAACTGGCGATGGTTCACCACCAAAGTCGGAAAAATTGCTCGTCAACAGCCACTCGTGCACGTTCAGGTGGGAAGAGAGATTTAGCTGAAGTGGACGAAGATATTCCATAAATATACACAGTGTAAAAGAATATCTCTACTATGTTTCTACAGTACATATAAGATATGCACTTCTGTGCATATCTTATATGTACTGAATTTGAGGCGAAAACCAATGCAGTTTCAGCAATCAGGTAACGGGGGCGCCACCGTCATTAATCTATATTTTGAAGTGAAAATCACTATATGGCTATCAAGGCGAAAAGAACCGTGCCGATCACATCTCAATCTGAAAGGCTTCTTGCATAGGTTTTTGTTGTCTCTCCCAGATATTATACGACAGTCTAGTGAATCACGCTGGCATCAATCTTGCAATACTTTGACAGATGTCAAGTGGGTCACTAGATTCAAAGCACTGAGCTGCGTCAGTGCGGACTTATTGCACTTGGAAGTGAGTGATAATTGAATTAAAAAAGAAACAGTAATGTAAACATATGACATCACTTAAAAAACACATTTGAATTCAGATGCGTACATACCTCAAAATCATTGTCGATATTAATATCGTGATCCATTTTCGCGTCATTACCATTATTGCCTCTTTTATTAATGCCAGAGGCTGGGCCACTGTTGCCTGTTCCCAAATTGGTATTGGACCAGTATCGCTCATTTGATGTTGAAGTGGCCGCAGCAGTAGCATTGCCCTGGATTTTATTGACATTTTGCGCTGTCTCCAAGAACTCAATAGCCCTGGGGCTGGGTGCTGTTCCACCACTGCCATCATTGCCCTCTTTTTTCGGTACACAGTAGCTACCCGGTTTCATGTACACCTGTTGAGCGCCAAAAATCATTCGATAAAGGTCCAGAACAGACACTCAAATTTGTATTTACAGCATGTGTTCCCAGATAATGGTAACAAAACCATTGTAAATAATTAGTTTTGATTGAGAAAAATGTTGTGCAAACATAGATTATCGCAAGATAGACAATAAAATATGGCAAGAAAGTATTAAAGTGAATGATCAAGTGCGAAGGACATTATCAAAAAAGCACAAGCCGACAACGTTGCTTTGATGAGCTACGATGTTCATATGTCCATACATGGTGATATTTGGTCTTTAATAATTAATTAAGCCCCAATACCCTTTTCTGAAAAGAAATGCTGAAATTTATTCATGTTTTTTTTAAATGAACAATGTTGACAACAAAAGCTCCCAGCAGTAAGAATCACCAGGAACGTACCATTGCTTTTTTCTTAACTGACCATTTTCACCAAATACTTCAACTAGACAGGACCAAATGGAGTTCGATCACAAAAAAAACCATTACTTTCTTACCCGACGCTCCTCCTCCGAATCAAAGCCCTCCTCTTTACCGGCACCCGTGGTGATGCAAAAATCACCCGAATACGTTTGATTTGCTTGATCCACTGTTTCAGTTGCTGGCGCAGCCGGTAGATGGATGATGCCACGTACATTTTTTGTAGAAGCAGTCGCAATATTTGTGGGAATGGACATGGCATGAGTTAGTGTAGATGTGCTCAAATTGTTGGTATCACCAATATTTATATGCTGCTGGCCGCCGGTGATTCCTCCTGTCATCACCTTTCTGCTACTACCAACTACTGTAATATCAGAAGTGGGAGCAACTATAACAACGGGTGTTGGTTGAGCCTGAGGAGGTTGCTTTGTTGCCTAAAATAAATATTGAAGGAGATTTTGGGTAGGTAATGGGATATATGGAAATTTATTAACCTGTGGGGACAACAGATTCGTATCCAAATTGTAAAACACTCGTGTTAGTTGTGCTGCCAGCTCGATGGTTTCCTTTTCCCAGCGTACATAGCAAGCCCGAAATTCGGGAGTGAGTTCTTTCTCAATTTTACCCAAACTGGAACCATCTCTATTCTCCCAATAACCTTTCAAAATGTGCCAACAATTTGTTAAGCGTACAAAGGCGTATATAAAATCCTTTGTAGCCCAGGGGATACCTTTAAAAAAGCGACATATATAGATAGTGATATAAGTTTTAAGAATTTCCAATACCTTGAGAATGTATGTTTGAAATTGTGGTGCATGGTTTCAAAATCTCTGATCTAGTGCGAATGCATAGATTCTGAATGTTTCTGAAACAAGGACGATTTCGATTTCTGTGTGCAATCTGTTCAGCTGTCAAGCAACTTCGCTCCAAGAATCTGACAAAATTCTCAGGAGTTGTATTCTCGGCAGTCTCGTGCAGCGGCTAATTTCCCAAAAATAAAAAACAACAAAAAAAATATGAATATGAAATGTCTATAATAAAACTGAATTGAATATCAAATATTTGACAGTTGACATTAAAAGGCGATATTAGTGCCATCTGGCAAATGACTGAAACTCACATTCATGAGCAGCTCACTAGATGGCGGCGTAACTGGTCCAAAATCATAGCCACCACCATTCATAGGAGCTGCTGTCTCATTATTTCTTTCACCGTCGCTAGTATCCTCCTGGGAGCCTGCGCCCCTGTCCCCCCGTCTATCCTTGAGACCGCTACTGCTGAATATGTCACTGCCGCTAGCAGCAGGGGCAGCATTGCCCCCTCCTGTCGCAAATATTGGCGCCGATGCAGCTGTGGCAGCTACATGCGTAATCGGCAGCGAATACTGATTGCCCACATTGAACTGCGTGTACTGATAGTGTTGCAAATAGGGTCTGGGCACGGGCGGCACTGGTGGATAACCGACCATCGGCTGGATTTGGGTGCGGTAGCCGACAGGGGCGGCTGGAAAATAGCCCGCTGAATAGACATTTGGGCAGTTGCAGACGTGATGCATGTGCAAATGGACATTGTGCGGTTGTTGCTGATTGTTGGCAGCTGTAGCGGCATTGTTTTCAGCTCGGTTTGGATCCATTTTATTCAGACAAGGTGGATTGGGGACTATTTAAACTTTTATCTGAAAGGCAGATATGTTACTATGGCAGGCCAGTGAGTGGGACATGCCTAACAGCTATATGGTACTCAAAACTGTCAAAGATATCATCAAATTATAAAGTTGAATATATTCTATTGAATTTGAAGTTTATATTAAAGGCATTTGAGACTTTTCAGCTGGTACAATGAAAAATGACAGCTGAAGCTTCAATGTTTTAGAAAAATTATTTGAACATTTCGAAAATAGTACAAAACGCGTTTTACGCTCAACGTTAATATCGATTATAATTTTAGAACCATTAAATGTATGGATTATAAGAATCCATTCATTGGCAGGGTGTTCAAGTATAGCGTGAGAAGTTCGATAAAAAAAATTTGCTCACCTTTTAACGGCCAGATTTGTTGTGCTGCTATATTTAATATACTGAATTATTGTAAAAGTAACAAAAGATTAAGCTTAAACTTTAAATTTCACAACTTACAGCAACTGGTGTGACAGAGCTTGATGCATAATCTTCGGGAGAAATGCAATCGGGGAACTTGATTGTTTCTGAATTTGATAACATAAAAACATGACACATATATGACAGCAGCTTTTGGGAAAGGAATATTATATACTGAATGTTCTTATTCTGCGATATGCCACTTTGGGAAGAAAAATAATACCATCATAATAATTAACGAAACATTTCTTTTATTCTGTAACATTTTCAATTTCTATGCATATACATTAATTGGTAATCAAAACACCGTATTTCTTATCGACTAATGACTGTATGGACTGAAACAGAAGACTAGTTTCAATCGAGTTTTTTTTATAATTTATGAAAAAATCTCCTCCAATTAGATGCGTTCTACGATGAACCTAAGGAGTTTGTTGTAAAACATGTCGATAAATGAAGAAAAAATTAATACCTACTGTCCTATCTTGTTAATTTTGAGCGATTCAAATAATTTCTCTTGTGCTTCATTTATAACAAGCATCTAAAGATGGAAGAAATCCATAAAAAGCTTCGATATTGTTTGGGCAGCGTCCAGCTGTATCTCCATTTTAAACTATTTATCACTATTATCAATTTAAATTAGTCCATAAACTCTTATCTAACAATAACAGTTTAATGAAGTTTCGAGAGTATTCATATCCAATAAAAATGAAATACCATCCGCTACTTACAATAATTTCTTTTTCAATTTCAGAAATAACATCAATGATCAGTTTACATTATGTCATCAATATTTCTACATTTATATATTTTTTTAATACTAAAGAGGTAGTAGAATGAATACTCCCGTGTTTTGACAGCAAAATTTAAAAAAAAGTTTCATAAACTTTTTCTATGTCATCTACAAACGAAATCCCACAAGAATGGTGCCTAATAAAAGGAACACTGATGCTGTGACAGTTGAACTGTCATTACAATCGTCAGTTTGGCACGCACAAACTTCCTGTCTACCACCAAAACCGGATCTTTGATAGCATCGGTTTTGGTAGGTTTGATCTTCGTATCCACATGTTCGAATGATTCTGCTGTCAGGCAAAACTGGAATAGAAAAAAAGACGTAATCTTAAGTCCTTGATTTAAGATTAATGGTGAGAAAAATTCTATTCAGTCGCAAATGTCAGCATATATGATTTTCACGCTCAACAAAAAAAGAATAGAGCATGCAATTTATGAAAACTGCCTATAACTAATGATGATTTGATGATTTCGATATACAAAAACACAACGAAACCAATCGAAGCGAGTCGAACTTACAAACGCACCTTTCATGTATCAGAAATTTGACATAAGTCTTACATATTTATAGTGGTACTTACGTCCATTGACTTCAAAATCGATAACCTGCTTGATTTTTCTGCACAAGGTGAAAGGCTTCAGAGGTTTACCATCCTTCGATGTCCTTTCAGGGCATTCCTTCTTCAAATCCTCGGTTAATTTGTGATTTTGATCGTGAAGACATCGTTTGTCACTGGCACTGTTACATTCGTAGCAAGATATTGCGCCACCTATCGGGAAGTTGAAAATAAAATGAGGCATTTTTACCTATATCATTTTTTACGAAATTGAAATACTTTTCCAATGAATGTGTGTAAATAATGTAAAATAAAGACTAAGAATAAGATCTATGTTAAGTAGATAATTTAATTTTACTGGAGGGAAAAATAATTCGAAGATTTATATGCAGAGAAGCCACACTTAAGACGTCTTGGAATATTTAACTTATTTGTTGAGTTGAAAATATGGGTATCTATATGTGGCTTCTTTAAACAGGATTTTGTCATGGTAATTTCATAAACGAGTAACTTGATTTTTAAGCTGGAACTCGGGCTCAAGTTTCCAAACCGGAAATGTAATGATTTGGCAACGTTGACTTTTTTATTCTGCGCTGATTGTAATAGGCCAATGAAATTAGGCATAAATTGAGCAACATTATTTTAAAATTTCAATATTTGATTGTTTGTCCGACAAGCCGACAAGGGTGACAATAAACGATAACCTCATTGTATTTATAATCTTTGCTCATTTGATTGGAATATATAACAATTTTTATGATCTACATTAATTAGTTTCGATTAATTATTGAAAATGGAAATCAATATAATACAACCTCATGCATGACTGTTGAAAAACTAGAGCCATGTAGGTACTCCCAATGGTTTGATTATGTTTTATAAACGTAATTGAAGTTAGTTTGTTGAAAACTTCCACGAAATTATTAAAAATTTCCTATCCTAAAATTCCATCTCGTACTTAGCCTCAATTGGTACGCAATATTGATTTTTGTAAATCTGCGCCTGCGCAACAACATTACACAGATTTTGCATTTTTACGAAAGACAAAGAATCCATAATTGATTTTAAACAAATTTTAAAGTCTCTATAGGTACTTTGAGAACATTTGTTTCATTATTTCTAAATGGAAAAACTATATAGATTAGTATTTTAATGAAGCATGTTCCGTATATAGATGTAAGGATATGATTAAATTGCGAGTTTTATACTTGCATTTTGAATGAGAAAATACATTTGTAACAAACAACATACATTTATAAATAGCTTTACCTCTATTAATACTTATAACTGTAAAATGTGCATACATATGCGTTTCAGATGCACAACAAAAGCGAATCAGCATTACAAATAACTTCAGCAATTAATTTTATCATTGCTTAATAACCATAAATTTTAAATCATACAATAAATGTCCAAACAATAGAAAATAGTATGAATATTTAAAAAATACAACTCACTCTGTTTGATGCAAACCAGTGCAATGAAAATGTATCCTAGTAACAATTGCCACTGATTCATACTTGATGTTATTAAATATTAGTTATATTTCACTATGGGTTTGAATCACTTGAAAGTTAAATTTTTCAAATATTATTTGCTGTTCTGGCGACTCTTTTAAGGACGATGTCTCTTCCAGTCGAAATGATGCAAAAGGCGTTTTGGAGAACCGCGTTTAATGATGTGCGGCGCAGGATAGGCAGTAGCAGTCAGTTGCAGGGCATTGGCGTAGTGTAGAAAGGGGGACAAGGCTCCAAAAAATGAGGATGGAACTCGGCGAAAAGACACGTTCAATTATAGAGATTGTGAACAATATTTATATGTTCACTTATTTCTCTGGTCCAACCTGCTGCTCCAACACCCTTCTAGTAATATCTTTCTTAATCATAGACATATGTTTATGTTCTTAATATATTCTAGATCATTTAACTGTGACAAACGGCCGCAGACAAACATATACATACACTGTCATACACAAATGTGATCTAATAAGCAGGTTTCCTGTTTTCATCATTTCTACGGAACACTATTATATAAGACCCAACTCATATAGCTAAAAGGAAATCCTTAAAAACCAATGGGAAACAGAACAGATCGAAACCCTGTCGGTGTATTTAATATTTTCCATGTCCATGCGATTCCGGTTCGCAATGGAACGTTTTTTTACCGACTTCAAAAAAAGGAGAAGGTATACAATTCGGTTGTTTGTTGTGGAGGTGGAGGGGACAATTTTTCTCGAAAACTGAAAATCTGAGACGACAGAATTATTGGAAATTCCATATCCGGAGATGTTTAAATTGGACATTTTTAAAAATAATCATACGTTTTCCTGCTACAGTCTGAAATAAGTGTTTCAGCAAATTTTTCCGAAAATAGAAAATTCGAGATTTGAAAATTAGAAAGCGGACCATATCTGGAAACGTTTAAATTGAAAATTTTTTCAAAAGAGTCACGGTTTCCGAGTTTCGCAATGGTAAAGTCTGAAATATGTATATTTGCGCCCGATGTTTTGAAATCTCTGAATAATATAAATAACAAGTACAAGCTAAGCCTATAACTTTTTAGCTATTAGTTAACGTTCAACAATTTTCATGACTAATGTTACACTAAAAAATGTGAAATAAATATTTTTTAGAAAAAAATGGACATAATTTATTAGTTGTTGCACTGAAAAATAGAAAATAATATTAATTGTATTGGTGCTGGTAATTTTGAAGTTGTGCCGTTGTAGTTTGTTGTTGTATAGACACCAACTCCAAAAGAATCAGCACCAATAGAATTAATATTATTTTGTATTTTTCAGTGCAACAACTAATAAAGTCGGTCCAATTTTTCCAAAAAAATATTTTTGACTATAACATACATAATTGTCGTATAAATAGATAAAAAAGGTATCCCAAAGGTACTCTTGATTGACCCTTCACTGTCTGGTTATATAACAGCGGAGCTGGCTCATTAAATTTATATTATTGTGTAAAAACGTTTAACATTATAATAATATGTGGATTAAATTGGGTTAGTGCCTCCGCTTGAGGCACTTCTACTTATATACTGAACTTATTTAGGTACTTGGGATCTTTTAAAACTTCTGGTGTCCTTTATATAGATGTTATATATTCTTCAAAACCATTAATTAAATTGAATTTAAATTCAAATCCCATTTACGTGTAAATGAGCTGCATATAAGTGTGCCATCGATTCGAAATAATGCAATCCAGAAATTGAACTCTAATATGATGCCGATGAGAGTGCATTTGCCAGCAACCTTGCATTAATTATCACAAAATCAAATCAGGCCATTTCGAGGAGAAATTAGAAATCAAAATTAGAATCATGTCATGTTTCAATTGCTTTTGGATTTTTTTACCTCCTTTTATATTATTTCCAGACGATTGTCTTTTATTTTTAACATTGCTCTTAATCCTAATATTTTGTATCCTGCCAAAACTTGACCATATTAAGAGTATTTCAAGAAGAGTAGGTATACATTAGTGTATATTGTTATTACTTGAGAGGGAAATTTGAGCAAGTTATAGTAGCCTTCGTTACATACTTGTATTGCGGCTAATTCAAAATTACAAAGCAAAAGTTCATGTCACAAATTGAATAATGTTATAGTTAATATAATGTCCTACATCCTTGTGACGTGTATTTTAAATAATAGTGTTGAAAATTTATTAAAATGTGCCATTAAGACGTTCGTTATTACTCATGCTGCGTCTGTCAAGGAAGCTTTCACCGACTTCATAGAAGGAGGATGTGTAAAATTTGACTGTTTGCTTCTTTTCTGTTTATTCGCATGTTTTACATACTTGCATCTTTTCAAATTCAACTGAAGAAATATAATAAATAGGATCGACTTTATTAGTTGGCTTATACTGAAACATTCATGAATATTACCAAAAATACGATCAACTTTACCAGCAGAATTTACCTTATTTTGATTTTTTCTGAATATTTATTAGTCGACCTTTTTTTTGTAAAAAATATTTCATGTTTTTGTGTTTTATTAGGCAGCTCTTCTAGTCTATCTTACATTGTATGATTAAAATAGTTTTATTTGTATTCTTAATTTCTCAACAAGTACTTTTAACTGTTATAATAAAAAAATAAGTTGTTCTTGTACCTTGTACGATAGTACAGAACTCTTCGTGTACAGCAGGATAAATAATACAACACTTCAGCTTTTCAAGATAAAAATAATACATAACGGTAAAAAATAAGTTTTATTTCTTACAAATAACATATAAAATAGTTGACAAAAAAAAACATTTTTTCACATAAGCAAATTTGGAATCATAATGTCGTTGTCTTTAAAGAGAAGAAAATAAATGACTACAACTCAATACCTATAAAGACTTCTTTCATTTGTCAAAAACCACATCACAATATATAAACCAATCACCTTCAAATTCAAAGATCAACATATATGATTCCAAAAATGTATTCACCACATACGTTCACGTGATTATTTCTTTTCACAATAATTCATTCAGCCTTCGTTTTAGTTTTGGGTTTCTTCAATTTTTTAAGTCCATCCAAGTTGCCTTTCAATAAACTACTGTAGGCTACTTGGAATTTGTTCACGTCTTTTTGATGTATAACTGTGGCTATTTTCTTGGATCGAGACTTGGCTCTGACCAAACACATGTGTTCCTGGGGTTCAGGTAGTGGTGGTTTACCTTCTCGGGGCACAGGACATGTTCGGCCGTCATCTAAAACAATTTTATTTCATTATTTTGAAAAAAATGCCTCAGGTAGGTACTTCAGAATCTTGATTAACTATGATCAAGATAGTTTACGTTAGATAATTACGGCAAAGACGTGATTTGTACACTTACACCTTTTGAAAGTCATTGTAACTGACCCCTCCAGACGTGCCTTTTGGAATAATTTCGTTAATTCTGATAGGAACTGTAACAATATTTTCCATTGATAATATATAGTATGACATATTTTATTATATCGCATCTCCATTAACTTACCGCATCATTTTCTAACAATACCATTATTTCAACAATAGATTTCGGCTACTTCATATAGAAAAGTAGAGAAATTAATTCAAATATGAAATAAAATATGTTCACAAATTAAAATATTACTTCAACTACGGCTCCACGTTATTTCTTTTAATGCTTGACATATGACATGACTTATGAACGTTGACGACTAATCACTGTCAACAGTCACAACACAAATATGACAACTCCAATTTTTGAGGTGTTCAAGAAAAAATATATATTTTATTCAATTTAGATATATACATCCCAGATATTGATATTGCTGTTCCAATGCGTTTTTATTTAACATTTATAATAATAATTAGAATCCATACTTCATAAACGCATTCCAATCAATACAAATTCTTGAAATTATTTTGTTAGTTTTATGGCCAGATAAAACCATAGAGTACAGAGAAGGTTGAAAGAGCAAGCACCAAGCACTAGTAGTTGTTGTGTACGTGTTAAAGTTAAAACAAATTTCAACAATATTGCATTATCGCTGACGCTGAAGACTCTGAAATCGACCATACGGAAGAAAATTAAATATACCAAAAAAATCAAGTAGAAATTGAATAATGTCGAGCCCTAAGACTGAGTGTGAATTGAAGGCAGGACACCCCCCGGCTGGTATGTTTGTTTTTTATTTTCACTTTTTACCTTACCTATCCGGGAAAAAATACGATAATAAATTCTTTTACAAATATTTGAGTAGAGAAATAATATTCTAGTGAAGGCAGGAGGTATGAGAATAACTCAACACAAAACAAGAAAAGACTCTGGTGGCATACATGAAGACGTTACGGGCATTACAGTATCTGGTAGCCCACCAAAAGCTCTCAGCATCTCGGGGGCAGTTGCCAAGGGGCATGCAGACTTTCCACCCGAGGCGGTGCAGAGCTTCCACAAAGAAAAACCTCCAACACCCATGGCCCATGCTAATAAGCCAATGATGAATATTCAACAGCCCAGAAAACAGTAAGTTCTTAATCCTACTCATGGGATTATTGAGCTCCTAAAATTTGATATTCACTTGTTTTTTTTGTTCGGTGGATATCTATGTTTTGTTGTTCAAATAATAATTTTATGGAGGTTTTTTGTTTTGCCGTACTTAAACTTTCATTACAAACTTAAAATGTTTTTTTTATTATGTAAAATAAGGGTTTTTTATTTGTGGGGGATGTCTCGATTGAGATATGTTATTTTTATGGGTGATAGTCGCATTTAAAATGGTTTTCCTCTCATGTGTTAATAGAGGTGCTGATATTTTTACGATTGTTAGTAGCAGTGCAGGATGTTGTAATGTAAACTTGATACAAAAAAAATCTCGAACTGAAAAAAATCTTGTTATATACAACAAAGATATAATTTGAAATATAAATATATTGGGAAAATGCTTTTATAATAAAGAAATATCTATATCTAATGTATTACTGTTTGTATGATTTATTCCAATTGAGATCCTTTTTCTCTGTCATATTCTTCCTTGTAAGTGGTTGCAAATGAGCTGCAGCTACAATATCCCTATGAACAAAAGAAAGATTTATTTTGCTTTTTCTTCTTTCTTTCGAGATTTGATGTTATTCTTACAAAAACAAATAATATCTACTATCTGTTATGTTTGCACGATACGATGATATGATTATCTGTTATCTTTATGAAGAGCGTGAACTTAAAATTGAAGACGGTGCAGGGAATTTTTCGATATGTAAGAAAAATTAAAAAAAATCCTTTCAAAGTGCTGAGAACAAATGCTTATTATACCAGCAACCTACCTGAACTCATCGTAAGATCTGGAACTGACAACTGCTCTCAATTTAGCATCGTTTCGTATCCAATACATTTTATCCTTTTCCAATTTCTGTTTTAATTCATTGTAGAGTGCAAGATTGTCTTTGGATGACATATTTTTATCTTGTTCAATTTTTGATCGGTGATAGTTGATAAATAACAAAAGTTTTATCAATAATATGTTCGATTGCCAAGGCAACATATACGCTTGTGTAATTGGTTGAAAAAGGCATAAGATTTAAAAGGTTTCAGGACGAAAAATGAGCCAGTTAAATAAAGAGGAGAATGGACGTCTGACGTCACAACTAAAGACTTTTCTGCACAAAGTTAGTTTACCTTTCTGTCCGTACTGCTACAACTTATTTTTATGTAGACTTAGCTAAAAGGTACCTATATTTTTTAGAGAATTCATAAAATATGATTTCAAAACCAAGTATGTTTCTTGGTGATTCGACATAATGGAAAAACAACAACAGAAAAAATACAGATACCTGCTGTTCCTAAATTCAGACCATTAGCATGACCAGTAGGCGTATTCTGTATACTTTCGTTTATGCAAATGTATAGAATACGCCTACAGGGTTAGTTAAAATGGCCGTGGGAAATTGACACATATACGAACTCAATATAGGAATATGACATAATTTAAGCCCGGCCAGAATAGGCGTATTCTGTACATTAGCGTAAAGCCCGCTGCAGACGGAGTATGTTTTGCTGCATGTTTCCTTGATGGGAGCTAGGCTTGGTGTTGTGCATGCTTCCGTGTAAGAAAATGACATCGCGTGCACGGTTGGTTGCTTGAAATCGTGCATGATTTGATGATAGAACCGGTGCTATTTTCGGTGATTGTTTTCACGCATCGTGCTTTGTCGGAGCACTCGGAACATGTTATTTTTGATTGTTGGGACATTTTCTATGTTGTAACAATGATTAGAAATAGAGCTTGATTAAAATGTTCAATATTTTGTATCATTTGTCACAGTCATATTTCTCTGTACTGTCATTTGACATACATGATAGCCTGCATCGCATGAAGCCAACACAAGCAAGGGAGCCATCAACACACCATGCGCGGCAACATTTATCGGACCATGCACCAAAACAAGCAAGCAATCATGCAGCAAAACATACTCCGTCTGCAGCGGGCTTAAGTCTCAGAACTAAAAGTTGAAAGTCAGAATACAT
The DNA here is from genome assembly GCA_958507055.1 of Crioceris asparagi. Taxonomy (NCBI): domain Eukaryota; kingdom Metazoa; phylum Arthropoda; class Insecta; order Coleoptera; family Chrysomelidae; genus Crioceris; species Crioceris asparagi. Next base: position 131,207,036 of record OY293826.1, read on the forward strand.
CAAAACTCAACAAGTTTAGTTGTATTCTGACTTTCAACTTCTAGCTCTGAGATTTACGCTAATGTACAGAATACGCCTACAGGCTAATGGTATTTAGAAACACGCTAATAATATAAAGGGTGTTCGAGCAGTAGTTTGGACCAGTTTCCAACTGTGTTCCGTGATTGTGGAGCATGCGCATATGAATTTCCGTCTTCTTAAAATTAAAATGCGCATGCCTCTGACGGTTTGAGTTTGGTTTGAAATCCTGCTCGAACACCCTTATGATGTACTACAGTCCATAACGTACAGGGTGATATCATGTATCAATACATTGGTCTTAACAGGTTAGAAAAGTTTTATCAATCTCCATTTTGATTCTGAATATTAAAATTTATTAGTTATTTATTCGTAACACACCATAGTGAATCACATAGTTTTAATTTTTGGAAATGCTTACCTTTGTAAATGATTTGGAATAAACATTTAGCTGAGTTTGAAACCATCCGTACTCCGTTCTGTGAAATTCATCGAAAAAATTGGATAGTAATGATTCGACAATATCATTTGAAGTATCCTTTATTAGTACATATTTACAAAATAATAAAATATGTATAAATATAAAATATATTCTATTGATTAATTTTAATCGAAAAATGTGTGAAATTAGTTACATCCAACATAGAGAAAATGAAAAACCAAAGTACCAAACACGCTTCAGAAACTTCAGGAACACACATATTAAGATACAAAAATAAATGAATAGAATACAATAAATATCTATAGGATACTACATGGTAATTTTGCGTAAAAAAAAAACAAAAGTTTAAGTGTAAGATTTCAAGTTTGTACATTCACAAGGGCATTTTTTGTCATTATAATATTAATATAATATTACCTTATAAAAAAACATTCACGGGGAGCAATAAACCGTTCTATTTATTTTAATTTTTCCTTTTGTTTGTTTACAGACTAGTACTATTTATACACAAACATTTGTGCAATAATTATTAATTTTTTTTCTTTAAATACAAAAGAAAACAAAAACAAATGTTACACATTAATCCATATACTACAAAAAAAAAAAAATCATAATGATTATATTAAATTAAAATGAATAATAATTCTGTTTAATGGCAATACAAAACAAAAATATATAATTTCAAATATATTATTAAAGGATTAGGGCAATAACTTGCTTGCCCATTTCCTGTCTATTCTTGTTTTCTTTTTTTCTTCGCTTAAATAAACATAATAAATACAGGTAGTACAAAAAACCGATCAAATATCCTATGTATATATATTATATATATATTTATAAATTTAAATATACATATTTTTAACAACTATTATGTTACATTATGATGCCTCTTTAGTTTTGCACCAAAATTTTATATTTTGACAAATTTCAAGACGACTAAAAAATTTGTTGAAAAATATCAATAAGTATATATAAGTAAATATTTACAAAAAAGCGCGCATATTTTTTTATTTATTCTAATAATCTAAAAATTTAACGATCTCGGTTTTAAACCGGTCGATTTGAGAAAACGATGTGCTTTTTCGGTCAAATCAATCTGATCTTGGGTCTTTCCACACGCAACCACAGTCCAATTATAGTCTAACTGTAAGAGAAACAAAGAAATCAACCAATAATAAAAATCAGATAACTGTTAGAAAAAAATAATCACAATAAAAATCACCAAAAATTTAAATACATATAAAAAATACACATTTCTTTTAGAGCGAGGAAAAAAACACCCACAAAACAACAAAATTGTTAGTACGAATACTCTTCATTGTTAAAAAAAACACCAAAAATTTTAAATCAAATAATAGTGGTTAAACCAAAGTTTTTTTTAACCCCTTGCGTTTATTTATATACATGTTTAGAATAAAACTGAAATTCATACCATTTTTATTCCAAAAACGTAATCTGTTTAAGTTCTACAGAAAAATACTATATGACCAAATTCAGTTTTTCAGTTCTGAAATCGATATCAATTATACAGATTTGGCATAAAATTTGCGGTGGAGACTGGTTTTTACATTAAGCTAAAACGAGAGATATTCGACAAATTTGACCAGTATTATATTATAAAAGACTCACTTTATTAATTTTTACGAATTTTCTCAATTCTCGTATATACTACTTGGACAACTTTATAAATCAAGTAATTTCTCCCATCCCCAAGCTATAAATTAGAAAATAACGTTAATTAGCGTGCTCGAATATCTCCTTTTTCTATTTCATTGTAAACCCAATCTGCGCAAGTTCCATTCTGAATCTGTATATAGGACGATCACCTTTAAACTCGTTCTTATAACCTTAATCAAAACACTTTTATCATATTATGTCAGGAAGTAATCGTAGCTGTTCTTTTGTTTTGGATAATATTCATCAATCTACCTGCTACCTGATGTTCTTTTGTTTTCTTGCAAACAGAAACAAATGAATGACAGATGACATATGTATAATATGATTTTATAGATTCAGTCAATCTATGAGATGTTCTTTTGTTTTTTTTTTCATCACTAAGCTCACCTTTGGAGCTGATGGTTGGCACTCCTCGTCGAAGGTTATACGCTTGGCGGCGGTACTGCGTGGAATCACCGCCCCTCCTCTGGTGAAGGTATTACCAGAGTAGGCGGTTGTCGATGTAGTAGCAGATGATGTTGTACTACCGCCGCTCAGCAATGTAGTAGTAGTAGCATTAGTAGTGGATGGTTGTTGTAGTTGGTGAGACTGCCGGGATAAGGATATATATTTACGCTACAATTACAGCCCCAAAACACAAAAAGACAAGACATACGCGACACAAAATTGATAATAATAATGATGATAATTTATTTTAAAAATATTAGGCGCTCTACTTCATTCACATTAAGACAAAAACACAGCAAAAGCAAAAGAGAACGAAACAACATTTCAAACTGCTTTTGACATTTGACAGAAGCTTCAATTATGTTTTAAATTTATAAGCGCAAAAAACATCACACCATAGAACACAGATTAGTAGTAGCGGAGATGTCGTCACAGCAGAACAAATAATTAGAGAAATGAAAATTAAGTCACAAATTCTTGCAAAACAATAACAAAAAAACAACTTCTTATACATCATTGTGTTGTTGTTCTCTATTGCCCCGTCACCTGTATTATTGATGTTTTGGTAACTTAAAAAAAATGGTGCAATGCTGATGATGATGATAAAATAATGCAAGTCAAAAGTGCAAACTTACGAATAAATACAAAAAAAAGTGCGTTATCTACACAATAAAAAAAATCAACAACAGAAATAGTAAGAGTAAGATCGGCATCATTTTAGCAAGGACAAACAACGTTCTGCGATTATATAATTTTTTAAATGAATCTGAGACTCATTTTTAACTATGTCAAAAAGGAAAAATGTTTCGAAATAGATAAATCCATTTGTTTGTCCTGTATATTATGGATTTTAGGATAAAGAAATAGAAAAAGCCTGAGAAATAAAAAATTATACTCTTCTAAATCAACAACAAAACACAAATAACAAACATAAAAAAACTGCTAATGCAATATTACATAATAATAAATTAAACAACAAAACTTATTAAAATAACGCACAAAGTTATTTGTTCTTTTTTGGTATTAAAGAGAGGTTATAATAACTATATAAATCAGTATGTTTGTATCTCATACTTGCGGTTGTTTTTTAACTTCCAAGTTGGACAGACCACCATGTATATATATATATATATATATGTATATGTACAGGGAAAAATATTTGGATACTCAAAAAAGAGCAAAAAAAAGGTTAGTGTGTTATGGGATATGAAAATAAATGCTTTGGTTTCAAAGTTTGTTTGTTGTGATAGGACTAGAGAAATTAAAAAAAACTACCCCACAAAATAATACGACTACATATTAATATAAATAAATAGAAAAGTGTTCATATAAAAAGAGAAACTAAAATTGTGTTCACAAACTTGAAGAAAATAAAAAAAATAAATAAAATGTTTAGTTTCCCCAAAAAATAGAACAACCCACAACCATACGAGAAAATTAAATCAAATCTATATCATCATTTGTACTTGGAAAAAATACCGCAAACATGCATTCACATTATTTCGAGAGAAATATAAAGAAATAAATAAAAATAACCAAACCTAAGCGCCCAGAGCTTATAGGAGAGATAGAAAAAAAATACCACCGCGACCCAGAAAAAGTGTGTAAAATAGAAGGAAAAATAAAGGGAAGAAGAAGGCAAAATCAACCAAATTGTAGAGGGAAATATACTAAAATCAAAAGTAAGGGGGTGGATGGGTGGGTGTGTGTGTGTGTGGGAGGGATTGTGTTGGTTTTTTTTGACGGTTTAGGATAGGAAATTATCGCCAAAATGAAACCATCCAAGTACCTTGGAGGAGGATGAACCCATTTGCGGTGGAAAATCCATAAGGCCAGTTACACCCAATGAATCTTTCATTATCGATGATGGCGTTGAAAATAACATTGATGAGGTATCTTCGCCCAGGGACTTGCTCTGTGAACAAAGAAGAAAAAAAAAACAAATGTAATTAATTTGAATAAACAATAATATAAATAAGAATATGAACAACAGAAGAATTATTGTATTCCTGTAAAAGATTTGGAGCAGTTTAAATTAGGAAAGTGACCAATAAATAATTTTGATGATTATCGTCATTAATCATAAAAAAAGAAGGTTACTAGTCTGGTAAAAATAAAACTGTTTTTAATAAATAAACTTTCTTCAGTTCAATGTGTACCCTAAGATTTGAAAATTCATTCCAGGGCTGCCTTTAACGATATATTAAAAAAACACAGAAAAAAAAACAATAACAACAAAGCAACAAACATTTTTTGAATTTAGGTTAGGTGTAAATATAAATTGAGAAATTCTAATGGGGAGAATTTTAACAATATTATTTGTTTGTACTCACCGGTGTTTCGACAGCGAACGACATATCCGATGAGCTCAACAATGATGACGTCGAGGCCCAGGATGGTGCTAATGCTTTACGCACTTTCTTATTTGGCAGCATATTTTCTTTACCACCAGCTGCATTATTGCCATTCTTTCTTTTTCCAGTTAAATATCCACTATCATTCTACAAAAATAGAAAATATTGGATATTTTTCTTGTTGTAAGTAGAATATTTTTCTTTTTTTTGTATTTCGGTACGCTAAAATAATCCAACTACTTTCTATTTTAATGTAATATACATATAATTTACTACCAAATTCCTGTAAAACTACACAAAATTTCCAATAATTTAGTCATGTCCTGTGAAAACAAACATTAGAACTACTACTGTACTTCTTGTTCCATGCCACTTGGATTGAAGGTTCTATCATAAATCAGAAGACACCAAAACTACTTGAGTTGTAATGAGAAATTTTGAAGACCAGAGATATACATTAATTTCGATTTTTCTACGATAATTACATAATAAATAATTGAAACAATAACAAGAAACAGGTTACTGAACTCTAGTAGTTTTGTTCAAATTTTCCTTACTACAGAAAATAGAATCGCATAATAAATAATCATACTAGAAATAATAACCAGTTAATATAACAAATTTTTATTTTGAAACCTGTAAATAAGAAAATAAAGGCCACCGAATCTAATTCTTTGGTTTAACCACAAAAAAAACAATAACAAGCTCATGCAATCGAAAAAAAAAAATACACAAACAACATGCACGCTAAAAATAACTTGGTGAAATAAATAAGCAAAAATAGTAAAAACTTACAGTAACCATGGCACTAGTGTCAGTTTCGTAATGAGAGCTATCTTGTTCCTTCTTCATAATTTCTGTAATATCTTCCAGACGTGAAGAAGGTGTATCTGGAGGCAGGTTCGTTATTGGGCCGGATTTTTTCTCCAAATCAGCCAAAGCCTAAATATATCACAGATTCCCCCAAAGGAGAAAAAGTTGTTGTTTATATAAAGATACAACTAAAAGATGCGAAATTTATCCCAGTATCTTTTTAACCAAAAAAAAAAAGATATCTGGGAATATTCTGCTCAATTGATGAGAAAAATTCAAGATAATTGTCCAACTGATGATTTAAAAAAAACAGCGACAAAAGAGAATAGTCTGATAGTCCAGGCGACTGCTCCTTGAATTTTTGCCATAAATTCTGCATAAAATGAAAGTGAAATCAAGAACTGACCTTTTTGAAGGGTGTTGGCGTCCTTGGAGTATCACCACATCCAGAAGAAAGGAAGAATCGCTTGCTAGGCGTGGAAATTACATCTACTGATGTGGTGGAGGAGACAGTTGCGACTGTAGTTGTGGTTTCAGAATTGACAGTGATGCCACGTGGTGTACTCAAAGGGCTGTAGTCGTGATCCTTTAAAATGATAATCATATGTAGTCGTAGGTACGATTTTACTGCTATTTGAGAATGAAATTGAATTTATTTAAAATTGGAATTACTCGAATAACTATTTTCTTTTTTGGCCTATTTTCACTGAAGTATAACCATATAATAACGGTAATCTATAATTGATATAAAAAAAACAATTCTTGTTCACTTTGATCTTAAACACATTCATCTATCCCAGCCAGTATTGTTATTTTAAATTTAAATAAAAATAAAAAAACTGAAATAATTTCAAAAGCACAAGAACAAATTAATTATCAATCGTAAGTAAAATAGATTATCACGATTTTGTTGTCTAGTGCTCCTTAAGAGCACGTGTAATTTTGTTCCATTATTTTTATTTGATGAACATAAAAATGGCAACACTGCAGAAAAATCATGTCGTAATAACCAAGGTAATAGTACGGTGAAACTGGAACTTTTATATAAACTAACTCCATGAAATACGATATAATTTAGATGAAATTGTTTATATTAAGAGACTTGAATGAAGAAGTATTAACAAAAACATATGTTTGAGGCTTTTGAAATACAGAAACATGAAAGCATGTGAAAAATTCTCTCTTATAAGGAAATCTTTGATAAATAAGTTGTCATATTTTTTGAACTTAATTAATCAAATAAATTATTACCTTCATTTAAAAACACTGTTTTTCACAATATCTATATAGTAATAAAGTTTGTTTTCCAATTTATCCAAGTACTGTGTTTTGATTGGATATTTCTAGACACTTTTTATTTGCAAAATAGCGGTTCGGAAATGAGAATACACGTACAATATCATTGTCTTAAACTATTATTATTTAATAAAATCGTCCGAAGATAAATACCGAAAAATGGCAACACTGTAATTCAATTATGAGATAAGCTTGATAGTCCGGTCAAAATAGACTTCTTATATACTGGCCCCTTATAATATGGTAAAATTCAACACAGACAAATGCTCCCACAAGACTTACCGTCCTCTCTCTATCCTTGACAGGTGTCATATCACACGAGGTCTGTTGTTGGTGGTGGTGCTGATGATTTACTCCCCCATTCGCTGCCGTACCCCCATCACCGCCACCACCTCTCTTAACAGGCGTCGACGCCGTTGTAACATCAAACGTTATATTCGCCACATTCGGGCTGTTGAGGAATTGCGATGGACTGAATGGCAACTGTTTGACCGGTGTCACTCCATTATTCCTCAATGGACTAAAGATGGTCGGTTTGCCGCCACCATCCAACAACATGTCCATATCTTCGAGTCGATGCGCCGTCTCCATTATGATTTCGTCGGCAGTAGATGGCGAAGCTGTTCCAGTAAGAGCTTCTTCATCGGAATCGCGACGCTGGCGTCGCAATCGGCCTGCTCGCCTCAAAATTGACGGCGTCGTAGCTCTGGGTAGTGTCAGAGTGTTGACCATCGGTACCAGCGTGGAGTTTTGTGAATAGCTGGGTGGTACGACACCTGAAGTAAACATTAAAACATTGATAAAAATGGTGATAGGTACTAAAATTCAATTATTGTATTTACAAAAATCATCATCGTCTACACTTACGTGCTTTGATGAACTGCCTGTGATTGGTCTTCAATGGACTGACCCCAGGTGAATTGTAGAAGCCCATATCGAAGTCAGACATGGCATCATCATTCATGGGTGTCAATTTGACAGGTGACAGTTGATTGTTATGATGTTGCTGACGATCGGTGCTGTACTGGTCGATGTAAGATGTGTATGTAGTAGTAGTTTGGTGGTTGAGTTGATGTTGTTGAGCTGCTTCATTGTCATCTAATACAGAATGGGGTTGTTGAGATGATGAGATCGGTGTTGGTGGTCCAGGACCTGGACTTGGGGTTGGTGCTCCAATGGAAAAGGTACAACCACCACCCGCACTGGATTGACTGCTCGCTTGATCGTAAAGCTCAACTTTCCAGTCCTAGAGTGAAAAGAAGAATATGTACATTACAGAGTGAGCGCGTAAAGCCTTGAATACTTTCAAATAACTCTTGAGGCGGAAGGCGCTATTTTTTTATGATTTGTTAATTAATTAATCCTTGCATTCTATTAATCACAAAAATCCTTCAAAATTTATTTGCAAAAATATGCATGGAAATAGTAAACATAAGTTCGCGAAAAAGTGAGGTTGAAAGAATTGATGATGGACTTGTGCAGTATATATATTCAAAGTTCAAGTGCTGTTAATATCAATGTTGCCAACTCTGCCAAACTTTCGCAGCATTAGATTATTTTATGAATTCAATAACCAAGAATATTTGCTTTAGAAAAAAAGTAACGACAATAACAAGTGAGCTCAACATAATTATACAAATTTATGGTTCGAACTTTTTTAATGGCAAGTGTTGGCTGTTCTGGATACAACTTTTCAAATACATAGCATTACGTTTAAAAAATAAAGTTGTGAACTTAATAGGAATAAATCTAAATCTGGCAATGTTGCAAATATTATTTTTAGATCCAGTACTATTGATAACTCCTGTATACCAAACTTCATAACGTTATGTCCAGCCGTTGTGAAATATTCGGCCGTTCCGAGTTTTTTTGGGAAACCCTGTATAATAGACCGATTACATTAAGCGAACATTGTTCTCAGCATGCGCGGCGGGAAGTTTGAACGGTCACTTTTATTTGAAATAATGTTGGTCTTTTGAACAGAATGTATTATTATATGCCTCTGCACAAATAATTCCATGCTAATGACTGTCTGTGAGCGTTTCTATCAATTTCTTTACGTTCTATGGCATTTATGATCTTTCACCAGAGAACACTGCTATTAAATAAGCTTGAAAGAAGTACTACTCTATGGCCGATAATTCACGCATGCGGGGCATTGAATTCATTAATGCAATTGGTCTTTTTTTAACAACTAGTATTCGATCAATAACAAATCAACTTACATCTGCATAGACAACCTCATCATCCTTTACACCATTATTACGAGTCGTAGTAGCAGCCTCTAGTCGGCCCATTAACACATTGGAATATTGCAGATGCTGTTGCTGATGATAAACTGCCTTTTGTTGTTGCTGATTACGCTTGCTGTTGTTATTGTTGCCATGACGACCTTTTCTTGTTTCCCCACCACTGATGCCACCATCGCCACGCATCTCAGACTCGTATCGGCGGCGCATCGTCGAATTCCAATGATTTTTGATGGCATTATCGGTGCGACCTGGCAACAATTTGGCAATGCGAGCCCATTGATTGCCGTAGACGCGGTGCGCCTGATAGATGACTTCGTCCTCTTGTTCGGTCCAGGCGCTCTTTTTGATTTTCGGATTCAGATGGTTGTGCCATCGTTCGCGACATTGTTTGCCGATGCGACCTTTGAGGTGTCGAGCGATTAGAGTCCATTTTTTGGCGCCGTATCTGTTTACCAGCTCGATGACTTTTTCGTCTTCCTGAAACATGAGAAGAAGCAAATAAAGTTTACTCATGTGTCTACGAGGATTATATGAATATAACGATAAAACACAAGGATTTTACGGGGGAATCATGAAGTTAGAGTTAGAGGGGGCATTTTTTTTCGAAAATCGAGAATATCAGATGGCAAAATTAAAGAAACTGGTACCAAATAAATGGTCAGCTATCTATGGCCTGCACTATCTTAAAATCAACAACATCAGATAATAAATTCGGTGCCAGTTCTTGTAAAAAAATTTTTTTTTCATAAACAATGAAAAAATGGAGGAAATTTATGGATCATTCTAGAAGCGCATAATTTCACCATAACGGCCTTCAATGCCAAAATAAGATTGTCTCATCATTTTATTTATAATTCAAGCCTAAAGAAAAAAACATAATTTAAGCCTAAGAACGAATTCCAAGGTTATCGTTTTTTGTACAAATAAAACAAAATAAATAATTGATCATTGCAAATATTTATTCTTACACTTATGATTTGACTGTTATGAAAATATCGATTCTCAATGTTATATTGAAATAAAATAAAAAAATCAGAAATGAACATTATGACAATCTTGAGATATTCATTTTGAATTTATACATTTGTTATGACAAGTATGTCAGGATAGAAGGGTTCAAGGATGGTATAAAAAAACCATCATGTATACATATTTGCTTTACAAAAGAATCTATTATTCCCTTCGAAGATACTTTATCGGTGAACGGAAGCTGCTGCTGATTGATGTACGATACTTGAATTAGCATAAAAATGCGTAATAATTAGAGGTTCCGCAAACAAGCAATCCACGCGTCATATACAGGGTGTTATATCAAACGAATGGAATAGTTTCCATATTTCAAATTATGTACCTATATGATTTGGATAATAAAAGTCATACCAAAAAGTATACTGTAAGACTTATTTCCAATTTCAAAAATCCCGACGGCCTGTAGCCAGCGGAAAGGTAAATTTCTCAAAATTCATTCAATTGAAATTTTAACATTTTTTACCTATCGCGGTCGTTTGCGAACCCATGATTATAGAAAAAAAAATCATATTATTTTTGGACAAACTATCTTCTCGTACCTTTTATGCTTCACCCCGTATATTATATTTAAATACATCAGATGTATGACATTTTGTTTCATGTCATTTGTTTCGGGCGGGAAATTTGCATGATAAATTGAGTCTCTCTACATGTTCAAGGTAGGAATACGATAAATTATAATAAATCACACGTGCTATGAAAATTTATTCTTACCTTTTGATTATTATTGTGAAATTTTGAATTCTTGCCCGTGACATTGAAAGATATTGATTGATTGAATTTTATCGATTTTTTATATTTTAAAGACCGCGTAAAATAAAACTGATCAAGATCTTCAAATCGAAATGCATCAACGAAATCGGATTGAATGAGTTAGAATTCATTTAAATAAATTAAAACAGTAGTTGTCCTATCGATTTATATTTGAAAACTATGACCTAAGTTAGGTTAATAGGTTGCCTGTTTTGACAGGTGACAGTGGACATAACAACCGACTGTGACAGATTCAGTTCCAGTTCAATAAATCGGCGCTTCTAAGCCTACTTTAAAAGGAAGGCAAGCAATCGTAAATTTGGTTTTAAAATAGACCTGTTCTAGCTTTTTTTTATCCAAAAACGTCACTTCGAGACTAATTGAGGGCATCATCAGGTGAAATGTAAATTCATTCAGAAAATGAGATACAAATAATTATTTTTCACCCCTTATTTGAATGATGGGAATAATTCAAGCACGAAGATCTGTCCAAAAGACAAAAGAACCAAAAAATTTAGATAATGTTCACGCAGTTCGATGTTTTTGTAACCCTCCTATTTTTAGCTCTAATGTGCCCAGTCATTCGAGTTCCCTACAGGAGGGGCTATTGTTGTATCGCGTACCTTCCCACAGTCCCTTTTTCACAAACTCACTTCTACTTCTTCTCGCTTTGTCTCTGAGGGAGAAATGGTGACATAGGTGGAGGGGGGGGGGGTTCGAGTTCATTTAGTTAGGGCAATGCCCTCGGTGGTGTCCTAGCTTTCTTCATTTATATATAACAAAGGACACTATCCCAAAGATTTCATATTATATGTATATGCAAAAGTTAATTGAATATTCTCAACTTGTTCAATATCCGATGAGAACTGAAGATCTGTATTAATATTTTTTTCTTCTGTTACCATCTTATAAAGTTGACCGGAGTTTTATTATTCTTTAAGGTACTTATATTTTAATATTCAAAAACTATTTTGATCTTTTTGCTAAAAAAAATTCGATAAAGATTGTTTGCATCCCATCTATAACGAAATTAATTTTAATACGAGTCAATATAAACAATTTAGATCAAAATATCGATCGCTGAAGATTAGGTCAAAGATGTGCATGATTTTTGATTTATTATTCATAAATTAGCAGGCCTAATCGAAGAATACAAGTTCGGCGTAATAAAAGAACGCGGGAGTGAAGCTTAGAAGTACCTAATAAAGTGCTACAAAAACTCACTTCTTTGGTCCAAGGTCCTTTAACTAGATCAGGATTGACGACTTTCGTCCACCTTTGCTGACATTGCACATCCGATCTATCAGGAAAATGTTGGGCAATCAGATCCCAGCGTTCGCTGTACTCTTCCACCAATTGTTTCAAATTTGTATCCTGTTAAAAGAAAAATGCAATCATATTATCCTTATTTCTTTTGATATGAAAATATAACATTAATTTATACACTAGCATTCGTATATGATTTAAATCTGTTTATAAACCTACCTCTTCTTTGCTCCAACGGCCCTTATTAATTGGTTTCTTTGATCTGGCTTGATGATCGGCATTACCGGAATCATCACTGTCTTCATTTCCGGTATTGTCGATTTCCGAATCATCACGTCTCATTCTGGAACAAAACCACGAATATGAATAATGAATTTCGAGAATATTGATGGGGTTCATTTTTTCAATCAACAAAAACGAAGCAATATCAAGTAACACCAAGATACGTTATTCTACATAACCTCAAATTGCATAGAACAGAACAATATGAATTATGCATATTTGGCGGGAGATCAACATTTTTTAATATCAAGAAGTGTCACAGAACGGTAACGCACATGCGCTTGATAGTTCTATGTAATAATCAGAAATGAAGCTAATGTTAGAACAAACCTAAAAGATATTAGGTATATTTATAGAACATAATAAATCTGTTTTTTGAATGTTAGGGTACAACGTGAAAAGTAATCTATATGTATTTTGCATTTTATTGAAACTAGTCACTGAGACAGGTCATATCCAAAGGTATAGTTTAGTTTTATGAGAACATAATTTCTACAGGAGGACTCAAAAATCCACTGCCCGAATTAAGTTGACAAAAGTAGTTCCAGTTGTAACATTTATTGCTGAATACGTTATCCACAAGCTGACATTCTTTTTTAATATAATTCTATTGGTACTGGTAATTTTGAAGTTGTGCAATGGTACTTGACTTTTGGCACCAACTTCAGCAACAATAGAATTATTTATCAGTGCACCAACTAATAAAGACGGTCCTATAAGTTTTTTTGAAAGAACAAAAGATTGAAGGGTCAGTTTAATTATACAACAAAGGAGCAGGAAACATGCTCTAATAAAAATAAAAATTCAGGTGCACGTATATTTCCTGTCCTGTATATAGAAATGTGACGACTCTTTGGAATGTTCGTATTAAAATATCGCTATAAGAATAATTAAAGATAACAAAGATGTATAGTATGTGCTTGTATCAAAGAAGATAGCTTTGATACAAGTTAACATTAAGAATTGAAACATTTATTTACACAACATAGCGTAATCAGTTAGGAAAAAAAATTGGGACACTAAAAGTGATCAAATAAAACCTTTTATCGTGAAAGATAAAAACAGTACAAGTACAAATATATGTAATAAAAACTCGGATAACACGTACAAATGAAAAGTGAGAAAAATATATTAAGAGGAAATAAACGTTTTTTATGAATACAGAAGAATTCAAAGGTTTAAAAATACTTATAGAAATTCTCAAATGTATCAATGATTTTTCGAAGATGAGTTTCTAGAAAGTTTTTTTTTATAGCGGGTATAGATTACTCTTTTGGTGAGCTCCATGCAAGCATATTCAGCTTCAAATAATGGCGAAGAACATCTGCCCTCTCCATTTCAGTACACCCCAAACACATAATACGAAATACAAATGGGGTTTGATTAACTCTCACTTTCATTGTTGCTGATAGGTATGTGATGGGCAAAGCGCATTCGAATTATTATGGATAAGCAAAATACGATGATTATTTTTTTCAGTCAAGTTTGGATGCAGAATAACCATAAATAAAGTAGTGTGTGGCTTCAAATTCTGCTAAATATTAATTCAAATTGTTTTGTACATGATCAATCATTTACTCAGGTAGAGGTAAGTACCCGAACCAAAGTCGACTGAATATCCGAGTTCCCCAAGGCTCTGTTCTGGGGCCTATTCTATTTATAGTTTATATAAATGATCTTTTCTATGATACGGTACCCTACAAATGTGTCATTTATGCTGATGATATATAGCTCTTGTGTTCTAACAACAACTACCTATCAGATTTTTCTTGCATCATCTATGTGTCACTTGGAATGCCAATATGGCTCCCATAAGAAAAAAAGTTCATGATAGTTTCACATAGACGAAACGTCATGTTACAAAACTATTGGGAAGAGTGAAAAAAGTGGCAATGTAAATGTGCTATTTATTTAGAAACTCATTAAGAAATAAAACCAGGAAAAAGATAAAATGATTTTCCGAAAATTCGTTTTTTTTTCCCGGATATCTCCGGAATTACTCGAAATTTTCCATTTTTTTTAATGGCATATTGTTGAGCACATAAATGCGCAACTTTGCCCCAATTTAACCATCTTCGTATTCCCTATAGTTTCCGAGATCCTAATGGTGAGAGTCGAATTTGAAACAGCCTGTATAATAAATGTTTTGCCAACTACAACCATAAATTCATCCTTGCCCATTTTCAACAAAAAATATATCAAGGCATAGCTTATAAAAAAAATCTATAGTATAGAGGATTATGTTGCCATATGTTCAAGTTTATTATATATAGCTATAAATTTTATCATTTATTGTTTTTGTTACATGTTCTTTGGTACAGATCTGCTTTTCATCAACATTTTGTATCACCAACTTGCTACTAAAGTATCTTTATTTACCATAGTCAATAAATATCTATCTATAATAAGAAGAAGAACCAGCAGACCAACTCTGAGCTCATTTGAGCCAGTTGGTCCTTCGAGTAGGCCGCTATAAATAGATATAGGTACCTTACATCAAAGTTTACTCAACTTTATAAATATATATACATATATATTATTCTTTTGTTTGTTTTCCCAAATAACAAACTACAACGGCACAACTTCGACATTACCAGCACCACTAGAAATAATATTTTGTTATTTGTAGTGCTCCAACTGATAAAGTCGGTCCAATTTTTTCGAAAGAATAAATTTATTATACACTATCTTGAAATTTAATTGCCAATTAATCAAAACATTATCACGAAACACGCATCACACCGTCTGGCACATAGGTCTTAGGTACCAGTGATTATTTATAATAAAAAAGAAGAACTGAGTTTTTTTTATTAAAGTCACCACATGCCATGTGTTATCAATATTGAATTTCTGGCGGGCTTTTTTATCCACGCGGTTATTTGAGCTGTTCCGAGTTGTGATTGAATTTTAGTAGCAGTTTTTGTGGGGCTTTTCACAGGTATTTCAATCAAAGATGAAAGAACAATAAAAAAGAGAAACCTTTTCAGGTCACTGTAAAAAATAAAATGTATCTCGAAGAAACCCCTGGACACTGGCTCAACGAGAGATTTCTAAGATCGATAGTTGATTGAATTTTATGAATATAATCCTTCAAAAAAAAACACCATTGATTATACATTGTCATCTTATTAGTGACCTTTTAGAAGCGTCGACTTGGACTTCCTATAAAATATGTAATAATTTTCATTAGGTTGAATACTTCAGTTCAGAATTGATAAGATCTGTTAATGTAAATAAAAGATAATAATAAAAATAATTGTATTATTATGTAAAACTAAGAGCACAATATGATAATCTTCGCATTAAAATTTAATAATTATTTAACAATTAATTATGATAAGAAGCTCGTTTGATTAAAGTTGTATCAAGGCCAGCTTTTTGGTAACGCTGGCCTTTCATAACGCCCCATTTTCAAGATTTAATGAAAAATCAGAATTTTGTATTTTCCAGAGCAGCAACTGATAATGTCAGTCCATTTTTTCTGTTAAAAAATTCACACTTTCGAGTGTCACGGAAATCGTTGAACGTTCACGTATAGCATTTCGCTAGTATTTGTTATTAGGTATTCAGTAATCTGAAAACATCGTCGCGGAAATACGCATATTTTAGACTTTATCACTGCTGTAACTCAACTTCAAAACTTTTATGATTCCCAGATCATATGTTGTTATTTTTCAGAGCAACATCTATAGAAGCCGGTCCTAGTTTTTTCAAGTTATTTATAAAATGGTTTTGGAAATAATTCAAACAACATTCGAACGAAGGGCCAAATAATAATAATAATAAATCACCTGTTTTTATTGAAATTATTACACAATCTGCTGAAAAAGATTCAAATACACCAATTTTCAAATTAAAATTCACATTAGTTGCAGAGAATATGTATTTCAATTTTGATCAATAAAATATTTCTGCTCCAAAAAGTGACAAGTGATATTTCGATATTTCCAAATATTAATTATTGAACCTGATAAGTCCTGATATATCATAATGTTGTTTGTTCAGTTCTCTTCATAACAGTACAAAAAAAATCAAATAAAATCAGATTGCCGCATGTCATCTAAACTAAATTGGCGATTAAAATTCAAGCCTACCAGGAGTGAAGAAAACTAGCTAAATAAAAAGTTAGAACACTTGACAATGCATCTTTTTGACTAATTCCTATGGGAAATTTGCGTGATATTTAAATTTAAAGCGTGTCCACGATACACTTGCTAGCGCATAATAAATTTAAATTCTCCCTATTTCCCTTTTACATAACAAATAGTTTGAAGAAAAAAAACAACTTTAAACCTGACGCTTAACTTTCTCACAATGTTAAAATTCTATCGCCGCGCGATGTAGTGGTGAATAATGATGTATGTATGCCGACAAGGTGAAGTATAAAATAAGAGGGAGGAGGGTGGAGGGAAGTGATAATCACCCCCTGGAACCAACTATATAGGTAGGGCAGGAGGGTTTAATATAGAATGGGAATAGAAGAGAACGCATATCGCACACATATGCTAGTAGATGATCGAATTTGAAAGGGTAGAAGACATGTAAATGTTATACTACTATACTTGTACTTGTATATTATATATAGAATGTCTGTCATAGATGAAATTATGGGGTATGTGGTCTGTCTGTCTGTCTTGAAACGCAATTCGTGAGAGAATTAGCCAATAGAAAGATTCGCCTAGAGTGCCGGCTACGTTTAGTAGTAGTTGTGAGAATTTATAGAGAATATAATAGATAAGAGGAGTAGTGTTGTATATATTGGGGGATAGGTAGCCATTTTTCAATCGCGATGAAATTTCTTTGTTTGCAATTGGGTACTAGACAATAATGGAAATTCAATATAAAGTGATGTTCAGACGATATTAGGTAGTCACTTAACATACCAAAAATCACATTATGCAGGTTAAATTTATCTTAGAATATAAAATATAATCAATTTAAATAGTTGTAATTTCAAACCCATTATCACGTGACTGCGAACGCCTATCAAAATCGACCAAGATAGTGACGTAGTAACCAACAAGTCGATGAACAAACCCTCCTCGGAGAGAAAATACAATATTGTATCTTCTCTCTGGTCAGGTAGTGTTCTCTGCTCTATTCCTCCTTTTTTTAATACCGTGGGACACTAACTATGGGAGAATTTGACGTTGCAGCCGTTTTTAGAATTCAAGCGGGAAATTTAAAAACAATTTTTGAATATATTTTTTTTTATTTTCAAAATAGACTCGTAATTTTTTTTGTATTTTTTTGGTTAAATTGAATGTCCAGATACAAAATAAAAATTGTTCAAAAAATTAGTCAAGTACCCAATTGTGTTTTACATTTTATTAGTTCTCAGAAGAGGGAGTCCTCGAGATTTTTTAAAGGAAATCTCGACTGGGACTCGACGGTGAAGGGTTTCATATTGGAAAATCCCTATAAGACATAATATGTAGGAGAAATTCTCTCTTCTGTTCTCTCTTGGTGCTTGTCTGTAGATGGTGATGGGTATTCTGAATGGTCTGTTTCTAAGTGCGAGTAGGACTCTGAGGTAGAAGGGTTCCATACTCAAGACTTTTCATGACTTTATTATGTTTTTGTACCACAATCTACCACAGTGTTTGACAAGGCAGTACTACTTGGTAAAAAAATAAGTCCCTCCCTGAGTAAATGCCAATTTCCTCCACGTGTTTGCCCAATTTCTACCGCTTTATATAAAAATATAATTATACAATTTCTTATTCAAATAAGAATAAAGAAAGAACATGACAGAAAGAAAGGTGGTGGCGTATATGTTCTATATATATAATAAATTAAATATGCACAATATAAGAAAGTAGTGTTCATACACGGTGTACTTATTATTTATTTATAGAGGGAGAGTGAAATTTAAACAGAGAAAGAAAGCACGGATCAAGGAGGATCGAATGGGAAGTTACTACATACATAGAGACGAGAGCCCCATCTGCCCGAAAACTGGGGGGAGGGAGCTTGGACGGACACCTGCCCTCAGTGCGCCCGTATGTGACCCCTCTCAACTATGTTACGATAATATCGTAGTCGTAGTAGAAGCATGCGATAAAATTAATGTATTAGGATTATATATATATCGAAGCCGCTATGGCAAACAATCAAGGGGTTGACTGTAATATGAACTACAACATTACGTCATATATATATATATTTATTTCAAACAATACCTTGCGTATTTATAAAATGAGTTTATTTTGTATTTATTATTAGACGATAAATTTTCCAATAGGTATATTACTATTTTTGACCGTCGAAACCCGAACGGAGGAGGTATACAATTCGACTGTCCGCTTTATTTTTTTTTGTTCGTGAGCGCTTTTTATATTGTAAACGAGCTCCGATTTTGATGATTTTTGATTCATTTGAAAGAGGAGCTTGAGAAATGGTCCCATATTCATAAAAAAGCAAATCCGAAATCTCCTTCGCTCCGAAAACCACATAGAGCGGGATTTTTTTCACGAAATTCGGAAATATCTTTCAGAATTAAAGAAGAAATTAAAGAAGACACTATTTTAGGCAATATTAAAATCGGACATATTTAAAAAAAGAAACAAGAACATCAAAGTTTGAGCACTCGAAAAGCTTAAAAGTGCAAAAAAAGTCTTCCTGATACGTCATCACTTGCAAAACTTCTAAAGTACAGAGATAACTGTTTTAAGTATAGTTCTTTCTACTATAATCTTAAGAGACACACTTAAGTTCTCACGCAAACTAGGTACCTATCGATCTTTAAGACATCTATCTTTGGATGGGGATCTTGAAAATCTCAGAAAAAGCTATCTTGGAAATTCTATTTCAAATTCTGATCCATATCAACAAAATATCTAACTCTCTGATTCGCTTCTTTGGTATGTATTTTTAATTTCTCATTTGTTCCTGAAGAAAGAAAAATATAGGTAGGTACACTTAATCGATGGCTAAAAAGACCTAATTTGAGAAATGCTTCTACTTTACTTTCCCACGCTCAATTGTATATATATATTATGGAGGACAAGTCAACCATCCACGCGTATTATTACTGATGCCATTATACACATTATAAATACCCCGGAATTGTGGAATTTTATATACCCACCTATGCACATCCCCCCCCTTGCTTGTGTCTTGTTGAATGAGAATTATTATAAGTACTTATTACATGCGAATTAAAAATTTACGTATTTATGTTAGAGACAGCCAGGTGTGATTCAGAATAAATAATGGAATCCTTTTATATATTCCTTATAACAAATTGAAATGAAATAGAGATTTGATGCAAATTTTTGACCGACTTCAAAAAAAGGAGAAGGTATACAATTCGGTTGTAAGATTGAGAAAAATCAAATCCAAAATTTCCTTCCCTCCAAAAACCGCTCCCAAAGGGGGTGGAGGAGGCAATTTGTCTCAAAAATTGAAAATCCGAGACGACAGAATTAATGGAAATTCCATATCCGGAATTGTTTAAATGGTACATTTTTATAAAAATAATCATACGTTTTCGCGCTAGAGTCTGAATTATGTGTTTCAGCTATGTGGAAGGGGCAAATTTTTCCGAAAATCGAAAATTTGAGATTTGAAAATTAGAAAGGGCACCATATCCGGAAACGTTTAAATTGAACATTTTTTCAAAAGAGTTACGGTTTCCGAGTTTCGCAATGGTGAAGTCTGAAATATGTATATTTGCGCAGCTATCAGCTAAACCTACCTATAACTTTTTGAGTATTAGTGAACGTTCAACAATTTTCATGACTAATGTTACACTCAAAAATGTGAAATAAATATTTTTTACAAAAAATTGGACCGACTTTATCAGTTGTTGCACTGAAAAATACACAATAATATTAATTCTATTGGTGCTGGTAATTTTCAAGTCGTGCCGTTGTAGTTTGTTGTTGTAGGCACCAACTCCAAAAGAACCAGCACCAATAGAATTAATATTATTTTGTATTTTTAAGTGCAACAACTGATAAAGTCGGTACAATTTTTGTAAAAAATATTTTATTTTAGTTGTTAATTATATTCATAGATTAAAGAAGGAGATTTTTTATTAGAAAATTTGAAAGTTTATACAGCAAAATAAATTAATCAAAAAGAAATTAGCTGAGCACTTTCCGATCAAGGTGCTTGGATTATATATTACAGAAAGTTATTCTTTATACATTTGAATGATATTTGAAAGAGAAAAAAAAACTCATCTTCTTTATGATTATTTTCTAATGCATTTATTCTGTTCCAACAAAAACTAATTACCTTTCTAGAAACAAAAAGCAATTTACTGAGTTTCTAGATCGTAACAGCGATATAGTAGGCGACAATGTATTTACCAACTGTTGTGCTTGAAAGAAAAGAAATGTTAAAACTTGAGAACACGATAAATACATTATTTTCTATTTGAGAGGGTTTAAT
The DNA here is from genome assembly GCA_958507055.1 of Crioceris asparagi. Taxonomy (NCBI): domain Eukaryota; kingdom Metazoa; phylum Arthropoda; class Insecta; order Coleoptera; family Chrysomelidae; genus Crioceris; species Crioceris asparagi. The sequence continues at coordinate 131,228,065 of OY293826.1, forward strand.
TTATATTATATATACTACATATATTGGCACGTGTTGTGGCAGTATTTAAGGTAAGGAAGAGTCTCGACACACCACGACATATGTGTACACTCGTATCGGAACTTTATTATAGTAAGTATATCATGCCCTTTTTCTTTCCTTCAAGAAACATCACCTGCCCTTATAATAGATGGAGGTGTGGGAGAGCTGTGACCCTATATATATATATACAAATGTACATGGAATTTTAATGACTTTTCAATAGAGTTTAAGTCGAATGAACATTATACTTTTTTTTTTGCTTAAAGAATAGCCACCAAAAAAAATATGTAACCAAATTCTAAGTAATCGGAACTGAATGATCATACAACATCTAATTTGAAATTTGAAGAAGTTAAATTCACCAAAATTCACAAAAAAATATGTCTCCTTATACAAGCTCAATATCAACATGAGAAAATTATACAAACAAAACAAATATATAATAGAAAGACAACAACAAGTAGTTGACATGGCCTCCCTATGTCCAAAAAACACTTGACATACTTGTCCCCCCCCACCATCAAACCTGAAAAACTAGTCGCGTTTGTGAGAAAGGTTCCCATGGATTGAGAATACACACATATACGTACCTCTAAACATAATATGAGACTTTCGAAAGAGAACTATCCTAGACATTATAATCTATAGATATATATATATCCTATTGTGCAAAACTGGGGTAAGCAACAAGAGAAAAATCTAATAGAATACGCAAAATAACTGAGGTAAGTACCTGATGATGCAGTACTAAAATAATATAAAAGATGATTTAGGATGCAGAGAAGATCTAAAAGGGGTGAAAGTTCAATATAAAACACTAACTATGGAATTGTGTCATCTGAAAATGGGGTCTTGACCTGGAACATCATAGAAAAGCAGAAGAAGAGGAAATCCAATGAATAGAGCAATGCCAGAGAGATTGTTAGATAAAATAATAGAATTCTGAATTGGTTTTCCTCTTCAATTCGATCTAAATTTCTTCTGACTAGATTGTATATACTAGCACTACTACTAAATTAGTTCAGTTCCAACAATGAAAATAAACACTTGAATTTGAATGAATAAATTTTTTTGAAGTGATACTTTAATTGGCATCACAGAAAGTCACATCTAAAAATATCGTTAATAATTGCTTGTTAATTTAATTCCATGAAACAAACTACATCAATTAATTAATAAAATAATATTAAATACATTTTTAAATTATTATATTTAACTAGCAGTCTAAGCATTAATCTTGTAAATGGCTAATGGTTCGATAAAAAATATTGTATAGGATGTTCTTTTCAGAATAAATGGTTGATTACGTTTTTTTTTACTTGGGACGTTTTTGCCATCGATCGGCCATAAACATGCAAAAAACAGTCGGTCATGGTCGGATCATAATACATATAGCAAAAAAACCAAAAAAAATAAATAATTGATTATCGTTCTTATATTCTCATTTGCTAAATAACATAAAGAAGGTATGGATCTCTCCATTGTTTTTTTTCTCTTCGAATATAACTGACTTTGTTTACCCAAGTGAAACACGGTGCTCAATATAATTTTGATTTATTCTCAAATATCGGCCATTGTACCGGATTGATTATGAAAATTCCGTAATTGTTCATGGAACATTTGAAATCCGTAAAAATAAAATCAATCAACAACTTCCTTCTCTCCTGAAGAATAAAACAACAAAAACCTTTCTTGTGGTCACCAAAAAAGGATATAAGCTTGAATGATCACAAACCAAAAAAAAGCCGGCTAGCTTCTTGTTATCCTCTATATAAATGCAACCCTTTATCTTCAATACACAGAAGAAGCCCTAGTAGCGTAACCACTATTACAATTATTATTATTATTGTTATTTATCCTTTGTGTCTTAGTACCACCTAATGGCTAATTATTGCCCCCCTCAATATATATATATATATCGACCGGAAGTAGCGTAATCACTCACGACAATCTTATCTTTGATCAAATTGTATACCACATACAACAAAAAAATAACATCATCACTTTGTCTGGTTGTCGTACAAGAAACATGTTCCGGTCTATTTAATGCTGCAATAATTAGAGCTTCCTTTTCAAAAGTACATTGCCTACCCCTACTTTACAAAGAAAAAGGGCGAGTAGGGCTCACGTGTCAGTGTTTCAGCAATTAGGATTTTCGTACTTCGATACTGATGTTTTTTGGTTCATTTGAAATAGAAAAGATCCCGTATTGGTAAAAACTCAAATCCGAAATCTCCTTTCAAAAAGGAGGGAGTGAAGGGGGCAATGTTTCTCGAAAATCGAAAACCTGAGTTGGCAGAATTAAAGATCATCTATAATCTAATCTAATAACGTCGGTCTATTTTTTTGTAAAAAATATTTATTTCACACTTTTGAGTGTAACATCAGTCACGAAAATCGTAAACTTTCACTAATACCAATGAAGATAGTACTTATCCTATTATCAACGTATATTCTTTGCTTGTAGTTGTTATTATTGAGATCTCAAAACATCGCTGCGGCAATACGCATACCTAAGTATTTAAGATGTTATCATTTTACCACCGATATATATCGAAAACCGTAACTCTACGGAAAAAAATTCTCATTAGAAAGCTTGCTATACAACTAATTAGTTCTTTCATGTAGTACCAACCGATTTACAATTTTCAAATGAAATCGCCCTCTCCACATAGCAAAAATACAAATATTTGAGAATTTAACATGCCTCTAATTCGAAAACAATCGTAACATATTTGAAAAGATGTTCAATTTCTACGATTCCGGATATTGTTCTATCTTTAATTAAACCGTCTCAGATTTCCGAATTTCGGGAAAATTTGCCCCGACCACCCCCTTCGGAAGCAGTTTACGGAGGGGCAATGAATAAATAATCATCAAAATTAGAGGACGATTATTAGATAGGCGAATTGTATATCTCCTCTGTTCGGGGTTCGTCGGTCAAAAAGATAAGAAGAAAAAAATAAAGTACCTCCCTATCTTCTCGAAGCCATCACATATCGCAATAGTTTATAACAGGATATTTACAGCTCTTTTTAATAAGTAAACAAAATGTATCAACAAGTACAATACCTACATATTATTTAAAATCACAACTCATATGCAATTCTTCTTTGTTCGACAATAAGCCGTCGCCGCTAACTGATTCAGCATACACATTACATTATCTTCATCTTCTTATCTTCATTATTTTACTACCTATATATGTTTTAGTGATTAAAAATTAAAAAAAGCATTTCCGGTTGATGATATGAAACTTATATTTAAGAACTGCCGCTTTTGTTTATGTAAGCATTTATCTAAATAACAGATTGAATTATTGCCGCTTATATAAATACAGTTCTGGACTATATTTGTTTTAGTTTTCATTCAAATTAAGAACACATTACTAAATTTCTTGGTATGAGACGATAAGAAAATATAGCAAATAAATAATATTTGCAAAATGAAACATAGGTGATTATTATGTAAGGCAAGTTTTGATTTGATTGTTAAACCGCATGAAATAAAAATGAATGGAAGCAATGTTCGATGTTCCCGCGCATACCTACATCAAAGATGTTTCTAATTTCTCACCTTCACAAAACAGCTGACGGAAATCGCGGGCGCGCGCGCTTGCTCGATTTTGTCAAGGCAATAAGTTGCCGATTGTTTCGCAGGCGCCCCAAGACGACGACATGGCAAACTTTACGGCTGTCTATTGTAGGTATAATGTGTGCCCAATGATAATACACCTTTTTGCGAAAATGTTGCGTTTTCTTTTGTGTTTCCTTTTCGCTTTTATACCGTCTGGAGAATTTTATGAAAAGGATATGTATATAATATATTGAAAAGCAGAAAGGAAACCAATCCGAGGATCTGCAGCTGCTGCCGTCTTGTGGCACGCGCACATTTCTTGGCTCCTTATTTCTTCCCGTCTTCCGTGTTTGATAAGGCGGTGGAATGCCCGCGCGCATTCTCCTCACTCATTCATATTTCATTCAAGCCATCGCCGATTGCAATGTCGCCAAGTTTATGCAATAAGTATTTGAAATAAAGAAACAAATGATTATTGTGTTTCAATCGATCTGCTATTGTCGCATCTTTGTTCAAATATTTTTAGTTTCAATATAGTGTTATCGCTGAAATAATCTCAAACTTGGAACAGACGCTGGTTTTAGGCAATAATAACAAGACAAGACTTGAAAGAGAGGGGTTCAACCCCAAGATAGGTATAGACATATGTGTCTGGGCAAAGCCCAAAAGAAAACTTTACCTTCTTGAAATTTATATAAAACATATGACAGGGCAAAGGGAATGCAGCCCCTTGCCTTTTTAAGAGTAGGGAATTTGAATAGGTAGGTAGCTTCCGTCTGAAGCCGGAAAACAAAGTCGTACAAAATCCTTGACCTTGATATTTTGATTTTATTCACAATAAATATGTAAAGAATGCATTTGATTTCATTGGGATTGTCTTCATTCTCAAATATAAAAGAGGAAAGTTATTTACTATATTTTTCCCGCCAAAAACTAAGAATGGTAAATATTGCACATTCTTCGGGTACTTCGTGAAAAAAATCTACATGGATTTTCATGAAACTGAAACTATATCCTAAGCGACAATTTAGGATATTTTTTTAACCGGAGAAAATAATCGTGTCAACAAAAAGAATTAAAATCTTAACTAAATCGGAAGAAAGGTACTGGTAGCAACATCTCTGTTATAGAATAATTAATCAATAAGCTCAGAAAACAAACAATATTGCCTCACTAAATGGTACGGATTCAGTACCCTCAGATTATGTATGATAGCGATAAGATTATCAGATTTAACTTTGTGCATAAACGACAAGCGCTACAAGCACTATACGTAAACGAAGTTAAGGGCATCTTCTATTTATCAATTATATTGAACCGAATCCAGACTTTTTTATAATAATGAAAAACGATCAAACTCGTGTTCATAACATTTTCTGACAAAATGAATTATTGATTACGTTTCTAAGAACAAGGAAACTGATGACAATGAAAGATGCTGCTGGATATTTTCATGAATTCACAAACATAAACAGACATTTCCCAATATCAAATAAATCGAAATCTCTCATTGAAGTAAAGCACAGCAAAATATTACACTAAGCGGTGGTTATAAAGCATCTTCCAGAATCAAATACCTATATATTATGTACCTATATGTAGGTATAATTCGAACGCGTTTACAGAAAGCATATGTAGGTAAACGTTAGATCATCTTTCAATTAGCATTATATAATATATTATTCCGAGGTTGCCCTCCAACCTAAAACAACATCCCACTCAAACAGAGCTCATTGGTTTGTTTGAAATTGCATATTTTTTTCTTCCATCAGATGATGATATCATCACAACGGTTAGAGAAAACAAGTTCGAAATACAAACGCACACATGTGCTATTTTTTTCAATTGAAAAACCAACAAACATACTATCAGAACTAGGTATTATAGGTAGGTGTAGAAAAAGGGGACCACATAAATGATTTCTTTGACACATATAGATAACTTGATATTTAATAATAAATATTATCTCTATTTATGCAACCAAGAGATACATTATATGAAAAGCATATTTCATATGAACGTTGTATTGCAGTTAAACTGTCAAGGTTATGTGATTTGAATTTTCAAGGAGATTTAAAAATTCTATTTACTTACATCGATCGAAAATCAAACAACCACACGTCAGTTTCGGCTTCGGAGAAGATGAGGTTTAAATGTCACAAAACAACTGCATAGCAACGATTATTATTAAATCGATACCATTCAATTAGCACAGATTAATGTTATAAAGAAACATAATATTATTGGTGTTATCATTATATATAAGCGGCCATCTTGACATGAAAATAAAACAACACACATAAAAAACAAAAAGCCCGCGGTTCTCGCGTTCCAAGCCTACTTTATAGACAAGACAACAGGGAAGAGTTACAAGTCACAGCAGTTGTTGTCCAGTCAAAAAAAAAGAGAACACAAACAGCCCTGAAAAACAAATCAAGAACAACCTGATCTTAGGTGACTTACATGCAACGTTCATTGGTGCTAAGGTAATAGTTGGCCATAATATCCAAGTATGGGGGCCCTAGGGCCTAGCCACACGCACTGAAAACACGCCGTTTTTGAGGAAGTCGTTTTGACTATCTCTTTCGGTCTACCACGCACCACAACACCTCCTCAATCTATTCACGAGCACGATGAACTGTTTGACAGACACCATCGCCGACTGTAGGGAGGGCGCAGGGCGCGCACTTCTCGCGCTCTGTCACTTGACAGTGAATCTGGACTCATGCGCATTACCCAATCGCCATAAGCGTACGTACCTACTATGAATAATTTTGATAGAACTAAAAAACTAACAAAGAATTACAAAGAATAGCCAACCTATTTACAATAATCAGGAACCGTATTATGTTAAGCTCCTGATTTACGTATCAAATAACGTTTCTGTCCAAACATGTGTATAGTTCAAATATACGACTTTGTATAGCCAAATCAGTGATCAGTGATACCTAGGTAGGTATTTGAGTATAAAGTGCGTGATAAATCTGATACTCGAAAGAAAAGAAATTAATTCTGCAATAATTAATGTTTCAATTAAATACTTGAAAATCCTTGCCTGTTTATTGTACCTACGATTAAAGATTGCACGGTATTGGTCGACTGGCCCGACTCTCTCTTCTTAGTTCACTATAAAACCAAAGATTAGTTAAATACACCAATCTTTGATAAAACTCTATCTAGTTTTGCAAAAAACATATTCCCCAAACCGGTACATCTTCCCGTTCCGATACATATAGATACCCACCTATTTAGGTATGACTAATACGCATTTAAAAGAAATAAATAGAATCCGCGAGTATGGAAAATGACTCTGTCTTCTCCGCCACTGCTTAAGATAAAATTAGATAATACCTCGGTATCCTACATTTTCATCGAATTTCAACTTTACAATTTTATGATCATTTCATCTTATCTACTTTTACAGGTGCATATTTTTGAGTATAAAGGTAAAAAGATTTTTGCAATTATAGGTAGTTTATTTATTCACTAAAAAAATGCCAGCACCAAATCTAACAATATTAATGGACGGTCCTGTTTTTCGCACATATGTATGCTGTAGCGGTGTACTTGTTAGTAAAATGATGTTTATGTCATTATTAACGGGTTATCAACGCTTCAAAAATAAGGTAAGGAAATTTTTACTAAATATTCTTGAAGACCTGTATAGCAATGGTTTTTTTCATTTGATGATGATAAGTGCAACTTAAAAATTGCCTCTATTGTACATACATGATTCTTCATCTCTTCAAACTGAAATTAATTGATAAAAGCTTATTCGTTTCTAAAATTCAATATTTTTACCGTAAAATAATAAGCCATATTTTTTCTTTTAATAAATTTATTTATTATAGTTTTTGATAAAGTGAAATTGAAACTGCTTGAAAAAAAAAAGTTGATGTTCCATGGCAAACTTATTGATGTGTTTATTTCTATTATGCAATTGTTTATTTAAATTTGTGCTCTGTGAAAAAGAGGTAGTTCCATAGGCCGCTTGCTTGATGATATTGCCATGTCATTGCTTATCAACATTATTTATATAAAAGTTGTCGCGATAAGTGTTCAGTAGATTTGTTCAATAAAGATAGTGCTTTTCTTGATAGAAAGAAAATAAAACAATTTTTCGAAAATGGCCCAACCCGTGCCTGACGTGTTTTCTTTGGAAAATCCAGTTTTCCGTTCGTATCTCTTTTATTGCTGTATTTTGGTTTTGAAAATGATGCTAATGTCGATACTAACCGGTAGACAACGTTTCCGGAACAAGGTGAAAAAATAAAAGCTTGTCCTTTGACCTTATTAAGTGTATTTCCATTCAAATTATAATGTTTTCAGCATTTATTGTTGCATCTTCTTTTTTTGATAGAACTTTTATTTCAGGCTTTTGCTAATCCCGAGGATGCTAAAAATTTGAAAGTCAAGCCTAAAGTTGACGAGAATGTTGAACGCGTCAGAAGGTAAAGATAATTTTTGTTGTTTATTCTAACATAAATAAATACAGTTTTATCTTAGGGCTCATCTGAATGATTTGGAAAATATTCCACTGTTCTTCGTCTCTGGCTGGATATACGCCATGACTGATCCATCAGAGTATGTTGCCAAAAGTCTTTTCTTGGCGTACACAGTAGCTAGGATTGTGCACACATTTGTTTATGCAGTTGTTGTAATTCCACAACCGGCTAGAGCACTTTCTTTTGGTGTTGGTTTTATGATTACCGGCTTTATGGCTGTTAAAGGCCTTATGCACTTTATGTAAGGATGAGTTCCAACTCTTTTTTATTTTTTATTGAAATTCTTGAAAGAATTACATTTATATTATTGCACTGTTGTGTAAGATATTTTTAATAAAATATATATCACTGTTGTTGTGGATTTTTAACTTGCAAAAATTCAGAAATTTAATCCTTACTCTGAAGATCTGTCTAAATTCAAAATGGCGACAAATTCCACCGGTGCCTTGGCCGCTATATTTAATAGGGAATTGTTTTTCTTTTTGAACTTTCGGTTATTTTCATTTTCAGTTTTTTAACAAATATGGTGAGAACTTGAGTTGTTAATTCGGTTTCCGCGACAGTCATTACAATTTCTATCGCGTGAATTAAAAAGAAGAATAGAGTATATAGATTTACATTTATAACAATTTTGATTTCTACCATGCTTTTCCTTATCCTACGCCTATTGCAAGCGTAACGGGACTCAAGACTCTTATGTAATCATATCGAATATTGGAATATTTTGGCTGGTAAATCTCGCGTTTTAACCAGGATCAGGATCTTGTTATTTCGGGTTCAGATCTTCAGTCGAAACAACCTAACCTTCACAATCTTTTAACGTACGTTTCATACAGAAACGTAGTGACCTATTGCAAGCGTTCGCACTTATTTTTAAATAGCATCAAATTAAGAGTAAAAAACTTTCTTTTAAAATAGGTCTTCTATTGGCTGGAGGAATAACTTGAGAAGGATTTAATGACATTTTAATCTGTTTTGATATGTATACCGTTCAATTTACTTTATTGTGTCTCTTTTTTTACTTACTTGAGTAGGTATACCTATAATATTTACTCGAAATTAATTTAATGTGTCCAACATTCTATTGTCATTTCAAACAAGTTTTATATAGTCTTTTGACCTGTAAATTTTTTTACAAAAAACTGAAGCCACGTAATTAGTTGGTGCACTGAAAAATACAAAATAATATTAATATTATTGGTGCTGTTCTAACTTTTTAAGTTGTGCAGTTGCAGTAAGATTGAAAACTTTTGATACATTGACACCAACTTGACACGTACCAAACTGAAAAAGTCAAAAGACCCACTGTCCACTTAAATTGTCATTGACATGTCCATTATTTGACATTTTGAACAAAAATGTTCTTTTTGTTTTACTTATTCTATATAATTGAGATATTATTCAACAATTGTGTTGATGCTGATATTGGCTTGAAAGATTTCTTGAGATTCAACGGGCGCAGCCAAAGACAATGCTACAACACAGGTCAAAGTGTAATGGAGAATCCATTGTACTTGTTCTTTATGATTATAATTATTATAGTAATCATCCTGCTATTCTTAGGTGAGATATATTTGACGATTTAATCTTTCAAACTTTGTATGGTCTAAGCCATAAATAAGCAGACAGAGTATTTTACAGGTTTAATGAAAGGTATAATAGGCTATTATTGGTCGAAACGAATTGGTGAATATGGGCTGGCATTACTAGTAGACTTACCGAAACATTTGGATAGCTATCAAGAGAAAGAACTACGTGAAAAACGAGTCGTGTACGATATCGCTGGATGGCCTGTACATCCGAAAACAAAGCAAAGAACTGTTCGTGTTTTACCACTGTAAATTAACTTTACTTTTAACCATCAACTTACAAAAATCATATGAGCGCTGTTCATTTTATAGCAAAACAGAATTCTGCTTGAATTTCATCTTTTTCCTGACCTGCCCCCTAGCACTGATTTTGAAAGTTTTCAGTCTAGTTTGTTGCATACGCAAACATAAACAATATGAAGAGCTTCATCAACCGAAAAAGAAGTTTAAATGTATTAATAGATGTGGCAGAAAAAAGGTATCTGAAATTACAAAATGCTAAAAAGTCATAGCTGTTTCAATTTTTATCGTGTTGCAGAATAATCCGAAAGAGTCGCCAGGTGCAAAAGTTGACAAATACAAAACAAATGACCGGAAGGAAATCAAAGATACCAAATATGTTGTGCATATGATGAAAGAAAGTCAAATATCACTTCAAAATTTGTCAAAAATGTAGATAATTCCAAATAAATTTTAATCTACCAATAAAATTTTCATCATAATATTACCTATCTGACATTTAAGATTCATTTCTACATAAAATATGGATATAAATGAAAGATCTCTTTAGAAATTTATTATGTATTTCTTATAAACATACATACTTATAAATTAAGCAACTGGATCATCACCTTTTGTCGTTCTTGTATAGATGAGTTGGGCTCTATGTTGGACAACTTGTTTGATGAGACCTGAACAAACAAAATGATGTATACGTTAGAGAATCCAGAACTCAAGTCCGTTTACATTCAATGATAAATTAACTCATAATCAGCCTCATTAAATCAGTTTTGCACTGTCACAGAAATTCTAGCAAGTAAAGTTTATACATCATATGGAATAACAAACGAAGATCAGAATAAAGAAAATTATTTACGAGGAGAAACAAATGTTTTACATGGATAACAGATGAATAGAAATGTCTTTCAAACTAATGAACTCACCTTTCTGTTGAAGTTCGATGAGAGCTCGCCTGGCTAGCGAACCACGAACCTTCAGACGTTCAGAAACTACTGATGGTGTGATCAATTTGTACGATGGAACTTCCTTGTACAATTTTTCGTATGTTGCTTTGTCGAACAAGACCTGATTGTTCAACTTGTCACGCACTTTACCTTTGGACCACTTCTACAATTTTTAATGGAAATATAATTAATAACTTGACAAATTGATTATCGAATACGGGAAACTTACCTTCTTTTTGGCTTTGCCACCTCCGGATCCTTCCTTCTTTTTCTGGGTCTTTTGGGGCTGTTTCGCCGAAGACTTGGAATCCTTCTTTGGCGGCTAAAATATAAAAGTTTTTATCAACTCTTCGTAGACATCGCAAGTAGAAAAAGAGTAAAACTCAGTTAATCAGACTCATTAAATCATTTTCTACAACCATGAAGATCGTCTTGAAATTTATATTTTGCATCATATAAAATTAAATGATCATCTTACTCAAAATGTTATTTCAATTTATACACAAACTAAATCAAGATATAAGTATATTAATATTTATAGAAGATATATAAATAAGAAAAATATTGAGCTAAAACAATGTGCTACTACGTACCATGTTGGATTTCGTAAGAAAGGACAGGAAATAACAGGCCGGAAGGTTTCCAGGTGTCAATCAGCTGTCAAAGCAGATTGAAAGTAGCATCAAAAAAATCCCTAGGAGATAAAGATATTTATTGTTCTATGACGTATATGTTTTTGAGAATTGCAAAAAAAGTATATTCTACTGGAATTCAAACAAATTGAATACTCTTATATCTTGTCAATTTCGGTCTTTTAAAAATTTAAATGTTGAATTCTACAATCAATTTACCAAATGAAATTCATTCCAATCCCCCAAGAGACACTCAATGTTGGCTTAATACTCTACGATGTTGGAACTCCTGATAACTAAATCCAATTATCAGCTGTCAGTTGTCGTTGTCACCTGTCACAATTCCAGTTCGATTTTGAAAAATCTACCTTATACGTTAAATCACTACCATAGATATGTTTTTATAAATATTTAAGTTGACTACTAATCAGCATTTACCTAAAGCTGTGATATTTCCTCTTTCACTAATCAAGTAGATATATTCTGTGAATAAAGTGCAATATTGACGTTAAAATATTCAACATTCTAATATTGGTCTTCCGGCACATGTCAACTTGTAAGAAATATTTTTTTCACATTTAGACACCAGTAATTTTTGAATAACATTGACAATGGATGACGAATGGAATGATGATTATTGCCCAGTGCCAACTACTGCTCCACCTCGCTCTAATAACTGGAGGGGTGGCAACAATAGTACCGTAGATGATTGGGGGACCGGTGGAGAAGTTGTCAATTTTGACAACTTCGATAATAACCGACCAAGAGGATCACAAACGTTTTATAATCGTAATAGCAGCAGAGGAGGTGGCGGCGGCGGCGCTGGACGCGGTCGTCGTGGAGGCGGCGGCAATTCTGGACGAGACTGGCAAGGAGATCGAAATCGCTCAAATGAAAACTGCGAAGAGCTGCAAGTGCCTTCACGCTTCGTTGGAAAGATTATCGGTCGCGGTGGTTCCAAAATCAATGAACTCCAAGCGCAAACGTCTTGTAGAATACAAGTTACCAAAGAAAGTGACGGCGAAAGTACGCTGGTAAAGTTATTCGGTGATGAACAGGCCATATCAAAAGCAAAAGATCTGATTAATGAGCTGACTGCTGATCCGTTTAAATTTGTTGAAGCTAAGGATGTGGTGCCCGAGGAACCTAAACCGGAGAGGAAACAAATTGTTGATTGGAAAGCTTATTTGGAGGAATGCGTAAGTAGACTAATTAATAAACTGATTTATTGAAACTAAATACATTCTAATATGGATTAGGATAAGGCTGCCGCATTGGAGTGGGAAAAGTACCCGCCTGTCAAAAAGGATTTCTACCAGGAACATCCCGACGTCCAACACATGACCGACAAAGAAGCTGATGCTTTTCGTCTGGCAAATAACAACATTGTTGTGGATAGAACATTCAAAAAAGAAGATAGTCGCCCAATACCGAAACCTTGTCCAGATTTTATACACGCCTTCCATCAGTATCCGGATATAATGGAGGAAATCCGCCAAGCTGGATTCGAGAAACCATCACCGATTCAGGCACAAGCGTGGCCAGTTTTGTTGAGCGGTGAAGATTTGATTGGGATAGCACAGACGGGTACAGGTAAAACTTTGGCATTTCTATTGCCTGCCATGATTCATATTGATGGGCAGCCCGGTGAAAGGGAGCAACGTGGTGGACCAGCTGTGCTGGTGATGGCACCCACACGAGAACTTGCCCTTCAGATCGATAAGGAAGTTAAGAAGTATCAATATAGAGGAATAACATCGTAAGTAATAGCTTTTGCTTTGATTATAGCGTCTATACCGAGTGATTTCGTTTGATATTCACATTGTATGTATTTTTATTTCAACAATAATGTTTGATGAACCCTATACACATGTTTTAATTGTTTGCCAAACTATATACAATGGAGTGAACAAATAGTCAGTATTTTGTTCCTGATTTTTGTAAGCCTCTCTAGTAAATTTTAAATTCATATAAAAACTTTGCTGCTTATTTACAATAATTGTTATTCGTTCTTTCAGTGTTTGCGTATATGGAGGCGGTAATCGTCGTGATCAAGTTAAAGTTCTCACAGATGGCGTAGACATTGTTATAGCAACACCGGGACGTCTGAACGACTTGATCGAAGCAGGTAAAAACAAAAGTTTTTGATAATTTAAAATATAACAGTTACGGGATTTTATTTCACCTAAAATCTCAAAATAACAAAAGTATTTCATGTCAGAAAATAATTACATGACGTGAAATATCAACGTTCAACATAATTCATAATATCTGGAGACCGAGCTTTGCTCGGGTAAAACAGGATTTAAGGTGGGTCTATAAGAGTTACTAAGGATATTTAAAATTATTAAAAAATGTGCATATTGCTAGTTAAAATGTATTGCGATATTCGTAAGTTATACCTAGATTTCGAAATAAATTTGAATGTGTAATATGAATGATAAATATACCAAAACTCAGCTGTATCACCAATCGACTTCTCAACCCCCAAACACTATACATACTGAAACTTTTATCTGCGGGGCCATTATTGAAATAGATAATGTGGACTTCGAGGGTCACACCGATTAAATATGAAAGTATTGTCAATCGATTTCTCGACTATGAAAACCCCTTTTTGCTACTTTTTACCAAAATCTGCTAACCCTTCCTTGAAATAGCTAATTTGTACCTTAAGGGTCGCAATATATTAGATATGTACAAATTTTCATTTTGAAAATTTCCGAATAAATTGTTAGAAACTCATATTAACATCTTTTATTTAAAAAAATGGGTTTTGTTAAAAAAAATACTCAAAGGTGATCTGAATTCGAACCGAGGAACTCTAGATTAATACCCGGAAGCCTAACCATAGGACTATTTTTCCCTATGATGGTATCGGTTTCATATTGGTATCTAACAAATAATCTGTAGAACTCGTAAAATGAGAATATTAATTGCTGAAAACGATTTTTCTTGAGAATGTGAATACAACCAATCGATAATTTTGTAATAAATACTGCTTCATAATAAATTGACAATAATTTTGCCAGGGGCGTAGAGTTTAGAAAGAATCAGCCTCTCAAATGCGGCTGTATTTATATAAATAAAGTAAGTAAAGAGCACCAACTAATAACGTCGATTCAATTTTTTGTCAAAAATATTTATACTTCTCTGTAATTACAGGTCACTTAAATGTCAAAACTGTAACGTACGCTGTCCTCGATGAGGCCGATCGTATGTTGGATATGGGTTTCGAGCCACAAATTCGCAAAGTTATGTACGCCATCCGACCCAACAGACAGACAGTTATGACCAGTGCTACATGGCCGATGGGTGTACGACGTCTAGCCCAATCCTACATGGTGGATCCCATTCAAATTTATGTGGGCAGTTTAGATTTGGCCGCCGTTCATACGGTGACACAGGTGATACAAATGCTTCCCGAAGATGATGAACAGCTTAAATTTGAAACGGTAATTGATTTTGTTATTCACACTTTTTTTTCTGACGAGAGTTTAATGATGTGGGTTGTTTTTTTTTTGACAGTTTATGGAGTTTGTTCGCAACCTGACATCCGATCAGAAGGTGATTGTATTTTGTGGTCGAAAAAGTCGAGCTGATCACCTGTCATCTGAACTGGCGCTAGCCGGTGTTCCTTGTCAGACATTGCACGGTGATCGAGATCAGTCGGATAGGGAGCAGGCGTTGCTGGATATTGCTGATGGTTCGGTGCAGGTGTTGATTGCGACTGATGTGGCTTCGAGAGGATTGGATATTGACGATATAACGTAAGTTAAGGGATGATTCTATCTACTTTTTCCCTGAAACTAATCATGGTTGTTTCTAGGCACGTTCTAAACTACGATTTCCCGCGCAACATTGAAGAGTACGTCCATCGTGTTGGTAGAACTGGAAGGGCGGGAAAGTATGGTGAATCAATCAGTTATTTCACACGAAGCGATTGGGGTAGTGCCAAGGAGCTTATTCCCATTTTGGAGGAGGCGCAGCAGGTGAATAATCTTTTTTTTCTATTCTATTTCTGGATACGATTTTTTTTAAAATTTTTCTTCCATATCTACAGTACATTCCGGAAGAGCTGTATCAAATGGCTGAGCGTCACGACGCCTGGAAGGAGCGTAAAGAAAAGGAAAGGGCATCCGGAGGCGGTGGCCGAGGCAGAGGCGGCGGTCGGTTTGGTGGTGGTGGAGGCGGAGGTAGGCGATGGTAAACCTTTTTTTTATTGAGTGATATTATCACTGTTTGGTGGATACCATTTTGAAGACTTATGCCGAGAATATAGTTGTCAGTATGTTCTTGAAAGAATAATGATCTTTTTTTTGTTTGTTTTTCTACTTTTAGGAATTTTCTTATCTCAGTATTGTTAGATGTTCATATTAATGATAATGTTGCAAAACTATATGAATTATATAACTTATTTTGGAAACCAAAGTCGTTTTATTTTTATCTATACCTTTTCTCCTTTCCCAGCAAGTTCTTGTTTATTAATTAGCTCCTTCTATCCTTTGCATATTCCCTTCCATAACAGAAAAATTGATATAGATACAAGAATGAGCTTGCCAGATTTGCGGATAAAGGTAGGTAAGTACTTCTAATGATAAACGAAAGAGAAAATGCTGAAAGCATATAAAATATATTTCGTTTCGAAGCATTATTTATCAATAATGCTGACTATATGTTCACATAATTGCTATAAAAAGATCTGTTAGATTATTTAAAAGAAAAAGTATTGAATCAAATGTAAACATTAAAAAAAAAGTCACCGTGTATATATATCAGTTGTATTATTTATTGTTCTATGAAATATATTTGTATGTTCCAAGTCAAGTTTCTGTGGAGCGCTGGTTCACATTACCAACAGAACAAACATAAACGCCCAATAGAGTACGAAAAGTAACTAGATGCAACCAAATGTTACTAGATAGATCTCTCATTCTTCTTGATTTCTGCCCCGAGCTGAGCGACGTGCAACGATCTGCGACAGACAGATTTGTGGTGTAATGTTGTGTGTGTGTGATTGACTTCGTCGGTGTCCGTCTTGAATCATTCATTTAATTTCGTGTGTGTTTTAAATAATATTATAATTGAACTTTATGTGTTCTTCGTAAAACATTTTTGGTGAGTGATTGATTGCTACGTAGGTATACGACATGTACCTACGTAGCGGCCGGTGATTTATTTTTAAAAGCCAGCGAAATAAAAGTTCCGGGATGATGATAGTCACATATATAATACCGCCATCCATAGCTACTACGTGGCCGGGTTTTCTTGAATCATCCTTAATCCATCTAGTAATGACTGTTTGACACAAATTTTGAAAAAACAAAAGCTAGGTTTTCCCAATCGAAATGATGTTTGTCATTTTTTTTTGTCCGTGTTAAATGAATGTAACGATGGTGGAGGAATGTCAACAATATAAATCACACCTGTAACAATTATTAAGTATTAATTTACTTTCTCTTCTTCATTCTATTGCATTCGCTGCATTCTTTTGACTGTAAGAAACATCTTGTGTAATTAATCTTTATTAAGAAAAAGCTATGTAGTGTTCTGCAAACACGTCGCTTCGTAGTTTCCTAAAAGTTCATCAACCTCATTTCGCACGGATTAAATAATTCGAATCATTACCATACCTACATATGAAAAGCATAATTTAATTTCAGATGATATAATGAATAATCTGTAAATTGTCATTTTCCTAGTGCATTTTCCAACATGTGGAAATCAAGTGTTCTTTTGTAAAAGGGAGGGACTAATTGATAATAATGTTAGAGTGAATAAAAACATGTATATTTAACATTTGGGTAATTCACAGAGTCAGTGTATGAGATAAAATAATGTAGATTGAAAACCGTTAATTGGCACCGACAGATAACTATACACAGCATTTCTTAATTTTGTATTGTTTTCTTTGAATTCTGAATATTTATTATTTCCTTGTAAAAGAATGTTCACATTTTATTTGTTTTTTCGTACCTGCATTTCTGAGAAGTAATTATAATTGTTTGTATTTTCAATCCTACGTATGGTATCGATGATGATAATGCTGGTAGATTTTAACACAATGCTTTTTAAAATTTATTGCATAGTACTTAATTAAATCTCAAATATGTGTTCGGTGACTCGGAATTGCCTCATTTTTATCTTACAGTCTTAAGTAAAGCAGGTTTTTTTGTTGCACCAAATGAATGTTCTTACAAATATTTCAAAAAAAAAATAGAAAATAATATCAATTCTACTGACGTTTCAGCATAATAAAAAATGGATCTCTCAATTCCCCTAATATTCCTTGCAATCTTCATTGTGGCATGTCTGTCACTTTTCCTGGTCTATAAGATGGGCATTAAAGAGAAAAGCTACGAGGAAGCTTTGGCCGAGCAACGTCTTCAAACCAATGCCCTTTTGGGCGTTAAACAACATAAACCCAAGGAGAAGAAGAGCAAGAAAGCTGCCAAGAAGGTATAAATAATAATTTATTAAGTATTTTCGAGCGATATGATTTTCTACTGATAAAAAGTATGTCAAGTGATAAACCTGATCCATAAAAAATGTACACACTTGAAATTTTATCAAATAATATTACACGAGATTGATATAATAAGTAATTTTATCGATAGAATGTAAACAAAATGTAATGCATTATCTCATATTATTTCTTGTAGTAGTAAGAAGAAAAAACTGACCTTAATGATTGCTAGAATAAAATCTTCCTCTTTTTCATTCTATCTCAAATTAGAAATAGCTGAACATGCAATATAATTGATTATTTCTATAATTATCTTTATGGATATGAAACTCATATAAAGGATGGAATGTTCTTTACAATGTGACGACCACAGTTTTATTGACCGACTTCAAAAAAAGGAGAAGGTATACAATTCGGTTGTAGGATTGCTTTTTGAAAAATCAAATCTCCTTCCCTCCGAAAACCGCCCCAAAGGGAGTGGAGGGGGAAATTTTTCTCGAAAATTGAAAATCCGAGACGACAGAATTAATGACAATTCCATATCCGGAAATGTTTAAATTGGACATTTTTAAAAATAATCATGCGTTTCCGCGCGACAGCCTGAAATATGTGTTTCAGCTATGTGGAAGGAGCAAATTTTTCCGAAAATCCGGAAACGTTTAAATTGATTATTTTTTTAAAAGAGTTACGGTTTCCGAGTTTCGCAATGGTAAAGTCTGAAATATGTGATATGCGTATTTCCGCTATGTACAAGCTAAACCTACCTATAACTTTTTGGGTATTAGTGAACGTTCAGCAATTGTCATGACTAATGTTACACTCAAAAATGTGAAATAAACATTTTTTACAAAAAATTGGACCTACCTTATCAGTTGTTGCACCGAAAAATACAAAATAATTTTAATTCTATTGGTGTATAAATGAAAATAATTTTAAATTGTGTATCATTATCATTGATATTAATCTTCTTGCTAAGAACGAATCGTTTGCCACCCTGTATACTAGAGATTTTTTAAAATTAATATACAAGAGTGAAACAGTTTTAATTATAAAGACGAGTAATTCAGCGGAACATTGATCCTCATAATCTCTTAGATACGCTATTCAATCTTTCATTTGTATTTTGTATTACTATAATTGAAAATAAATAATTTCATATCATTTTATTGAAGAAGTAATAATAAAATAAAAAGAGAATGTTGTTTTTTTCTATATTTCTGATACATTTTTAAATTTGTGTGTGAATTTTCTTCAGATTAAAGACAAAACAAGTAATACCACAGAGGAAACTGATGTAACAACTGATTTGGAAAAGGATCAACAAAATAACATCGAAACCATTCTGTCGCAATCATCGTCTCATAAATTGCATGTGGAATTTAAGGAGCAACCTGAAGAGGTCGTTCCGATCGCCGAAGATGTTCCCATCAAGGAAATTGTCAAGGTAAGACTTATAAAAAATATATTATATATACCCACTATATTGAAAATTATTTCGAAAACAATTTAAAATTATTGTCTAATTAAGAGTTTATCTTTTATTGTTATCATCAACTATTAGTTTAATAATTGAGTCTAATAGTGATAATATTGGAGATAAATTTCCTTTTACTTAACAATTATAATAGTTATGTATATTGTTAAACCTTGTTTACAAAATAGCAATACACTAATTATGTGCTGCATTTTTTCAATTTGTTAACATTTCAAATTATTAAAACATTTTTTGTTAATTTTCTTTGCGAGGGTAATCAATTTAACTCACATTTAAATCCTCAACAGTTGATTAACAGTTTCAATTAAAACGAGATAATCTAATATTTCGTCTTTCAGACGAATGTTTTTTGCAATATGTATTTTTACAAAATCGTTTTAAAATGAATAATATCTCTGATGTTGCTAAGGTAATTGGTCATGGCACACTCTCTACTCGCTAAAACATAAAAATAAAAAAGAGAAAAGATGTTTGACGTTTGACTTTTATAATCATAGAGCCGAGAGAATATACATGATGTCCATAGAGCAAGCATTTTGCACATAAAACCGTAAATTTCTTGCATAAAATAAACAATTCTATGTGTCATATTAGCATAGAGCAACAGTTATAAAGAATAACGATGACCAAAACTTCGAAGGAAAAGAAGACTGGAAACAGGTGATTAAACTTCCTATGCTCCTCTACGTACAGAATTTGCGTATCTGGGGCGTGTATGACGAACATCTTGAAGTTTACTCTCCTAAAAGATTCAATTCAGATTGCATCCTAATTGCAAAATATTTTTCAACGATAGCCAAACTACTGAATAAATTATAAAGACATAATATATTATTATATTTTTGCCTCAAACGCCTGCCAATTTTCTATAATAATAATGCTTCACACTAGGTTGATACTATATGTATTTTCTCCTAATGTTTGAATACATGCCAAAAAATGTCTCGGTTGACTTACCTGCCCCAAATAATGACTCATTTATCATTTATTCATATAAAATTATCAAATTCATTGTTTTTTTATATAATGTAAATATAATTTTAAATACGCTTGTGGCTTGTGGTTTTTAATTTAAATAGACTAATTTTTGAGTAAAGTAATAATAAGAAAAATACAATCAAATTTTCCACGAATATTGCTTACTCAAATTGGATTTCTGCTTTTACTAACATCACAACTTATTCTATAAAATCTCGAAAAATTATTTAAACTCTTACGTTTTTTTTTCAACCCTTTTTTGCTACTTAGAAAAATATTTTGCCTCTTCTGAAAATATATGACAACATTATTTTTTTTCGAGATTTTATTCTTGTCAGCTTTGCTTGCACATACAAAATACATTTACATATATATTTTGCTGGGAATCAAAAACTTTCAGCCGAAAAAGATTAAAAAAGTACGTCCCATATTGGTGAAAAAAGATCAACAGAAGCATGCTACTAATGTCAAATTGGACATTGTGGATACACCCATTATCAATCATTTCGAAGATAATCCTCCTAAAGATGATTTTGAATTACTTCGATCGAACAGTGTAAGTTGTTATAAAAATGTGTTGTGCTTTCTTTTGTCGTCTGAATTTTTATTTGTTCGCCTAAATCAAACATCCATCATCTTCTATATAAGTATTGCTAAATGGTTTTCTCGCATGTCCGACTGCTTTATCTAGTATATTTTCATTCGCTAGTACTAGCAACACAATTGCAGGATTTTAGGTGATAAGATATATAAGACTTAGTCACGCAATCAATAAAGTTCCTCTAATCAGTGTTTCATTATTATTAATAATAATTCGGCAGTTATGCAATTCATAGAGTCTTTGTTTTTGGTGTGTGGTAAAGCTAATTATGTTTTTAATTCGAATACAATATTTACAGGCGATTTGAATGGTGAAAAAGTAGCGCCAGGTATGGAACACTGATAAGAGAGGCTATATATTGCTCTATAAATTGCAAACCTTTTTCCATGGTTAGCTCTAAGCATAATACAAAACATTGTAAATTTAAAATTATTTAAAGACATGTCATTATTAGAATTACGTTACGTACGTATTCCCAATTAGAAATATTTCAATTTTGATTGCCAGTTTTTCGAAATTGAATTAAACAAAATTTGATTCTTGTCAGTTCATTCTCTAACATGTTAAGTACACATATTAAATGCTTCTAGTTTTTATATAATTACTAAATAAAGTTATTTATCATTTTGATGAGGAAATATCATAATCTTGGACGTCAATAATTTGACAATAATCACAAACAATTTTATCGTAAATTGATTAGGATATAATTATCGAATCAACTAAACAAATAAATATGGCACCATTTTAATGCCTTCGAATTTCAAACATTCACTATAAATAATATAGATTAAAGGATAAATTAGGTAAATGATAAGGATGCTGAACAAAGTGAATGAATGAAAAACTCTCTCAACCGGTATGATCTTATATCTATTTTCTTATCGGATTTATTGAACCCTAAAAAACGGTCAAGTACGATTAATAGTAACGTCTCTGTTCTCTGCTAGCACTTTCAAAAATAAGTTAGGTTAGAAGTTCTAACATTCTAACCTAACTTATTGTTTATGTTTAAATGTTTTCATTTTCCTAACATAGCTTAGAACGTATAATTACTTCACCTCAAAAAAAAACAAGGTTGTTATAAAAAAGTGAGAGATATATTCTATCTTATTCACTTGCGTTTTTGTAGAAGGATGATCTTATCAAACATCAATCGGACTCGCTGAAAGAAAAACCCATCAGCAACATCAAGGAGAAGAAACAACAAGAATCTGCCGCTGTAGCACCAACTAATAATAGTAAAACTCAGAAGAAACACGGCAAACAACAACAATCCGCACAAATTTCAACAACAACAACAACTTTACCTGCTGCCGCGGTTGTTGAAACCTCTGCAGCAGTTGCATCAACACCGGCAACAGAAACAGAGGAAACACCTTTGATGGATGTGAAGTCAGCTGTCGTTGAAACGATCACTGCTCCACAATTTAACGGCTCATCATCGGTGTTGAGTAATGTGGGCAAGGAGAAGAAGAAAAAGAAAAGCGAATACAATGCCCGACAACAGATGAGTGAGTTGATTTTATTTGTTTTTTTTACACTTCTTCCATGTATTAGGAAATATATGGAGCGATTTAAAAAAATACCGTCAGCTGTGGGATGAAATATCACGTCTTTTCAGCTGATGATATCTCCGTCTCATTTCTCTAAAATGTTAGATATACAGGGTGTTTCCAAATAGGTTTTTAGGGGTTGAATTCTTGTCGAAAATTAAAGGGAGCCTTTCGCCTAAACAAAAGCTCTTAGGAAAAATCTTTTTTTTTCTTTCCGGAAATTGCTGAAGAGATGAAGGAAGGTTACGTCCGTAAAGGCAATAGTTTCTCAGTAAAAAATAAAATACAATCTTGTGTGAATGGAATCAAAAATGTAGTAGGTGGCTGTCATGTTTTGTTTGTACAATTTGTGACATCAATCGTAGTATTTCGAAATTATTTCGCTTGTTTTAATGTAGACAGGTGACAGTACTTTTAATAATTCGCTCATCTCTTCAGCAATTTCCAAAATAAAAAAAAAATTTTTCTTTTCTTAGGCATCCTGTATATCACAACAATTAGGCAGAATAAACCCTAGATCCTGGAAAAGCACTAATAACTTCAAGTTGCTTCAAGTTGTTCTCAGAAAAAAAAATGTTCCGTACTATATCACAGTTCCTGAAAATTTTCCTTTAGGCGTTTCTTTGCTGTGTTTTCAAAAACATTAAATTAACATCTCATAAAAAAATTGGAACCGCCCTTTTGGATTCCTAGGCTAATATTACCATTTTTTTGGGTAATACTCGTGTTTTTCTGTATGGAATTTGGAGTAGTATAAATAGCAAAGTGGAATTTTGAAAAAAAAAAATACTAAACAAATTACCCTACAGAGGATATTGATAATTATTAAGAATAAGAGATATTAAAGCGTATTTTTTTCGTGCTAGACAAGAATTGTGGTACATTTGGTAAGAACTGTGAACCGTTATGTAGGTACATATTGTATTTTTTTGAATATATTTCTTTAAATTATTTTTTTTGGCTATTTAGAAGGAACGGAAGAAACTTCTGAAGTACTACGGTACAAGAAAACAGGTTAAAAACATCACAGGGTTTTTTTTCTTTTTAACTGATATTT
Source organism: Crioceris asparagi (assembly GCA_958507055.1). Lineage (NCBI taxonomy): Eukaryota > Metazoa > Arthropoda > Insecta > Coleoptera > Chrysomelidae > Crioceris > Crioceris asparagi. The sequence goes on from OY293826.1 coordinate 131,251,725, forward strand.
ATAAAACAACTTTGCAAGCTTTTTATTTCAAAATAATATTAAAGTCAACTATTTTTTCGTAGGAAATACATTTTTGAAAAACTTTTAATAACTTGAATCGATGGATTTTTTTTTTCATTTCAATTTTTATTTCAAACCATGTACGTACACACATTTCTACTTTCATACATTTATAAGAAATAATAATGTGTTTTTACATTAATATATTATCGTCTTCATCTGGATCTTTAATGCAGCCGCTGAACGTGATGGAATTATAAATACGGTGCGTAACGCAGATTTGTCAAAGACTGATGTACAAATTTTGATTGATCTGTTACTGAACAAGCAGCTGGAGGCTCCCGACAAACTCGACGAATGGACAGAGGTAAAAAATACAAAACAACACATACAGGTTACAAAAAAATACTAAAAGAAATTTGAATCACCAGGGTAAATCTGATCCAGTACAAAAGCTGAAGAAGCAATTGTCTGAAAAGGAAAAGCTGTTGGCTGAAGAACAGGAGGCCCTTGTTGGGGCGCAAGCCAAACTCAGAGAAATTCGTGCTGAGCAACAAAATGAAAAGGTAAAAATGATCCAAAAATGAGCAAATGAACTTGTGATTCATTTTTTTTGTGTGTGTTTCCATAGGTTCAGTTTCAGCAAAAGATCCGCGGCCTCGAAGAGGCACTACAGCTGAAACAATCCGAACTGAATACGACTGCAGCCCATCAACAGGCAGCCAATCAGAAAATACAACAATTACAAGCTCAACTGACCAATGAGATTGCCAGAACAAGAAAAATGGCCGATGAAATGTCTGTGCTCCAACGACAGACGCAACAATATGAAATCAGCCTGACACAAGTTCAAGAGGTATGTTTTAAAATTATTATCATTTCATTATTTCATTCTCATGAACAATTTTTTTATAGTCGTATTTAAAAAAAAAGTTCTGATTATTTGAAAAGTTATGCAATTGGTAATTAACAAATTGACAAAGTTAGCCTTAGTTAGTGTCCCACGGTATTAAAGGAAGGAGGAATAGAGCAGAGAACAATATCTGACCAGAGAGAACATACAATATTGTATGTTCTCTCTGAGGAGGATTTGTTCATCGACTTGATTACTACGTCACTATCTTGGTCGATTTCTATAGTCGTTCGCAGTCACGTGATAATGGGTTTGAAATTACAACTATTTAAATTGATGACATTTTAAATTCTAAGAGAAATTTAACCTGCATAATGTCATTTTTGGTATGTTAGGACTACCTAATATCGTCTGAACATCACTTTATATTCAATTTCCATTAATGTCAAGTACCCGATTGTTTTAGTTTATTTTTCACAAATAGTAACATAAAACCTTGATTAATTGACTTAAAAAATGTCTGCTTCTTTTTTAAGTTGAAAATAAAAGAACTATCCACAAAATAATGTATTTTTTCCAAAACGTTATATTATTACCGTTTTGTCATCTACTAAGGGCAATAAGAAACTCTGGTCTTTTATATCACTATTTGTGGAAACGTGGTTCGAAAAATAATTTGTTAATTAAGAATTCCATAACTTTTCTTCGAAAAATCAAGATAATATTTTTTCCACTTCATTCTGCATCCAATAGAAGTTGGTTCACTTTAAAATTATTGAAATAATAAACATTTAAAAAAAAATGCACCGATGTTATTAGTTGGTGCACTGAAAAATACTGTAACGTTTAACCCTATGCTAAACGTTGTGGGGTGAGTTCACTTGCGTAAGACTCAAAAGTTCGCTAATTGGTTCCAATGGTTTATTTTGAACACTATGTACACGACCTTCTGTTGTACTACAACTGAACTACTATTACATCTGATTCCACAGACTGACAAACAAACAAATAAAAAAAGCAAAATGCGGACAGTCGATTTGTATACCTCCTCCGTTCGGGGTTCGTCGGTCAAAAAAATACACATTTTTATATTGATCGATAAAATTTTACAGACTGAAGCCATGTTGGCAAAGAAGAGGAGTGACGTTGAACAATTGTCAGCTGAAAATCAGGCCCTACACGTGGAATTGCAACAAATCATTGCCGATAAGGATAATCAACATCAACATTTTCTGATGCAAATGTCCAATTTGGAAAAGAACTTGGAACAGCAGCTAGAGCTGAACAGACAGTTAAAGGTAAATAGAATCTTTGTTGTTGTTTTTTTTTTCTTTCTTTTAATAACATAAATGTTATTAATTACGTTATTCCAAAACAGGAGACTCAACAGGACCTAGAAAGAAACTTGGAGATGGCCTTGAGACAAGAAAACGAATGGAAAATCGAAATATCGAAACTGAATACTGCCCTACAACAGGAGAAGGAGGAAAAACGCAAGATGGAACATCGAATCGATCAATTGAGCGAGGAATTGCGTCAGGCGAGAAATGAAAAGCCAGAATTGAACAAAACTATATCAATGGTACACATACTTTGAAATTTAATGATAATTTAAAATATTAACAATTTTTTTTTTTTAGTTGAAATCCGAGCTGAATCAGCTGCAAGAGCAAAACACCCATCAAAATGGTAATAGAGAGGATACCACAAAGGCATACGAAGTGGAAATTCTCAATTTGACCAATGAATTGACATCTGTCAAAACAGAGATGCAACAGCAAGAGAAACATTTCAAATTGGAATTGGATAATTTGGGCAAGAATTATAGCAAGTTACAGAATGAATTGGAGGAGCAAAAGGCGAAGAATAATGTAAGTTTGGTTATTTTAATATTAATTTGTTTCTGAATAGATATTTTGATTATCCACCGGTGTTGTTGTAATATGCTTTTTTTCATAATATGACAGTCGAATTTTGCTCCGCCTCCATTTGAGAAATCAGTCAAAAAACTAAAGCAGTTGATTTACCGAATGAGAAAAAAATAAGATGCACAAATTCGCCGCAGATTAACTTTTAATTTTTTTTATATTTCGATCACAAATCCAGCTCTTAATTTATTCCCAACTACTATTTCAAAACTAGTCAGACAGGCGCAGTTGAAGCGTGTTCTTCTTAGAGTATAGTGTTCTCTGTTGTTGGAGAAATCCCATTCAGAGAACACTACCACAGTCCTAAACTAAACCCTGGTTTTGTGTTTTGTCCATCAGCCTTTCAATGACGTTCTCTCTTATCTTTGGTCATAAAACATATCTATTGGCATAGTCATTTGTGCCAAGACGACGAAATTGTAAGAAAGTGGAAGGGGTAGTTTGCAAACTGCCGTTTGGTGTTCGAGCAGGACAAAATCACAAACCACTTGGAAACTGTTTCAAACAGCGCACATGCGCATTTTAAAAAGTTATCAAAACGTCCTAAACCACTGCTCTAACAGCTTTTATTTCTGAATTCATATTCTTTCATACTGTGTGATGCTATTAATATATCACTAATATGAGGTTTTTTAATTGCTCTCCCTTTCTGGTATATGACGGGTCTTTGTACAGGATTTGAGAACAAAGAATTGGAAAGTGATGGAGGCTCTTAATGCTGCCGAAACTAAATGCAAAAATGCTCTAGATAAGAAAAAAACGGATATTGATGTCAATGTAAGTAATTCTTTGATAATACATATACAATAAAGATGGATACATCAGGGGATCATAAAGAATTACGTTCTCAATAATGGATAGGATTATTTTTTTTAACTGGTTCGTTATAAGATAGTTTGACTGTGAGATATATAAGTCGTCATCACTTTCCATACAAAAACAACTAGCTTAGATTATGTGTTGCTTGCAGCTATTTTTTATAAGTCTTGAAGTAGGTACCCATACACACATTTTTCTCAACGAATATATTTGCAGAAATTGACAAGTGACATCATTGAAAAACAACAATCATCTCAAAAACAGTTCATTCTTCGTCTGTTTCCCGATATTCAAGAATTGAAGACAGTCCTTACAGCTGATGATTGGCAAGATCGAGTCAGTACGCTAATTAGCAATTACATGAATATTTTAAAGAAGAACCACCAATCGACGGAAACAACTACTACTAGTACTTCTACCACTCCACTCCAAGTGACATCTAATAGTGACGAAGTGACAAAATTAGAAGCTGAAGTGTTACATTACAAGAGGGTGATCAATGAAACGGTAAGTTTTAATTATTTTATTGTTTGGACATTGGCTATTTTTTTTTTTAATTTTATAGGAAGGTATATTGTACAAGTTGCAAGATGAGGTGCACAGTCAGGAGATCAGTTGGCGAAAACAGATAGCCAACAAAGAGGCCCAGATTGAGACACTTCGAAAACAAGTTGATAAATTGTCACTGGTAAGTTTTTTTTGGTTTTGGTAATAATCTAGTTTAGTTAGTATAACTTTTAATAAAATTGAGTGGGACGTCGCTATTTTTACGGATTTGTTAATAATAAAAGGTAAAAATGGTGTTCTTAGGACTTTTAGCTGGAATTTTCGATTTGGAAGTATCTTTTCAATCCCAAATAGTATATAATCATCCTTGCATTCTTTAACACTAACATCCTTCAAAATTATTTTTTTTATAATTAAAAAAAAATAACGTAAAATAGTAAATATAGGTAAAAGTAAGGTTAAACGAATTGACGATTGACTTGTGGTGTGTTTGACGTTTGAGAACTGTCAATTCCAAAGTTGTCAAAAGTGTCAGAATAACATATATTATTAATTTTTAATAACGAAAACATAAACCAAAATTAATATTATGGCAATCTTTGATGACAAACTTTGGGTTCAGTCATTGCTTTTCTAGAAGATATTGTCGTCAATTTTTTCTAAACCAAATATTATTGGAAATGGAATTCATAAAATAATCTAATGCTGCGAAAGTTATACTGGCAAATCATCAATTCGTTTAACCTTACTTTTTCCTTGAACTTATAGTTACTACTTTTACGCATATTTTTGCTATTTTTGTTTCATAAAAAATAGCATAATCTATTGTCAATTTTAAGTCCATTTGACAACAGTTTTATCTATAAAAACGCACCCTTAAAAAGTTACAGCACTTTATGCAACATCGATAAGTTTTTTGGCTGTAACAGTACAAAATAATAGTTAGAACTTTTGGTATCTACCATTTCTTAGGTTCAAAAATCGTTTGCGAGTAGAATTGAAACGTTCCAGTGAAGACAAGGGGGTGAAATTGTCATTGCAGCTCTTTTTCAGAAATTTCGAAAAGGATAATTCCTTAAGAAACCTTTTTTTAAGCTTATTTCCTAAGTTTCTCATTATATTACACCTGAGTCTCGATTATCTACATATGAATAACAAAAACGAGTTACTCTAACGAAATTAAAGATATTCCATCTATGTTTCCAGCTTGAAAATGAAGTGACCAGTCTTCAAAATCACTTGGAAGAAGCGCAGACCGTCAATCAGCGATTGGCGAATGAAATGGAACATTCTAAAAGACAACATCAAAATCCACAAGCCGATGCTACTGCGACAATAGAAAAATTAACAGAAGTATGTCATATGCTTTTGCCAATATAAAAAATGACTATCTAAATTATTATTATGTGTGGTAAGTGTTCTTTTTCATATTTTTTGATTGAAAATGTTGTTTGTAGGAAGTAAATCGCTTGCAAGATCAACTGATCAGATCAGAACAAACTAACAAAAATGGGGACTTGAAAGTATGTCTCAAAGTAAGTTGAATAATTATTAACATAGAACATAGAAGTAGTGAAATAAAATATTGATAATAGGTGGGATCTATCAAATGGGTGGAGCTTTTTGAAAAAAACTTGGTGGACTCTAGTGTCATATTCATAAAACAAGTTATCGCTTCATGTCTATTTAGTAACATGTTTTGCCATTAGATGGGACGTAGGTATGTCTATTTGACAGATCCCCCGCCAATATTTAAGTAGTTATTTTATCTAATATTAACACCCCTAAATTATTTTAGGCTCAAAATAATTGTAATAACTCTACAAATGGACCCGCTTTTATAGAGGTAAATATTTAATTTTTGTTCTTTTTTTATTATAATACTAACAGAAAATCTTTAAAATAACCTATTTGTTTGAAATCACATTCGTATGAATATATCTACTGATCAGAAAAAAAATAGTGTTTATTGAATTGAAATTTTAACTTTTTTCTGCTGCATCAAAAACTATTTTGACTAAACTTTTGTACATTTCTCAATATTATTCCTTTTCTTCTTCCCCCACCTCCAAATAATTGCCCAAACACCAGCGCTGTCTTTCTTCATCGTCTAGTATTGCTTCGTCAGTTATCGAAGATATTAACAAAAAACCAAAGAACAAAAAGCGAAAGAAGAAGGTATTTACCTGTAGATTTGATTGGCATGACATTTTAGAAAGTACATAAATAGCATGTGTTTGAATATACTTAGCTAGTCTAGTTTTAGCGACATTTTTTTAGTTTTTCTTATTATTTAACTGCATTGTTATTTATTGATCATTTTTCTTTACATTTATCCGTTTTTTTTCTATACCGTATTAAAATTTTCGGTGTTTATTATTAAAAAAATATATACAATTATACCGGTTTTTTTATTATTTGCTTTTTCACACAAACAGGCATTTTTTGATTGAGATTTTTCCCAGTTCATTGCACCATTAAAATTAATTTTCGTTTATTTGGTGCACACTTAGATCATTATTTATCTTTAACGTGTAAAAACATGTCGCTTTTCTGGTTTTTGTTAAAGGTACCTATTGTAAGAAATTCCAACATATGTTCGAATCTGGGCTGTCAGTTTTTGTATTGCGATGGTAATACCTGTCATTGCGACTAGAAAAGTATTTAAAATAAAAGGTATTTATTACCTGATATTTCTTCTTCTTCTAAAATTAATTCATAGTATAGATATCACCCAAATAAATAAGAAATGCCCTTTTAGTTTTTGATTACTTGATACAAACCAACGAAATATACGTATGTAAAAAAGATAATTTGTGTACATTTTGGGTCCTATTTTTACTATACAGTAGAAAAATAGAAAAAAAATTGGAGCATTTTTTTATTCTAATAAATATTTTTCTTTGTTTTTTTAGGGCAACTCAAACTGATTATTTTTGACGTTAAATAGTGAAGCTATTCAAAATCTACCCCCTCACTAGGATATAAAAATAAAATATTTAAGTTACTTAATTTGTACGATAGTATTTTTTTATGGAAGCCTAAATAATGTTTAATATTTCATCATTCCTTCTTTTTTTCTAATATATATATATATATTTACAAATTATGCATAAATATGTGCAATACATTTAATGTTCTGTGTCACAAAAAAGTATTTCCTCTTTTTTCTTCTATGTTTATTTATTTAGTGATAATATGTTAGGGTTTTTTTATAAGACAACATTCTAAAAAATAATACTGATATGAGATTGCTTTTTTTTCATTATTTTTAAAGCAAATAATGAAAAAAATGCTACTAGGCTTGATATTAGTTGCTTTTTGGATGAACTGTTTAGGAATTAATAACAAAAAATAAAATTATATACTTGCGCCATTTTTAGAAAAACTTTAATGTATTCAAAAAAAATATAGTTTTAAGTTTTGTGTTTTCATGTATCGTTTTGTTGAGATTTTCCAAACATTTTTTATTATTTATCTTATATAAGTAATACTCGCTTTTGTTTAATGTATAGAAAAAGACTTATTAAACTATTATAATATTCAATAACTAAACTGCTTACTATAATAATAAAAATGATGATTATATCAAATATAATAATTAATTTAGTTTAATAGTATATTATATTATATTCTTGTACCAGAATACAACAACTATATTACACCCGAAATATTTGGTGTAAGTTGAGATTGATTACAATAATTAAATCTTTTAATATTTATATTTAATAAAGTTTATTATAATTTTCTGCTTATTTTTGAATATATTAAAATAGTGAAATAAAATGTTCCACCAACACACAGAAAATTGATGAAAATCAGTCATAATCTAATAACCTTATTCTTTCTACAACTTTCGGGATTTCATTTCAATCATTAATCATTTGTCGTGGCGAACGTTATTTATTTCTAAATTGAATTCTCCACCACGAATCAACGCAGCATTTTTTCATAACCCTGGCTGAGAGCAGTAGCACCTTCATGATTTTATGAGAAGATTCCAGAATAACGTTTTATCAAAATGAGTTGAATGAATATGAGGTAGGTATTCGAGTCACAACGACCAGTACAGTAAAGAGATTTATCGGCGAGGATATCAATCAAGTATTCAGCTAAAACCTAACTGTTCAATTTAATTATTCTCCACTTTTAGGTCGTACCTACGAAAAAAATCATGTACAATCGGATGCAGAAATAATGTACCCCAAAAATTTAATTTTTCTGTTACAATTTCGAAATAAATATATTTAGAATAAATCCGAGAACTTATATCGATTCAGGAGGTCCAAATTAGTAAAAAGAAGAAATTTCAGGTCGATGTGAAAGAAAAAAAAATTATGCGAAAAAAATCGGAAGGTATTAGTCCATAGATTTTTGCAAAAAATCAAAGTCGTTTCAAATCATGTTTGGAGGCATACTTTGGACACCCCTAGTTATATTCATAGTGTATAGTACTTTTCAAGATTTGAATAAAGGCTCAGTTCCACTTTGGGCACAAATCAGAAAACATAACTTCACAATGGAAATATTTAGAATAAATCTGAGAACTTATATCGATTGAAAAGGTCCAAGTTAGTGGATAGAAGGAATTTCAGATCGATGTGAAAGAAAAAAAAATTATGCGAAAAAAATCGGAAGGTATTGGTCCATAAGGTTTTGCAAAAAATCAAATTCGTTCCGAATCATGTTTTGAGACATAATTTGGACACCCCTAGTTATATTCATAGTGTATAGTACTTTTCAAGATTTGAATAAAGGCTCAGTTCCACTTCGGGCACAAATCAGAAAACATAACTTCACAATGGTAATATTTAGAATAAATCTGAGAACTTATATCGATTAAGAAGGTCCAAATTAGTATATATAAGGAATTTCAGGTCGATGTTAGAGAAAAAAAAATTATGCCAAAAATATCGGAAGGTATTAGTCCATAGATTTTTGCAAAAAATCAAATTCGTTCCGAATCATGTTTGGAGACATACTTTGGACACCCCTGGTTATATTCATAGTGTATAGTACTTTTCAAGATGTGAATAAAGGCTCAGTTCCACTTTGGGCACAAATCAGAAAACATAACTTTACAATTGTAATATTTAGAATAAATCTGAGGACTTATATCGATTCAGAAGGTCCAAATTAGTAAAAAGAAGAAATTTCAGGTCGATGTGAAAGAAAAAAAAATTATGCGAAAAAAATCGGAAGGTATTAGTCCATAGATTTTTGCAAAAAATCAAAGTCGTTTCAAATCATGTTTGGAGGCATACTTTGGACACCCCTAGTTATATTCATAGTGTATAGTACTTTTCAAGATTTGAATAAAGGCTCAGTTCCACATTGGGCACAAATCAGAAAACATAACTTCACAATGGAAATATTTAGAATAAATCTGAGAACTTATAGCGATTGAAAAGGTCCAAGTTAGTGGATAGAAGGAATTTCAGGTCGATGTGAAAGAAAAAAAAATTATGCGAAAAAAATCGGAAGGTATTGGTCCATAAGGTTTTGCAAAAAATCAAATTCGTTCCGAATCATGTTTGGAGACATAATTTGGACACCCCTAGTTATATTCATAGTGTATAGTACTTTTCAAGATTTGAATAAAGGCTCAGTTCCACTTCGGGCACAAATCAGAAAACATAACTTCACAATGGTAATATTTAGAATAAATCTGAGAACTTATATCGATTCAGAAGGTCCAAATTAGTATATATAAGGAATTTCAGGTCGATGTTAGAGAAAAAAAAATTATGCCAAAAATATCGGAAGGTATTAGTCCATAGATTTTTGCAAAAAATCAAATTCGTTCCGAATCATGTTTGGAGACATACTTTGGACACCCCTGGTTATATTCATAGTGTATAGTACTTTTCAAGATGTGAATAAAGGCTCAGTTCCACTTTGGGCACAAATCAGAAAACATAACTTTACAATTGTAATATTTAGAATAAATCTGAGAACTTATATCGATTCAGAAGGTCCAAGTTAGTAAATAGAAGGAATTTCAGGTCGATGTGAAAGAAAAAACAATTATGCGAAAAAAATCGGAAGGTATTAGTCCATAGATTTTTGCAAAAAATTAAAGTCGTTCCGAATCATGTTTGGAGACATACTTTGGACACCCCTAGTAATATTCAAAGTGTATAGTACTTTTCGAGATTCTATTGAAGGCTCAGTCCCACTTTGGGCACAAATCAGAAAACATACTTTCACTTCACAAGGTTAATATTTAGAATAAATCTGAGAACTTATATCGATTCAGAAGGTCCAAATTAGTATATATAAGGAATTTCAGGTCGATGTTAGAGAAAAAAAAATTATGCCAAAAATATCGGAAGGTATTAGTCCATAGATTTTTGCAAAAAATCAAATTCGTTCCGAATCATGTTTGGAGACATACTTTGGACACCCCTAGTTATATTCATAGTGTATAGTACTTTTCGAGATTTGAATAAAGGCTCAGTTCCACTTCGGGCACAAATCAGAAAACATAACTTCACAATGGTAATATTTAGAATAAATCTGAGAACTTATATCGATTCAGAAGGCCCAAATTAGTATATTTAAGGAATTTCAGGTCGATGTTAGAGAAAAAAAAAATATGCCAAAAATATCGGAAGGTATTAGTCCATAGATTTTTGCAAAAAATCAAATTCGTTCCGAATCATGTTTGGAGACATACTTTGGACACCCCTAGTTATATTCGTAGTGTATAGTACTTTTCGAGATTCAAATAAAGGCTCAGTTTCACTTTGAGCATATATTAGAAAAGAATTATGTTTGAAAACATACTTTGGACACCCCTGATTATATTCATAGTGTATAGTACTTTTCGAGATTCGAATAAAGGCTCAGTTCCACTTCGGGCACAAATCAGAGAACATAACTTCACAATGGTAATATTTAGAATAAATCTGAGAACTTATATTGATTCAGAAGGTACAAATTATTAAAAAGAGGTAATTTTAGGTCGATGTGAAAGAAAAAAAAATGATGCGAAAGAAATCGGAAGGTATTAGTCCATAGATTTTTGCAAAAAATCAAATTCGGTCCGAATCATGTTTGGAGACATACTTTGGACACCCCTAGTAATTTCAAAATGTACAGTACTTTTCGAGATTCGAATAAAGACTTAGTTAAACTTTGAGCATAGATTAGAAAAGAATTATGTTTGAAAACATACTTTGGACACACCTGTTTATATTCATAGTGTATAGTACTTTTCGAGATTCGAATAAAGGCTCAGTTTCACTTTGGGCACAAATCAGAAAACATAAATTTTACAATTGTAATATTTAGAATAATTCTGAGAACTTATATCGATTCTGAAGGTCCAAGTTAGTAAATAGAAGGAATTTCAGGTCGATGTGAAAGAAAAAAACAATTATGCGAAAAAAATCGGAAGGTATTAGTCCATAGATTTTTGCAAAAAATTAAAGTCGTTCCGAATCATGTTTGGAGACATACTTTGGACACCCCTAGTAATATTCAAAGTGTATAGTACTTTTCGAGATTCTATTAAAGGCTCAGTCCCACTTTGGGCACAAATCAGAAAACATACTTTCACTTCACAAGGTTAATATTTAGAATAAATCTGAGAACTTATATCGATTCAGAAGGTCCAAATTAGTATATATAAGGAGTTTCAGGTCGATGTTAGAGAAAAAAAAATTATGCCAAAAATATCGGAAGGTATTAGTCCATAGATTTTTGCAAAAAATCAAAGTCGTTCCGAATCATGTTTGGAGACATACTTTGGACACCCCTAGATATATTCGTAGTGTATAGTACTTTTCGAGATTCTAATAAAGGCTCAGTTCCACTTTAGGCACAAATCAGAAAACATACTTTCACTTCACAAGGTTAATATTTAGAATAAATCTGAGAACTTATATCAATTCAGAAGGTCCAAATTAGTATATATAAGGAATTTCAGGTCGATGTTAGAGAAAAAAAAATTATGCCAAAAAAATCGGAAGGTATTAGTCCATAGATTTTTGCAAAAATCAAAGTCATTCCGAATCATGTTTGGAGACATACTTTGGACACCCCTAGATATATTCGTAGTGTATAGTACTTTTAGAGATTCTAATAAAGGCTCAGTTCCACTTTAGGCACAAATCGGAAAACATACTTTCACTTCACAAAGTTAATATTTAGAATAAATCTGAGAACTTATATCGATTCAGAAGGTCCAAATTAGTATATATGAGGAATTTCAGGTCGATGTTAGAGAAAAAAAAATATTGCAAAAAAATCGGAAGGTATTAGTCCATAGATTTTTGCAAAAAATCAAAGTCGTTCCGAATCATGTTTGGAGACATACTTTGGACACCCCTAGTAATATTCAAAGTGTATAGTACTTTTCAAGATTTGAATAAAGGCTCAGTTCCACTTCGGGCACAAATCAGAGAACATAACTTCACAATGGTAATATTTAGAATAAATCTGAGAAGTTATATTGATTCAGAAGGTACAAATTATTAAAAAGAAGTAATTTTAGGTCGATGTGAAAGAAAAAAAAATGATGCGAAAGAAATCGGAAGGTATTAGTCCATAGATTTTTGCAAAAAATCAAATTCGTTCCGAATCATGTCTGGAGACATACTTTGGACACCCCTAGTTATATTCATAGTGTATAGTACTTTTCAAGATTTGAATAAAGGCTCAGTTCCACTTCGGGCACAAATCAGAAAACATAACTTAACAATGGTAATATTTAGAATAAATCTGAGAACTTATATCGATTCAGAAGGTCCAAATTAGTATATATAAGGAATTTCAGGTCGATGTTAGAGAAAAAAAAATTATGCCAAAAATATCGGAAGGTATTATTAGTCCATAGATTTTTGCAAAAAATCAAATTCGTTCCGAATCATGTTTGGAGACATACTTTGGTCACCCCTGATTATATTCATAGTGTATAGTACTTTTCAAGATGTGAATAAAGGCTCAGTTACACTTTGGGCACAAATCAGAAAACATAACTTTACAATTGTAATATTTAGAATACATCTGAGAACTTATATCAATTCAGAAGGTCCAAATTAGTATATATAAGGAATTTCAGGTCGATGTTAGAGAAAATAAAATTATGCCAAAAAAATCGGAAGGTATTAGTCATAGATTTTTGAAAAAATCAAAGTCGTTCTGAATCATGTTTGGAGACATACTTTGGACACCCCTAGTTATATTCATAGTGTATAGTACTTTTCGAGATTCGAATAAAGACTTAGTTAAACTTTGAGCATAGATTAGAAAAGAATTATGTTTGAAAACATACTTTGGACACACCTGTTTATATTCATAGTGTATAGTACTTTTCGAGATTCGAATAAAGGCTCAGTTTCACTTTGGGCACAAATCAGAAAACATAAATTTTACAATTGTAATATTTAGAATAATTCTGAGAACTTATATCGATTCTGAAGGTCCAAGTTAGTAAATAGAAGGAATTTCAGGTCGATGTGAAAGAAAAAAACAATTATGCGAAAAAAATCGGAAGGTATTAGTCCATAGATTTTTGCAAAAAATTAAAGTCGTTCCGAATCATGTTTGGAGACATACTTTGGACACCCCTAGTAATATTCAAAGTGTATAGTACTTTTCGAGATTCTATTAAAGGCTCAGTCCCACTTTGGGCACAAATCAGAAAACATACTTTCACTTCACAAGGTTAATATTTAGAATAAATCTGAGAACTTATATCGATTCAGAAGGTCCAAATTAGTATATATAAGGAGTTTCAGGTCGATGTTAGAGAAAAAAAAATTATGCCAAAAATATCGGAAGGTATTAGTCCATAGATTTTTGCAAAAAATCAAAGTCGTTCCGAATCATGTTTGGAGACATACTTTGGACACCCCTAGATATATTCGTAGTGTATAGTACTTTTCGAGATTCTAATAAAGGCTCAGTTCCACTTTAGGCACAAATCAGAAAACATACTTTCACTTCACAAGGTTAATATTTAGAATAAATCTGAGAACTTATATCAATTCACAAGGTCCAAATTAGTATATATAAGGAATTTCAGGTCGATGTTAGAGAAAAAAAAATTATGCCAAAAAAATCGGAAGGTATTAGTCCATAGATTTTTGCAAAAATCAAAGTCATTCCGAATCATGTTTGGAGACATACTTTGGACACCCCTAGATATATTCGTAGTGTATAGTACTTTTAGAGATTCTAATAAAGGCTCAGTTCCACTTTAGGCACAAATCGGAAAACATACTTTCACTTCACAAAGTTAATATTTAGAATAAATCTGAGAACTTATATCGATTCAGAAGGTCCAAATTAGTATATATGAGGAATTTCAGGTCGATGTTAGAGAAAAAAAAATATTGCAAAAAAATCGGAAGGTATTAGTCCATAGATTTTTGCAAAAAATCAAAGTCGTTCCGAATCATGTTTGGAGACATACTTTGGACACCCCTAGTAATATTCAAAGTGTATAGTACTTTTCAAGATTTGAATAAAGGCTCAGTTCCACTTCGGGCACAAATCAGAGAACATAACTTCACAATGGTAATATTTAGAATAAATCTGAGAAGTTATATTGATTCAGAAGGTACAAATTATTAAAAAGAAGTAATTTTAGGTCGATGTGAAAGAAAAAAAAATGATGCGAAAGAAATCGGAAGGTATTAGTCCATAGATTTTTGCAAAAAATCAAATTCGTTCCGAATCATGTCTGGAGACATACTTTGGACACCCCTAGTTATATTCATAGTGTATAGTACTTTTCAAGATTTGAATAAAGGCTCGGTTCCACTTCGGGCACAAATCAGAAAACATAACTTCACAATGGTAATATTTAGAATAAATCTGAGAACTTATATCGATTCAGAAGGTCCAAATTAGTATATATAAGGAATTTCAGGTCGATGTTAGAGAAAAAAAAATTATGCCAAAAATATCGGAAGGTATTAGTCCATAGATTTTTGCAAAAAATCAAATTCGTTCCGAATCATGTTTGGAGACATACTTTGGTCACCCCTGATTATATTCATAGTGTATAGTACTTTTCAAGATGTGAATAAAGGCTCAGTTCCACTTTGGGCACAAATCAGAAAACATAACTTTACAATTGTAATATTTAGAATACATCTGAGAACTTATATCAATTCAGAAGGTCCAAATTAGTATATATAAGGAATTTCAGGTCGATGTTAGAGAAAATAAAATTATGCCAAAAAAATCGGAAGGTATTAGTCATAGATTTTTGAAAAAATCAAAGTCGTTCTGAATCATGTTTGGAGACATACTTTGGACACCCCTAGTTATATTCATAGTGTATAGTACTTTTCGAGATTTGAATAAAGGCTCAGTTCCACTTCGGGCACAAATCAGAAAACATAACTTCACAATGGTAATATTTAGAATAAATCTGAGAAGTTATATCGATTCAGAAGGTCCAAATTAGTATATATAAGGAATTTCAGGTCGATGTTAGAGAAAAAAAAATTATGCCAAAAATATCGGAAGGTATTAGTCCATAGATTGTTGCAAAAAATCAAATTCGTTCCGAATCATGTTTGGAGACATACTTTGGACACCCCTAGTTATATTCGTAGTGTATAGTACTTTTCGAGATTCAAATAAAGGCTCAGTTTCACTTTGAGCATATATTAGAAAAGAATTATGTTTGAAAACATACTTTGGACACCCCTGATTATATTCATAGTGTATAGTACTTTTCGAGATTCGAATAAAGGCTCAGTTCCACTTCGGGCACAAATCAGAGAACATAACTTCACAATGGTAATATTTAGAATAAATCTGAGAACTTATATCGATTCAGAAGGTCCAAATTAGTATATATGAGGAATTTCAGGTCGATGTTAGAGAAAAAAAAATATTGCAAAAAAATCGGAAGGTATTAGTCCATAGATTTTTGCAAAAAATCAAAGTCGTTCCGAATCATGTTTGGAGACATACTTTGGACACCCCTAGTAATATTCAAAGTGTATAGTACTTTTCAAGATTTGAATAAAGGCTCAGTTCCACTTCGGGCACAAATCAGAGAACATAACTTCACAATGGTAATATTTAGAATAAATCTGAGAAGTTATATTGATTCAGAAGGTACAAATTATTAAAAAGAAGTAATTTTAGGTCGATGTGAAAGAAAAAAAAATGATGCGAAAGAAATCGGAAGGTATTAGTCCATAGATTTTTGCAAAAAATCAAATTCGTTCCGAATCATGTCTGGAGACATACTTTGGACACCCCTAGTTATATTCATAGTGTATAGTACTTTTCAAGATTTGAATAAAGGCTCGGTTCCACTTCGGGCACAAATCAGAAAACATAACTTCACAATGGTAATATTTAGAATAAATCTGAGAACTTATATCGATTCAGAAGGTCCAAATTAGTATATATAAGGAATTTCAGGTCGATGTTAGAGAAAAAAAAATTATGCCAAAAATATCGGAAGGTATTAGTCCATAGATTTTTGCAAAAAATCAAATTCGTTCCGAATCATGTTTGGAGACATACTTTGGTCACCCCTGATTATATTCATAGTGTATAGTACTTTTCAAGATGTGAATAAAGGCTCAGTTCCACTTTGGGCACAAATCAGAAAACATAACTTTACAATTGTAATATTTAGAATACATCTGAGAACTTATATCAATTCAGAAGGTCCAAATTAGTATATATAAGGAATTTCAGGTCGATGTTAGAGAAAATAAAATTATGCCAAAAAAATCGGAAGGTATTAGTCATAGATTTTTGAAAAAATCAAAGTCGTTCTGAATCATGTTTGGAGACATACTTTGGACACCCCTAGTTATATTCATAGTGTATAGTACTTTTCGAGATTTGAATAAAGGCTCAGTTCCACTTCGGGCACAAATCAGAAAACATAACTTCACAATGGTAATATTTAGAATAAATCTGAGAACTTATATCGATTCAGAAGGTCCAAATTAGTATATATAAGGAATTTCAGGTCGATGTTAGAGAAAAAAAAATTATGCCAAAAATATCGGAAGGTATTAGTCCATAGATTGTTGCAAAAAATCAAATTCGTTCCGAATCATGTTTGGAGACATACTTTGGACACCCCTAGTTATATTCGTAGTGTATAGTACTTTTCGAGATTCAAATAAAGGCTCAGTTTCACTTTGAGCATATATTAGAAAAGAATTATGTTTGAAAACATACTTTGGACACCCCTGATTATATTCATAGTGTATAGTACTTTTCGAGATTCGAATAAAGGCTCAGTTCCACTTCGGGCACAAATCAGAGAACATAACTTCACAATGGTAATATTTAGAATAAATCTGAGAACTTATATTGATTCAGAAGGTACAAATTATTAAAAAGAGGTAATTTTAGGTCGATGTGAAAGAAAAAAAAATGATGCGAAAGAAATCGGAAGGTATTAGTCCATAGATTTTGGCAAAAAATCAAATTCGTTCCGAATCATGTTTGGAGACATACTTTGGACACCCCTAGTAATTTCAAAATGTACAGTACTTTTCGAGATTCGAATAAAGTCTTAGTTAAACTTTGAGCATAGATTAGAAAAGAATTATGTTTGAAAACTTACTTTGGACACCCCTAGTTATATTCAAAGTATATAGTACTTTTCGAGATTCGAATAAAAGCTCAGTTCCACTTTGGACAAAGATTAGAAAACATAACTTCACAATGGTAATATTTAGAATAAATCTGAGAACTTACATCGATTCAGAAGTTCCAAATTAGTACATATCGGGATTTCAGGTCGATGTGATAGAAAAAAAAATTCTGCGAAAAAAATCGGAAGGTATTAGTCCATAGATTTTTGCAAAAAATTAAAGTCGTTCCGAATCATGTTTGGAGACATACTTTGGACACCCCTAGTAATATTCAAAGTGTATAGTACTTTTCGAGATTCTATTAAAGGCTCAGTCCCACTTTGGGCACAAATCAGAAAACATACTTTCACTTCACAAGGTTATTATTTAGAATAAATCTGATAACTTATATCGATTCAGAAGGTCCAAATTAGTATATATAAGGAATTTCAGGTCGATGTTGGAGAAAAAAAAATTATGCCAAAAATATCGGAAGGTATTAGTCCATAGATTTTTGCAAAAAATCAAAGTCGTTCCGAATCATGTTTGGAGACATACTTTGGACACCCCTAGATATATTCGTAGTGAATAGTACTTTTCGAGATTCGAATAAAGGCTCAGTTCCACTTTAAGTACAAATGAGAAAACATACTTTCACTTCACAAGGTTAATATTTAGAATAAATCTGAGAACTTATATCGATTCAGAAGGTCCAAATTAGTATATATAAGGAATTTCAGGTCGATGTTAGAGAAAATAAAATTATGCCAAAAAAATCGGAAGGTATTAGTCATAGATTTTTGAAAAAATCAAAGTCGTTCTGAATCATGTTTGGAGACATACTTTGGACACCCCTAGTTATATTCATAGTGTATAGTACTTTTCGAGATTCGAATAAAGACTTAGTTAAACTTTGAGCATAGATTAGAAAAGAATTATGTTTGAAAACATACTTTGGACACACCTGTTTATATTCATAGTGTATAGTACTTTTCGAGATTCGAATAAAGGCTCAGTTTCACTTTGGGCACAAATCAGAAAACATAAATTTTACAATTGTAATATTTAGAATAATTCTGAGAACTTATATCGATTCTGAAGGTCCAAGTTAGTAAATAGAAGGAATTTCAGGTCGATGTGAAAGAAAAAAACAATTATGCGAAAAAAATCGGAAGGTATTAGTCCATAGATTTTTGCAAAAAATTAAAGTCGTTCCGAATCATGTTTGGAGACATACTTTGGACACCCCTAGTA
Organism: Crioceris asparagi; assembly: GCA_958507055.1. Lineage (NCBI taxonomy): Eukaryota > Metazoa > Arthropoda > Insecta > Coleoptera > Chrysomelidae > Crioceris > Crioceris asparagi. Next base: position 131,270,663 of record OY293826.1, read on the forward strand.
ATATTCAAAGTGTATAGTACTTTTCGAGATTCTATTAAAGGCTCATTCCCACTTTGGGCACAAATCAGAAAACATACTTTCACTTCACAAGGTTAATATTTAGAATAAATCTGAGAACTTATATCGATTCAGAAGGTCCAAATTAGTATATATAAGGAGTTTCAGGTCGATGTTAGAGAAAAAAAAATTATGCCAAAAATATCGGAAGGTATTAGTCCATAGATTTTTGCAAAAAATCAAAGTCGTTCCGAATCATGTTTGGAGACATACTTTGGACACCCCTAGTTATATTCGTAGTGTATAGTGCTTTTCGAGATTCAAATAAAGGCTCAGTTTCACTTTGAGCATAAATTAGAAAAGAATTATGTTTGAAAACATACTTTGGACACCCCTGATTATATTCATAGTGTATAGTACTTTTCAAGATGTGAATAAAGGCTCAGTTCCACTTTGGGCACAAATCAGAAAACATAACTTTACAATTGTAATATTTAGAATAAATCTGAGAAGTTATATCAATTCAGAAGGTCCAAATTAGTATATATAAGGAATTTCAGGTCGATGTTAGAGAAAAAAAAAATTATGCCAAAAAAATCGGAAGGTATTAGTCCAGAGATTTTTGCAAAAAATCAAAGTCGTTCCGAATCATGTTTGGAGACATACTTTGGACACCCCTAGTAATATTCAAAGTGTATAGTACTTTTCAAGATTTGAATAAAGGCTCAGTTCCACTTCGGGCACAAATCAGAGAACATAACTTCACAATGGTAATATTTAGAATAAATCTGAGAACTTATATTGATTCAGAAGGTACAAATTGTTAAAAAGAAGTAATTTTAGGTCGATGTGAAAGAAAAAAAAATGATGCGAAAGAAATCGGAAGGTATTAGTCCATAGATTTTTGCAAAAAACCAAATTCGTTCCGAATCATGTTTGGAGACATACTTTGGACACCCCTAGTAATTTCAAAATGTACAGTACTTTTCGAGATTCGAATAAAGACTTAGTTAAACTTTGAGCATAGATTAGAAAAGAATTATGTTTGAAAACATACTTTGGACACCCCTAGTTATATTCAAAGTGTATAGTACTTTTCGAGATTCGAATAAAAGCTTAGTTCCACTTTGGACAAAGATTAGAAAACATAACTTCACAATGGTAATATTTAGAATAAATCTGAGAACTTACATCGTTTCAGAAGTTCCAAATTAGTACATATACGGGATTTCAGGTCGATGTGATAGAAAAAAAAATTCTGCGAAAAATATCGGAAGGCATTAGTCCATAGATTTTTGCAAAAAATTAAAGTCGTTCCGAATCATGTTTGGAGACATACTTTGGACACCCCTAGTAATATTCAAAGTGTATAGTACTTTTCGAGATTCTATTAAAGGCTCAGTTCCACTTTGGGCACAAATCAGAAAACATACTTTCACTTCACAAGGTTAATATTTAGAATAAATCTGATAACTTATATCGATTCAGAAGGTCCAAATTAGTATATATAAGGAATTTCAGGTCGATGTTAGAGAAAAAAAAATTATCCCAAAAATATCGGAAGGTATTAGTCCATAAATTTTTGCAAAAAATTAAAGTCGTTCCGAATCATGTTTGGAGACATACTTTGGATACCCCTAGATATATTCGTAGTGTATAGTACTTTTCGAGATTCGAATAAAGGCTCAGTTCCACTTTAGGCACAAATGAGAAAACATACTTTCACTTCACAAGGTTAATATTTAGAATAAATCTGAGAACTTATATCGATTCAGAAGGTCCAAATTAGTATATATGAGGAATTTCAGGTCGATGTTAGAGAAAAAAAATTATGCCAAAAAAATCGGAAGGTATTAGTCCATAGATTTTTGCAAAAAATCAAAGTCGTTCCGAATCATGTTTGGAGACATACTTTGGACACCCCTAGTTATATTCGTAGTGTATAGTGCTTTTCGAGATTCAAATAAAGGCTCAGTTTCACTTTGAGCATAAATTAGAAAAGAATTATGTTTGAAAACATACTTTGGACACCCCTGATTATATTATATTATATTATATTATATATTATATACTTTTCAAGATGTGAATAAAGGCTCAGTTCCACTTTGGGCACAAATCAGAAAACACAACTTTACAATTGTAATATTTAGAATAAATCTGAGAAGTTATATCAATTCAGAAGGTCCAAATTAGTATATATAAGGAATTTCAGGTCGATGTTAGAGAAAAAAAAATTATGCCAAAAAAATCGGAAGGTATTAGTCCATAGATTTTTGCAAAAATCAAAGTCATTCCGAATCAAGTTTGGAGACATACTTTGGACACCCCTAGATATATTCGTGGTGTATAGTACTTTTAGAGATTCTAATAAAGGCTCAGTTCCACTTTAGGCACAAATCGGAAAACATACTTTCTCTTCACAAGGTTAATATTTAGAATAAATCTGAGAACTTATATCGATTCAGAAGGTCCAAATTAGTATATATGAGGGATTTCAGGTCGATGTTAGAGAAAAAAAAAATTATGCCAATAAAATCGGAAGGAATTAGTCCATAGATTTTTGCAAAAAATCAAAGTCGTTCCGAATCATGTTTGGAGACATACTTTGGACACCCCTAGTTATATTCATAGTGTATAGTACTTTTCGAGATTCTAATAAAGGCTCAGTTCCACTTTGGGCACAAATCAGAAAACATACTTTCACTTCACAAGGTTAATATTTAGAATAAATCTGAGAACTTATATCGATTCAGAAGGTCCAAATTAGTATATATGAGGGATTTCAGGTCGATGTTAGAGAAAAAAAAATTATGCCAAAAAAATCGGAAGGTATTAGTCCATAGATTTTTGCAAAAATCAAAGTCATTCCGAATCAAGTTTGGAGACATACTTTGGACACCCCTAGATATATTCGTGGTGTATAGTACTTTTAGAGATTCTAATAAAGGCTCAGTTCCACTTTAGGCACAAATCGGAAAACATACTTTCACTTCACAAGGTTAATATTTAGAATAAATCTGAGAACTTATATGGATTCAGAAGGTCCAAATTAGTATATATGAGGGATTTCAGGTCGATGTTAGAGAAAAAAAAAATATGCCAATAAAATCGGAAGGTATTAGTCCATAGATTTTTGCAAAAAATCAAAGTCGTTCCGAATCATGTTTGGAGACATACTTTGGACACCCCTAGTTATATTCATAGTGTATAGTACTTTTAGAGATTCTAATAAAGGCTCAGTTCCACTTTAGGCACAAATCGGAAAACATACTTTCACCTCACAAGGTTAATATTTAGAATAAATCTGAGAACTTATATCGATTCAGAAGGTCCAAATTAGTATATATGAGGGATTTCAGGTCGATGTTAGAGAAAAAAAATTATGCCAATAAAATCGGAAGGTATTAGTCCATAGATTTTTGCAAAAAATCAAAGTCGTTCCGAATCATGTTTGTAGACATACTTTGGACACCTCTAGATATATTCGTAGTGTATAGTACTTTTCGAGATTCTAATAACTTATATCGATTCAGAAGGTCCAAATTAGTATATATAAGGAATTTCAGGTCGATGTTAGAGAAAAAAAATTATGCCAAAAAACTCGGAAGGTATTAGTCCATAGATTTTTGCAAAAAATCAAAGTCGTTCCGAATCATGTTTGGAGACATACTTTGGACACCGGTAGTTATATTCGTAGTGTATAGTACTTTTCGAGATTCAAATAAAGGCTCAGTTTCACTTTCAGCATAAATTAGAAAAGAATTATGTTTGAAAACATATTTTGGACACCCCTATTTATATTCATAGTGTATAGTACTTTTCAAGATTTGAATAAAGGCTCAGTTCCACTTTGGGCACAAATCAGAAAACATAACTTTACAATTGTAATATTTAGAATAAATCTGAGAACTTATATCGATTCAGAAGGTCCAAATTAGTATATATGAGGGATTTCAGGTCGATGTTAGAGAAAAAAAAATTATGCCAATAAAATCGGAAGGTATTAGTCCATAGATTTTTGCAAAAAATCAAAGTCGTTCCGAATCATGTTTGGAGACATACTTTGGACACCGGTAGTTATATTCGTAGTGTATAGTACTTTTCGAGATTCAAATAAAGGCTCAGTTTCACTTTCAGCATAAATTAGAAAAGAATTATGTTTGAAAACATATTTTGGACACCCCTGTTTATATTCATAGTGTATAGTACTTTTCAAGATTTGAATAAAGGCTCAGTTCCACTTTGGGCACAAATCAGAAAACATAACTTTACAATTGTAATATTTAGAATAAATCTGAGAAGTTATATCAATTCAGAAGGTCCAAATTAGTATATATAAGGAATTTCAGGTCGATGTTAGAGAAAAAAAAATTATGCCAAAAAAATCGGAAGGTATTAGTCCATAGATTTTTGCAAAAATCAAAGTCATTCCGAATCAAGTTTGGAGACATACTTTGGACACCCCTAGATATATTCGTGGTGTATAGTACTTTTAGAGATTCTAATAAAGGCTCAGTTCCACTTTAGGCACAAATCGGAAAACATACTTTCACTTCACAAGGTTAATATTTAGAATAAATCTGAGAACTTATATCGATTCAGAAGGTCCAAATTAGTATATATGAGGGATTTCAGGTCGATGTTAGAGAAAAAAAAATTATGCCAAAAAACTCGGAAGGTATTAGTCCATAGATTTTTGCAAAAAATCAAAGTCGTTCCGAATCATGTTTGGAGACATACTTTGGACACCGGTAGTTATATTCGTAGTGTATAGTACTTTTCGAGATTCAAATAAAGGCTCAGTTTCACTTTCAGCATAAATTAGAAAAGAATTATGTTTGAAAACATATTTTGGACACCCCTGGGGTGATATTAATTATTTAGAATTTTAAATTTTACTCACAAAAAAATATCCAACAGGGACATTACTTTTGAATCGCATTGTACTTATGATAAAATGAACAATCGCATGCAAAAGTAATGTAGCTCATAATTTTTATTTCATATTTATTTTGACAGGGGCATTACTTTTGAATCGCATTGTACTCACGAAAGAATAAATGTAAAATCGGTTGCAAAAGTAATGTTTAGAGTTTTTTTTATTAATTTATCTGGCAGATTACTTTCAAACGTATTGTAGTACTCACGGAAATATAATTTTCAATCGGATGCAAAATTAATTTTCAAAGATTTTTTTATTAATTCTTCAAACAAATTACTTTATCATATTGTACTCAGAATAAATAATATACCTACTATCTGATGAAGAATATTGCACCTTATAATTTTATTTTTTTCCAATTTTTTCAACAAGGACATTACGTTTGAATCGCATTTTACTCAGGAAAAAATGTACAATCGGGTGTAAAAGTAATTTACAAAGATTTTTTTATAGTATACAGTCGGATGCAAATGTATTGTACCTCATAATTTAAATTTTCTTCATTTATTTCGACAAGGACATTACTTTTGAATCGCATTGTACTCACTAAAAATAATGTACAATCGGATGGAAAAGTAATGTACAAAACATTTTTTTATTAATTCGTCAGGGAAATTACATTACTTTCAATCATATTGTACTCAGGAAAAAGAATATGTACAATTTGATGAAGAGTATTCGACCTCATAATTTAATGTAGCCCAAAATTTCAATTTCATATTTATTTCGACAGGGACATTACTTTTGAATCGAATTGTACTCACGAACAATTAATGTACAATCGGATGTTAAAGTAATATTCAAACATTTTTTTTAATAATTCGATAGGAGAAATTGCTTTATATCGTTAGTCTACTCAGAAAAAAATGTATAATCGGATGAAAAGTATTGTACTTCATATTTATTTTTAATTATTTTGATATACAATACTTTTGAATCGTTTTGTACTAACGAAAAAATGTAAAATCGGATGCAAAATTAATGTAACCTGAAATATAGATCAAATGTACGTTGTTTTTATTTGAATTGGAAGAATGCATTGAATTTCATCAAAATCGTTGAGAAATTACTACGTACCTTATATATCTCTCCCTCTCACTTGCATCACAAAGTACTCAGAAAACGCGACCTTGAATAATCGTTCATAGGACCAAAGAAGAAAATCTAATAATGATTCAAGTTTTCAATGAAAATATCAAACGGGATAGTTCATTTGTACCACATAAAAAGTATTTTATTGTGATAAAATTCACTTAAATAAATTCTGTATTCGTCATTAAAATATTACTACAATAAAATCATTTTATTTCTAAACAACAGAGCTTGATAGCATAAATCTAAATGAAAAAAAGTATTAACTTATATATAAAAAATATTTCTCAAAATTATTTCACCTATAGGAAGAATTCATTTATATCATCAATGGAAATTTTAATCTTAGAAGAAAAAAAAATACATTATTAGAGGAAAGTGATGAAGAATTAAAAAAAAAGTTTATCTCACGAGGAAATATTTTTTATCATAACTATCTTTTTTCGGAAAAAGTTCCACGTTCAGAGAGCTTCTTCTGAGAAAACTGACAAAAAAATATTGTTTTAGATCTTGAAATAGTAGATCTTCATGTATTAGAAGATTAAGAAACCTTTCTTCAAACATTGGAATGTTGAGAGCAAAAATGTCCAGAGCTGCAGTTTCTTCTTCGTCAAATACCAGACAGGTATCAGTTGGGAAAAAATGAAAAAAATAACAACACTATCTATCACATAGGCGTGTAATCTAATTGTACATAAATTTGCCTAACACCCACTGAGGCGAAAATCATTTGTGTATGGGATACAACATACTTTGGATCGACCGTTTTTGACACTTCCAATTTCAATGCACCCACATAAAAATCACTGCACAATGTCCAGAAATGTGGCTCCTGCACCGAATACACTCCAGGTAGACTGACCACCTGCAAAAGAAATAATATAAATATATTGCCAAACCCAGTAAAACATCTTAATCTAAACTTTCACACAACTAATTATATACAAATTTTCATGGCGATCCGTGACTTTTACTACAATTTGTAAAGGTTCTGCCACAAAGAACGCTGAATATAGAAATGTAAAATATCTACCTTTTGATAACACTGAGGCAGTACATTATCCAATGCAACCGGTTGCCGTTGCATCAAGATCATTATGGAATCCTTGATCAAAGCAATCACACTTAGAGCTATCAATATGGATATAAACATTGAGCATATCGGATCGGCAATCATCCAACCGAACATTTGCATCAACACAGCCGATATAATGACACCGACACTGCCCAAAGTGTCGGCCAAGATGTGCAGGAAAACACCCTTCATAATTTGCGAATTACCGCCGGATTCGCTGATGTCATCGTGGTGAGCGTGTGAATTGTGACTATGGTGGTGGTTGTTGGAATGTGAGTGTCCGTGGGCGGTTGAGCTGCCTCCGCCGCCATGTGAATGGCCGCCTCCACCACCACCACCATGAGAGTGGCCGTGACCGTGTTGGAAGGCATATATGCCGACTAGATTGACTAGCAGACCTAGCACTGATACGACAAACAGTCGCTCATGTTTCACCTGTCAATAAAAAACTCTTTAGTATTTCAGTTTGTATTAGCAAGAAATTATTTTCTGTCTATTTGAAGACTATAGGGAAAAATGCACGTAAACGAATTCGAAAAGGGTACTGAAAAATGCATTGACCGTCTTGAAATTTGCCGTAGATGGTGAAGACAGTCAACGATATCGTGCAGATCGATACGTCCTTATATTTCTACTGACCTCTGGAGGCTCGATGGCCCTCTCAACAGCCTCCGACATAAGGAAGAACGATATGAACAACAGGAACAAACCATTGACGAATCCGGCCAAAATCTCAGCTCTCACATACCCATACGAGTATTTATCATTGGCTTTCCATTTAGTTATAACCGATGCAACAAGACCAGCCAATAATCCAGTACAATCGAAGAACATATGGAAGGAATCTGATATTAAACCTTGAAAAGAATATCCATTTTAGTGTGGTTTTGCAAACTTATACTGTAGTATCAATGTTACCTAAACTGTTGCTCCATACACCATATATTAATTCAACGAATGCAAATGATAGATTAAGTATTAGAAAAAGAAATAGATTCCTGGAGTTTCTGTCAGAGAATATGAGGCGTATCCAGCCGCTTATTTTCTCCTTTATTCTGGAACCGATACCTCGATTGTAGGTTTGGTAAGAATCTTTGTGTGATAACGGTAACATTTTGATTGAATGTGTACAAGCTTTCTTTTCAATTTAAAACATATTTTCTTGAAAAAAACACTTGACTAAATTTGAACACAATATGACGTGTATGTTAAGTGGTGGTGGCGGTTATCACTTCGATTTTGAGAAAAATTGAATTCCTATATCACATATTTTGCACCCTGGTTTAATTATTGTATAAAAATACTGCCTGTTTATTAAAACAACAGTGTCCTGTCGTTGAAATATGCCGAAATCGGCTTTCAAATGATCGCAGACATATTTCCACGACTACGGTTTTCAGTGGTTAAAGAATGACACTTCTGACAGCATGAGTTGTCAATGTCAACAAGTTACCGAAATCATAGAACAATGACTTCAGAAATACGATGACACCATTTGAACTACTGGCAGAGAACAGAAACTTGGAGGAAGTGTTCTCTGACAGACATCTCTGTTTTCTGCTAATGGCATAGAATTTTAATTCTATGGCTAATGGTAAACCAGATTGTGGTAAAAGCAAGAAAATCAAAAATTACGCTCTAAAAATGATCAAAATTATTAAAAATAATTTATTACAAGTAGAACTTAACATCTAATGCGTGACACATTTTAAATTACAAACACAATGAATAACATAATATGAAGTTGAGAACAGTTTCTCATGTATGGTATAACAATACAAAATTAAACAAGTTGTACACCATATTTAGCAAGATATCCTTGCAAAATAGTTTGAGATTGCTTATTTATGTTACTTATGTAGGTTGGTAGTCGGCCACGTTGAGAATTGCCAAGAGTTGCAAGACTTTGCACTAGAAATTGCCTGGGTTCAGTTACAGCTAAAAAAAATATTGTTCAGTTTCAGTTTATCCTGCCAATAGGAATCTTGGCGTTTACTAACCTTGAAGAGGATCATTTTTAGCACTTGTAGCAAAATTCAATTTTGCCGTCGATGTTTGATAGGTAGGTGTATCGTCTACTTCAATGAAATGATCATCGGGGAAGGAACTCTCATCCCGCGGCATCTCGAAGAATGAAAGCAGTGCCTAAATATTTGAGTAGATAAAAAGAGAACAAAAAAAAACAATTGAAATTTTAATACTTACTTGTAACAATTGTGGCCAGTATTCAGCATATGTGCCCGTAAACATTTCTGGACATTCACACAATAATTTTGTAATACCGCATGCAACTATTTTGCGTTCAACATCGCCAGCGATCTTTTGCAATTCTGTTATCAATAATTTCTCCAATACCATACCGAACATTCTGAAATGGTCAATATCTAAATTATTATTAATAATATTATTGGCCGACAGTAAGATAAGGTACCTAGCAAAAAAAGTATCTGGATTTGACTTATCTATGAAAAGAGTTGAGTCAACTGGTGATACGAAACCGGAACACAATTATCGCGATTCAGAGAAATTGTATCCAAATAAAACAAAAACTAATATCGTAGAAAAACAAATGTTTTTTATCGTTAAAGACTTAAATGTTTTGTCTTACCTAGCTTGAATACCGTCGATTGTCGATATAAGATCGTTCGGTGAATATTTTACAGCATACAGACTGAAGAATGCAATCAAATTTATCACATATTTGGTAGTTTTACTCGATGACAGTCTTTGAAATAATAAAAAGAATATTTGTTTGTGGTATGGTGCAAGAGCTTCCCTAGAAACAAAAAAACATCAATTAATAAAATTCCAACTTATTATCACAAAAACTGGGACTTACGTGGGGAAATGTTGAATCATATTCTGCATAAGATGAAAACCTTCATGGTCGTTTGTCTTTGAAGCTATTAGTTTTTGGAAAACACCCAAGTAACCGCTCTGAAAAATAAACGGTAATTTTTCATATAACAAGTTTTCCACTAAAAACATTGCTCTCAAATTTATAATCATTATTTAGAGTTATATTGCAATAAATCATTTTTTTGTTGAAATATATATTTGAACTAGAAAAAAAAAGAGTTATATATAAAAGTGGATTTGAAATTTGAATAAGTACTACTCACCACTTTATCCTGTGCTATAATTTGAGGGGCAGCTTGTGTGGCAAATGCACCTAATAATCTCACCAAGGGGCTGATATTTGCTGGTCTCTCCCATAGCACGGGAGCCAAAAGACACGGCAATAGTTGCATGTAAGCATCAGAGATGGCCCCAGTCGGTGTATGTTCCATCAGGAGGGATAATATTTGGAAAACGTAAGGAATAAACTCTGTGTAATAAAAGAGAACATATATTTATTATAAAGCGTAAAAAAATAATTGTAAATGGAAATTACCTTGTATATCTTGTTGTAAAATACCCAATAAAATTGGAAATAAAATATCTTCAAACGATTGGACAGCACTCTGATTTGTTTTACACACAATCCTGAAATATATTGAATGTATTATTGATTGATTAATGAAATTGGAATAAAATTATATTTTGCTTCAATGCAATGATCAATATATATATATATATATATATATATATATATATATATATATATATATATATATATATATATATATATATATATATATATATATATATATATATATATATATATATATTGATCATTGCATTGAAGCAAAATATAATTTTATTCCAATTTCATTAATCAATCAATAATAAAAATAATTGGTCCCTCACTCTCTCACCTTATAGCCAGTGAAAATGTTTCAAATAAATAATGATTAAAATGCGGTTTCGATGGATTTTTGGCAACCATTTTCAATTTCTCAGTCAATTTTGGCAGAGCTACACTCAAGAATGGTATAATTCGTTCTTGTAGAGTTGAAAATGTTCTCATCATAGCTGCGAAATAATATCAATTAAATATATACTAGCCACAGAAGAAGAAAAAACAGAGGCAGTCATAAGGATTGCCAACAGAGGTGAAAACTTAAAACAAAGGAATGAATTATTAATTTTTCTTTTAATTTTTTAAATGAAATTATTAACATTAGTCTGGTTTTCACATCTATTGGCCCTCCGAGCAATAATTATTTACATTTTTATAGTTTATTAATTAATCAAACATAATATGATGGACTGCACAAGCTCAATACAAAATATCAATATTGTATTAGTATTTACATTGTTTTTAATGAACTTTATTTTCATTATTAGCTCTATTATCATCGTTAAGTTCAACAATACAAAAGTCCATTTGTACTTTTAATTATTTCATTTTATTCTAAAAAGATATAATAGGCTTATGGTAACTGGGATAAGAAACAAATATTTGTTAGACTGGAATTTATCCAAGTATTGTGTAAAAACTGCATCGATAGTAGTTTTATATTTCTTAGTACTTAATTTTTGATTAATAGACATAGTCGAACATAATGCTTCATTAAGAAATTCAATTAGTGGTAGATTTTTATCATCTGCAAAATTGATATTGAAGTCCCCATCATCGGAATATCGTAAAATTTTTCATCAAATCTTTTTTTATAGTATGTCAGAACCTTCTTTCGTAAAAATCATTACATTTTCGATATTAAATATGAAAAAATCTTATTAAATACTAAAAATATTTTTACGCAAATATCAATAACAATAAAGACTTGGTTTTTGTCATTTTGTTCTACATAAATATATCATATATATATATATATATATCGGTGTCGCTAGCTGGGAAGATTTTACCCAACCGAAAAACGACTAATGTGACTATAGAAAATGTAAGAAAATGTTCAAAGTTATGGAGATGATGATATTAAATTTTTTTAAGAAACTAGAAAAACTAGAAAAACTGGAAAAACGGATCCCAACCAGTGAAAATTAAAAATTAATACTTAAAAATAATTTCGATTGAAAATGAGATTGTACAATCTCGAAACATGTTTCAATATTTAACCTTTTAAAAAATAAACTGTGGAGAAGTCTTTGTGTTTCTTTTTCATCGTGCCTGTACAAGTTTTCACATAAAAAAAATTATCATGTTACGGAATATTTACCTTTCATTATGTATTCATTTTCTTCTGATACAGGACGTTCCATAACAGCAAACAGATTCGATAATAAATCTTTAGCCAATGGTTCCAATTGAGCTCCACTGACACTAAAAAAAATCAAGTGAATAGTAACAGAAAGGGGACAATATGGGGGAATATAAAAAGAAATAGATAGGGATGACATCAAAATTAAATACAATCCTGGATATACAGAAAACCAGACGAAGCAAATTTTGTTCAAAAACAATCTTGTTTAACTTGTTTAATTTTGCATGGTTTCTACAATTTTTTTCTCAAGTTTTATAGGCGATATCAACTTGAATCTGATATAATACTGATCTTGTGATAATTTCAAATGAACCTCGTGTTATATAGAGTGGATCCTAAAGTTGTATTTCGTCCTAAATTTGTAAGCATTCTTTGAAAAAATTCCAGAACTAGTCAATAATGTGATTTTTCACTAATTTTGAGGTCTCATCTTTTCTTGCAATTTTGTTTTTGGATTCATATCCATAAATTCATTTTTAAAGAAAATAAAGATTTAAAAAAAAAGCAGATTACATCATTACCCCAGAATAAAAAGGAAACAATTTTCAACAGTAAAAAAGTTATCAAATACGGAATTTGAGAAAAAAATCCAGGTCCGGGTGTACAGTTTTAACATTAAAATTGAAATCACCTAAGAATTAATAATTTTGATTTATAATCAGTTATCATTGGAAAAAGTATGTGAAATTATATCAAGGTTTTCATTGGAATAAGGAACTCTAAATAAATACATTAAATTCCAAAGTATAACTAAAAAAATAATACTCCATACATAATATTGATTCAGATTTTTTTATGAATAAAACATTCCAAAGTTATTAACCTATCAAATGATCTGTTTTGCCTTTTCAAATATCTCCCAATCAATCAATCAATCAATATATTATATATACTCACATATTATGATTAGCGCCATCTTTCATTATCAATATCTTCTCCAAAGCACAAGCAGCATACGTATGTACCACTGCACTTTCACTCAACAAGTGACGAACCAATTGTGGCATGGTACTTGTGACAAGTTCAGGTGGTAAAACTGATCTGAATGTCATCACATATTTGATGGCGTCAGCTTTCAAGACTGGCAGCTCATTGACTGCGAAGAAAAAACAATAAGAAATTACTGCCTGAAAATCTAAAATCTATGCACAAACAACAATTTCAGAGTTGATCTAAGTCACATGTGAGTTTGAATGATTGAAACAGATAAGAAACGCGTCACAGTTTGTTATAGTCATTAGTAAACTAAGCCATTATATTGTGAAAGGTAAAAAAACTGAACTAGAATCGTACTAGTCATGTAAATATTCAAGATAAGTTACAAATGCATAAGAATCATCTTCTGGTGTCCCACGAAGATCCCATTTAGGACCTATATTGTGCAATGTATTTATAAATGACATTCATAACAACAACAACTGTCATATGCTATATGACTTGAAAATAATTAATTCGTTTTTAAAAGGTCCATAGAAAGAATGGCAAAAAAAAACTCCAAATATCTATCAATTTATAATTTAAAAAATCACTGAAAATAACTACTTACCATCCGGTCGTTCTAATTCTGGCAATATATGCTCCTGACAAAATTGCGTAATATTGACCAATTGACTAGTTTGAGTGACCCCATGTTTTTGTGTAGCACCTCTACTAACCAGTGATGTTACCAAATATAAAGCAGCATCTTTGCTACGCCAATTTGATTTTGGGTTTTCTACGTATTTCCCCATCATTACCTAAAGTTACGAGAATTATTCATCAAAATGCTAAGTCGTACAAAATTCTTTGTTAGTTATTTCGGTAAATTGTATATTTATCTTGATATAGATAATCTAGAATAACAATACGAAATATATATACAAATTAGACCTTGAGAAGGTAAAAGGACCTATGTCCTGTGTAAAAAAACAGTTACCTGCAAATATTGTGCGAAAATTTCCATAATTCTCTGTTCAAAATTTTGACTCAGTGTATTCACTAAATCACACGCAGCCCGACGTCTCGTATCCACATCAGAACCTTCAATATCTCTTCGAGTATACTCTTCCGGATTATCCTCAAACAATTCCTCATCAGACACTATAATAATAGAATATTTGGTAAATTTCTCTATCAATATACAGCCATAACGAATATAAAATTATAATAATCTAACATCTAACCTCTAAACTCCATATTGGGTATGATGACTTTTTCACAAATACTACTCAAAACTGTATTATCTTCGAATAGATTTCGATACTGTGATCTTTCGGCAACAGTTGATAAAAATTGGAGAGCATTCGAAACCAGCTGTAAAATAGAAGCAGGCGTTTATATATATACATATACATTTATAGTGAGAGATCAATTTTGAACTTACCAAGTCATATTTTGGCTCCAAACCAGTGGCAACCAATAGGCCCCAAACATCAGTCACAAATTGCGGTAAAAACGGCTGAAATTCCTCATCATATTTCTGAGCATAAAGAGCGATATTATCGCACACTTGCGATTTCAGCTGCTCCATAAGTCCAGCCTCTTCACTATCCTGATAATAACAATAATAACAACAATAAATCAATTCTAAAGCAAGAGGCGAAAGTGTTTTACTTACAGTATTTTGTAAACATTTAACATCGGCTGTTAAAAGAATATGAAAATTCGACATCCACGTTTGTATATTATCCTCGAAAAATTCCGGCAAGTCTTGGAAATTGAGTGAATAGAAGACTTTACATATCAATACTAATGAACTGTAGATAATCTTGAGAGCATTTACATCAGCAGCATGTGTTTGAGCCAAATTCATGGTAGCCTATGTTGGAAAAATGTATATTTATGTTATATCTTACAAGCATAATCCGAAATCAAGTACTTACAGTGAGCAGATCTGTTAGAGGTTGCGCCAACTTTTCCAAAACATATTTAATTTCAGTCCACAATTCATTTGATTTGAATTCGTATCGGTATTTCTTGAATAGAGAATGGGCTGTTCTCAAAACACCATTGATCACATGAAAGTCACCTTCAAAACAACAATACGGCAATAAAAAGGTGAAAATGTATATTAAGCTACATCATTTACCTGTGGAGAATTTTTCGACCATTTCAGTGATCAACTGTGGCCATTTGAGAGGAAAATCTGTTCTACCAATTATACTAATAGCATCGCTCAACTGCTTTTGTATTGATTCAGGTGAACTCAACATAAGAGTGACAATTAAATTTTTAATTGCGTCTCTGTCTGCTTGATGGATACGATCGGCCTGATCTTCCTCCTGAAAATAAACAACTCGTTCGATCAAATTTGTGTGTAAGAAGAATAGCATTTAACATACAACTGGCCAGTTTCTTTTGATATAGTTTTTGAAAGCAATAGCGCCAGCTACTCGAATATTCATGTCGACATCGGGTTTATGTACCAGATTCAATAGGAGAATGGGATAATTCTGATTCACTTCGACTCCCTCCAAGAACTTTTCGGCTAGAAATAATTGGGAAATTGCGGCAATAAGCAAAAATTAATTACAATTGTCTTTTACCAGGTCTTCGAATATTCACGTCTGCACTTAGGGTTTCTTGTAGATATCTGGCAAGTGTTTGAAGATTCTCATCGGATATTTCCATTTTGGTTTGGTATTTCTGACACGTTAACTTTAGAAAATTTTATTAACAGATATTGGTTTGGTAGTGAGATTGAGAATTTTTGGTGGTTAGTTTCTTATTTCTTACCGGTTTTTCTTTTCAGCCGTAAAAGTCATATGTCAAATTATGACAATGAAGTGTCCGTCAGAAAGTCAGAACCACGCAAATTTTACACTTCACAAATCTCAAATGGCATGGAGCCAGAGAACAGAGACGTATACTGTTCTGTGAATGGAACGTTTCAACCAGAGAACAGAGACGTTCTCTGGTGTCAACATTGCTTTCTAAATTTACGTAGCTTATGCACTAGAAAAGTTGATGCATCAGTTGCTAGATGTCGTTAATAGTTTGAAAATTTTCTTTTCCAGTTTCAGTCATTATGTAGAAAGTTGAAACAGTAGAAATTGCAATAAATTGATATAAATTCGTAAACTGGTAGATGCGGAAAATATAGCTAAAAATATTATACATGTAAAACTGATGATTAAGATTAAAACATACCTACTAATAGTAAAAAAATAATAAATAACCGTAGACCGTAGCATTATTAATTGAATAATAGGATAACCCTTAGTAATGACAGTTGTGAAATTCCTCCAATCATCCATCAAGAGGCGGATGATGTTAGGTATAAACATTTCCCACACATTTCGCTGCTCAGTAAATTTCGATTCCCATAGATACTTTTCCACGCTCTTTCCCATGGCGTTGTCGGAAGCATGGGAAAAACCGATCGAAATGTGTGTACGTATCGAGCAGGAACTGACGCACTTTCCTCTATAATATAACAAAGTCCCCTCCTGCTGCAATGTGTCCATGATGGGTTGTTAAAATGTGTATATAAACGTTTTGTTTTGTTTGCAGTGAACGTGATGGATTCTATGGCCTATTTGTCTTTGGGTGTTTATTGTCGAGGCACGCGTCAACATTTTTAGACAGTAGGTACCTACCTATGTATACTTTACTAGTCTCACATTCGTGGGAGTGTATATTTTTTTAAATAAAAAAATATAATAAAAATACCTATTCTACAATAAAAATTGAACTCAGTCAGTAGTGTGTTTTAAAATAGCGTCTTTCTTACTAGTTCATAATAAATATGGAGAATAAATACAAATCTCACAATGTTTTTCTAATGCAGAATTGTATTAATAAAACTAATAAAGTGAAATGCATAAACTCCTTGAAAGTTACAATAAATGAATTGCTACAAATTTGGAATTGAAAATCATTTTGGTGTGATTAGACAGCAAAGTGGCAATTGTCGAAACCCATCCCCTACTCAAAGAGCCTTCAAGAAGCTTTTATGTTTAAATTTATTTTATTCTGGGACATAAAATTGTGAAGACGATGGTGACAGCTTGCTTCTGAAGATAAAGGATACTAGTTGCTCGGCAAACTATACTGACAAAACCATCATTTACGCTAAAGGTACAGAAGTAGAAAAGTTTGATCAAAAGATACATTCGTGGGTATCTAATAAGAAAATTACTATTAAAACATAATTGCCAGATTTGTGGAAGTTACGCCAATGCACAAGCAAATCTTGTTAATATTGATTTTTTTTGTCATTTGAAAGCATAATAATGCATACTCGGACCTGTTTGGTAAGCTTATGATGCCCAACGATAATTTTGTTTTTTTTATTTCTAATTTAGAATGAATATTTAATATAAAATTTTAAAAAATTCTCCGTCAACCCCAACATTGTACGACGACTGGTTGAAATTTGTAAAAATATTGATTTTATTCACCAATGCCCTTATTTTCCGCGAGAATATGCTATTTATGCTTTATTTATGTGAGTGAAAATGTTTTAATAGGAGCTGAAAAAATATTAATAACAGTAATTTAATTGTGTGGAAACATTTAAAGTACCTACATATTAATATATTTACAGATGTCGTCAGATGTATATATTTATTTTAGTACTAAACTAAAATAACAAAATAATACTACGCCGGGCGTGTCTGAGAAAGTGCAAATATTAGAAAACTGCCTGAGACCAGCCCTGGCTTATCAAGTAGCTCAAGCGCCCAAGGTCATAGGCGACAATCGGACTTCTCTTTCAGTCAAACTTCTGGACTTCTGGTTGGTTATACGGTTATATCACAGCTTGGTAAGCTATATTCTGTGCTACTAAATCTTACTAATACTTGAGAATAAATTATTTCATCGTAAATTGAAGTGCGCATGCGTTTGACGGTTTGGGACTGGTTTGAACCGCTGCTTGAACACCCTTAATATTAGACATTAGATAGTACTTCCAAACACAAAAAACGACCTTTTTTAAGGACAAAAGAGATCATAGAAGTTGCACGGATTTTTCGACAATATAGGCTGAAAAATATGAAGCCACGTACCACGTTGACAGTTAAAGTGGCGTTTGTTGCGAAACGTCACGCTAATAATTATTTTTCTAGAAAGCGTTGTTTTAATACAGAATGATGTGTCAGTATTAGTATGAACATGGATTAGTGCACATCGAAAGTACTTGTTGGTATGGGAAAGGCACAGTTTGCCAAAACAATTGCCATTTTTAAATGATATACTAGGGAAAATTTATTAGTTTGTTAGGTAATTTTTATTTTAGTGATCTAGTATTAAGGTTATACAACCGGCTGCGCACGATGCTTTGATGGATGCTCTTCTATTCGAAGCAAGCGGCGTTCCAATAAATATTCTAGATCAAATGACACCTAGAAAGAACCCCTTTTAGCACAGATTATAGCCGGCTAATTGTTTGGTAAATTCTTTTGCATCTTCCTTACTTTCTATCCCTCCCCCCTACCCACTCACTACACTAATCGAGCACACGCTCTAATACATCTCTACGATTATACGATTTTCCACCCTCTGTTCGATCTGCATACTAACAAAATCTACCCCAACAACAACTACTAGAACTATATATGTATAATAGCGCTCGCGCCACATCAGCGCAAATTCATTTGGTCGGCCGTTGTTGAAGGGCAGCAGCAGCAGCAGCACTTGTCAAACAAATTTTCTGGCTAAATACTAGAATGTGTGGGAA
Organism: Crioceris asparagi; assembly: GCA_958507055.1. NCBI lineage: Eukaryota > Metazoa > Arthropoda > Insecta > Coleoptera > Chrysomelidae > Crioceris > Crioceris asparagi. The sequence continues at coordinate 131,289,538 of OY293826.1, forward strand.
CCGCGTCGAGGACGCAGCCTCACGGTGCTTTGGGGCGCTCCACGGCTAAACTATACCTCTACTACAATGATGGGGCAACGGCAGGGGCACGTGTTGCTCCCTGGTTGAGAACCGAATGAGAGAGTGGCACCACACCACAAGTTCATTTATGTATCAGACAGATATTATTAGGTGAGGAGGGTGATGAGAGAATATATTAACTGGAAGAATGTAAAAACAGGATATATAAGTTCAATAATGTGGAGAGGATGTTGTGGAAACAAAGTGTTGAAAAGCATGTTGGTGTAGAGTGTTCATATGTTTGCAAAAAGTACACACACCTGATATGTAATTAATAATTCATACAATTAAATTTAAATTGAAAGGTCTAGACACAAGTTTTACAGCTCAGGACAGCAATGTAAGTCGAAAATCAAGGGAATAACCATGAACAAATATAGGGAGGACGAGTAACACGAGTAGTGGGGGTAGCACAAAAAACATTGGGTTATCGTATGTCATTTCGGTGTGTTGCGCAAAATCACGCTGCGCATCCTTATGTAGTATGGGCGAAGGAAGCTTAAATACAATAACAGACACTCAGTGAAATACTGCGCAACATACCAAATTGACAACTTATCATGGGACGTTATTTCAGCCACTTTGGCTTATAGAGCAGGATACAAAGTTAGTCATCCTCCCTTTATATATTCCTGGGAATAACTATAAAATTTTGGACAATCAGAGACGATATTCTAAAATCAGAGAGTAATTCACCTGTCACTATGACAGATTGATCCCTGAAGAGGAGTTGGTGTGTTATGACTTTCATGGTAATTTTTGATCGACGAACCCAAACGGAGGAGGTATCGGGTACTTGACATTAATGGAAATTCAAAAATCACATTATGCAGGTTAAATTTGTCTTGGAATTTAAAATCAATTTAAATAGTTGTAATTTCAAACCCATTATCACGTGAGTGCGAACGCCTATCAAAATCGACCAAGATAGTGACGTAGTAACCAACAAGTAGATGAACAAATCCTCCTCAGAGAGAACATATAATATTGTATCTTCTCTCTGGTCAGATAGTGTTCTCTGCTCTATTCCTCCTTTCTTTAATATCGTGGGACACTAACTAAGGGAGAGTGTGACGTTGCAGCCGTTGGATCGTGCGCGCGTTGTATATAGTAAACGTACTCCGCTTTTGCACCAGTATAATCAAATTTATTTTGAATTTTTCTAGTGTACCTACCAACTAATAGAGTCGGTTCTAGTTTTGTAGTAGCTAAATATTTTTGAACCAAGTCGGTCTTAGTAACAAAACATTTTAAGATATAATGAATACATAATTTACTTTTTCACGTAATGTTTCTTTAATAATTCTATTTTATTGTTGATACCTACGACATAGTTTCAACACCCTGATATATATGGAATCAGATGCGATTTAAAATAGAGAATCACTTTTTAAAAGCCTATAAATAGAAAAAGCATTTCTCAAATTCCAATAATAATAATGACATTTTGGGTATTGGAAATTGGAATAGAAAGCACAAAATCATGTCTTGAAAGATGATAATAATAGATAGAGTGGGGAAAGAGATGTGTGTGGCAAAAAAGAAAATAGAATCTTTTTCGCTTTGAAGCGACTTGCCAATACTGCTCCCGAGTGTATTAGAGAAAAAAAACGGCGACACGAAGTAGATGGTAGTAGGTGTGTGTGTGTGAAAAGCTTCTTCGCTTTTCATCCACGGCTATTACCCTTCAAAATCCAATTCAGATCCAATTTTAGGATTTACTTTTCACACACAATATAATATACCTATATAGCTTATATTATATAATGTAGCGTTGCCGCGTTCACTATATATAAGTAATAATAAATATTAAAAAAAAATGGACCGACGTTATTAGTTGGTGCACTGTAAAATACAAAACAATTGCAGTGCAGTTGCAGTTAGATTGATAACTTTTGGCACCAACTTCACAAACAAGTTCCAGCACCAACGGCATAAATATTATTTCGTATTTTTCAGTGCAGCAACTAATAACGTCGTCGGTCAAATTTTTCGTAAAAAATATTTATTTCACACTTTTGAGTATAACATTAGTCACAAAAATCGCTGTATGTGCACTAATACCAAAGAAGATAGTACTTATCCTATTATCCATGTATATTCTTTGCTTGTACTTGCTATTATCTAGAGATCTCAGAACATCCCTGCGGAAATACGTGTCAATAAAGATTTAACCATTTACAACGGCTAAACTCAAAAACCGTAGCTCTAAGGAAAAAATGTTCAGTATACATGTTGCTAAAAATATTATTGTAATTCATGTGGTACCCAGAGATTTATAGTTTTAGAAAGAAATCGCCCCTCCCACATAGCGAAAATACACATGATTTTAACATGAAAGTAACTCGAAAACCGTAACTCTTTTGAAAAAATGTTCAATTTAAACGTTTCCGTATATTGTCTTATATTTAATTCTGAATTGAATTCTCGATTTTCGGGTTGGAGTTTTTATGAATATGGAACCATTCTTCAAGTCTCCTCTTTCAAATGAATAAAAAATCATCAAAATCGGAGTACGTTCAATATCTACAACGCGTTAACAGACAAATAAAAAAAGCAGACAGTCGAATTGTATAACCTCCTCCGTTCGGAGTTCGTCCACAGCATAGGTATTTTTTCTTATGCTGTGGTTCGTCGGTCAAAAATACACAAACCTAGCAATCGAGAGAAAATCGTATGGGTAATACCTAAGCATAAGATACAAAACGGAAAATGTAATTTTGAGTACTACTTGGTGTTTGTATTTTCACTTTTTTACTAGATTACGTAGCAAATTGGTCAAAACAGGACCCTGTTTCTGAGACTACGCCGTCCGTCTGTCAACGGGCTCAATCTCAAGAACCGTAATAGGTAGGAGAGCTGAAATCTTCAGAGAATATGTTTCATTTATGTTGCTTCTACACCATACCACAGACAATCTATTCCAACAATAGATTGTCTGTGACCATACTAAATGCGTCCGGGCGCATCCGTTCGTCTGTCAGCGTGTTTTTATACGTTATATCTCATAAACCGTTATAGGTAGACAGGTGAAGTTTTCACAAACTGTGTATTTGTATTTTCGCTGTAACAACAAATGCTGAATCCGTCTGTCCGTTCGTATGTGAGCGGGCTGTATCTCACGAACTGTAATAGCTAAACATTGGATTTTTTTTGCTTTCATAATGGTATGGGACCCTTCGGGGGTGAGTTTGACTGGCACTTGGACACATTTTTTTCTTAGAACGTCATTAGAAGCATAATTTTTATCGAATGGTGTGTCATTTCAACACAGCTTTTAGCATCAGTGTCATAAAATGGAACTTTGAACAATGACAGCTTACGTTGAAAATTATACTTTTACATTGTTGATTGTGATAAAAAAAATCTTCTAATTAAAAAAAGAACTCCACGGCGGGGAATCGAACCCCGGTCTCCCGCGTGACAGGCGGGGATACTGACCACTATACTACCGAGGACTTATAATAAAACATGCGCAAAAATTGTAGGGTATAACACGAATGATGGCTATTGCCTGTAATCATTCACGAACTACGTACATCACGCTATACTTCTCTTCGCATCTCATTATCATGAAATTTTCTACTAGATTTGTCGATCTAAGCTACAGCATCAGTATGGTCGATGACGTCACAAAAAAGCGTATTACACGATACTATGCGAGGTTGAATATTGAATTTTTTCAAATTAGCTTTAATTTGCAAAATAATATATATTTTCTAGGTACTTCTAGTTTATAATTACATCGATGATTCTATTATCATCAAAATTACTTTGTAAGAACCGTTTACATAAAAACCTAAGCACACATCCCTACTATTAGAATTTCCATTGTACCAACCTACCATCATCAGGCGAAATAAATTTTCACATGACCAATTTAGTTTATCAAATATCTTCGCAATTATTCCCCTTACATATTTCATAATTAATTTTTCGATAGCGTCACTTATAAAATTATCTCAGCCTTATCATCTCTCCACCTGTATAGAGTGTTTTTCAAAATTTATCAAATAAAATTGCTATTAAATTTTAAAATTAGATAGATGATAAAATATACCTTGATGAGTAAATAACACTTGACTATTTTAATAAACCTACTCGAAGAAAACGTTTAGCAGGAGGGAAAATTTTCTTATGTCCGTTATAAGATGTTTGGTAAGTTGAAAGAGAAAAACTCTTTCTAGCGGAAGATGGTGATTATTAAATTCTCAGCGTTAATTTATTTTTTTCTGTTAAAAAAGCACAGACGCCGGAGAGCAGAAGTTAATTAATTTTCTGCTGGAAAACAATTTCAGCTCAAGTATAGGGTGTTTTGAACGTCGTTTGTTGAAGTGATTTAACAAAATAACTTTCTACAAAAAACTAGTACCAACTCTATTAGATGATAGGTACGCAAATAAATATTTTTTTCCAACAAAATTGCACCGACTTTATTATTGCACTGAAAACTTAACCTATAACAATATTAATAATATTATAATATTAACAATAATATTAATTCTATTGGTGCTGTTACTTTTGAAGTTGAGCAGTTGCAGTGTTAGATTGATAACTTTTGACAACAAATCGTATAAAAATCCGTACAGTAATTCTTGTTGACGCTTGGATTTCGCGCTCCGATAAAACTCTAGTAACGGAAGTCTTAAAAATGAAATCCATTCTTATAAGGAGCAAACTCGAGTAATATTTATTCTTCTGTTATTTGTATTTTTAATGTTTTGCAAAATATGTAGCCTCAAAGTTATAAGTAGATAGAAAACTTTTGATACCTTACTGTATATGTATTATTAATGTATTTACTATGTATATTTGGGTGATATAATATAACATAGGTACAGGTAGGTATACCTATATAACGAGAACGGTTGCAAATGTTTATGAATCCGCAATACATGATTCAGATAGATATTATAGAGTATAATATAGAGAGTAGAGAGATAGATATATGATATTTTAATGCATTTCCCAACCTGGAGCTATTTGATGGGTCTCCAATTTCCGAAAACAAATTCCCCAAGAAATACACCTATATACAGGGTGGCCGATCGAAAACGAAACAGAGCCATTTTCAGGAAGTGTGTCATTATTTTAGGAAAAAGCAGGGACCCGTCGTTTTTTTATTCATGGGGGACACTTTTTTCTATTATTTGACTCCACTACTTTTACCCCCTAGTTAGGGTAAGAATCACCACAAAGTATTTAAATAGCATAGGTAAACGTTGAAGAAAATTACATTTTAAAATTAATCAAACATATACAGCGGCTGAATTTCTAAGTTTTGTTTTAAAATATTTATTTGAATTCTTGGTTTGTTTAATTTTCGTGTGCACAGTTAGAACATTATATTCCTACGAATTTGTTCACTTTGTTTTATTAATATGTTTATTATAAAATATCAGTTATGAATTTCAAAGTTTGTGTTGATGAATTTCGCAGTTTGTTTCAAAATGTTACTTCTAGTAACAATTTTTAATAATATTGGTTTGCACTTTTGTAAGATTAAATTAAATCTCTGTCGATTTATTGAGTTTGTTTCATTAAAATGTTTCTGATTATTTTTATTGAATTTTAAAATTTGTCTGAAAAACGAAACAAACGTTTTAATTTGGTGCGGTGAACTATGGAACTAGTCACTATTACCCAGCACAATCGGACAGAAAACGATCGCAGAACTCAATTAAAATGTTTGTTTCGTTTTTCAAACAAACTTTAAAATTCAACAAAAATAAAATAATCTATTTTCAGAAAGACATGCCAGTGAAACTAACAAAATATATCTGCAGACATTTAAACTTAATAAATGTGCCAAATGTGCACACCAAAATTGATGAAACTTTTTAATAGATGAATGATGAATCAAAAAATAAAATACTGACAAACTTCCTAAAAATGGCTCTGTTTTGTTTTCAATTGGCCACCCTGTATATATATACCTATAGGTATATTTACCTGTTCGTACAAAACGATAATATAGAATGCAGAACATTATGAGGTCGGTGTGTTGGTTTGAAAACATATATTCTAATTTATGATATGAAAGTGATTGATAAATGAATTTTTTTTGAATGATTTTGTTATGAAATTATATCCTTTTTGGGTAAAGGCCAATTTTGATTTTAGTAGTTTCAGTACTTGACTATGTAGTTAATTCATACATTGTAAATTGTTTTTTTGCATCTTACGATGCAATAAATTAACCTTCATGCCGATTACAGTGATAATTCCCTAAATTTTCGTATAATATTTATTACCTACATAATATGTACCTACTTATTCCCCATTCTTCTTATATGGCGTGTTATCATCCTTTCGTGACATTTTTTCACTAAGTAGAATGCGACATAATGCTGGCGACGAAATTGAATTTTACTCATTCATATCTATCTATACCTATTATATTGTCGATGACATTTAAGAAGACTAATCATACTATATTCAATGAATAAATCTAAAAATAACTTGGAGCGCCTTTTATTTTCCATCGGAGTAGTTGTTTTCTTTTTGTTCAGAACTCTGCTTATTCTCCATAACTATTTAAATACTTTTTTCTATTATCACGGATTTAAAACTGACGTAATATAATTTTAATACGAAAAACGTGGGGCACTTGCAAGTCACTTATCTATTGATTAAACTAGAATACTAGATATCTCTATTGAAAACATTAAAATATTTTTTTCAGTTTTCAGTTTTGTTTATAAAAGTATCAAGTTCATGTTTTCAGAGTTCGAAGATCTAATATCTAACATTTTATTCAACAAAAATTGGACCTACGTTATTAGTTGGTGCACTGAAAAATACACAAATATTTTTTACAAAAAATTGGACCGACTTTATCAGTTGTTGCACTGAAATATACAAAATAATATTAATATCTATTGGTGCTGGTTCTCCGAATTGTATATCTTCTCCTTTTTTTGAAGACGGTTAAAAATAATAATTAATTCTATTGGTTCTGGTACTTGTGAAGTTGTGTGCCAAAAGTTATCAATCTAACTCCAACTGCACAATTTCAAAAGTAGATACCAGCACCAATAGAATTAATATTATTTTGTATTTTTCAGTGTGCACCAACTTATAACGTCGGTCCATTTTTTTGTAAAAAAATATTTATAAGCAATTTTGTTATGATCATTTTACGTGTATATTATTAGTTCAGGTTTTTGTTTAAGCAATAAGGAGGTATTCTTTATATCTACTTCGGTATTACTATATTGCCTGGCCTAATAATGAACAGGACGCAGAATCCAGACAAAGACATTATAATAAATATTTTTTACAAAAAATTGGACCGACGTTATAGTTGATGCACTGAAAAGTATAAAATAATATTACTTCTATTGGTGATGGTACTTTTGAAGTTGTGCAGTTCCAGTTAGATTGATAGCTTTTGGCACCAACTTCACAAGTACCATCACCAATAGAAGTAATATTATTTTATACTTTTCAGTGCATCAACTATAACGTCGGTCCAATTTTTTGTAAAAAATATTTATTTCACACTTTTGAGTGTAACATTAGTCCCGAAAATCGTTGAACGTTCACTATACCATATCAATGAAGATAATACTTATCCTATTACCCACGTATATTCCTTGCTTGTAGTGGTTATTATTGAGATCTCAGAACATCGCGGCGGAAATACGCTTGAATATTTTAGTTGTTACCATTTAACACCGATTTAACTCGAAAACCGTAATTCTAAGGAAAAAATGTTCATTATAAATGTTGCTACAAATAATTATATCTTTCATGTAGTATCGAAAAATTTTCAATTTTCGAAAGAAATTGTCCTCTCCACATAGCAAAAATACATATTTAACATGCGTCTATCTCGAAAACCGTAACACTTTTGAAAAAATGTTCAATTTAAACGTTTCCGGATATTGTCCTATCTTTAATTATACCAACTCAGATTTTCGATTTTCGAGAAAATTCGCCCCCACCACCCCTTCGGGGGCGGTTTTCGGAGGGAAGGAGATTTCGGATTTGCGTTTTTATGAATATGGGACCATTTCTCAATCCCCTTCTTTCAAATGAATCCAAAATCATCAAAATCGGAGATCGTCTACTATATAAAAGGCGCGCACGAACCAAAAAAAAAAAAAAAATAAAGCAGACAGTCGAATTGTATACCTCCTCCGTTCGGGGTTCGTCGGTCAATAATATTATTATGTAGTCAGATGCACTGTGCCCAACAGTGGTTTGGATGGATATTTTTCTGCACTGTCGCTGCTTCTACCCGAATTAATGGTTTGATAGATGTGTCCCCGTACTATATGATGCCATTGCTATCCTGCTGAGCTGGCAGCTCTCCCGCATAATTTATTCATATCTACAGAGAGAGAGAGACTCACGTAAGAGGCTTATGATTTCCAGACACATTAAATTCAAATTAAATATGTATATATAATATGTACCTACATCATGATTGGTATATATGTATATATCTATGGGAGAACTGAAGGGACCAACCTATTCCTTTACTTTACTAGCCGAATTTGATGATTTTTATTCCAAATATGGTGTATAATGTGTGCTCATATATGTAAATATTTGCCTAAAAGTATTGGCATGTTAAATAATTTATCACATTTTCGCTTCTTTACAGTCTTTGCAAATTTGTAGCATGAATATTGGGGCTATTTTGTAAGGAAAACGTTAATTTTTAAGCCCCGTTGAAAAAATAGCGTAGATATGTACTTTAAACAACTATTCTGTAACTTGTTTACGATAATTTTAAGGCTAGATTAAGATTATATCATTAACTGCTATTCTGTAAGCCAAAACCAGTCGTTAAACTAGCAACGAAGGCAGTAAAGGTGAGTTTATACTGTAAATAAAATAAAATAAGAAACAAATTAAGATAAAATAAAAAAGTTGAACATGCTCATTTCCATGGGAGCGTTTATACACGAAATAAGCTAAATTAAGAAATAAGAATAAGAACTAAAGATGGCCAACTTTCATCTTTATTTCTTATTTTATTTTATTTTGTTTGGAAACTGATAATGCGCATGATCAACCACCAGAGAACACTCAACTTGCATACAAGACAAAAGTTTTTGTCAAAAAAGCTGTGATTTGATTGGTTCATTCTTATTTCTTATTTTATTTTCGTCATCTGTATAAACCAATCTTTTTTGAGATTTTCTTATTTCAATTTTAATTTGTTTCTTATTTTATTTTATTTACTGTATAAACTCACCTTAAGTCTTCATAATTCATTGGCGTATTCACACCGATTAGCATACTCCTTGTACCAACAATTTTAGTCTTATTTTGATATAATTAGCTAAATTATACCATTCTGACTTTAGTTTAGCCCAAAAATGTGAAGAAATTTGAGATTTTCGACGATTTTACTTAGAAAATGGTCCTTAAGAATTAATGTTTTTACGGCAGTAACTCGACACCAGAGTATCTAAATGGCCACCAAAAACAATAGGGCTCTTCCTTGGGCACATACCAACCAATATCAAAAAACCTTTGGTCGAGATTCGGTTCCGTTCTTGAGTTATCGTGCGGATTAAAAGTGAGTTTAGACAGTAAATAAAATAAAATAAGAAGCAAATGTAAATTAAAATAAGAATAACCTCAAAAAAGATTGGTTTAGTTTATACAGATGACGAAAATAAAATAAGAATGAACCAATCAAATCACAGCTTTTGTGACAAAAACTTTTCTGTTGTGTGCAAGTTAAGTGTTCTCTGGTGTTTGGTCATGCGCATTATCGTTTCCAAACAAAATAAAATAAAAACAAGTGAAATTTTTGAAAAAAAAAAAAATAGTTTTTATTGGGCATTTAAGATTTAAACCGTACCGATGAGTACCTACTATTGCTATCCTTTTCTCGATTTTCACTATACTTATGTAGTTATGTATATGTGTTTGCCAGCAACAGCAATTCCATAACAAATTACTGTTTGTCTACCACAACACAAACTTAAACTTTAAATTAACAATAACGTCTGACAATTGCGACATAACCATAGACGATCTTCCAGAAAGTACCTATATACCAGAGAACGAGACGTATATATACGCTCCATGCTCGTGAGTAATTCCAGTGACGGATCCCATTGTCGTTCCATGTCGACAAAATAAAGATCTTGATTGAATGAGATAATTATAATTACCAATATTGGATCACACTTGGAGCTTAACATGCAGCGAGATGTCTGCGATCTAAGTACGAATTCGAAATTTCAAGTCTCTACACCGTATGGGGCCTGAGAAATCGCTGCGGAGTCCATTGATACAAGAACCGAAAGTAATAAAAACTATTTAAAAACTATTTAATAAGTGATAAAGATGAAAGTTGGCCATCTCTAGTTCTTATCCTTATTTCTTAATTTACCTTATTCCGTGTATAAACGCTCTCATGTAAATGAGCATGTTCAACTTTCTTATTTAATCTTAATTTGTTTCTTATTTTATTTTATTTACTGTATAAACTTACCTTAACTTTTTTGCTAATATCTTGAAAGGGAATGACGTGATTTTTGCTTCATTCTATTTATTATTTAAATTACCTTTTTCTCTGGAACATTTTTGCTTCACTACTAGGTACTTATTTGAAAAAAATAATCCTTCCATCTAATGGACATTAAATCTTTTAGACCTGTGCCCCATTTTTCTACTTTGGAGTCAACATCATTTATTAATGCTTGATCAAAGTGAATTTATATTTGTGAGAGAAAGAACAACAAATCTCTTAAAATATGCACTCAAGTCTCTTGTCTTCTTCGACTGTTTTATCTCTGAAGAAAATCCTGGTCTTTGACGTTGGCTTTCATCAACATTGTTTCAAGTTATATAGGTAATATGCTTCAATGAGAATTACTGTTAAGCGCATGTAAATGATAATAACCAATACTTTTGATGATTTACATGGTCACCATAATAATATAGGGTGGTATTCCCCATTTTAAATTCATAGGGTGGGTGAATGAGTGGCGATCCACATGTTGTAATATTGGATACATATTACATAGGTATTTCATCCTTTTAGTATATAACCACCGGTGTTTTCCAGGTGAATCATGTGTATAAATTTGATTGAGGGGTTGATGAGGATATTATGCGTTATTGCATTGATCACTATTGTGCATATAGGGTTTGGTCACACCTGTTTTAGTTTTCAGCCAAATTGATTTAAAAAGTATGAATCACCACAAAAAAAAGAGAACCGTTATTGCAATTAACCACACCTTTACCATGGTGGAAAAAAATCCGTTAAAATGTTATGTGTTTTGTTTTGCTTGTATTTCAATACCAAAGTAAAATGAAAAATTAGAAAGGACTTTATGAAATGTTCAAAATAATATTTATTAGGTATAATATGGATACATAGAACATAATTTAATAACGAATATCAAGTGAATCGAATGTGATTACAGAAAAAGTATTTTATAAAATTTATAAAGTTTTAAAAATTGTACAAGACTTAAAATGTCTCGGTTACCAATTTTCCAATTGAAATATGTTATTATTTGCATTGAATGATCCTTGTCTATGTCTTTTCGGGGCTGAATGACTAATGCTCTTGCAAATATAATTTAAACAGAGCACACTGTTTTGTTTGTTGGTCTGTCCACAAACACACATACGCCGAATTTTAATTAAACGCACACGGTCACTCATCACAAGACATATTTGGTAATATAGATAAGTAAAAAGCCTACATGTGGGTCTTTGTCCAAACAGATGTACAAGATACAACATAATATAGAACAAACAAACGGACAGAAGGTTCGACCGCATTTATTTGGTCATGGAAAGCAAACAGTGAGAGAGTGAGAGGCATTAGATTGCGCGGTTAGGACGCGGTTTTATCGCATACAGGAATACATCATATACCTAATAATATATTCTCTTCTATATGGACAAACAAAAGGCCATCTCCGGTTGTCATTTATTTATATACCTGTGTATGTTTTCTCTCAGCGTGGATCCGTTGTCAAAGAAAGCTGTCCATATACGACATGGAGACTGTGAACGCCATCTACGACTTCGTACGCGTAGAAAACTGCATTCAATTCCATGCGGTAGTTATTGCGTGATGCCTGTACAAACATACAGACGCGATAATAAAGAGCCTATATTTTAAGTTAGACCTCTAGTAATACATCGGTGAAAATTGCATTCAATTCCATGAAGTAGTTTTTGCGTGATGCGCGTACAAACATACAGATAGATAGACAAAATTCTAAAAAATGTTGTTTTGGCTTTTGCACTTTGTACAGTCGAATAAGTTTTTCTTTTGGAAAGTTGGTGAAATCCAGAAATAGGACACGTGTGAAATTTAGAGACAAATCTACTTATTTATCATCCTCTTTTAGCTAAAAGCAAAATCTTGAACAGGAATTTTGAAAGCATTGCATTTAAAAAGATAAAACTTTTTCAAATAATTTTTTAATTTACTCTTCTTCATGATACCTACTGGCTGCCTGTTCGATAAAAAAATAGAAAACGATTAAGTAACTTCCCAATGAGCTAGGGATTAACTCAAAGACATTCCATATCATGTTCTCAAAACTTAACAAATAGTCATTCAAATTAAAAGTTTGGAAAAACGGAACTCTCTATAATAACGTCCGAACGGAAGGTTAAAGTGGCCACACTTACAATTCAAGTATTGCCATTGAGTTTAACCTTCCCTTCAACTACACCTACTTCTTGTTATATTCTGTCTCTTTGAGAAATTGAAAATTGTATTTTTCTTCTGTTGTTCCCTTCGTTAACAGAAGATGCGCACTGCTCCTCCTTTGGTTGGTCGTTATCACAGCATGCAGTGGACCATGTCCACAAGGCTTTGATCTAGTATCCCCCGTTGTGTAGTAGAACTACCTACAAATTGAGACAATTTTGTCCACAGTGGGAAAGCATGACAAGATAACTAACTTTTTAACCGACTTCAAAAAAGGAGAAGAATTAATAATAATAATTAACAAGGACCTACAAGCTAAGCCTATATCTTCTTGGGTCTTGGATATTAGAGAACGTTCAACAATGTTATACTCATACTCATATGTTTGTGTTTAATAGAATACAAGGATGGTTATATACTACCTATTTGGGATTGAAAAGAAACTTTCAAATTGAAAATTTCAGCTAAAAGTCGAAGGACTAAGAACACCATTTTTTCCTTTTTTATCATTAAAAATAGCGTCTTCCGCCTCAATTTTATTAAAAGTTATGTTAACATACATGTATTTTTACAAACATTCGATTTTTTAGAGCTTTTATAGCAAAAGCCGCTAAACTAGACTAATACCAAAATCACCATAGTAATAATAGCAGATAATAAGTCTAATGTAGATTGGTACCTACATAGAAACTTTTCTCAACATCAACACAAACGAATATCATTAGATACCTACTTGCAACTAATAAAATCACACTTTTTTAACTAACTAAACAATCCTCTATTATCCTCACTACAAAAACAGACTCATTAGGTGATGTTATTCTTCAAAAACACATATTTTTTGTACACCACGTTCCGAAACATAGGTATATTATACAATAATAAATGTATAATGTGGCCGAAACTAAAATTTTTCGATTAATAGGTACGTGTGTCCAGTACTTCGCAAAACACATGAACATTTCTTTCTCGAGTTTTCTACTCTCCAAGCCATACCGCATCGTCTACTGTTTACATACATTTTCCAAGAAATTGACTCCACGAAATTAGGAGGGAGGCATCTTCATGAAACAAGATTTGACTAATATGCACAGAATGTACGATGATAGTCATGATAGAGGATTGTCTCTGATGACAGTTGCTGGCGCGGCGGGAATTATTCACTGTTTGTGTATATCTAATAAATATTTTTTGTATTAAAAGTCAAGGCTCTGAGAACTGTAACAAGAACTAAGGAAGATTTGGCAACAATTTGAAACCCAATCGGCAATGTGTCTTTTGCTGTAAAGTGTAAAGTTCAAATAGATCCAATAGTCGCTTGCGAGGGAATATTACGCGTTTGCGCCATGCTATGCATTTGTGGATTTCAATTTCCCAATTTTGTTTTAAATAAAAGGTGTTTATTATTTTTACGAACTGTGCTGTGAAAAGTTTAATAGTGTGTGTATTAACTTAAAGAGTAAAAAGTAAAAACACATATTATGCAATAATTCTGTTGCTGTGAAATTGAAAAAAGAACAATACCCCTACATTTCATATTATAGAGGTCATTGAACTTGTATGTATGGGAACGGGGTAGCATCTTGAGACAAACAGGTGTACAATTCATACGGTGTTTGAAACTTTTGAACAAATCATTTGCATTTATCAATCACGTCGGCGTTTGGTACACTTCGATGAAGAATTTCGATATTTGAAAATTTCAACAGACTAGATATTGTGTGTGTAATATGCAGTGGATAATGGAGTCATCTTTAAGAAGTTTTGGGAAGATATTGGAAAATTAGAAGGTAAGCCATTATTTTCATTAGCTAATAATTATTGACAAATTGCCATCAATTTATTAAATATAGGTAGGTATTAGATGTTATCACTTATCTGCTAAATGTGAAAAAGGTATTTGTTACACCGTCATGAAATTACTTATTGATGTAAACGGTCTCTAAATAGCTATAAACGCATTTAAAAAAAATAATTCGCTATTGAATAAGCAGAGCTGGATACTGGAATATTTATTCCTATTTCTTTAAATGATCAAGGGCTAATTACTGTGTTATCCACTAGCAAAACGGGAGTTTTGAATGGAAAAATAAATAGCAAAGCATGTTGATTTGCAAGGATAAGATTTGAAAAATATAAATAGGTAGGTACTGCTGTTTATTTCATAAATCATCCTTTGCCATAGAGTTTATAAAGTTTCCATTCCATCCAAGTTAAATGTATGCATCTTGTTGAAACCAGATTTGACGTACTTATACCGGTATGTCATTGCGTATATAATCTGACGTCACGCGGTTGACAAAGATGATTATAAAGGTTAGGTTTGATAGGTATATTGATATGATAAGGATGTTCGAGCAGCGGTTCATACCAGTCCCAAACCGTCAGACGCCTGCGCACTTCCATTTACGATGAAATAATTCATTCTCAACTATGGTACTAATATTTGTACCATGTTCCCAACTACTACTAAGTTGTTTGAGCAGCAGTTTGACGATTTCCAAACTAGCCCGGACTCAGTTTGAGACAGGCGGAGGATTCTGTTGTTGGAGAATCCAATGGAACTGTATTCTCAGCTAGCTTGAGCATTGTCTTCTCATCCAACTTTTTAAACAAATAATGGCCATGGCGTACCGACGCAAAAGGCTTTGAGAAATAATATATATATGATTATGTTACGAACAGTAAATAATGTATGTAGGTATGAGTGTGTATTTCGCAAACATTTGAATTTTTTGCTTAAGTATTTTTTTGAAAATATTAGGACACAAAATATTTCATCTTATACAGGGTGTTACGTAAACATGAGGCCAAAATTCAAGGTGTTCTCCCTTGGCCTATTCTAAGAATATTTTGTCAAATGATGATTTCTTAAAAATTCCTTTGTTTCGAACATACAGGGCGAATAAAATTTGCGACAATAACAACATTTTATTCACAAAAAGTACATGTAAAGTTGCTCCATCTACAGTAAATGTTCGAAATGACAACTCTTTCAAACATACCAGGGTCGTTTCTAATTGAGCAATTATCCGATTTCTCAAGTCGTCCAAATTCGCCACTGGAGTAGCGTAAACTAATGACTTCAGATATCAACATACGTAATAATCCAGGGGGTTTAAGTCTGGGGATCGAGCAGGCCAGGCGTGGCATGGCCCACCTTGACCAATCAAACCAACTCTGTATGTTGCTTTTAAAAATTTGGTTCTCCCTTTTTCTTCGAAACAGAGGAGTTATTAAAAAATCATCATATGACCAAATATTCTTAGATTAGGCCAAGGAATAACCACTTTAATTTTTGCCGCATGTTCATCCCTTTGTTTAAGGAAGAACATATAAAAAAGATCAGACATAAAATTATTGTTACCTGCTCATTCTTATTAAGTAGTGGACCAAGAAGACTGCATTTTATGTAACGAAAAAATAGTTAAAGTAAACGTGCTATCACAATATCTTCTTACATAGCAAATAAATAAACGTGACAATTGAAAAAGTAAGTAATAAATGGAACTATTTCGAATATTTTTAAATCGAAATATGTAAAGCACACAACGAAATTATTCTCAAGGATCAATCCTTGATAAGCTAGTAGTTATCCTGTAATATTGTGCACAAACCCTTAGGGTGCCTACAATTAAAATATGTACCTATGTATAAGCAATGATAAACTCATTTTCGATCATTTATTTATGGAAATTTTAATGACACCATTTTATATTCAATATTGGCGGCTTCAAGTCGATTACATAACACTTACCTACCCGGCCAATCGCTTTATCTCTTCTATAGATTTAGGGAGGATTGAGCACGCCGGAAGATCCATGGATGGAGGAGGACAATTTTATATCCTATATAGTATAGTCCTTACTTACCTAATACATATTGAATCAGATTGGGGAATTTACATATATTACATAGGCAAATTTGTTTTTTTTGTCAGCAGGGTTGTTTTTTACCTTCCAAGTTTGATCACGACTTGATTATGATTCTCTATACCTATTCCATTGGATGAAACAACGATAACCAAATTAATGATATATGAAATATGACTCAAAGACCATTTTATCGAGGGTAGTGACTGACCTCTATCACATCTCAATTTTGAAGTAACTTACTAACTCAAAAATCTTATTAATAGTAATCGTTTTTTGGGAACAACAAGGCTCAAGAGACCAAATCACCACAAACAAATATCACTAGTTAATGAACGTTTTCACATAAAAAAAAACATAACATAACCTTCAAACACTGAGTCATAATACAATGCAAATATGTGCTAAAAAATGTGAAAAAGTTCCAAATTTACGTGTTCTCGGTTAGCTGATATACAATACGAGTATGTAGATAAACCGAACAGTGTAGGTCACGCAACAAAAGGTGAATTGAATAAGGGCAGTATTGTTGGAATATTCTCAGGATTGCCGCTGCTATTAGCAGGAACGAAAAGCGCTGGCGCCAGTGGCGTTACTAGGGATACCTACCGACAATCACGGATAATCAAAAACAAATGTTATTAATTATTTATTCATTTTAGTAGTCCTCTTTCAGATTAGGAAGAATCAATAAAAACAATATGCATTCATCACGTAACAAGCACGTACAAACAGAAAAATATTACAATCAAAGAATCGAATTGTTTTATCTAGATTTGATGTAAATTGGGTAGATATACCTATTTTGCAATTTCATAGTTGTTTATCAAATAAGCACCTTGTCAAAGGTTCATTACCTATAGCATTTTTGAAATGAAAACTTCTGTAGGCAACAATAACGTCTGTCGGCAGTCCTTCATGTTGCTGTTCCATGCGCACGCCCATGAGCATCTTTACCTATTATAACAGAGACCGGTGACCGACACACGCACGATCGGCCGTGGCGTCGTCGTCTGTTTTTGCGACGACAGTGCGCCCCGGTGATTCACCCATTTTCAAGGTCCCGTGTCGCACGCTCGCGCCACTATGACTGGAGGGGTCCGTCCAGTAAAATTATGTCTGAGTGTGTGTATGTGTGTGTGAATGCGAAAAGGGAAAAATAAATACGTCCAGGGAATACACACAAATACACACGTCGATATATTATAACGAAATTGAATATTGCTTCGCATGATAGTATCGAGTACTGATGGGTTATGAAAAAAAAAAAAGAGAAGAAAATGAAAATAGTTTTCTTGTAATAGGCACGTGGCGTATTAGAAAAAACTAGAGAGGGTGGCGAGTTATTATGTTTTGTCGATATCGTGGGTTCTTGTTATGTTAGATGTTTCTAAGGATTTTTATCTGTATTCTTGGAATCCACATAACAAAACAATGACACATTGACTGAAATGAATTTTCTTTTTACAAATAAATATGTTTTACCAACAATTGGACCGACTTTATTAGTTGTTGCACAGAAAAATATAAACTAATATTAATTCTATTGGTACTGGTACTTTTGGTTGTTGGTGCCTATAACAATAAACTACAACGGCACAACTTCAGAATTTGTTTGTGCGCACGCTTGATGGTTTTTAACTCACTTGTAAGAGGAGAATTGAGAAATGGTCCCATATTCTTCTTCTATTTAACAACATACAATTATTGCACAATTTCCAAATTAGTAGCAGTACCAATAGAATTACTTAATTATTTTGTATTTTCCAGTGCTCCAACAAATGAAGTCTTTTTTTGTAAAAATTTTCATACCACCACCATAAGCCAATCAGATGCTTTGATTTTGATAGGTTGTTAGGACGACAACTTGAATTTTTCGAATTTTTTTTCGGTAGCAAAAAGTGATAATTTCTCTGGCTTGACAGCTGTCAAATGCCAGAATAACAAGCGTAGGTTATTTTTTACAAATATTTATTTATAAACTGTCAAAAATTATTGTATTTACTATTAAATATATTTTTTTTGGAAATTGTTCAAGCTCTGGGAGATTATAAGAGAAAATATTTATCTACATTATTTTATAATGTGGATCCGGCAATGAGATTGGCATTGAAAATGAAACTGTTATTTTCATTGTGATTAATATATGTTCATCGCCGATTGGCAACCCAGTATTGTTCTGTTGTAAAAGACACATTTTAGTTAGAAAAAAGTAATCTTATCTATTCTAATGAATTCTCATTTCTTTCTGTTTTTTTTTTTTCAAATAGTTTTTATTACTTTCGATTCTTATATATATGGATTACGCAGCGATTTCTCAGGCCCCATACGGTCTAGAGATTTGAAATTTCGAAATCGTACTTAGATCGCTGACATCTCGTCGCCTGTTAAGCTCCAAGTGTGATCCAATATTGATTAATTATATTATCTCATTCAAGTAAGATCAAAACTATATTTTCGACATGGAACGACAATGTTGGACAATGGGATCCGTCACTGGAATTACGCACGAGCATGGAGCGTATATATACGTCTCCGTTCTCTGGTATATAGGTACCTACCTACTCTCTGGCAGATCGTCATATATGTATATTACTCTATGGTTAAGACGCGCTAATTTAATTTTGTCGGTAGGCTTTTTTTTCTTCAAAATTTTCATTTGAATTGTCCTAATTAATTTCTATGAATAATTACTTACTACATATGTGCAGAAAAAATAGAGTCATTAAAACAGGAGATTTCCCCCCGACCTTTCCCTATCTATCTGCAATCAACAACATTCATTCATCTTATTATTACTCATTTAAGTATTTACATCTTCATATCATAACTTTTCATACTGGCATTATTCAGCGTTTATATTTTTTTGCAATTGACATTCACTACGCTATACAATACGTACATTCATTATTATATATTATCAAGTCTACCTATGATGGTATTGTGCCGTCCATATTAAAAAATTTATACCCCCTTGAGAGAAATAGCAAGGGTGAGGGGTGGTTAAATACCGGCGGACCTATCTAATTACCCATGATTCAATCAGACATTCCCGAGACGCGCCTTGACGCCAGTAGTTGATATGTGTCGTGGTGGTTCTCTCTTTTGAAAGTTATACCTTGTCTATACAGGATGAAATAGAGATTGTAATATTTGCAAGTAAGTGTGCAAAAATAGCAGACAATATATATGGATGGATGCGGAAGGTGATGAAGAATGGTGGCCATGGGAGAACAAATGGAGCAGAGGAAGACCGCAAACAAGATGCTCAGATGACATAAAAAAACTGGCTGATTGAAAAACCTGCAACAGAAAGAACTGGCAGAAGTTATATGGAAGGCGATCACTCGACGATGCGGTGAGATGAGCTGCAGAAGAATGAGAAGAAGTTTCAATGTGCAAAAATTAATTTTCTATACATTTTTGGCCGAATTCAAATAAGGCGGAAGTATGTAAACACTTGCAGAAAACATTTTTATTTTTTGTTTGCATCTTTTCATGTTTAATCGCTCGATTTGCTATAGTTTAGTGTAGGTATACCTGATTTTTATACTTTTGGGAAGAAGAGTGTTGAGGGAACTTTTCAAAATCCTCATTAAACTTTACTCCTAAAAGTGATAGAAGAAAAGTGAAATAATAGGGAAATTTCTCGATTCTAAGAATGTCACATATACTTATTGAATTTCTTCTTTGGCCGATTACCTGAGAGCTTAGAAACTCTTGGTAAACCAGACCAGCTATTCGCAGACTGTAGAAGCAAATCAGCGCGGGTATTCCATAGATATTATACATTATCTAAGCATTGTCAATGTCAAATTTTGCTGAAATGTCAAAAAGAAAATCACCAAAAAGTCGTCGCTAGCTGATGACGTAATCACATTGCTTATTTAAAAGCAGTTAACATTTGAAACATTCTATAGGAAGGTATAAAATTTGCTTAGCGCTATCTTCCAGATTCAAACATTACCGTAGATATTAGTATTACCCTGTAACCATAGGGGTAGCTGCTGGCGACGTTGTGCGTCTCGGTGCTGCTACATTGCGTGCGGCGTCATTCATAATATACCTGCGAATGCCGTCGCGACGCGACGTCCACGTCCCTTTGCAAATAATATTACATTATCTGGCTACTACATCGACGGTATGCTTTGGCCGTTACCCCCCTCCCCGCATACGGTCTACTCACTCAACCTCATTCCTCCTCTATTAAGCATTCCCTAGAGACCCCTTTGTTAATGACGATGCCGACGCTGCTTTGTCTGATAGACTAATAAATAATATTTTTTACAAAAAATTGGACCGACGAAATTAGTTAGTACACTGAAAAATACAAAATAATATTGATTCTATTGGTGCTGGTACTTTTGAAAATTGTGCAGTTGCAGGTAGATTGATAACTTTTGGCACCAACTTCACAAGTACCAGCACCAATAGAATTAATATTATTTTGTATTTTTCAGTGCACCAACTAATAAAGTCGGTCCAATTTTTTGTAAAAAATATTTATTTCACACTTTTGAGTGTAACATTAGTCACGAAAATCGTTGAACGTTCACTAATACCAATGAAGATAGTACTTATTCTATTACCCACGTATATTCCTTGCTTGTAGTTGTTATTATTGAGATCTCAGAACATCGCTGCGGAAATACGCTTGAATATTTTAGTTGTTACCATTTTAACACCGATTTAACTCGAAAACCGTAACTGTAAGGATAAAATGTTCATTATCAATGTTGCTACAAATAATTATGTCTTTCAGGTACTGCAAAGATTTTCAATTTTCGACAGAAATCGTACTCTCCACATAGCGAAAATAGGTATATTTGAGAATTTAAAATGTCTCTATCTCGAAAACCGTTACTTTTTTGAAAAAATGTCCAATTTAAACGTTTCCGGATATATCTTTATTTATACCATCGCAGATTTTCAATTCTCGAGAAAATTTACCTCCTCCGTTTGGGGTTCGTCGGTCAATAGGCTAAATTGTTCCGGCTGGGTACATACCTATATATGTATTAGGAAAGCCCCTTACCAAATGTGTTTTTATTACTAGACATCGCCGTTGATACAAAATGGAAAAAAAGCAGAGCATTTTTTGTTGGGCAGCACTTTCAGCATCAAACTCAAAAGTCTGTGTGTTGTCTTAATAGCGTTACTGGAAGTAAAATTGGTCTCGGCGTCGCAACTTGATTACAGAGGGAAGCGTGGTGGTAAGACTGCTTGCAGACGACGACTAGGTGGTATTGCTGGGGTCGGAGGATGAAAAAAACAACCACCACCCTCCAATTTTCAGCTCTTGCTGTACCTACCTACCTACCCTTCTAGTTGCTGTCTGCTGTGTCTGTGGCAGTGAGCGTATCTATCAATTCACAAATCGCGCCGCGGCGGGTGCCACCACTCTCAATGTTTCAATCTGTCCGACAACATGGGCGTCTGTTAGGGTTAGGACTATAAATGAATACACATACATATTATATTATATATTGTTTTTAGTCTTTGTGCGAAATCATTCTATCTCTTTCACACTTTTTGATTAATTTTCGATTATTGGCGAGTTCGCCAGGGAATGCGCGGTTCATGTCTCTAGGTCAATAGTACCTAATAGTTAGGGCTGATGATTTCACCATTCTCATTCAAAACAGAGTTTGATAAAACTAATATTGGCGTAATCGTGTTTCAATGTTGATTTAGATCGCGATTTTCACAAAACCCAATTGACCAACAACGATTTTCGATCGCGATTATGAATGAAAACGAGGTTTCTGTCAAGTATAACCAAATTGGAAGTTTGTCTAATCACTCATAGATGGCGCTTTCCTGTTTTTAAATATAGATAGGTTGTTAATGTATGTTTTGAGGAAGTTTAGGTCAGAGAACACTAAAGTTAAGGTCTTCTATTTTTAAATAGTTTTTATTACTTTCGGTTCTTGTATAGATGGACTCCGCAGAGATTTATCAGGCCCCATACGGTCTATAGACTTGAAATTTCAAATTCGTACTTAGATCGCCGCCTGTTAAGCTCCAAGTGTGATCCAATATTGATTAATTGTATTATCTCATTCAAGTATTCAAGCAAACTATATCTTCGACATGGAACGACAATGTTGGACAATGGGATCCGTCACTGGAGCGTATATATACGTTTCTTTTCTCTGGTATATAGGTACTCTCTGGTCGATCGTCGTATATATTACTCTATGGTTATATCGCGCTGTTTACTTTCAGCTGTCGCAATTGTCAGACATTGATAACACTAATTTAAAACTTAATTTTGTGTTGTGGTAGACAAACAGTAATTTGTTATGGAATTGCAGATATCAAATATTGGAAAATAATTAATATCAATTTTTTTAACGCAAATATCAATAACAATGTTGGAAATATTCGACAATAAACACTTTCTTTTTGTCATTTATTTTTCTACATAGATATATCAAGTTCTCACTATTCACAGTAATTCTACAATAATTAATCAATTCAAGCAGAGAAAAGAGCCGTGTCGAGGTCATCGGTGTCGCGAGCTGGGAAGATTTTATCCATCCGAAAAACGCCTGACATGCCTATAGAAGTTTTCACTTAAAAAACCAGACATACATTCGAATTAATATGCTTCCTCTTTCTCATGAGTTCAGTTAAAAATGGAAATGGATAATTCAATAATTTTTTTTCTGCAGCAGCGAACACGCCACTGTGTCTAGCAATGGTCACGCTCTTTAGCTTTTAGTATATAGGTACCTATATTATGAACTCCCCTGTTCGGTTGTGAAGCACATAGATATACCTACACGACCCTTAAATAGATTTATTAGTGATTTTTCCAGAGAACCATCTGTTCGATTCAATTTTGAATACCGATATTAGGTATAAGCTACCTTGTTAGTTTAAAAGTAAGGGGACTTTTTATTGAATTATAAAAGGAAAATTCAACATATAGAATCGAATAAATTGAGTGGATATCATCAGAAGTGAAGAGAGGAAGCCAATGGATATTTTTCTAGAAAAATTAATTGAGTTCTATATACTTAATTTCTAGAAAGGTTTAGAAATAAAACAAAAACAATCTATGTATTAATATCAGTATCTAAAATGCACTGACTTATTCAAGTGAACAAGTTTCAAACATTTCTTACAGAAATTGCTCCGGTGAAGTTAGCCACCACATTTACGAAAATTGAATATTTTATCGGAGATCCTGGTAGATATTAGGTAGTTCTAGAGTACTTTCCACGAAATTTAAATAGTTTTATGGAATTACATGAAAAATATGAAAAAATCAAAAAGGGGTAGCAACGACTTTTGTAAAAAAATCATTACTTTATCGGAGTTCGTTGTTGATATGGAATAGTTGTAGAGTACTGTACAAAAAAATTAATACTTTTGTGAAAAAAATGGAAAATACTCAAATGAGGATAACAACAAACAAATTTTGCGAAAAACATTGTAAAAAATAATAAATCTCACAACATTTCTTTTCGTTCTCTTATAGAGTTATATCGAGAAATGGAGACAAAACTATTGTGATATTTTTCTGTTTTTTTCAATAATTTATTTTTTTCGAATATTTTATGAATTATGAAATTATAAAACATTTTGATAGAACTCTTACGAGTTCTAGCGATTGCAAATAATCTGGTCTTTAATTTGGCCGTCTCAGATTTTCTATTTTCGAAAGAAATTGCCCTCTCCACATAGCGACCAGGCGGTTTTTTGAGGGAATTGGAGTTTTTATGAATATGGGCCATTTCTCAAGTCTCTTCAGAAAGTATCAGCACCAGTAGAATTAGATTTTATTTTGTATTTTTCAGTGCACCAACTGACAAAGTCGGGGAGAGTTTTTTTAAATAACTTTTGTTATTTATTTATTGAAATTCATATGTTCAAATCAAATACTTTGAAAAAAATTATCACGTATCAAGATTCAGGCTACTACACATACCTAGATACATATCTAAAATTAAGCCCTTATATTCATACTGGGCTGATAAAAATGATTAGCTAGGTACATAACATTCCTATTAGTCAACTACAACAAACTTTTGTATGCCCAGGAATTTTAATTAATGAATAATCATGTTAGTTCACTATCTGGATATGCATGTCCTGTATGACTCATGCCATCTACTGATACAGGGTGTTGCTGGGCTACTAGTCACCTCACCCTTCTTCTGCGAATTGATAATGTGGCGGACTTTTGTATAAAAAAACTCCTAGCACGAGCTACGCCAGGCTACAAACTAACGAACCTTATCTTTTATAATTTATAAAATGTAATAAGAGGGACAATAATATAATAATGTAGGTTACTACCTGGAGTGTAGTGCAGAGATACACGTGTTGTTGGATTGTAAGGAATTTCGACTGGCGCGTGGTCCTTTTCCGCTATATACCTATTACATGCCTTTTGTGTTCAACCACCGTAAAATAGTTAAATTTTAGTAGTCTTGACTGACACACATGCCATGCATGATAAAAGAGGTCAATACATATTCATTATGGTCCCCAGTTTTAATTAAGTATTGGGTATTCAATATACACATATTTTATTAATTATAAGAGGTAAGGATCAATAGAGCGTTATAATCATGTCTACTAGAAAGGTTCTCCTTAACTAATACTCCTGCGAACATAACCTATATTATGAAAATTCTTCGATATGTAGAGGCTAGAGATTCTAAATAAGACTCTAAATGGAATAGAAAGTCATCACTTCATCACAGTTGTTGATTCTTGTGTTGATTTTAAGGTTATGTTGAAATAAACTATGGTTACGATCTACTCCTTTTCTATCATATATTTTATTGAACATTGAAAAATATAGATAATGATCCTATTGAGGATCATAGAAGTATGAATTGGTTCTTTTAATAATTTATTTGTCTGTTGTTGAATGAATAATCTGAGGTGATGATATAATATATTCAAAAATAGAATAGAAATGTTCCACAAGCCCCCGGCCCACCAGTACTAGTAAGCCCCCAGCGCCGCCTCCAATAATCATCTAATAATCTAATCACATAATGGACTCTAGGTATACATAGTATACATACATAATAATAGTATGCCGAATAAAATTTAATCGTATTACATTAAGAGTACTTCATCATTGAAATTTGTGATATTGATTTGTGTTGAATTTTAAATCGGTCGCCGAAACAGCGAACAAAAACAACAAAGGCCATGCATAGTCAGTCGGTATGAGTTATAATAATAATAACAAGGCCAGCGTTGTGGGATTAACTGAAATTTATGTTTATTAAATGCGAATATTAAAGGTTCGGAACAAAAAGAGCGGACGCCGGCCCACCTCAGTCTCTTTCAATCCTCGAATAAAGTAAATTGCATTTACGAATTACAGATATAAATAATCATATTCAAGCTCTACTACTTCTTTCATAAATACATAGATATACCTACTTCTAAAGATAATTGTACGTGGACACGGAAAGAAGCGTCACACATGGGCGGCGTCAAACAAACTATCGTTGTGTATAGGACTAGGTATATCCAATTTATAAAATACTGTAACGTTTAACCCTATACTAAACGTTGTGGTGTGTGTTCAGTAGCGCAATAATCCAAAGTTCGCAGATTACTTCCGGAAAAACGTTTATTTTCAACACCTTGTACACGTCCTTCCGTATATTGACATTTATAAACTGACTTTTATCGACTGACTGACTCTGACCCGTGATCAACACGGCTCTATATATCTGAATTTTGACATGACATTCATCGAGAATGTTCTGTGATTAATCTAGACGCATCTCAAACTGACAATACTGTAACAAAATGTACCTCACATATTATGGTAAGTTCGAGAATAAATCTGCTAATTCTACTCAGTACTAATTAATGAACTGTAACCTATTTCATAAAACAACTGTAGCAAATAAGGAATTGGGATAAATCTATACTAAAAGGAATAACAACCGTAAGTTCATGACAAACTATCTCCACGTTACAATACAATTGGAGCGGAGCCTAGGGAAACATGGTTTCTGTTTGGGCATGTTGATCAACCTAACATCAGTGCAGTTGAGTAACCATCACCATTTAGGTGATGAGTTATTCCAATATTGATGTTTTTAAACTGCTTTGCTGAACATACGTGTTGATCAACTAGGTTTATCAACCTGATTCATAAATAGGTTCGATCATGTACGCCGCCCTTAACTCTTTCTTTTAGGTGCATTGAGTCTGCATCATAACTTCAAAAGTAACAGCCCCAATAGAATGAATATTATTTTATATTTTTCAGTGCACCAATTAAGTAATAACGTCGGTGCAATTTATTGTAAAAAATAGTTATAATGTATTGGAGACTATGATAGGTACTACGATAAGAGCCATAAAATGTTTTATTTACACATTATCAAAATTTTGTCGGTACGCCTCTGGTAAAAAGCAACACGGCGGACACATTAAGACGAAATAGAATATCCTCTATTAATTGTCATTTAGGAAATGATATAATGAAATAGCCGACGATCTGGATTTATATGTAGGTATATTGTGTTTGTTTGAATAAAAACAAAGCGACTAATTGGAAGGGCTCTCGCAGCTCTGTAATTTAGGAATTGAAATAATTGATAAGATTTATTATTAGATAGGTAGATAAGAAAAAAACATTACAAACATCGATACACCACAACGTGTCATTGTTCTCGCACCGTGCTACTGGAAAACATATTTTATATAAATATATATAAAAGTTCATAAGGCCCTTTGTGTTATGAAAAATCGGAAAAAAGTGAGAAGGAAAAATTAAAAGCTTTGAAGCTTTGGAATTACAGGGAATTATCCCAGCTGAGCGGCATTCTCAGATACGGGGGCTAGATATCGATATTTTTATTAATAAATTGACAGGAGAAACGTATTGAGAATTAATATTGAAACGGCCTTGTGATTTTAATAGATTGCCTTAAAGTATAAATAGTTGTTGTGGCCGACTTCGAAAAACGGAGGAGGTATACAATTCAATTGTATGTTTGCTTATTTTTTTATGTATGTACCTACGCGTCTTTTGCATAGTAAACGTGGAGCAGATTTTCGAAGTGTAAATTTCTATAGGCTTGTTTGGCGTTTTTTGGATGGGTAAAATCTTCCCAGCTCGCGACACCGATGACCTCGACATAGTATAGCGGCCAGTTTACTCATGTATTATACACATAAGTATATACACTAATACAGCGTTTCTCTTCTCTGATAATACAGTTTGAACTGATTAATTGTAGACTTAACATTTGGTATCTGCAATACATCGTGCAATGAATATTATATAGTGTACTGATCGAAGGATTTGTTAGTATTTAATAAGATTTTTTCATATTTAATATTTAAAATTTGATGATTTACTCGAAATAATGTTGTGACATACTCGAAAAAAGATTTGATGAAAAATTTGAAGATATTCCGATAATATTATGGACTTAACGATGATAATAGAGCAAATAATGAACATAAAGTTGATTAAAAACTATATAAATACTAATGCAATATTAATATTTTGTATTGAGCTTTTGCAGTCCATCACATATGTTTGATTAATCAATAAACTGTATAAAAATGTAACTAATTATTGCTGGAAGTGCCAATGGATGTGAAGTGAAAACAAGACTAATGTTAATAATATCATTTAAAAAAAATTAAAAAATCAATGATTTAGTTATTCCTTTGTTTTAAGTTTTCACTTCTGTCGGCAGTCCTTATGACTGCCTCTGTTTTTCTTGACAAAGAGGTAATAAAAATAATTATATTTTACAAAAAGAGGACCGACTATATTAGTTGGTTCCATGAAAAAATCTATTCGTGCTGGTAGTTTTGAAATTGGTGCTATGAGTTTTCTATTTAGGTACTCAGGCTTCATTACATGAAATTAACTGATGAATTATGAAGTACTTATTCAATTAATTAGACAATAGTAGAAAATCAAAAGTAAGGCAAGGCAAGGACAACTCTGAATCACTATTTCATATTAGAGATCAACTTCAATCAAAAATTTCATTAAAATTCTCTGGGAAATTATGTGGAACGCAATTTCGCAGTTTGTGGCGTTAGAGAGGCAGGGGGGGCATTTATTAGAGCAAAAGTGACAATTATTATGGAAATACCAGTTCATCAGAGCGTTACACGTACACCCATCATCATACCCAGAGCCTTACTTTACTCATGTAAATGCTAGCGTCGTTTAAATATTACAAAGCGTTATTCTGATAGCTACTTAATTAACACAAAATGTATGTGTGGAACTTTGACATTGTTATGAACATATTGGAGGACGTGTTGGTTGCAGTGGAAGCATTCACGTTTGTTATGAACATCGAGGAATGTGTAGCCGGGTATATATAGGTATACGCAATAATTTTAAGACAGGAATAAAATACCAGATCGGCAACAAACTCGATGAAGGTCTGTTAATTTTTGACCGACTTCGAGAAACAGAGGAGACATACAAATTTATATGGGGTTTTTACCTTTTTCCACGTGGGCAACCTCTAGTATTATATTATATCTATAAATTGTGAGATTATTTACTTTCAAAATGAACCACTCAGCAAGCAGATTTAATGAACTGTACCAAAGAACTAAAACCGCGTGTGATACTACTGCTGGGGACGGAAGAAAAGGCCAGAAAACGAGAGCAAAAAAAAGGAGAGAGAGATAGTAAAAATTTAATCCCTATATAGAGACGACGAAGACGCCTAGTAGAGAAGTAGCGGTGCTACGAATTTCGACGACAACCGACAGATTTTCTGCAGCAGAGACGAGTTGAGTTTCTTGATCTCTCCTAACAAAGCTCCTCCACCAACCACCATGCCAAAAGAAAACTCCATCGCCAAATCCCCATTGTATGTGAGTGAGTCTCTGGATCTCACGAGAAGATTAGTTTCTGTGTTGCACATTCATCCTCCTGTGGATGATGTACTAGCGCGACCACAGCAGTGCAGGACGACAGGAAGGGTGCAAAGGTCGCCTGAGGGAAGATTTTTCAAAAGATGCGAACACATACATAGGGTATATAAAAGTAATATTATATGATTCGTTATTAGTTTCGGCTAAAGGTAATAGGTTGTTATGTATAGGTAGGTATATTATGACGTATTCGTGACAAATAGGTACCTACAGAGTGTCCCAAATCTGTAATGAATATATTAACATCTTTATTATTGTTTGAGAAACAAATCCCTGCTACAAATCAAACTACTATATAGTCATTTATTTAGAAATTCCATCCTTTAACTTTATCGCTCTTTTGTAGTCGTCAGTCAAACTACATAATTGGGTAATTGACAATAATGGAAATTCAATATAAAGTGATGTTCAGACGATATTAGGTAGTCCTAACATAACAAAAATCACATTATGCAGGATAAATTTCACTTGGAATTTAAAATATAATCAATTTAAATAGTTGTAATTTCAAACCCATTATCACGTGACTGCGAACGCCTATCAAAATCGACCAAGAAAGTGACGTAGTATCAATGTTGTCAATGAACAAATCCTCTTTAGAGAGAACATACAATATTGTATCTTCTCTCTGATCAGATAGTGTTCTCTGCTCTATTCCTCCTTTTTTAATACCGTGGGACACTAACTAAGGGAGATTGTGACGTTGCAGCCGTTTTTAGAATTCAAGCGGGAAATTTAAAAACAATTTTTGAATATATTTTTTTTATTTTCAAAATAGAATCGTAATTTTATTTTGATTTTTTTTTTGGTTTAATTGAATGTCTAACTACAAACTAAAAATTGTTCAAAAAATTAGTCAAGTACCCAATTGATTATAAATGATTGGTAATATTTAATATGCCAAAATAATCAGAATTAAGAAGAATTTTTTAATGAAAGTGCAACCGATTGTATTTTTGCTATGCTTTTGGCACCTGTTAAACAGACATTTGCAGGTGAATGCTACATTCGTAAATCACTAATTCAAAATATTTTTAAAAATGTGGCTAAGTAAAATATAAATTGCAGCCTTCTTGTTTCTTATTTGCCTTTAAACAAAAAAGCATTTTTCATACAAGATACCATTATATTCAGATCGAATTTGGGACACCCTGTATAATATATAATCTAGCAGCGGGGGGATGTGCTTGTATTTTCATGGATAATTCTGTAAGCCGTATTTAGGTATATGATATGATCCCTACTATGGAAAACTAAATATGGGAAAAAAGCTCTTAGGTATAGAATGTCTAAGCTAACGGACATTAATTACACAGTTTTCTTCTCAAAAGAAACGTAATGATGATTTATATCAACAATGCGCATTGGATTTTACTAACCTAATTTGCTTTCTTATTAACTAAGAAAAAGTGTATTTTGAATCACACACCCGGACACTTCAGTTTTGTTATTTAAGTAACCAGTTGCATTCAGAGACATAGATAGGTATGTCGAAGATTCCCAACGTTCTCAAATTGTAAAATCGTATTTAAAATCTGCTGATTACCTGTTTGATAGGTTACGCAATAATTTTCAGTTTCATTGTTGAAAATATTTGACACGAATAAAAATAATATTACAAAACTGTATTGTGACTGGTTTGCTATTGCGACAACCTAAAACATCAAAATAATTACAAAAGATAACCACCTACAAACAAGGCAAGAAGCATTGGCATCCATGTTAAATCGAATTGATAACTATGTAAAACAACATAATATTCAAACGTAAATTTCAAAACAATCTTTGTATACCTTACACATATTTTTGAAAGATCGATACAAAAAGTAACTAAAAGGCTCTGGCTGTGTCATAAACATGTCCAGTTGGTGTTATTGGACCCAATTTCTTATGATTATTAGTTCTATCTAGGTATGTTATTATATCAAAACCAACATACTGAGTGTGACCCTCAAGGTCCACACGACGAAATTCCCAGTAGATTTGAAAATATTTGGACGAACATAAAAAACTCAAGCAAAAAAAATACCTGCGCGGAAGATACGAACTCGTCTCTCCTCTATGACATTGCCTAACTGTACGATGCTCTACTCACTAGGCTATCTCACACTTAAATCACATTTGGTAAGGACGTGAACCTATCTTTCCGCTGGCTGCAGGCTGTCGGAGCTTTCTTATAGTGTGAATTGCTGTCAAGAATCAGCTAACGTGATTCGGCTGGAAACTTTTTCAGTTCTTAAATATTTAATTACGCTTCGAATGAGTCCACCCCCAATATTAATATCGTCTTTGGTTCGCGAGATAATGGAGACGAAAAATTCCTTTAGCTTGACTTTATAAGTAAACATGCTACCCTTCGAGTTGTGACGTCAAAAAGTTCCTAGTTGATGACGTGACACACTGTTCATTTAAATAAGACTTTACAGACATGTAGAGAAGTAGCTATCTACCTATATACCTATGTAGATTTTACGTAGGCACTTTATTTGATTACCATTTTAATCAAGCCGACTGATGTAAAGACGTGAGACGTCCAACTTCTCTTGTTGAGGAATAGTTTTTTTTTTGGTTCTCCCACTCCCAATATACCTACTTTTTCTGACCAAAAAGGCAATTTTCACGACGCTTGACATGTATGTAGTATGTGCCGTCGGCCTGCTCTGTGGATGAAAAGATAATCCCTCAAGTTTACGTAGGTAGCTTAGTTTAGCTGCTCCAAGAATTTTTCCTCCTACCACTAGCCGAGAAGAAGGGCGCTGTCGAAACGTCTTGACAATTAATAAAAATCCCCCTAGAGAATCTCTGTCCCGTCTGGAAGCCTACCTTGGTAATTGCTTTTTCAAGAATTATATATAATATATGTCCATAGACCATCACATCTTTTTTGGGATAATCTCATATATAGATAGGTATTACCAGAATGTCAGGGTGTTTCAAGACAATAATGACAATTTTTTAAATATAACAAAAAAAACTATCAAAATCGGAATATACTTAGGTAGGTACTATGCAAACGGCATCCATAAAAAAAACATGAAGACATAGGTACAGTATACAGTCGAATTGTATACTTTGGTTCGTCGGTCAAAAACGGTGTAGAATATTAAAACAACAGCGATTTATGAGGTTACATCTAAATTCAAATTCTAGTAGTTATCAGTGTTGTACAAAGTACTATCAAGATCAGTGGACAATTATTATCTAACAGACATGTTCATTGATGGCGATTTGTAAACTACTGGAAATCGGTTCCGGATTTGTTGAAGGAACAAAGCCCTCTATACTATAAACATATCGCTGAAATTAGCATGATTAGTTTTGCACCGGGCAGGTAGGTACGCACATGCATATGAACAGACAGGAGATATGGCTTTTCCAGCCCCATTCTTACTACCAAGAGACCTGATAACCGTAATCACAGGGTGATTGTTTGATCACCTCATCGAGGCCAGGCCAGGTGCTCTCTACCTACTACACAGGAGGGGCAACCACCATATAATAAATATACCAACCATCATGATCAAAACAATCGTGTGCACCAGGAGAGAAAGACCACGCGCGCGTCGACCATCGGCGGCCTTCTTCTTCTAGTCCTAGTCTACAACACCACACGAGCTATATAAGCTACCAGCTGTCTAGAATATGGGGTGCAACCCCACATTTTTACACTATATACATACAACAAAAACCGGCTATTAGGGCATATGCACACATGCCACTATATTATAATACTGCACACTCTCGTGACGTATGCCAGCGTCGTATGGCAACTAGTCCGTAGTGCATTGATGCCAAATCTGTCGTTAAATATTATTGTCTATGATCCTGAACTAAATAAATTTGAAACAACAACCAACTGTTACAAACAAGTTTTATTTGACTCATAGAACTACAGAATTATTATTTTATTTCAGAAGATGTTTTATTCGCATTAGTTCATGAAAATAGTAGGACTTCCGTAAGAATAATAAGAGATCAATTTTATTATTGTACTTACATTAATTATAAAAAAGGTATTAAATTGAAGTTCTTTATCTATTTTCTATGATTCGATCTAAACTTATGAACTAAAATCTCATACGTAGATAGTATTTACGTAATATGACAATATTTATACGTATTGTAATTTTATGTCATTTTAATTCTTTGGAGTAGAGATATTCCGTATGCAGATGTTTCCAAACTTTTTTTCATTTATGTGCTTCAATTGACAGATTGTTTAATATCTCTATATAACATCACGATCACATAGTTCGTACAGATAGATATTATTGAGATAGATTCATAAAGTGGTCAAAAGATATTGATCCTCTAACATTTTTAAAAGACTCAAAACTTACGCCTCTCAGGACTTTGTTCCATGAAATAGTGTACATCTTTCCAGTTAATTTCTTCCCAATTCATAATATCCCTAAAGCTCCTTTTGATGAAGAAAACTGGCAACATGCCTTCCTATACCAGAACCCACTGTGACTACCTATATATCCATAGCCTTGTTGATATGCAAATGAGTTTAATCTTTTGTTAAAAAATAATAATAATATACACTTGAATGCATCTTTTCGCATAGCGTGAGCCAGTTGTAGATCATATAAATATTTTTTACAAAAAAATAATTTATTAATTCTATTGGTGCTGTTACTTTTGAAGTTGTGCAGTTGCATTTAGATTGATAACTTTTGGCACCAACTTCAAAAGTACCAGCACCAATAGAATTAATATTATTTTGTATTCTTCAGTGCACCATTTTTTTGTAAAAAATATTTATTTCACACTTTTGAGTGTAACAAAAACAAAAATTATCAATTTGAATGTTTCCGGATAATGTCCAGTATTTAATTCTGCCATCTCAGATTTTGGATTTTAGAGAAAAATTGCCCCTTTTGTCGGGGGTGTTTTTTGCTGGTAAGGAGATTTTGGATTTAAGTTTTTATTAATATAGGACCATTTCTCAAGTCTCCTCTTTCAAGTGAATCAAAATCGGAGTACGTTTAATATCTACAACGCGCGCACGAACCAAAAAAAGCAGACAGTCGAATAATTGTATACCTCCGTCAGTCAAAAATATAACGCTTTTTGTTAATGCTTGATTTTAGTATTCATCAAATTGTCGCACCGAGGTATTTAAATTAAATGGACTTCTAAGAAGAGAACCCCGAAAATTAATTACAAAATTATGCTTTTACCAATGATAATTATCAAGCAATAATCTTCTTCAAGTTATGATTTTATACCATCATGTGTATTCAAGATTTATTCAATTAACTAAAATAATTATGCGCAACCATTATTTAGTGTAGTATCAAATCATTAATTATTAATAATAATTCCTTCACTTCTTAACGACAAACAACTTCGCATTATTCAAGTAATGTTTCCTGACCTTGTCTTGTAGTAAACATATGTATTACGTATAAACAAAAACGTCTTGCATGCATGAATGAATGGACGTTGACGTCACCACAAACTACTATACATAGTAGTAGAGACGATGGTGTGGAGGGTCGTTTTCTTATCTTTGTGTGTAAGACCTGTTATTTCCGACGTCTTTGTGCACCATTTATCGTTTTAATATAATGGCTGCTGGTGTGTGGCATTATAACTTCAAGGATGTTTGACTCACAGGTTCACAGGGCAGAAAATATAGTAAAAAAATATTTCGAAGGGGAAGACAGAAGAATAAGGAAGAGATTATTATTTGAATATCAATGGAGTTGTAAGAAAGGGGACGTTTGGATGGATAACAGGTCGTTTTGTTGGATTTGTTTTGATTTGATTCATGCAGTCAGGTACACCTATAAGGTTAAAAAGTAACGCTTTGACAACGAGTTCAGATTCTGGAGGTTAGTTTGGGTGATAAAATTAATTGGTTTATTAAAGTGCCAGATAGAAAATCTTATATATCACAGAGATCGTAGGTATAGGACCACCCTGGACACTGAGAGTTTTCGGGATTGCACATTGAACAATGAGAGAAAAATAAATTTTCCAGGTAAATTATTATTTTTCAGTTTGCCATCCAGCGATGATCTTAATACATACATCACAGATCTAATAGATTTTGATTCTCAGTATTCGACCAAAACAAAAAATTTAAATTTTAATTCTCAACAACAGCAGTTTTTTTTACGAATTCAGCTAAAACTCACTTCTCGACACACAATAATTGAATATTCAAAATCTGTTCTGTTAACTTTGTTACTTCTACTCCTCCACATTCAACATCGAGCAGCAAAACTAATTAATCAAATCTTCACAAAGTTCACAGGGTCGCATTTGACTTTGCTATTATGTATGTGTTCGTTCACTAAATAGCTACCATTCATTCGGAAGCCAATTCTGTAGCAGCTAATGAAAATTGAATTTTCATTTCGAGACCTACCATAAATATAGAATGATTGAGTTATTATTTACTATCTAGAATTAATGCATTAATTAAATGTACACGTTTAAACGAGTTGGGAATATAAGCATCAGAGTAGTTGAATGGCAAATGAAATGAAACAAAACGTACTACTACGGAAGGTGGTGTACAAAGTGTTAGAAAAAACAACTTTGGGAGTAAACTGCGAACTTTGGAGTGATTTACCCAATTGAACTTGATTGATTGAAAATGATTAGTACAGGGTTAAAATCATAGACTGTTGACAGTATTTTTTACTTCAAAATGAAAAGTGACCTAAAATTATTCGCATAATATAACCATTGTCGTGTGTCTAGATGCAATACCTACATACCTTGTTTGACACAAGGGTTCCGCTCCTAGTGCGGGCCTTCCATTGGAACCCACTTGAAACACTTGAGGGCACATTACGATACATATAATATTCTCGTTATGGTCTATCGAAACTGAATTCGCTAATCTAGGTAGGTACCTACTCAGTTATGCGGGTTGCGATTTAATGGTCTAATGTCTAGAAGAAAAAAAAGCGGGCGATAATGTTGGAATTATAATAGGACGCTATTATATTTTCAATATGGGCTTAGTTATTATTATACATTCCGATGTAAATCTGAATGGATATATTAATAGTATATCCTGTCCCGTATCGGCAGCTCGAATAATATAATTGGACTCTACCGAATAATACAAGCAACGAGTTTGCGACAAAGTAACTCGACAACAATGAAGAACGCAGATGTTCGGGATGGAGAAGCGAGATGGAGCTTGGCGATAATTGGCAACAGAAAAAACGTTTTAGAATATATTTATTATACTACGAGGTTACCTTGATGAGATAGCATTGATTGTATGTATGTATGTAAAGTATAAAGTAAAGGCGAAGAGATTAGATAGTCCTTATGAGTAGGTATAATAATTATAACTTGATCCAGAGGACTACCTAGTTATTTATCACACAAATTTTAGATGTAGAAAACATTATTATGATTTTGGTAACTTGAAGCTACTGTTGATTTGTTTATAGTAGAAATGAATATATGCCATATATTTGCAATTTGGAATGGAAATGGAGTATGTACAAATTTGATTCCTAAACGGAGGAGGTATATACCTAGCTAGGTACTGTTTTGTTTTTCTTATGTTCGTTTGTGCGGTTTACATAGTAAAAGTGCTACAATTTATATGTTTTTTTTTAATTTGATAGGTGAAGGCCGAAAAGGGTCCTATATCAGAAACATTAAAATCGAACACTTTCTTCCCTCCAAAAACTGCACCTAAAGAGGGTGGTGGGAGCAGTTGATTTTGAATGACGAAAATCTGAGACAGCAAAATTTTACTGTCTATCTTTAATTAAAGAAAATACCAAATCTTACAATGTTTAAATTGGACCACCAGTAGTATATTATGTATTTTGTATTTTTTGGAGCACCAACCTATCTTTTGGAGTAAAGTAACCTAATATGAAGTTTATTTAACATGTCATCGATGATTATTTTGTACGTTGATATAGGTATTTTGGGGATATGTTTGCATTGTGGAAAAAACATCATGTTATAATTTATTATTGAGCTTTTATAGCCCAGTTATACCTATAGAGCTACTACTTACATATTCCCAAATAAGAACTTAGAATTAACTGACTAGGGAAGTTTTCCAATTCTGAAAGAAATGAATGAAATTTGTTTCAAGTATTTAGTTAGTTTGGTATTCTTAATATTATCAAAACAACAATCCTAATTGTGTATTTGTCACTTTTATTTCAAATTTAGACATTATTATTATAGATAATAATATCAATGAATATTATCCATCCATTCCCAATTTTTTCCACGAAAATCTTTCTCATTCTTCCCTCGTACAACATGTCAGAAACACAAAACAATCCTTGTTCCCCTTTGCTGATTAGGTGGACCTGTAGCTCCCCCAATTTGCACTTGTACAATGTATATACCTAAGGAAGACGATTGAGATCCTTGAAGTATAAAACGCTTGCGATCCCTATTTATATAATATGCAAGCTTCATTTCTCATACCTCAAAGAACCACCAAACAGGTGGTTTCATTTCAATGAAATGACGAAACGAAAATATATGTATATTGGCCTGACGTCAATTCTTGAACAAGCTACCACCACCAGATCGTTAAGGACATTCGAGGATATATTATAACGATCATTTAAATCAAATCTGTTGCGTTTTGCACCTATTTAACAACCCCTATCATTGGGGCTTGGTTCGACCACAAAAGAAATAAGACAAAGTCTAGTTGCTTGAAAGAAAAAAAACACAGACAATGTGTCTCTAGCTATGTCATGAACGAGTAAACGGTTTTTTTTGGTTGGGCATGCAAGTACATTTACTTTCTTTTTTCTTTGAAGTGCTGAGTACAATGGGAGCGATTTCTTGCTTTTGTTGTGTTTGGAGAGGATAGTGTGACCGGTATAACAATAGGATTTTGAATTTTTAGGTGTAAATTGAAAATGAGAAGAATACCTATGTGATGTTGGTTGTGAATAGGTATCTCGGATGGGAATGAAATATTCAACACTTT
Source organism: Crioceris asparagi (assembly GCA_958507055.1). Taxonomy (NCBI): domain Eukaryota; kingdom Metazoa; phylum Arthropoda; class Insecta; order Coleoptera; family Chrysomelidae; genus Crioceris; species Crioceris asparagi. The sequence continues at coordinate 131,327,993 of OY293826.1, forward strand.
TTGATTAGAGTGGTTTTTGTGGGTCAAATTTCCAAAAAAACGGATTTTTCAAAGAACCAAAAGTAATATATTCACATCTTGAAACGATGTGAATATCGTAACTTTCAAACGGATGCAACTATTTTGATTGATTTTTTTGTTTAATCTTAGAAAGTTTCTAGCTAGGTTTTTTGGTCTGGGGCTTTTCCAATTTAAGTTATTACATTATTACAAATTATTTTAAATATCGATTATGTTTGTGTTATTTCTATAGGTTCCTACAGAGTCTTCAGATTTTGTCTCCTTTTCTTTATTGCAAAATACCTATCTTTTCTTCAAATTTTATTGACTAACTTGATCAATTTCATATTGCTTCTGGCAACTTCAACATTCAAAATCATATTGCAGTAGTTTTTTTCCTATATCAATAAGAATAAATGACAAAAACCAGATATCTAATATCTTTTTCATGTACCTACCTCTCTAATAAAAAACATTAATCATCTATTCAATGCCAATAATCTGCGATCATATCACTCAATCGAAAATCTGGGTTCGTTTACAATATCAATCTAATATACATATATATCTACAATCTGATTCAATGTGTCAACAAGGAAAATGATCAATTTCACATCTAGATGGCTGGTAATTAAGTCAAGGGCCATATGGCCTATCGAAAACAAACCAGCACAACACGACAGTGATGTGTTCAAACGTGCACGCTCGAATGCTCTCTCGCCCGCCCCACAAGTCGGGAGCGGTGATTTGCTGTTGCAAGCCAACCACCGCCGCTGCCGCCGCCGATAAAGTACACACAGGTTGCTGGTGTTGTTATTTGACAAATAATATTACATTTAACCGAATAATAATTGATTTGTGATTTATTTTAGTTGAGGGGGGTAGTAGGCTCGAATAATTTTGGATTTTTTGTTTTTTATTTTGAAATTTAGAAATTACTCTGCTTTTTACAACAACAATTATTATTAAACCGTTTTTTATCTAAATCTGAATCAGCTCTTCGGTGATTCTGTTTAAAAGAAAAATATTTTTAACCAAAAATTGGACCGACGTTATTAGCTGGTGCACTGAAAAATAAAAAATAATATTAATTCTATTCGTGTTACTTTTAAAGTTGTGCAGTTGCAGTTGGAATGGAAACTTTTAGCGCCAACTTCACAGGTACCAGATGCAATAGAATTAATATTATTTTGGATTTTTCAGTGTAGCAACATAATAATCTCTATCCATTTTTTTGTAAAACATATTTACTTAAAAGATGAATATTATATGAAAGTAAGTACAGCCAATCAACTATAATGTTTGATTTTTATTTGTTTCGAAATTTAAACGTTTCCGGATATTGTCCTGTCTTTAATTTTACGAATATGGGACCATTTATCAAGTCTCATCTTTCAAATGAATAAAAAATCATCAAAATCGGAGTACGTTAACTATATACAAAGCGCGAACAGACAAATAAAAAAGCAAACATTCGAACTGTACCTATTCCTCCTTCGTTTGGATTCGTTGGTCAATAAATAATATCGTTATTGTTGTAATATACTATGACATGAAGGATAACGCAGGTGGTCGCAATCTGGAGTTTATAATAGTAGGAAGTTATGTTACCCATCCTTATTATTTAAGTAGACACTTAGCATCTTAGAATTTAATTATAACTGTATACATTTTTTGAAAACGCCCCAATAAAAGTTGCTTGTTCTCGTATCTAAACAATGGAAGAATTATATGTTTTTCCAAGAAAAACCATCTACCCAGAATATACAACATATACCTACTATAAAAATGTAAAATTTTATTTAATCTTGAATTTTTTTCCTTCTTTTCTCAGAAATAAGCATTAACAATTTTTGCATTTAAAACTAGGTACCCCAGTCCCAGAAAAAAAGATAAATTATTCATAATTAAGTGCTGGAAGATACGCAAACCCAATCATTTTTCAACTTATTAGTAATCTTATAGTACCTATTTTATAAATCTACACTCTAAGAACAGGTATAAAACCATATACCTAAGTACTGAGGAGCGCGTCACCGTTCATGTGTATCTGCCTTTGACCCTTATCAGTACCATAGGGAACGAGCGCGACCATGTAACGCGCACCTGGCCCACTAGGGTCACCCACCGAGTGAGCTTGCTAGACGCGTGCCAACAACACCCTTTACCTTTCACCCCTGGTAGATTTTGGAAGACAACGTACGTAACTATGTATGAATATGTAGGTACAACAAAAGAAACGGCAGCTGCAAATTTAGAGACCCGGGTGTGCTCATACATTCAGACAGAGGCACTGACATAAATATATAGGTATATGTCGGAACAGTTAGAAGGGGAGTTCCTAATGCATTCTATATGGTCTTTTTCTACCCAGATTTAGTTTGAAATGTCCAATACTTGATAGGTATTTGTAGTGCCTACCTAATTCGGGAATGTTTCAAGTTGTGCATCAATAAATCCTCACCATGAAAACTTTTGTATTATGGCTGAGATATCTTTCAAGATGAATCAAATTCGCTGAAAAGAATGTGCGTATCAGCTGAAACGACTCGAGTTTGCTCCTTAGGTGCGCGATTGTCAAAATTATATTGATTCGTTAAAATATTAGACATAAGCCATGTTGCATAAAATACCTATACCTATTTATTGATCATCTTGAACATTAATTTCATCAAGACAATCGTCAATATTAAATACTTTTTTTTGTGGTAGGTACTGGAGTAGGTACCTAACTAAAAACAGATACGTGAAGACACCTACATGATTATCGGAGTCGTGAAAATATCGCATCATTGGTTGCGTTCTATCTAGTAGTTCCCATTGTTTTACCAGAAACAAATTTAAATTAAGCTTTGATTTAAAAACTTGTACTGAGCGCAATCATTATCGAATTCAATATTCCAATCGCTGTCAACGTCAAATATGCATGGAAGTTCATTAAACGGTTCTTTTGAAAGAGGAGACTTGAGAAATGGTCCTATATTGGTAAAATCTCAAATCCGAAATCTCCTTCCCTACGAAAACCGCCCCCGAAAGGGGTGGAGTGGGCAAATTTTGTCGAAAATCGAAGATCTGAGGTGGTATAATTAAAGAAAGGACAATATCCGGATATGTTTGAATTGAACATTTTTTCAATAGAGTTACGGTTTTCGAGTAAGAGGCATGTTAAATTCTGAAATATGAGTATTTTTGCTAAGGAGAGGGCGATTTCTTTCAAAAATTGAAAATCTGTGGTTTTTACATGAAAGACCTAATTATTTGTAGCAACATTTATAATGAACACTTTTTTCTTAGTTACGGTTTTCCGGTTATAGAGGTGGTACAATTATAACATCAAAAAAATATTTCTGCGTATTTCCGCAGCGATGTTTTGAATCTTAATAATAACATATACAAGCAAAGAATACTTACATGTTGATAATAGGTTAAGTACTAACCTCATTGGTAGATATTAGTGAGCGTTCAACGATTTTCGTGACTAATGTTACACTCAAAAGTGTGAAATAAATATTTTTTACAAGAAATTGGACCGACGTTATTAGTTGGTGCACTGAAAAATTCAAAATAATATTAATTCTATTGGTGTTGGTACTTGTGAAGTTGGTGTCAAAAGTTTTCAATCTAACTGCAACTGCACAACTTCAAAAGTACCAGCACTCCAGCATCAATAAAATTAATAATATTTTGTATTTTTCAATGCACCAACTAATAAAGTCGGTCCAATTTTTTGTAAAAAAAAACATTTTTTGTATATCTACCATAGGTATATCATTATACTTATTAATAATGACGTGGAAGCATATACCTATATAAATACCTAGACATATTTTTTATAAAAATAATCAGCGGGATATTTCAACCGTAAAATAATTTAATTAACCACCACACACCAATGTCTATACTGCACACCTTTCAAATTTATTAAGAGGTATATAAACTACAAACACTAGGCCCCCTTCCTCTCGCATATCGTAGGTAGAAGTAGTCCAGGAAGTGATGCATCAGAAAAAAATCCTCCTAAATTGCTTAACGGTCGATTTGGTCAAATCAAACCGGAAACAAATGTCCAATCAAACCTCACAACCCCCACACATTCCCTATACCAATCATTAAACCGGGCTCCCCCCAAATTCCGAAAAAATCTATCACGGAAAACATACAACATCGAAAGGTGGTTTGATAGACAACGCAGATATAAAAGTGCAAGTAGGTAGTTTATCAGATCTGTATGGATTGTTAATTAAAAAGTATCCATGAAAAAAGAACCGTATGTTTATATGAAATATCTTTGCTTGAGGGGCTTCACTCTATCAAAACTTGGAATGAGGGTGTGAAATGTTCTATAAGGTCCTATATATCTATCCGAACATCTGTTCGCGAGGAAATCCAACTAATCATTGATTCGTGGTCGTAAACGTGGCTAAAAACCGTTACGAAACGGTATTACAGGGATGTCCTTGCAGGTTTTTTATAGGAAAATATTATATATTTTGAATTCAGAATAATATATGCTTAGAAAACTAACGAATTCAAAATCTCTAACAAGAACGAGAAATAGTCTTCACAGTGCAATGAACTGCCCCTCTTTCACTTTCTTCCTTCCTCTAATGATAGGGCAACAGGTGTTATTTACGACATAATGTATACATTCATAATATGCTGACACACATTTAAATTGCTAATAGGGCATTCTATCTCAACATCGTAAGGTGCTCGGAATTCTTTTATTCGAGGCGCCATACCAGGGCGAACCACCCTTCAAGACGTGCAATACCCACATGAATGGTCCTTAGCCTTACCGTATCCTTAGAATGGGTGTGTATACTCACCTGTGTCTCTCTTAAGTGTGTACAGGTAACGGTACCTGTGATTTCCTTTACGACGCACGCACCCTTCGAGATTGCATATCTCATTCATTTCAATTTCTCCTGAATATATTTGCAAATCTGTTGTGCAGTTCAGGTACTGGTAGATAGATACAGCATCTCCTGCATCTCCTTATTATAATAATCCTTTAAATACACAGGAAGGTCAAAGTTAATTATTTCATTCAATATTAACTGAATAGACTAATTAGATAGATACCTACCAAGGTACGGTATTATAGTAGATATTATACCTAATATAAATTTTAATTTAATTGATTAAGTATATACAGACATGGTAAAATGGATACTATATTTTCAGTTAGACCTCTAGCGCAATAGGTACAAAATTTCAATTCCATGCATTAGTTTTTGAGTGATACGTGTACAAACATACAGAAACACAGACAGACGCGATAAAATGTAGCCTATATTTTAAGTTAGATCTCTAGTAATAAGTACATCGGTGAAAACTGCATTCAATTGCATGCTGTAGTTTTTGCGTGATACGCATACAAACATACAGGCAACGCAATATCTATTTCATAGGCGTTACAAAGTCAATGTGACATTTTTCAGATAATCCAGGTGCACAAAATTTATATTTCATAACTCAAACAATAAATTTTTATTTTGTGTTTCTGCATGATTGTTGATAATAAATCTTTCATATTAAGTATTTGCTTATTTAATCAATCGATATTTTTTTATGAACTTCCTTGATGCGTATAGAAAAATTGAAATGTATCTTATCTCGAAATCGTTGCGCTATTGATTTACTCCCGTCAGTAGGATTGATCCTCTTTTCATGTTCTCAAGACAGACGCCAACATTCGTGAAACAACCTATATACCTAGATACCTATTAGTAAATATAGATATTTGGATTATTTCGAAAATCCTTTGATATCATCTATTGTGAAAATGGTATCTTATTTAGGAAAAAATCGCGTCTTGGTTAGATAACTACTCCCGCGTTTTTGTGGTAAATGATCCGACTACCTAGATGTTATTGAATTCTTGAGTAAATTGAGCTGTTAGTGTCGCGTGTCGCATAGAAATTCCTTTCTTTATTGGCAAATACCTAGTCGACGATATAGCGAGATGGCATCTCTGAGAATGATGGGAAAACTGGAACATATTATAGAAGGGATTTTTTACAGACGATTTATTCCTATTAAATAAATAAATAAAATAATTAAATAAGTACATTATTAGGTTGTGTAGATATACCAACCTATATAATATTTCTGTGTAGGTACTTGGTACAGAAATACGTCAGGGTAATAACCTCCTGTGGGATTGATTTTCAGCTGCCTGTCTGTCTGTGTGTGATTACAAGATTTTTTTCGGTAGTTTGCATCTCTATGCTTCCATAACTAGTTTATTATACTTTAGGAGGCGCTGTAAAATTTTATTAGAATTGTGTGCGAATAGCCAAAGTAATACTTATAACTTCCACCGTCTGGTCCGACGCAGACCCAGTTATTTTTGTGAATTTTATTTTCAAGATAGGTTTCATACAGGTTTTTTTTAACATTCGTGAGAGGGCTCTTGTTTCTGAGAGAAATCATTGTTTAAGATGAAGTAGGTTAGGCAGGTACCTATTTAATTCAGTTCAAAGTGCTCTATCATATCATATCTAAGATTGAAGAGAAAATTTAAAGATTCTATAGGTAGCTCATAGCTAGGTAGGTACATATGTAGATATATCTAGTTTCTCAAGGAAAAAATGCGGCTAATCTCCTTAAAATTAAGGAATACCTTATACCTACTTAACGTAAACTCAATTCTAGTAGGTACCTATAACTACATATGAAGGAAATACCTTTGACGTGTTATTTTCGTGAATATCCAAATAAATTTGTGCTACCTATAGGTATATGTATGTGGATTGTGCAGGTAAGTGCAAGATTTATTTGAAAAAAAAAACATATATATTTTAAAATGTTTGAAAATAATTATTTTTAATAACACACTGTTAGTCTGTGAAACCTTAGATTTGCATTAACAAATATAAAATAACGTCTAGTAGGTAGATAGTTATGAAATTTTCCAGTTTAGCAAGTGAATCCCTGGACCACCCTGTAGAGAGAAATTGTAAAATTTGAATTTTCATCCCTAAAATAGCCTTCATCAATAGGGCTACCGATGTCTTGTTCCACAGATATAGTCTTTGTTGAAAAAGAGAGTAAAAAATAAAACGACATTTCCAGCAGCACTCTCAGCAATCTCGAAAAAAAACGACATCGTTACCTACACCCAAACAATATGCTACAAAATCCACCACCAAAAATCCTTTTAGCTGTGTGCACGTCGACCAATCCACAGCGTCGACGAAGCTACGACCAATCGACATCAGACTGAGCGCCCTCCCCACGCTTGCCCATAGCCCTGACGGAGGCGTTCCCCACCATCCTATTGGGGCATCTGCTGCTTGTGGTAGCTTTTCGAGAGCTGACAAAACTGCGGAGTGAGCTGCTTCTTCGTCCTGTTTCTGTTAGTCAGTGTGAGATGTGAGTCACAGACAGGCGGACGGAGGAACCTATTGAATAAAGGGGGTGATTTTCGTCCCCTGTCAGTGTGTGCTAGGTACCACTTTGTGGATATTATGCCGCTTGCTGTTTACCCAGCTTTCAATAATATTATGGACCTTGCGACAAACAATAACAATGCTTTTAAATTGGCCGCTCTGGGTGGTGGTTGTTATGGTAGTAGTGCTAGTAGTACTTTGAATCAGTACCATCAGCAGCAAGGTGGCGGTGGTAGTGGAGTGCTTTTGGAGCGATTAGGGTTTGATCAGCATTTCTTTGGATTGCCGCAACATTTTTTCAGGTAGGTTGAAGTTTTGTTTTTATATCAAATCATTTCTTATGGTGAATGTTTCTTTGTCTTGATTATTTGATCTTGTTACTGCGAAAATATTGGAGAAAACATCACTTTGCTATAGCTACCTAATGATTTTCCGCGACATGTATTTTCGCCAAAAAGATTAGTGTAATTTTTGGTTTTGAGATGATCTATTTAGTTTAGGTAACTGTTTTAATCTTATGTTAAATACCAAGACGGCATTTTGTTATAAGTAGTGAAATAATTGTTAATTCATAATTTTGTATAGGTAGAATACCTACTTAGGTACTTATACCTATGGGTTTATTCATTATTTTCTGATTTCGCTGAAAATACGTAGTTGGCAGTTATAGACGGCGCTAGAAAAGAAACAAACGCTAAGTTTTGAGCGTTATCTGTTCATTTAGCATTAAAATCACCGATATTCATTTATTTTTCACCGAACTCATTACAATTACTTAATAGGTAATTTGTAGATACAAAGGTATCTTTCAATTCTATACTTTTTTTAGCTCTTCACAATTTTTATTATATGCATCTCAGAAGTACCTAGATATCTACATATTTTATTATATTTCATACCTACCTGGGTATACCTACCTACTAAATCATTTTTGAGAGAAAAAAGGTTCTATATAGGTATTGTGACATTTTTATCTTGTTTTTATTTAGGTAGGTACCTACCTATATTTAATATTGTAGGTACCAGAACTAGTTGAATTAATAGGTATTACATATTTTGTATTTTTCAGTGCACCAACTAATAAAATCGGCCTAGATCTTTTTTAAAAAGATGTATTTCACATCTTTGACTTTATTTTTTATTGTCCAATTTAAATGTAGCTGGATAAGATCCTATCTTAAGGTAATTAAAATTTTTGAAAAAAAATGCTCCCTCCTATCTCCTTTTTTGGCCGATTTTTTAAGGAAAGAAAATTTTGGAAATTTAAAAATTGTTCTATTTCTTCGGAAATACCTATCTCTTTGATTTTGAAACTTCAACACTACCAAATCCGAAATAACCAAAACACAACATTGATCTTCTACAATCTGTGAAAATATCTAGATACCAGTTCTTGTCATTTCAGATATACCGAGCCACTGGAACTACCAACACCATGCCCATTAGATCTCAGCTTGAAACCTTCCAAACAACATCAACATGAAACAACACATGTATCAAAAATAACAACAGAACCACCCTCAGCTCCAATAACACCCCCTTGCACTCCCTCGCCTACACCGCTGTTCAACAACAACAACAGCTACAACACCAATAAGACGCAACAATTGCTGCTCACTCCGACTTCAGCCAGCCCACATCCACCGATTGTAAAAAAAGCCCGATTACTTCAATTGCATACAGCGAGTCCATCCAAAAAGGCCAAGGCCACGAGAAAGTTGACTTTTGATGGTAAGATGGTAGTTTTTAATATTTGATAACAATTTTGCTACATATAATCTTTTGTTTAATTTGGCCGTGTTATATTTTCAATTTTCGAAAAATATTGCTCTTCCACATACCAAAAAACGTGTAGAAAATGTATTTTAATTATTTTACATCACAGAACCACATAAAATATTTTTAATGATAGTGAGATAGTAAGGTCCCGTTGGAAAAAAATATTTTCTTAAGTTCTGCTAAAGTTATACAATTGTTAAATAAGAAATTACTTATTTTTCGACTTCGGTTTTCACAAATAGTGAAATAAAACAATTGTACTTATACCTCATTTTAGGAAGTCGGTCAAAAATATCTATAGTTGAGAATTTATAATCATTATCACCTATCTAGATACCAACTTTTGATTGTCTTTCAACTGCTTTATTCTCTTATATGAATCAGGTATCAGAACAAATGAGGAAGAAGACACCAGCTCCCCAGTTTCGGGCACCATCATTAGAGAGCTGAGGCCGGATGAACGTTTAGTTGTTAGAAAGGGTGACATTGATCCCGCTTTCAATGTTGTCGAAGTGACTGAAGAGGCAAAAGCTGAATTGGCCAAAATTGAAAATCACATTGGGGAATACGTTTGCAGGTAGGTGCCTAGATAACATAACAAAATAGAATATAAAAATATATTTCCAAATATAGGTATAGCAAATTTGCTTGGAAAATGCGTTAAAATTTGGTATAGTAGGTACCTATGTTCAAAAGTTACAACTATGAGTGACAAACTGAAAAAAAAATATCTCAATTTTTTTATAGGTTATGTAAGGAATTGTACGAAGACGCTTTTGGATTGGCACAACACAGATGCAGCAGAATAGTTCACGTAGAGTATCGCTGCCCTGAATGTGACAAGGTGTTCAATTGTCCTGCAAATCTAGCATCACATCGGCGTTGGCATAAGCCGCGGCCAGCTAAGGACCAATGCAAGCTATCTAAGGAAGATGAGACGTCTGATGATGGATCAGGTAGGAACAGTAGGTACCTATAATCATCATAGGTATATATTATTTCTCAAATGTGTGTTTTTTGTCGGCACCTGCGTCATATTTCCCTCAGAACTATATCAGAATTATTTTTTGATACGTCATTTTGAGTACGCTAATGACGAAAAATAACCATAATTTGAAAAAACTCTTTGGAAAACGTTATAAAAGCTTTTTACCCAACAAAAACATGTAAATGTCGCCATCTATTGAAAATCTATTTAACTGCAATGCAAGTAAGAAACTGTAGCGACTACCAACATGAATATAAAAAAAATATTTTTCAATTTCTATTCATGGCAATCGTTTGTAAGTGTTTATAACACTTCTTTTTGTTTGTGAGTCAATAGTTAATGAGTAATTAGATTTTTAATTATTTGATACCAGATAGCCAACACGTTTTAAAAATAGATCATAACAAATCTATTATACACTCAAACGATCATATATCGTTTGTAAGACTCAAAGGTAATAATGAAATCATTTGGGACTATCTGCTTTTTCCAAAAAATCAAAATTGATTTCAAAATTTGTAGATTTAGACAACTAACTTTACACCACTATTAAAGTGAAGTAATTAACACTTTAAAGAGTGGTGTAAATTTATTTGTCTAAATCTACAAATTTTGAAATCAATTGTGATTTTTTGGAAAAAGCAGAGTCACAAACGATTTCATTATTAGTCTTAGAAAAATCGAAATTGGTTGCAAAATTTCTAAGTTCAGGCAACTAACTATACATCACAGTTAGATCGTCAATAAATATAATTTGTGAATGGATATTAATTTTATTGGAGCTGGTACTTTTGTAGTTAGGCATAAGACTTGATACCAACTTCAAAAGTTTCATCACTAATAGAATTAATATTATATATATATAATTTATATGGTTATGGTAAGCTGTGCACAAATTATATTTATTAGTTAGTTGCCTGAACCTACAAATTTTGAAATCAATTTAGATTTTTTTGGAACAATGTAGAGATTTTCATATTATAGTTCTGTGTCATAAACGATTTCTGATAAACTGAGTAAAAACTTAGGAATGTAAGGCCTATGTTCAAGACGTGTTGACTAATCAGTGTTTATTATTTAACAATCTAATAACTCATTAAATTTTGAGTCACAAAAAAACGCGTCACTGATTTACCTGATTCAAAATTTTCGAAAAAGTCGATCAAAGCAACCCATAAATTCATCCGATATATATTTATTAACAGCATGTTCCTGAATACAAACCATTAGCCGGGTCCTGGCCTAAATTATGTCATCATTCAATGCCAATTTTCGACGGTCATTTTAACCCTGGCCCAGGCTAATGGTTTGTATTTCAGAACAGCCAGAACATAATATCTTTTAAGAATTTTGACAATTCAACATTCTAACTATACTGTGATACTACTTTTTTCAAAATATATTTAAAGGACGAATACTTGCATTTACTTTTTCTCACATTTTCTTTATATTCCTATTATGGGACCATGTTATTGTGCAAAATATTCGCACATACTGATCGGATTTGATTATTTATATCAAGAATCGGTAGCGGTGAATCAAACCTTTTGCAGTCGTAAAATGTCTCACTATGCAAGTATAGTCAAGGTAGTACCTACCCAATACCTACCAAACCCAATACGGTTTGAAAATCTTTTACATATCGTATCATTTTCTTTTTCGTAGGTAGTGAGCAATATCCCTGCCTGGAATGTGGCAAACGCTTTCGACGCGCCGCCTACCTGCGCAAACATCAACTAGTCCACGAACATCATCAACAGCAGGAATGACGACGACTTGTACCGATACCGGTACCAGTGGTCCGACCAGTACCAAGGCTACCACCACCGCCCATACTGTGGCGGCCTCCACCGTTGCCCCCACTAACTACAGGCTCCGCTGCCACCGCCCTCGATGTCTATACGACGGCGCCGGATATAGTCGCGGCATGGATAAACCGATTCTAAACTATTAAGTTGGTACAGAACACAAAACGTAGTATTTTCGTGTCTCGAAACGTTATTTCTATCCACATCATCGAAGTTCATATAAACAATGCAATTTATTGTACAACATGTTGTACTGCATTATAATATTAGAAAACCACAAATCTAACAACCATAGAGCCGGATTCATAATCAAAGTTAATCAACTATTAATTTTAATTCAATATTGAAAATTTCATAATTTACCTAACTCAAAGTTACGGCCGATAATCTATTTCGTTTTGATAATGGAAGATTAGTTATACAATAAATTGTATAGTATTAACCCTGATTCAGGCCTAAACTTAGATGTTACTGTTTAATAACTTGTATAAATTTGTATATAAAATTACTTTCCATGTAGGTGGTACATCTACTTGTACAGAAAAAAATCTTGTAAATTATTTCATAAAACACATCAGATTTCCAATATTGATCTCATTGAGTAAGTACTTATATAGAAATAACATTTTCAATGCTTTTTCTTCTAGTCATATTTACTAATTTTCGTACTCGCCTAGTCTTATTTTTAGTCCCATTATATTTGCCATAAGTGCCATAATATTCTAATTTTAGTATTTAAATATTTTTTTTAAATTCTAGTCACTTTATTTAAATTATATTTTAAATTCTAGTCACTTATTCTAGTCTGAAAGTAACGAATATTGTTACAATAATCATTTAAACTTCTACATATCACTCTTGCGAATTCTAGTCTTGAATTTATTCTAGTCCATACTAAGTCATTCCTAAAGTTTAGTCATATAAACTAGTCAATATGTATTTCGATTTTTATCAAATTATTCTCTAATATTTTAGTTTATTATCTTTACTCCAATTGTTTCCAAAGTTGAGTTATTATTCTTCTATATTCATTGAAATAAAAAGTTGACCTAATATCTTTAAACAATAAAAATATTTTATAAAATAGTCACAATAGAATAAATATTATTGACCGACGAACTCAAACGCAGGAGGTATACAATTCGACTGCCTGCTTTTTTATGGTTTTTGCGCGCGTTGTACAAAAAATTGGATCGACTTTATAAGTTGTTGCAGTGAAAAATACAAAATAATATTAATTACCAGGACCAATAGAATTAATATTATTTTGTATTTTTCAGTGCAACAACTGATAACGTCTGTCCAATTTTTTTCTAAAGAATATTTATTTCACATTTTTGAGTGTAACATTAGTCACGAAAATTGTTGAACGTTCACTAATATCCAAAAAGTTTTAGGTATGTTTAGCTCATAATTGTTATTTGTTATTCAAAGATCGCAAAACATCGCGGCGCAAATATACATATTTCAGAATTTACCATTGCTAAACTCGGAAATCATAACTCTTTTGAAAAAAATGTTCAATTTAAACGTTTCCGGATATGGTCCCCTTTCTAATTTTCAAATCTCAAATTTTCGATTTTCGGAAAAATTTGCCCCTTCTACATAGAAAAGCAATCTTACAATCTTACCTTCTCCGTTTTTTGAAGTCGGTCAAAAATAGGGCCTACATGCGGCGTGCAGCATATCCTGTGTCAATAATATTATTATCTTATTACCGTAAGAGAAAATAAAAGTACTTAATTAATAATAAAATTGATATTTTGTTTTCTCTTACCTGCTATATAACTAATACTTCAAAGTGAGTATATCTTGAGTTTTTTTAACCACCGTATAAACTTAGTTTCTAGTCTATCTTGTGATATTCGTTTTAGTGTTAGATACATAAGAAAATATTTATAAGTGAAAAATATCCTATGAAACTTTTAAAGTTAAAATTATATGAGAGGGCATTATAATTAAGAATCTTAAAGATATGAAAATTGAATCTTTGTGTGGTAATTAATTTATTGTATTTTTAAAATATTCAACTGAACTTACTGCAATGATGAAATAACAAAAAAAACTTAATTGTGTGTTGTCAGAATTAGCTCGCATATTTTCTTAGAAAAAAAAAATCTTAATTAGGTCGTTCTTGGTTATTTTACAAGTGCGGGCTTGGGAAAAAGTTTGCAATATGCTCAAAGCAGCAACTTGAGAAGCACTATAAAAAATGTAGAAGAGAAAAAAGTTTTGTATTCAAAAGAAGGTGAATTTTAGATTGCCATACAAAAAAATAGTAATAAGTATAATATATAATTTATGATTGGAAATTACAGATATCTATAAGCAAATTGGGATGAAATGCCAGTAAAACCCGTCTTAGTAAAAGTAAAATAGGATCTAGTAACTTAGTTTTAATATTGTTTAGATAAATATTTAGGTAGTAACTAATGTGTTTATCGAAATTGTAATTTATAATAAAATGATATCACATGCGAGTGTTTCTAGTCAAATATGTACAAAGAAAATTATTATAGGCGCTATTGATTTATGAATATTTACTTGTAGTATACTAGTCATAGATTTTATTTCTAGAAAGGGTACCGATTATGTTATCTACTATATATTTACTTATAAAGAGTGTTGATAAATGTAAATACCTTCATAAAATATTTTGTAATTCATCTAAATATATATCTATTGTACAAAATTATAATATTCCATTTTTAAGAAAACATAAAACATTTCATGAATAAAATATTTTTGTTTGCTATTTTCATTTTTCCCATATAAGTACAAAGATCAAAAAAATAAAATTAACAAAATAATACATCTCACGTTTTGAACATTGCAAAGAGAACAATCTTACCGAACCCCCGACTTGACCAGAAGGAAGAGTAGGAAACTACTAACGCCTCACCGGGAAGTAATACCTAACGCCTATCAATCAACACGGTGAGTCCTGATGGCTCACTATGGTGCTTAAAGGTTTCTCCAACTCTTCAGAAGGAGAAAAAACACAAACATACTCTCTTCAAACACAAATGAACTAAAAATGAAATAAAAGTTAACTTTACAAAATTAATGAATGAAATGAAAGTTAACTATACAAACAATAAAATTGAAATGAAAGCACTAAAAATGCACGTTCCTTAAATAATAAATGATTTTACAGTCATGTTCATTATTAAATTGTTACTTTCACATAGATATTTATCCGACATTTATATCTCTAAGGTATTTATAAGCAGGTAAAATTTTACCGCCGGCAACACCGTAGTTTTAAAAAAATAAATTGTGAAATCCGTCTATTTGGAGTAGGGTACGAAGGTATACAGTAAATACTCAGTTCTAAGAGTAATTTCTGGCTATTCGGTACTTTATTGGTATAGTTGCTGAACAGAATACCTATGTTTCGTAGAGAAGTCATAAAAAATTCATGATTTTCCTTAGGGTTGCTCTGCGTATTTCGAAAGCATTCTTGAACCATTCTATTGTATTATTAGAGGGTACCTATTTCTTGAGTATTTGGTTAATTTTTTGTAATAAATCAAAAAGATAATATGGATATATATTTATTGACGTTTCGTATGGAGACCACAAAACTTCATTATATGTATTATTTTTTTCGCAAACACAAAATTTTCGAGACTCGAACATTTTTAGTCTTAGGAACAAAATGTTCCTTTGTTACAGATTTTAACAACTTATAATGCAGAAGAACTGTATAATCTTTTTTTGTGTTTGTGAACTTGAATGAGAAAAAAATTATCTGATGAAGTTTGGGGTTCTCCAGACGAAACATCATCAAAAAAGGAACCAAATAATCAAGATATACCCTCTAGTTATATATTTATATAGGTATTATGTATATTCAATTTTTGTTTTAAGTAATTATTGATATATAAATACGATTACATTTCTGTATAAAATTTCGTATAGGAATGTAACTACCAATATAATAAGAATATATTTATTCCCATTTCACTGGACTAATGCGTTTGTGTTTATTATTATTATTGTATTTTTCTGAGAAGCTTGAGATGGCACCGTCAAGTTTTGAACATATGGTTGGCCGACTGCACTACGCATCACCACAGGCTACTCGATCTTGGTCCTGAATGGTAGACATGATCAAATTGTTATATAACTTTGAAAAGCATCGTTATTATTAAATTTGGATGTAAAATAAAGGACAAGACGGGTTGGTGTCGCAGCTTTGAAAATCTTTTACGTGCGTGACGGAATCCTAAAAATGTATTTGTCCGTGTTAAGCTTGATGGAACAAAACTTTTCGGTGCGTTAATTAGTGTGAAGTAGACAAGTGTAGTGTCGCTTATAAAAAAGTAATTTACATATAAGCAAGATCACATAATCTTTAGTAACCTACATAGGTACTATTCAAATCATTCCAGATGAATTCGTTTTTGAGATTTATAAAATAATACTTAGTTATCATGGTAAGTTTTCTTTTATCTAAATAGTATAACCATACGAAATGTGCGGTATTTCAGTGAAATGTGCCGTTTAATAAAAAAAAATATTGAACATTTTGTGTAATTTTCTCTTTAAAGAATAACTAAATTTATTTTTTCCGCTATTTTTACCGATATTACCAGCCAACCCGAAGTTAAAATTTCATTATTGGTCGCCGCTCATGATCTATAGATTTTTATTGAATTTCGGTTTTACGGTCATTTAATCAGCTTTTATGTGCTAGAAAAGTATTTATGAGATACATTCCTCGAAATCAAAACAGTTTTCTTGAAATTTCGAATTGAAACATGCTCGACACGAGAATTTAATTTTTCAACATGTTTTCTACATTGGTTGGCCCGGTCCAAATTATTAATCACATGACTTACCATCTTGCACCTTATTGGATGACATGATCAAATTGTTCTAGAACTTTGAGAAGAAGAAGAAGAGTCATTAATTCGGCTATGTAAGACAAACGAGACGGTCGTGTCTGATTATGGCTGCTTTGAAAATCTATTCCTGCGACGCAATTTCGAAAAATTGCAAATCGGGCTTAGTTTTTCTATACCTAGAGGAAGTTATATAATTGTTTTAAAAATTTACGGTATTTTTGTGAAATGTGCCGTTTACAATAACAAATATTGGACATTTTATCAGTGTTGAACCGAAATGTGAAGTGCTCTGTTTCTTTGGAATGGTCATTCATCTCATGATTTTGGAAAAACTACCTTATTGTGAGTAAAGATTTATTCAAATTCTTTGAAATTATGTGATAAATAAGTAAATTTATTAGTATTGTATTTGAAAAAGAATAATTTAGTTATATTCTTTGTCCGCCATTTTTATTGACAACCCCAAGTTGAAAATTCAGCAATGGCCGCCCCATGATCTAAGTACATAATAGATTTTTATTGAAGGTTTACGGAAATTTGATATTTTTTTGTGTGCTAGCATATTATATATGAGATTTATTATGCATTCTTAGAAATCAAAAAAGTTTGTTTTTCAAATTTCGAATTAAAACTTGCTCGATATACGAATTTATTTTTCAACCTGTTTTCTACATTGGTTGGCCGAGTCCAAATTATTAATCACATGACCATCATCTTGCATCTGATTGGTTGACATGATCAAATTGTTCTAGAACTTTTAGAAGTAGAAGAAGAATGAGAATCATTATTTCCGCTATGTAAGACAAAGGAGACAGTCGTGTTTGATTATCGCCGCTTTGAAAATTTTTCATGCTACGCAATTTCGAAAAATTACAAATCGGACTTAGTTTTTCTATAAAGGAAATTATATAATTGTTTTAAAAAAATACTGAATTTTTGTGAAATGTGTCGTTTACAATTACAAATATTGGACATTTTATCAGTGTTGAACCGAAATGTGAAGTGCTCTGTTTCTTTGGAATGGTCATTCATCTCATGATTTTGGAAAAACTACCTTATTGTGAGTAAAGATTTATTCAAATTCATTGAAATTATGTGATAAGTACTTTTCATAATTTTATATTTGGAAAAGAATAATTTAAGTAAATTGTTTGTCCGCCATTTTTATCGACATTCCCTGCGAACCCCAAGTTGAAAATTCAGCAATGGCCGCCTCATGATCTATAGATTTTTATTGAATTTCGGTTTACGGAAACTTTATCATCTTTTATGTGCTAACAAAGTATTTAAGAGATTTATTATACATTCTTCGAAATCAAAATGAGTTTTTTTCAAATTTCGAATTAAAACATGCTCGATATTCGAATTTATTTTTCAATACATGTTTTCTACATTGGTTCGCCGAGTTCAAATTATGTTAATCACATGACCCATCATCTTGCATCTGATTGGTTGACATGATCAAATTGTTCTAGAACTTTCAGAAGTAGAAGAAGAGTCATTGTTTTGGTTATGTAAGACATAGATATGGTCGGGTGTCGTGTTTTGATTACCTACTGCTACTTCGAAGATCTCTTCGCTGCGATGCAGTAATAAAAAAATATACTTGCATTTTAGTGAATGCTCTTTATTATAAAAATAAGGAACTTTTTCTGAAAGTGATAAAGAAAATTATGAAATGTAGTGTTTTCCTGAAATGAATGAAATATTAGCAAAATCAACTAACCTAATCGTGAGTAAAGTACCTACCTACCTACTATTGTAAAGTTGTCAAATTCTTCCAAATGGAGTAGTTATTGTCTGTTTTGACCGACGAACCCCGAACGGAGAAGGTATACAATTCGACTGTCTGTTTTTTTTATTTTTTTTTTGGTTCGTGCGCGCCTTTTATATAGTAAACGATCTCCGATTCTGATGATTTTGGACTCATTTGAAAGAAGGGGATTGAGAAATGGTCCCATATTCATAAAAACGCAAATCCGAAATCTCCTTCCCTCCGAAAACCGCCCCCGAAGGGGTGGTGGGGGCGAATTTTCTCGAAAATCGAAAATCTGAGTTGGTATAATCATAGTATAAGTAACTTACTTAACTTATACTATGGTATAATCAACGATAGGACAATATCCGGAAACGTTTAAATTGAAATTTTTTTCAAAAGAGTTACAGTTTTCGAGATAGAGGCATGTTTAATTCTCAAATATATGTATTTTTGCGATTTCTTTCGAAAATTGAAAATCTGTTTTTTTTAATGTTCGCGCCTTCTAAATTGTAGAAATGCTCCGATTTTCATTATTTTTTTTCATTTATTTGATAAAGAACTTTTGAAGTTGTGCAATAATTGTGGTAAGAGAAGACTTTTGACACCAACTTCAAAGGTACCAGCACCAATAGAATTAATATAATTTTGTCAGTGTAACAGCTAATAAAAGTCAGTAGGTACAATATTTGGTAAAAACCAAGGTTATTGTGTAATAAATAGTTTTTATAAAGACAACTTCTTAAATAATATAAAAATGAACAATAAACTGTTAATAGGCGAAGGGTGTAATGCGCCCATGACCGGCAAATTGGTAACGCGGCAACTTCTCTAGAAAATAGTTGCCTCCCCCTTACTTATACATCGTTGCCCGTAGCGCCGTACGCCCCTACTCCGTACGTAGGTAGTAGCTCAGTTTATATTTGTCGAGTGTCGTGTCGAGTAGTAGTAATAGTAGTCAGTAGTCGTTAAGAAAGAACAGTTCTAGGTATTATTTATTTCTCTCCGTGATGTGATGTACGATCGATCGAAAGCTTGTACCAAATAATTCGGAGGTGCAGGGTGGTACCTAATTGTATTAGTGTGAATATGTGTGTAGGTATTTCGATTCAAGAGTTTCTTTTCCCACTGGATGGCAGGATAAGATGATCATGTATAGCAAAGACAACAACAATGTGAGTCGTTAATTTTTTAAGCGTTTTTTGGTTCATTTTATATATATACCTATATATATATATATATATCTATTATCAAGGAATAATGATGCTTATTTCATTCAATTTAACGAAATCAAATTCTCATGTTTATCATTTATTTTTCTTAATATGAAATAAAAGTGCTTTAATACATTGTTTCCCAACATCATTGTGTGATTGTAGAAATTAATTTTCATTATTTTCCGTGTAGTTTTAGGTTTAGGCTAATTGGATAGAATGCAGAATTGATATTAAATTAAATTTGTGTAACAAAACATGTGTTTATTTAGCGCAAAATAAACATTTTTTTCTATGTTATATATCATATATTCTCTCTCTAATTTGCGTATATATCTATCAATCTATATACCTATCTTTATCTACCTATCTGCGAGTCTCGAAAGTCAAATTTTGTCGTGTACAACCATATGAAGGAATGTGGTCAAAAAGTACAGATGTTCATCCAATATTGATCAACAGTTTTGAGCGTCTTGTTTTGAATGGAAACATTCCAATATTTGTTGATATTCTTCTAGAAAATAATTACTACTTGATCTTATTTCCTCACCTACGGTACATATGCCCTTGATACTAATAATTATTCATAATCCAGTTTTAGTTTACTAAAATATTATTTTTTTACAAACACTATTATTAAGTATTACTTGTGAAGTTGGTGCCAAAAGTTATCAATCTAACTGCAACTGTAGAACTTCAAAAGTAACAACACCAATAGAAGTAATATTATTTTATACTTTTCAGTGCATCAACTATAACGTCGGTCCATTTTTTTGTAAAAAATATTTATCTTTATCCCGCATCCCGAACGCAACTAGAGTTTCTCGATTATTATACGCGACAGGCGACGATTACTTTGCAAAGATATGAACTACATAATAACAGACACATCTTTCTTCAAAGTTCAAGATCATACCACGTCTACTGATACATTTTTCAAGAAATTCATAGTTACCGGTTGCTGGCCTAGGATTCTTTTGCATGTTCGCGAGTTGTTTCAGAGAGAATTGTTATAAGTAAATCAGTTCGCATTTCTTTTCAAAATGTAGAATGAAAATAAATAATATTTCGTCATTATCGATTTACATTATTTGTTTAATATACTAATGTTCGATACTAATCGTATATTTTCGCTATAACAGGGATTTTTAAATTAATTTATACGTTTAAATAACTTTTCAAAATTATAATTCGGCTTTTGTCAGTCTCAAAAAATAATATACCGCGTACCATTCCTATTTGATAGATTTTCCAAGAATATGAATATTTGTACCCGACTCCCCTTCCACCAATTTGAGACAGGTCCAGTTTCTCGAAAACCAGATTTGACATAATGCATTGTGGGTAATTTGTTGACTCGCTGGCGGCTGGCGTAGGATTATTATTTGCGCCTGCGCAGTGCATTCGCGGATTTTCAATAAACATGGTTCTAAAAAGTAGATCCTATAATTATTTTATCATTATACATTGTTATTTAGGAATAGTGTTGTGGAATGTGTAACTAGGTATTCAACAAACATTTGAAGGGCATATGTAATGTATCATTTGCTCTGTTTTTCCAAATATTAGTTTGAAAAATATTCATACGCGATAAGTAGGTCATTGCACCTAAGTATGGTAAGGGGAAAGGGGGTGGGTAGTATCTTGAGACAAATTATCATCACAGGTTTCTACGTAAAATGCAAGAAGATGCATTGAAACTTTTGCACAAATCAGTAGTTAATCGCGAACAAATTACTGTATAATTTCGCTATTATTTGAAAGGAATATTTTATTTAACAGACTAAATATTTAGTGTAGTGTGGAATGGAATGATTTCCTTCGAACATTTTTTTCTAATTGTGTAATGTTTTAAACTTGTTGAATTTTCGAATAAATTCAATCGGTTCACCTTGCACTAATTAGAGGCCGCCATCTTGTCGAAACAAGATTTGATGCAATATGTCCCTTATGGATGGATATTGATTTTGCGATATTTCTTATCAAAATTGACGAAACTAAATTAGTGTTTGGTTATTAGTTATAACGATGTTATGCAATAATTAGCTATTCGTATATATTGTTGCTGAAACGGGAATGTAGGTATTTACTTATGAAAGAGTAAAATATATTGTTTTTATTAGGTGATAATCTATCAAATATTCCAGGTGCGAGGTTATTGACCTCTCAGCTACATTTATGTAGTCGGTGGCGTTTTGTTACATTGGAGATGCAATTTGCACTGTATTGTGAGATATTTCGAAATAATTCGGCGATTATTGTACGCGACAGGCGACTATTACTTTGCAAAGATATAAACTACTCAATAACACATATTTCTTCAAAGTTCAAGATCATACCGCTTCTTCTTGATACATTTTTGACCGACGAACCCCGAACGGAGGAGGTATACAATTCGACTGTCTGCTTTATTTTTTTTTTGATTCGTGCGCCCCTTTTATATAGTAAACGATCTCCGATTCTGATGATTTTGGACTCATTTGAAAGAAGGGGATTGAGAAATGGTCCTATATTGGTAAAATCGCAAATCCGAAATCTCCTTCCCTCCGAAAACCGCCCCCGAAGGGGTGGTGGGGGCGAATTTTCTCGAAAATCGAAAATCTGAGTTGGTATAATTAAAGATAGGACAATATTCGGAAACGTTTGAATTGAACATTTTTTCAAAAGTGTTACGGTTACAAACTGTAAATTTATGCATGAATAAAAAATTCTTTCACCAATTTTAGCCTTATAGTCAAAAATGATTTTAAATTGCAAATTTAAAGGTAAGGTAAATCTTTAAGGCTTAGACTTTTAGACGCATGTTAAATATGAATTTTTGCAATGTGGAGAGGACTATTTCTTTCGAAAATTGAAAATTTTTCGATACTACATGAAAGATATAATTATTTGTAGCAACATTTATAATGAACATTTTTTCCTTACAGTTACGGTTTTCGAGTTAAATCGGTGGTAACATAAAATACTGAAGCGTATTTCCGCAGCGATGCTTTGAGATCTCAATAATAACAACTACAAGCAAAGAATATACATGGGTAATAGGATAAGTACTATCTTGATTGGTATTAGTGAACGTTCAACGATTTTGGTGACTAATGTTAGGTACACTCAAAAGTGTGAAATAAATATTTTTTACAAAAAATTGGACCGACGTTATTCGTTGATGCACTGAAAAGTATAAAATCATATTAATTCTATTGGTGATGGTACTTGTGAAGTTGGTGCCAAAAGTTATAAATCTAACTGCAACTGTAGAACTTCAAAATAAAAAATATTTATTCAAGAAATTGTCCGCTAATAATTAGAAGAGACGCATTCTTCATGTTGAAACATTT
Source organism: Crioceris asparagi (assembly GCA_958507055.1). Lineage (NCBI taxonomy): Eukaryota > Metazoa > Arthropoda > Insecta > Coleoptera > Chrysomelidae > Crioceris > Crioceris asparagi. Next base: position 131,351,123 of record OY293826.1, read on the forward strand.
ATGAACCTAGGTATACCTATGTCGATAATGTACGATTCATAGTTGCCGGTTGCCGGCGTAGGATTCTTTTGCATTTTTGACAATTGTTTCAAAGAGAAGTGTTATGAATAAATCAGTTGGCATTGGGTTATATTTTTTAGTTATTTGTTCCATACATTTTCTTTTCAAAATGTAGAATGAAAATCAATAATGTTTGGTCATTATCGATTTACATTATTTGTTTCATTTAATATTTTTCGATACTGGCCGTATATTTTCACTATAACAGGGATTTTTAAACAAATTTTCACGTTTAAATAACTTTTCAAAATTCATAATTCATAAATTCTGCTTTTGTCAATCTCACAAAATAATATAACCGTGCCAATCCTATTTGATTGATTTTCCAAGAATTTGAATATTTGCACCCGACTCCCCTTCCACCAATTTGAGACAGGTCCAGTTTCTCGAAAACCAGATTTGATATAATGCATTGTGGGTAATTTGTTGATGATACTCGTGACTCGCTGGCGGCCGGCGTAGGATTATTATTTGCGCTTGCGCAGTGCATTTGCGGATTTTCAATAAACATGGTTCTAAAAAGTAGATCCTATAATTATTTTATCATTATACATTGTTATTTAGGAATAGTGTTGTGGAATGTGTAACTAGGTATTCAACAAACATTTGAAGGGCATATGTAATGTATCATTTGCTCTGTTTTTCCAAATATTAGTATGAAAAATATTCATACGCGATAAGTATGGTAAGGGGAAAGGGGGTGGTAGTATCTTGAGTCAAATTATCATCACAGGTTTCTTTGTAAAATGCTAGATGCATTGAAACTTTTGAACAAATCAGTAGTTAATCGCGATCGGAACAAAGTACTGTATAATTTCACTATTGTTTTTGAAAAGAATATTTCATTCAACAGACTAAATATTGAGTGTAGTGTGGAAATGGATTCATCTTAAAAATTAAAAGGTAAGATAATGACTCAATTTTATTGTTAAATGGAATTGAATGGATAATTGTTGATATGAAATAAAATTTGTGTAACAAAAATGTGTTTATTTCGCGCTAAATAAACATTTTTTGTTCTATTTTATATTTCGTATTTTCTCTCTTTCTAATTTGTGTATCTATCTATCAATCTATATATCTTTATCTACCTATCTACGAGTCTCGAGAGTCTTATTTTGTCGTGTACAACCATATGAAGGAATGTGGTCAAAAAGTGCAGATGTTCACCCAAAATAAATATTTATATTCTTAACTTAACATATTCCAATGTTTGTTGATATTGTTCTAGAAAATAATTAATGATTTTATTTCCTTACTTAAAGTACACACATTTGCACTTGATAATAGTTCATAATCCAGTTATATAGGTATATTTATTTTTTACAAAATCTAGTATAGACTATTATTCAAAGAATGCAAAATAATATTTAATATTATTATTAATTCATATCCTATACCAATAGAACAAGTAGTATTTTATATTTTCAGTGCATTTTCTAATAAAATTGCTTCTAGTTCCGTATTTTTTTTTAATTTTGGGGGATTAGAAAAGCAAAATCATGGATTTCACATCGTCCGGATCATAATATTGTTGCGTATGCGGGTTCGCAGATAAGTGAGACTAATTTAGAGTTATTAAATTAACTTTATTTAGATATATATATATCCGACAAAGGCTCCAGATCATTCGGGCGGCTTCTGGTCTTTGATGCGAAAGCCGCTACCAGACGTTTCTCGAAATTCCTTTGTCGGCATTTTGGGAGTAGATGCCGACTGCTGCCGTCGCTCTCTTTGTCAACGCCGCTTTCGATATTTCCAACCACAGTTTATATCTCACGCTTACTTCAAACGGATGCCGCCACTTTGTAGCCAATACCGGCGGCTGTTCCCCTTGCACGTTACAATATGTTAGAGGTAATAAATAGTTGAGTCTGGTATATGATCATTTATTAGCCTCAATAAGTTTTGTCAATCAACCTTTTCGATACGCACTCATTAAGGTAATCTATCATGTCGAATCATTCCAAAGAAATGAATTGGTTCCCTCATTACTAAAATGAAAAAATATTCATAGGTACATACCTAAGAAGGATTTTTTCTCTTCATCATTTAAGAAAGTTTATGTTATTTTATCTTCGATTTGTGAAATTAAATTTAATTTAGTTGGGTTTACTTGATTAAATGTAATATTGTTGATTTATTCTAAAATATTTTTCACAAAAAATGGACCAACTTTATTAGTTTGTGCACTGAAAATTTTTAAATAATATTAATTCTATTGGTGCTGTTAATTTTGAAGTTGATTGTAGTTGGATAGAAGGCTTTCGGCACCAAAGTTAGAAGTTAGAAAATTAATATTATTTTGTATTTTTCAGTGCACCAACAAATAAAGTTGGTCCATTATAAGAAATATTTAGTTATTTTACACTTTAAGGTAACATTAGTCACCAAAATCGTTGAATGTTCACTAATAGCAAAGAAGATAGCACTTATTCTATTACCTATGTATATTATTTGCGTGTACATGTACATACCTGTTATTATTCAGAGATGAAAAACATCGCGCTGGAAATAAACATAGGTATTTAAAGTTTACAACTGTTGTTAACTCGAAAACCGTAACTATGGAAAAAATATTCAGATCCAATTTGTTTAAACGAATACTTATTTTTTTGTACATATTGTGAATTAAATAAAATCAAAGTATCTAATATCACACAAGTTTGCCATCGAGATATATATAAAAAAAAAACTTTATTCGGGCAGAGGTTTTCGGCCATCAAAGTTTCGCATTCGTCAGTCGTTAACAAATAACCGAGAGCGCATGAGATTTGTTCTCATTTTTACTCACGAGATCCTGTTTTCTTTTGTCTACTCAACAGGTAAGTCATTTTTAATAACAATTTTTGTGTATCTACACTTTCTATAAAATATCTTGATACATACCTTCTGCTCAGTACATAAGTGCCGATTTTAATGTCTTTTTCCAGTAGAGATTTCTCAACAAATGATAGATTACAATACAGATAATTTAATAAATATTTTTTACAAAAAATTGATTGATAACTTTTGGCACCAACTTCACAAGTACCACCACCAACAGAATTAATATTATTTTATACTTTTCACTGCACCAACTAATAACGTCGGTTTTTGTAAAAAATATTTATTTCACACTTTTGAGTGTAACATTAGTCCCGAAAATCGTTGAATGTTCACTATACCATATCAATGAAGATAGTACTTATCCTATTACCCACGTATATTCCTTGCTTGTAGTTGTTATTATAGAGATCTCAGAACATCGCTGCGGAAATACGCTTGAATATTTTAGTTGTTACCATTTTAACACCGATTTAACTCGAAAACCGTAACTTTAAAGAAAAAATGTTCATTATAAATGTTGCTACAAATAATTATATCTTTCATGTAGTATCGAAAAATTTTCAATTTTCGAAAGAAATCGCCCTCTCCACATATGAAAAATACATATTTAACATGCGTCTATCTCGAAAACCGTAACACTTTTGAAAAAATGTTCAATTTAAACGTTTCCGGATATTGTCCTATCTTTAATTATACCAACTCAGATTTTCGATTTTCGAGAAAATTCGCCCCCACCACCCCTTCGGGGGCGGTTTTCGGAGGGAAGGAGATTTCGGAGGGAAGGAGATTTCCGATTTGCGTTTTTATGAATATGGAACCATTTCTCAAGGCTCCCCTTTCAAATGAATCCAAAATCATCAAAATCGGAGCTCGTTTACTATATAAAAGGCGCGCACGAACAAGAAAATTAAAAAAATAAAGCAGACAGTCGAATTGTATACCTCCTCCGTTCGGAGTTCGTCGGTCAAAAAAATACACTTACAATTCGATATTCTGGCAAATCGGCCCCGACCGAAAGAGAAAAGTCTCTTTAGCAAAAAAATTTCACGAAACAACATCTTCCCCCATTTGCTCTCCGAAAAATACTGCGTCGGTATCTTCTAATTTTTCGAATGCTAGCGTAGCGCCAAGTCTGATTGGGACCAGATGTTGTTGATACACAAAATACCATTTTTGTAAAAAATGTATTTTATACTGGAGGAAATAAATATGAAGAATATTTCTTTTGTATCTATTTCAAATACACCATAAAGGATTCAATATTTTCAGTTTAACTTATCCAGTTTAGAAAATCAATAAAAAAAAATCTAAATGGAGATTTCTGAATATACACCAGCCGTTATATTTTTCTCCGTAATTTTTGGGCGCACATTATTGAGTACAGACAAGTTTGAAAGGATAAAAAAATCAATATTCATACATTGTGATGTTCTAAAAACATTTTCCTAAAACTGTATCGACACTATTTTTTTTGTAGTAAAGATGAGTATTTATTGAAATTTTACCAATATTCTTAAATATAAAAGAGATAACTTGAGCAAAAATTAACCATTTTTACCCTTTCATAAATATGCCTTTTTTCCACGTTTTTTAAGAGACATTATTCGGCAAAGTATAAATTGGACGGTTTCCGAGTTGCAACAGTGGGGAAGTCTAAGTTATATATATTTGCGCGATGTTTTAAAATCTGAATAAAAACATAAGCAACGCATTATCTTCTTTGGAGAACGTTGAATGATTATGATGACTGTTACACCCAAAAGTAAATTTGGACCGACTTTATTAGTGCTGCACTGAAAGTTGCCACGTTGCCAATTTGCCGGTCATGAGCGCACTACACCGTTCGCCTATTAAATAGATAAACAGTTTATTGTTCATTTTTGACCGACTTCCCAAAAGGAGGAGGTATACAATTCGATTGTGTGCATTTTTTTTTTTTGGTTTGTGCGCGCCTTTCATATAGTAAACGTACTCCGATTTTGATGATTTTTGATTCATTTGAAAGAGGAGGCTTGAGAAATGGTCCCATATTCATAAAAACGGGAATCCGACATCTCGTTCCCTCCGAAAACCGCCCCGAAGGGGGTGGAGGGGGCAAATTTTGTCGAAAATTGAAAATCTGCGTTGATATAATTACAGAGAGGACAATATCCGGAAACGTTTAAATGGAACATTTTTTCAAAGGAGTAACGGTTTTCGACATAGAGACATTTTAAACTCTCAAATATACATATTTTCGCTATGTGGAGAGGGCGATTTCTGTCGAAAATTGAAAATCTGTTTGCGGTACATGAAAGACATAATTATTTGTAGCAACATTTATACTGAACATTTTCCCCTTGAGTTACGGTTTTCGAGTAAAATCGGTGTTAAAATGGTAACAACTAAAATATTCAAGCGTATTTCCGCAGCGATGTACTGAGATCTCAATAATAACAACTACAAGCAAGGAATATACGTGGGTAATAGAATAAGTACTATCTTCATTGGTATTAGTGAACGTTCAACGATTTTCGTGACTAATGTTACACTCAAAAGTGTGAAATAAATATTTTTTACAAAAAATTGGACCGACTTTATTAGTTGGTGCACTGAAAAGTATAAAATAATATTAATTCTATTGGTGATGGTACTTGTGAAGTTGATGCCAAAAGTTATCAATCTAACTGCAACTGTAGAACTTCAAAAGTAACAGCACCAATAGAATTAATATTATTTTATACTTTTCAGTGCACCAACTAATAAAGTCGGTCCAATTTTTTTTAAAAATATTTTGTAAAAAATTATTTAGAATAATGAGTCAACCGTTACATTCTAATGGTCAATTCAAAATCTAAAATTTCTTCAAAATTCACAAATTTCTAACTACTTTAAATAACATATTTTATAATAATTATATTTTGAATGCGTATTACCCAAACGGCATACCTACCTAGCTCATCCTGACGTCCACAAATCAAAGAAAAAAAATAAGATAAACTTTCTTGAATCCATGATTTTGCTGCTCAAATAACCCTAAATAAAAAAACGAAACTAGAAGCAATTTTATTCGAAAATGCACAAAAAACAAAATACTACTTAGGTACTTGTTCTATTGGTATAGGAAATTAATTATTAATAATAGTAAATATTATTTTGCATTATCTGAATCTGAATTGTAAAAAAAATAATATTCAAGTAAACTAAAACTGGATTATGAATAATTATTAGTATCAAATGCATATGTACCGTAGGTGAGGAAATAAGATCAAGTAGTAATTATTTTCTAGAAGAATATCAACAAATATTGGAATGTTTCCATTCAAAACAAGACGCTCAGAACTGTTTATTAATTTTGGATGAACATCTGTACTTTTCGAACACATTCCTTCATATGGTTGTACACGACAAAATTTGACTTTCGAGACTCGCAGATAGGTAGATAAAGATATATAGATTGATAGATACGCGAATTAGAGAGAGAGAAAATACAATATATAACATAGAAAAAAATGTTTATTTTGCGCTAAATCAACACATTTTTTGTTACACAAATTTAATATCAATTCTGCATTCTATCCAATTAGCCTAAACAAAACTACACGGAAAATAATGAAAATTAATTTTAACAATCACAAAATAATATTGGGAAACAATGTATAAAATGTATATATTAAGAAAAATAAAAAAAACATTTGAATACAAAAATCAAAGTATGATTTATGTTTCCAACAATTATACAATATGATTGTTTCTAAAACTAATCTTTTGTTATTTGGCCGAGAATTTGATTTCGTTAAATTAATTGAAATAAGCATCATTATTCCTTGATAACAGATGTACCTATATAAAAATGAACAAAAAACGCTTAAAAATTAATAACTCACATTGTTGTTGTCTTTGCTATACATGATCATCTTATCCTGCCATCCAGTGGGAAAAGAAACTCTTGAATCGAAATATACCATACCCATACTTATACATCGTAGCCCGTAGCGCAGTACGCCCGTACGTAGTAGCTCGTAGCTCAGTTTATATTTGTCGAATGTCGTGTCGAGTAGTATAGTAGTAATAGTAGTCAGTAGTCGTTAAGAAGGAACAGTTCTAGGTATTATTTATTTCTCTCCGTGATGTGATGTACGATCGATCGAAAGCTTGTACCAAATAATTCGGAGGTGCAGGGTGGTACCTAATTGTATTAGTGTGAATATGTGTGTAGGTATTTCGATTCAAGAGTTTCTTTTCCCACTGGATGGCAGGATAAGATGATCATGTATAGCAAAGACAACAACAATGTGAGTTATTAATTTTTAAGCGTTTTTTGTTCATTTTTATATAGGTACATCTGTTATCAAGGAATAATGATGCTTATTTCAATTAATTTAACGAAATCAAATTCTCGGCCAAATAACAAAAGATTAGTTTTAGAAACAATCATATTGTATAATTGTTGGAAACATAAATCATACTTTGATTTTTGTATTCAAATGTTTTTTTTATTTTTCTTAATATATACATTTTATACATTGTTTCCCAATATTATTTTGTGATTGTTAAAATTAATTTTCATTATTTTCCGTGTAGTTTTGTTTAGGCTAATTGGATAGAATGCAGAATTGATATTAAATTTGTGTAACAAAAAATGTGTTGATTTAGCGCAAAATAAACATTTTTTTCTATGTTATATATTGTATTTTCTCTCTCTCTAATTCGCGTATCTATCAATCTATATATCTTTATCTACCTATCTGCGAGTCTCGAAAGTCAAATTTTGTCGTGTACAACCATATGAAGGAATGTGTTCGAAAAGTACAGATGTTCATCCAAAATTAATAAACAGTTCTGAGCGTCTTGTTTTGAATGGAAACATTCCAATATTTGTTGATATTCTTCTAGAAAATAATTACTACTTGATCTTATTTCCTCACCTACGGTACATATGCATTTGATACTAATAATTATTCATAATCCAGTTTTAGTTTACTTGAATATTATTTTTTTTACAATTCAGATTCAGATAATGCAAAATAATATTTACTATTATTAATAATTAATTTCCTATACCAATAGAACAAGTACCTAAGTAGTATTTTGTTTTTTGTGCATTTTCGAATAAAATTGCTTCTAGTTTCGTTTTTTTATTTAGGGTTATTTGAGCAGCAAAATCATGGATTCAAGAAAGTTTATCTTATTTTTTTTCTTTGATTTGTGGACGTCAGGATGAGCTAGGTAGGTATGCCGTTTGGGTAATACGCATTCAAAATATAATTATTATAAAATATGTTATTTAAAGTAGTTAGAAATTTGTGAATTTTGAAGAAATTTTAGATTTTGAATTGACCATTAGAATGTAACGGTTGACTCATTATTCTAAATAATTTTTTACAAAATATTTTAAAAAAAAATTGGACCGACTTTATTAGTTGGTGCACTGAAAAGTATAAAATAATATTAATTCTATTGCTGTTACTTTTGAAGTTGTGCAGTTGCAGGTAGATTGGTAACTTTTGGCACCAACTTCACAAGTACCTACCAGCCCCAATAGAATTAATATTATTTTATACTTTTCAGTGCACCAACTAATAAAGTCGGTCCAATTTTTTGTAAAAAATATTTATTTCACACTTTTGAGTGTAACATTAGTCACGAAAATCGTTGAACGTTCACTAATACCAATGAAGATAGTACTTATTCTATTACCCACGTATATTCCTTGCTTGTAGTTGTTATTATTGAGATCTCAGTACATCGCTGCGGAAATACGCTTGAATATTTTAGTTGTTACCATTTTAACACCGATTTTACTCGAAAACCGTAACTCAAGGGGAAAATGTTCAGTATAAATGTTGCTACAAATAATTATGTCTTTCATGTACCGCAAACAGATTTTCAATTTTCGACAGAAATCGCCCTCTCCACATAGCGAAAATATGTATATTTGAGAGTTTAAAATGTCTCTATGTCGAAAACCGTTACTCCTTTGAAAAAATGTTCCATTTAAACGTTTCCGGATATTGTCCTCTCTGTAATTATATCAACGCAGATTTTCAATTTTCGACAAAATTTGCCCCCTCCACCCCCTTCGGGGCGGTTTTCGGAGGGAACGAGATGTCGGATTCCCGTTTTTATGAATATGGGACCATTTCTCAAGCCTCCTCTTTCAAATGAATCAAAAATCATCAAAATCGGAGTACGTTTACTATATGAAAGGCGCGCACAAACCAAAAAAAAAAAAAATGCACACAATCGAATTGTATACCTCCTCCTTTTGGGAAGTCGGTCAAAAATGAACAATAAACTGTTTATCTATTTAATAGGCGAACGGTGTAGTGCGCTCATGACCGGCAAATTGGCAACGTGGCAACTTTCAGTGCAGCACTAATAAAGTCGGTCCAAATTTACTTTTGGGTGTAACAGTCATCATAATCATTCAACGTTCTCCAAAGAAGATAATGCGTTGCTTATGTTTTTATTCAGATTTTAAAACATCGCGCAAATATATATAACTTAGACTTCCCCACTGTTGCAACTCGGAAACCGTCCAATTTATACTTTGCCGAATAATGTCTCTTAAAAAACGTGGAAAAAAGGCATATTTATGAAAGGGTAAAAATGGTTAATTTTTGCTCAAGTTATCTCTTTTATATTTAAGAATATTGGTAAAATTTCAATAAATACTCATCTTCACTACAAAAAAAATAGTGTCGATACAGTTTTAGGAAAATGTTTTTAGAACATCACAATGTATGAATATTGATTTTTTTATCCTTTCAAACTTGTCTGTACTCAATAATGTGCGCCCAAAAATTACGGAGAAAAATATAACGGCTGGTGTATATTCAGAAATCTCCATTTAGATTTTTTTTTATTGATTTTCTAAACTGGATAAGTTAAACTGAAAATATTGAATCCTTTATGGTGTATTTGAAATAGATACAAAAGAAATATTCTTCATATTTATTTCCTCCAGTATAAAATACATTTTTTACAAAAATGGTATTTTGTGTATCAACAACATCTGGTCCCAATCAGACTTGGCGCTACGCTAGCATTCGAAAAATTAGAAGATACCGACGCAGTATTTTTCGGAGAGCAAATGGGGGAAGATGTTGTTTCGTGAAATTTTTTTGCTAAAGAGACTTTTCTCTTTCGGTCGGGGCCGATTTGCCAGAATATCGAATTGTAAGTGTATTTTTTTGACCGACGAACTCCGAACGGAGGAGGTATACAATTCGACTGTCTGCTTTATTTTTTTAATTTTCTTGTTCGTGCGCGCCTTTTATATAGTAAACGAGCTCCGATTTTGATGATTTTGGATTCATTTGAAAGGGGAGCCTTGAGAAATGGTTCCATATTCATAAAAACGCAAATCGGAAATCTCCTTCCCTCCGAAATCTCCTTCCCTCCGAAAACTGCCCTCGAATGGGTGGTGGGCGCGAATTTTCTCGAAAATCGAAAATCTGAGTTGGTATAATTAAAGATAGGACAATATCCGGAAACGTTTAAATTGAACATTTTTTCAAAAGTGTTACGGTTTTCGAGATAGACGCATGTTAAATATGTATTTTTCATATGTGGAGAGGGCGATTTCTTGTGAAAATTTAAAATTTTTCGATACTACATGAAATATATAATTATTTGTAGCAACATTTATAATGAACATTTTTTCTTTAGAGTTACGGTTTTCGAGTTAAATCGGTGGTAACATATAAAATAATCAAGCGTATTTCCGCAGCGATGCTTTGAGATCTCAATAAAACTACAAGCAAAGAATATACATGGGTGGTTAATAGGATAAGTACTATCTTCATTGGTATTAGTGAACGTTCAACGATTTTGGTGACTAATGTTAGGTACACTCAAATGTGTGAAATAAATATTTCTTACAAAAAATTGGGCCGACGTTATTAGTTGGTTCACTGAAAAGTATAAAATAATATAATTTCTATTGGTGATGGTACTTGTGAAGTTTCGTCATTATCGATTTACATTATTTGTTTAATATACTAATGTTCGATACTAATCGTATATTTTCGCTATAACAGGGATTTTTAATTAATTTGTACGTTTAAATAACTTTTCAAAATTATAAATTCGGCTTTTGTCAGTCTCAATAAATAATATACCGCGTACCATTCCTATTTGATAGATTTTCCAAGAATATGAATATTTGTACCCGACTCCCCTTCCACCAATTTGAGACAGGTCCAGTTTCTCGGAAACCAGATTTGACATAATGCATTGTGGGTAATTTGCTGATGATACTTGCTGGCGGCTGGCGTAGGATTATTATTTGCGCTTGCGCAGTGCATTCGCGGATTTTCAATAAACATGGTTCTAAAAAGTAGATCCTATAATTATTTTATCATTATACATTGTTATTTAGGAATAGTGTTGTGGAATGAGTAACTAGGTATTCAACAAACTTTTGAAGGGCATATGTAATGTATCATTTGCTCTGTTTTTCCAAATATTAGTTTGAAAAATATTCATACGCGATAAGTAGGTCATTGCAAGTATGGTAAGGGGAAAGGGGGTGGTAGTATCTTGAGACAAATTATCATCACAGGTTTCTATGCAAAATGCAAGAAGATGCATTGAAACTTTTGCACAAATCAGTAGTTAATCGCGATCGGAACAAATTACTGAATAATTTCGCTATTATTTGAAAGGAATATTTTATTTAACCGACTAAATATTGAGTGTAGTGTGGAAATGGATTCATCTTAAAAATTAAAAGGTAAGATAATGACTCTATTTTATTGTTAAATGGAATGATTTCCTTTGAACATTTTTTTCTAATTGTGTAATGTTTTAAACTTCGTGGAGAATATGTAAATCAGCATTAGCGAAATATGAGTTTTGAATTATACATAATACTAATAATAACTTTCAAACGATAAATTTTCATTTTCGCATCTCGCGAAAATCTTACCGGTCACGACTTGTTGAATTTTCGAAGAAATTCAATGGGTTCACCTTGCACTAATTAGAGGCCGCCATCTTGTCGAAACAAGATTTGATGCAATATGTCCTTTATGGATGGATATTGATTTTGCGATATTTCTTATCAAAATTGACGAAACTAAATTAATGTTTGTTTGGTTATTAGTTATAACGGTGTTATGCAATAATTAGCTATTCGTATATATTGTTGCTGAAACCGGAATGTAGGAATACACTTATGAATTTTTACTTCTTTTCGTAAAAAAAGTTTAGTAGTGGCTGGTACGGGTGGCTGATAATTTCAATATTTGAAAAAATATTCAACGAACTAAGGAAGTCTATAGGTACAATGGATTCATCTATTCAGACAGACATTGGAAAATTAAAGAGTAAAATATATTGTTTTTATTAGTTGATAATCTATCAAATATTACAGTTGCGAGGTTATTGACCTCTCAGCTACATTCATGTAGTCGGTGGCGTTTTGTTACATTGGAGATGCAATTTGCACTGTATTCTGAGATATTTCGAAATAATTCGGCGATTATTGTACGCGACAGGCGACGATTACTTTGCAAAGATATAAACTACACAATAACACATATTTCTTCAAAGTTCAAGATCATACCGCTTCTTCTTGATACATTTTTCAAGAAATTGTCCGCTAATAATTAGAAGAGACGCATCTTGCATCTTCTGTTCTTGTTGAAACATTTGATGTACCTAGGTATACCTATGTCGATAATGTACGATTTATAGTTGCCGGCGTAGGATTCTTTTGCATTTTTGCCAGTTGTTAGAAGTGTTATGAATTAATCAGTTGGCATTGGGTTATATTCTTTAGTTATTTGTTCCATACATTTTCTTTTCAAAATGTAGAATAAAAATCAATAATGTTTGGTCATTATCGATTTACATTATTTGTTTAATATTTTTCGATACTGGCCGTATATTTTCGCTATAACAGGGATTTTTAATTAATTTTCACGTTTAAATAACTTTTCAAAATTATAAATTCGGCTTTTGTCAGTCACAAAAAATAATATACCGCGTACCATTCCATTGATAGATTTTCCAAGAATATGAATATTTGTACCCGACTCCCCTTCCACCAATTTGAGACAGGTCCAGTTTCTCGAAAACCAGATTTGTCACAATGTATTGTGGGTAATTTGTTCATGATACTCGCTGGCGGCTGGCGTAGGATTATTATTTGCGCTTGCGCAGTGCATTCGCGGATTTTCAATAAACATGGTTCTAAAAAGTAGATCATATAATTATTTTATCATTATACATTGTTATTTAGGAATAGTGTTGTGGAATGTGTAACTAGGTATTCAACAAACATTTGAAGGGCATATGTAATGTATCATTTGCTCTGTTTTTCCAAATATTAGTTTGAAAAATATTCATACGCGATAAGTAGGTCATTGCACCTAAGTATGGTAAGGGGAAAGGGGGTGGGTAGTATCTTGTATCTTGAGACAAATTATCATCACAGGTTTCTACGTAAAATGCAAGAAGATGCATTGAAACTTTTGCACAAATCAGTAGTTAATCGCGATCGGAACAAATAACTGAATAATTTCGCTATTATTTGAAAGGAATATTTTATTTAACCGACTAAATATTGAGTGTAGTGTGGAAATGGATTCATCTTAAAAATTAAAAGGTAAGATAATGACTCAATTTTATTGTTAAATGGAATGATTTCCTTTGAACATTTTTTTCTAATTGTGTAATGTTTTAAACATCGTGGAGAATATGTAAATCAGCATTAGCAAAATATGAGTTTTGAATTATACATACTAATAATAACTTTCAAACGATAAATTTTCATTTTCGTATCTCGCAAAAATCTTACCGGCCACGACTTGTTGAATTTTCGAATAAATTCAATCGGTTCACCTTGCACTAATTAGAGGCCGCCATCTTGTCAAATCAAGATTTCATGCAATATGTCCCTTATGGATGGATATTGATTTTGCGATATTTCTTATCAAAATTGACGAAACTAAATTAATGTTTGGTTATTAGTTATAACGGTGTTGTTCAATAATTATCTATTCGTATATATTGTTGCTGAAACCGGAATGTAGGTATTCACTTATGAATTTTTACTTCTTTTCGTAAAAAAAGATTAGTAGTAGCTGGTACGGGTGGCTGATAATTTCAATATTAAAAAAAATATTCAACGAACTAAGGAAGTCTAAACAATGGATTCATCTATTCAGACAGATATTGGAAAATTAAAGAGTAAAATATATTGTTTTTATTAGTTGATAATCTATCAAATATTACGGGTGCGAGGTTATTGACCTCTCAGCTACATTCATGTAGTCGGTGGCGTTTTGTTACATTGGAGATGCAATTTGCACTGTATTCTGAGATATTTCGAAATAATTCGGCGATTATTGTACGCGACAGGCGACGATTACTTTGCAAAGATATAAACTACACAATAACACATATTTCTTCAAAGTTCAAGATCATACCGCTTCTTCTTGATACATTTTTCAAGAAATTGTCTGCTAATAATTAGAAGAGACGCATCTTGCATCTTCTCTTCTTGTTGAAACATTTGATGTACCTAAGTATAGGTACCTATGTCGATAATGCACGATTCATAGTTGCCGGTTGCTGGCGTAGGATTCTTTTGCATTTTAGCCAATTGTTTCAAAGAGAAGTGTTATGAATAAATCAGTTGGTATTGGGTTATATTTTTTTGTTATTTTTTCCATACATTTTCTTTTCAAAATGTAGAATGAAAATCAATAATGATCGGTCATTATCGATTTACATTATTTGTTTCATTTAATATTTTTCGATACTGGCCGTATATTTTCACTATAACAGGGATTTTTAAACTAATTTTTACGTTTAAATAACTTTTAAAATTTATAAATTCTGCTTTTGTCAATCTCACAAAATAATATAACCGTGCCATTCCTATTTGATAGATTTTCCTAGAATTTGAATATTTGTACCCGACTCCCCTTCCACCAATTAGAGACAGGTCCAGTTTCTCGAAAACCAGATTTGTCACAATACATTGTGGGTAATTTGTTGATGATACTAGCTGGCGGCTGGCGTAGGATTATTATTTGCGCTTGCGCAGTGCATTCGCGGATTTTCAATAAACATGGTTCTAAAAAGTAGATCATATAATTATTTTATCATTATACATTGTTATTTAGGAATAGTGTTTTTGAATGTGAAACTAGGTATTCAACAAACATTTGAAGGGCATATGTAATGTGTCATTTGCTCTGTTTTTCCAAATATTACTTTGAAAAATATTCATATGCGATAAGTAGGTCATTGCACCTAAGTATGGAAAGGGGGTGGTAGTATCTTGAGACAAATTATTATCACAGGTTTCTATGTAAAATGCAAGAAGATGCATTTAAACTTTTGCAGAAATCAGTAGTTAATCGCGATCGGAACAAATTACTGTATAATTTCGCTATTATTTGAAAGGAATAATTTATTTAACAGAGTAAATATTGAGTGTAGTGTGGAAATGGATTCATCTTAAAAATTAAAAGGTAAGATAATGACTCAATTTTATTATTAAATAGAATGATTTCCTTCGAACATTTTTTTCTAATTGTATAATGTTTCAAACTTCGTGGAGAATATGTAAATCAGCATTCGCAAAATATGAGTTTTGAATTATTCATACTAATAATATCTTTCAAACGATAAATTTTCATTTTCGCATCTCCTGAAAATCTTACCGGTCACGACTTGTTGAATTTTCGAAGAAATTCAATCGGTTCACCTTGCACTAATTAGAGAGGCCGCCATCTTGTCGAAACAATATTTGATGCAATATGTGCCTTATGGATGGATATTGATTTTGCAATATTTCTTATCAAAATTGACAAAACTAAATTAATTGGTTATTAGTTATTACGGTGTTATTAAATAATAATTATCTATTCGTATATTGTCGCTAAAACCGGAATGTAGGTATTTACTTGTGAATTTTTACTTCTTTTCGTAAAAAAAGTTTAGTAGTGGCTGGTACGGGTGGCTGATAATTTTGATTTTAAAAAAATATTCAACGAACTAAAGAAGTGTGTGCAATGGATTCATCTATATAGATTTTTGGACGGATATTGGAAAATTAAAAGGTAAAATATTTTATTTTTTATTAGCTGATAATCTATCAAATAGTTATTACAGTTGTGAGGTCATTGACCTCTCAGGTACATTCAAGTAGTTGGTGGCGTTTTCTTACATTAGAGATGCAATTTGCACTGTATTCTGGGATATTCAGAAATAATTCGGTTAGCATTGATATGAAGATAGTCGGCGTTGAATTGATTCGGATGCCGTGCAAAAATCTTTTTCAAAATGGACGATGTTGTTAACTCGAAAACCGTAACTATGGAAAAAATATTCAGATCTAATTTGTTTAATCGAATACTTATTTCTTTGTACATATTGTGAATTAAATAAAATCAAAGTATCTAATATCACACAAGTTTGCCATTGAAGATATATATAAAAAAAACTTTATTCGGACATAGGTTTTCGGCCATCAAAGTTTCGCATTGGTCAGTCGTTAACAAATAACCGAGAGCGCATGAGATTTGTTCTCATTTTTACTCACTAGATCCTGTTTTCTTTTGTCTACTCAACAGGTAAGTCATTTTTAATAACAATTTTTGTGTACCTACACTTTCTATAAAATATCTTGATACATACCTACCTTCTGCTCATTACATAAGTGCCGATTTTAATGTCTTTTTCTAATAAAATTGGTTCTAGTTTCCGTTTTCTTTTTTTAATGACGGGGGATTTGAAAATCAAGTTCTTCAAGAATCATAGATTTCACGTACCTAGTCCAGATCGTTAAAGAGGTAATAAATAATTGAGTGTGGTGTATGAACTTTTATTAGCCTCAAAGAGCTTTGTCAATCAATTGTTTCGATACGCACTCATTAAGGTTATTAATCCTGTCGAATCATTCCATAGAAATTAATTACTTCCCGCTTATTACTCAAATGAAAATAAATGTTAGGTATAGGTGCATGTCACACATTAGACGGATTTTTTCTCTCTTAGCATTCAGTAAATTTTATATCTATTTTTTTTCTGTGATTTGTGAAATAAATGTTCTTCTTTGCCATCCTCGTTACCAAACAAAATCATTTCTGATTATTGAATAACTTTTAGACTATATTAATATGTATCCGAATATTTCAATTGCGGTCAATCTGAATATCGCCCCACCATTGCATTAGGTATTGTAAACTATTATTTGTGATTAAAAATAAAGACCTTTATTATTGTTAAATATTATTATTATATTAATATTATGCTACATTTATTTTAATATTATAAACTTTGTTTTTTTTAGAAATATGGCCTCAACGCCCTCACATATTCTTGAATTTTTTTTATTAATAAGGTCTTCAAGGGGATGAGATTTGGTAAGCACATTTATCATAGAGTTTACCAGTCTAGATTGAATGCTAGAAGTAATAAAAGGACTGATCTGGTTTATAATGTTTTATTGGCTTTAATAAGTTCTGTCAGTCAATTGTTTAAATACGCACTAATTAAGGTAATTGATCCGAATCGAATTTTCGGGTTTATATTATTAGGTATAATTTAATTTTTTTAATGATAACTTGTACCTACCCTTTCTGCAAAATAACTTGATACAAGCATTCTGCCTAGTGAATATGCACAGATTTTAATCATTCTTTTTTAGTAGAGAGGAAAGTTGAGAAATGGTATCATCTTAAAAAAAATAGCATCTCAAAATTTCTCAAAAATTGCCACATTATAAAATATTTTATTTTGAAATATGTCCGCTCTGTATAAAACGACTAGGCATTATATAAAAAGATAGATTACATGTAATCTGGCTCTGGCTACGATATAAGCATAGAATTATTACACTAACTGGCTAACCAACTAACGAATTTTTTCAGTTAACGATGACCGACTTTCCTGAGGATCGGATCGTCGGACGAGGTGGATTCGGTGAGGAGTTGGATTGTCGGAAAGGACCCACGGGTACAATGTAAAGTTTGCTATGAAATGCCTGAATGAGTAAGTAACACTGGCACTCCATTGTGCGAATAACATTATTGTTGGTTAGTACGGGCAAAGTAACGGAAACTATCTTTGGTACGGGTCTAGATTGACCCTTTATTCCTGCCATATACTGGACAAGCTTGTTTCATATTGCATATGATGAATTCTGATGATCTCCATTATCATCTCAATCAGCATGGGATGATCAACGAGTCGGAAATGAAGTTTTATGCTGCAGAAGTTATAGGTGAGCATAAAGATTATTTGAAGTCTAATTTATTCAATGATTCAACCATTATTTATACTTAACGATGTATTATAATTTATTACTATTGACGTGGAAGTTGTAGTCTTTTCTGGTAAAAGTCCGGTCAAGCCAAGTCGAACGACTTTTGAGGGTGTTTGATGTAAGCCGGATTTTGAATTGAATCGAAAGTCTATTTTTATTGCAAATTGCCACCTCACTTTCAAAGGCCTACTCAGGAAGAATATTGTTTTTGATCGCTCGATATATAATTCTTCAATAAACAATATCCTTGCTTCATCCTCATATAACGTTTTCCGTACGCCACGAAGTCAGAGAGGATCACTGAAACGTTATCACGAATTTAGTGCCTACAATTTACGAACTCGAATATAGCAACATTTAAATTGAACATTTTTTCATAAGAGTTCTTAAATACCTATATACCTATATACTCCTATATCTGCGCTGTGATGTTTTGAGATTACTGAAAAATAACAAAAACAATCTAAGCCTATATACATGGGTAATGGATATGGGTACTATCTTCTATGCTATTAGTATTAGTATTTGGTATTATTATTATTATTTGGTAAAAATATTTATTGTGTAATAAATAGTTTTTATAAAGACAACTTCTTAAATAATATGAAAATTAAAAATAAAATGTTTATCTATTTAATAGGCGAACGGTGTAGTGCGCCCATGACCGGCAAATTGGCAACGCGGCTACTTCTCTAGAAATTGATTGCCATATAGTTGCATACATGCAATACATCGTAGCTTGTAGCCGCCGTAGCTCAGTTTAAATTCGTCGAGTATCGAGTAGTCGTGAAGAATTCGTTAGGTATTCTTTATTGCTCTCCGTGATGTCGAAGCGATCGAATGCTTGTAACAAATAATTCGGGGGTGCAGGGTGGTAATTTTTTTATTGTGAAGATGTGTGTTCATTTTCCCACTGGATGGCAGGATAAGATGACCATGTGAACAACAATGTGAGTTGTTAATTTTTGGCATTTTTTGTTCATTTTGTATACGTCTATTATCAATGAATAACGATGCTCATTTCAATTAATTTCACGAAATCAAATTCTTGGCCAAATAACTTTTCTTATCATTAGTAGTTTTTGTTAGTTTAGGCTAACTGGATTGAATGCAGAATTGATATTAAATTAAATTTGTTTAACAAAAAATGTGTTGATTTAGCGCCAAATAAACATTTTCTCTGTTATATATCGTAGTTTCTCTCTCTAATATGCGTATCTATCTATCAATCAAATATTTTTATCAACATATCTGCGAGTCTCGTAATCGTAAGTCAAGTTTTGTCGTGTACAACTATATAAAGGAATGTGGTCAGAAAGTACAGATGTTCACCCAAAATAAATAATAACATTCAAAACATATTCCAATATTAGTTGACATTGTTCTAGAAAATAATAATTACTTGATCTTATTTTCTCACTTAAGTTACATTCATTTGCGTTTGATAAGAATAATTATTCATAATTCAGGTTTAGTTAAATATATTAATTTTTTACAAAATCTAGGATGGATCATTATTTAAAGAATGCAAAATAATATTTAATATTGTCATTAATTCATATCCTATACCAATAGAAAAAGTATTACTATATGTTTTTTAGTGCATTTTCTAATAAAATTGTTTCTAGTTCCGTATTTTTCAAATAGTTTTTATTACTTTTGTTTCTTATATAGATGGACTCCGCAGTGATTTCTCAGGCCCCATACGCGGCCTGTTAAGCTCCAAATTTTCGACATGGAACGACAATGTCGGACAATGAGATCCGTCACTGGCATTACGCACGAGCATGGACTGTATATATACGTCTCTGTTCTCTGGTATATAGGTACTCTCTGGCAGATCGTCGTATATATTACTCTATGGTTATGTCGCGCTAATTTAATTTTGTGTTGTGGTAGACAAACATGTTTTCTACATTGGTTGGCCGAGTCCAAATTATTAATCACATGACCCATCATCTTGCATCTGATTGGTTGACATGATGAAATTGTTGTAGAACTTTCAGAAGTAGAAGAGTCATTATTTCGGTTATGTAAGACAAACAAATGGTCGAGTGTCGTGTGTGATTACCGCTACTTCGAAGATCTCTTCGCTGCGATGCAATATTGAAAAAAATATATATTTTAGTGAATGCTGTTATTATAAAAATAAGGAACTTTTTCTCAAAGTGATAAACAGAATTATGAAATGTAGTGTTTTTCTGAAATGAATGAAATATCAGCAAAATCAACTAACCTAATCGTGAGTAAAGCACCTACCTACTATTGTAAAATTGTCAAATTCTTCCAAATGGAGTAGTTTTTGTCTGGTTTGTTCAATTTCTTCTTTGAAAAAATAATTATATCAATTAATTTTGGTCACCAATTTTTTCCGAGATTCCCTCAATTCAATGGCTGCCAAATAAATGATTTAAATTTTTCTAATCAATATAGATTTTACGCAAATTGAATCAGCTTCAATTTCAATGCATCACCAACTTCTTATAAATCAGGAACGTACCCACTCGTAATGAAGTATATATTATGAAGAAAATAACAATGGCAATAATTTCTGAAAATTACATGACATATTAATTAATTTGAGCAAGATCATCATCTGTACCTATATGTATAATCTGGGCATGTCCATTATCGAATTTCGATTCAGCGAGTAGTAGATTAATTATTGTCGCTTATTTGTCGTAAATTTCTTATGGAAACTAAAAATTTGTCGCACTTTAGATTTTTTTTTGGGTGGTGAT
Source organism: Crioceris asparagi (assembly GCA_958507055.1). NCBI lineage: Eukaryota > Metazoa > Arthropoda > Insecta > Coleoptera > Chrysomelidae > Crioceris > Crioceris asparagi. The sequence goes on from OY293826.1 coordinate 131,372,024, forward strand.
GATAACTTGAAGTTGTGCAGTTGCAGTTAGATGGATAACTTTTAGCACGAATTTCACAAGTACCAGCACCTATGGAATTAATATTATTTTGTATTTTTGACCGACGAACCCCGAACAGAGAAGGTATACAATTCGGCTGTTTGCGTGTTTTTTAATGGATGTTGGCACCTTTTAAGTAAATTTGCTCAGATTTTTATTTGAATAAATTTGATGGTTCCATTAAAAAAATACATTCAACATGTCCTTCTCCTCAAAAACTTCTCCAAAAAGGGGTAGGTTTTCGAAAATCGAAAAAAAAACTACCTAATAAAAGTCAGTAGGTACAATATTTGGTAAAAATATTTATTGTGTAATAAATAGTTTTTATAAAGACAACTTCTTGAATATAAAAATGAACAATAAAATGTTTATCTATTTAATAGGCGAACGGTGTAGTGCGCTCATGACCGGCAAATTGGCAACGTGGCAACTTCTCTAGAAAATAGTTGCCTCCTCCCTTACTTATACATCGTAGCCCGTAGCGTCGTACGTAGTAGCTCAGCTTATATTTGTCGAGTGTGGAGTAGTAGTAATAGTAGTCAGTAGTCAGTAGTCGTTGAGAATGAACAGTTCTAGATATTATTTATTTCTCTCCGTAATGTGATGTACGATCGATCGAAAGCTTGTACCAAATAATTCCGAGGTGCAGGGTGGTAATTTTTTTAGTGTCAATACGAGTGTATTTCGATTCAGGAGTTTCTTTTCCCACTGGATGGCAGGATAAGATGATCATGTATAGCAAAGATAACAACAACGTGAGTTATTAATTTTTAAGCGTTTTTTGTTCATTTTTATATAGGTACATCTGTTATCAAGGAATAATGATGCTTATTTCAATTAATTTAACGAAATCAAATTCTCGGCCAAATAACAAAAGATTAGTTTTAGAAACAATCATATTGTATAATTGTTGGAAACATAAATCATACTTTGATTTTTGTATTCAAATGTTTTTTTATTTTTCTTAATATATACATTTTATACATTGTTTCCCAATATTATTGTGTGATTGTTAAAATTAATTTTCATTATTTTCCGTGTAGTTTTGTTTAGGCTAATTGGATAGAATGCAGAATTGATATTAAATTTGTGTAACAAAAAATGTGTTGATTTAGCGCAAAATAATTTTTTTTTCCATGTTATATATTGTATTTTCTCTCTCTCTAATTTGCGTATCTATCAATCAATATAGGTATCTTTATCCAGCTATATGCGAGTCTCGAAAGTCAAATTTTGTCGTGTACAACCATATGAAGGAATGTGGTCAAAAAGTACAGATGTTCATCCAAAATTAATAAACAGTTCTGAGCGTCTTGTTTTGAATGGAAACATTCCAATATTTGTTGATATTCTTCTAGAAAATAATTACTACTTGATCTTATTTCCTCACCTACGGTACATATGCCCTTGATACTAATAATTATTCATAATCCAGTTTTAGTTTACTTAATTATTATTTTTTCACAAAAACTATTCAGATAATGCAAAATAATATTTACTATTATTATTAATAATTCATTTCCTATACCAATAGAACAAGTACCTAAGTAGTATTTTGTTTTTTGTGCATTTTCGAATAAAATTGCTTCTAGTTTCGTTTTTTTAATTTAGGGTGATTTGAGCAGCAAAATCATGGATTCAAGAAAGTTTATATTATTTTTTTTCTTTGATTTGTGGACGTCAGGATGAGATAGGTATGCCGTTTGGGTAATACGCATTCAAAATATAATTATTATAAAATATGTTAAAGTAGTTAGAAATTTGAATTTTGAAGAAATTAGATTTTGAATTCACCATTAGAACGTAACGGTTGACTCATTATTCTAAATCTAAATAAATTTTTACATAAAAATTGATCAACTTCATTAGTTGATGCACTGAAATATACAAAATAATATCAATTGGTACTCGTAACTTTGAAGTTGTGTAGTTGTAGTTAGACTGAAAACTTTTGGCACCAACCTTAAAAGAACCAGAATCAATAGAATTAATATTATTTTGTCAGTGCAACAACTAGCCTAATAAAAGTCAGTAGGTACAATATTTGGTAAAAATATTTATTTTGTAATAAATAGTTTTTATAAAGACAACTTTTGAATATAAAAATGAACAATAAACTGTTTATCTATTTAATAGGCGAACGGTGTAGTGCGCTCATGATCGGCAAATTGGCAACGTGGCAACTTTCAGTGCAGCACTAATAAAGTCGGTCCAAATTTACTTTTGGGGGTAACAGTCATCATAATCATTCAACGTTCTCCAAAGAAGATAATGCGTTGCTTATGTTTTTATTCAGATTTTAAAACATCGCGCAAATATATATATTTTAGACTTCCCCACTGTTGCAACTCTGAAACCTTCCAATTTATACTTTACCGAATAATGTCTATTGAAAAACGTGGAAAAAAGGCATATTTATGAAAGGATAAAAATGGTTAATTTTTGCTCAAGTTATCTCTTTTATATTTAAGAATATTGGTAAAATTTCAATAAATACTCATCTTCACTACAAAAAAAATAGTGTCGATACAGTTTTAGGAAAATGTTTTTAAACCATCACAATGTATGAATATTGAATTTGTTATCCTTTCAAACTTGTCTGTACTCAAGAGTATGCGCCCAAAAATTACGGAGAAAAATATAACGGCTGGTGTATAATCAGAAATTAGATTTTTTTATTGATTTTCTAAATTGGAAAAGTTAAACTGAAAATATTGAATCCTTTATGGTGTATTTGAAATAGATACAAAAGAAATATTCTTCATATTTATTTCCTCTAGTATAAAATACATTTTTTACAAAAATGGTATTTTGTGTATCAACAACAACTGGTCCCAATCAGACTTGGCGCTACGCTAGCATTCGAAAAATTAGAAGATATCGACGCAGTATTTTTCGGAGAGCAAATGGGGGAAGATGTTGTTTCGTGAATTTTTTTTGCTAAAGATATTTTTCTCTTTGGGTCGGGGCCGATTTGCCAGAATATCGAATTGTAAGTGTATTTTTTTGACCGACGAACCCCGAACGGAGGATGTATACAATTCGACTGTCTGCTTTTTTTTTGTTCGTTCGCGCCTTTTATATAGTAAACGAGCTCCGATTTTGATGATTTTGGATTCATTTGAAAGGGGAACCTTGAGAAATGGTTCCATATTCATAAAAACGCAAATCCGAAATCTCCTACCCTCCGAAAACAGCCCCCGAAGGGGTGGTGGGGGCGAATTTTCTTGAAAAATCGAAAATCTGAGTTGGTATAATTAAAGATAGGATAATATCCGGAAACGTTTAAATTGAACATTTTTTCAAAAGTGTTACGGTTTTCGAGATAGACGCATGTTAAATATGTATTTTTCATATGTGGAGAGGGCGATTTCTTGTGAAAATTGAAAATTTTTCGATACTACATGAAATATATAATTATTTGAAGCAACATTTATAATGAACATTTTTTCCTTAGAGTTACGGTTTTCGAGTTAAATTGGTGGTAACATATAAAATAATCAAGCGTATTTCCGCAGCGATGTTCTGAGATCTCTATAATAACAACTACAAGCAAGGAATATACGTGGGTAATAGAATAAGTACTATCTTCATTGGTATTAGTGAACGTTCAACGCTTTTGGTGAATAATGTTAGGTACACTCAAAAGTGTGAAATAAATATTTTTTACAAAAAATTTGGACCGACGTTATTCTTTGATGCACTGAAAAGTATAAAATAATATTAATTCTATTGGTGATGGTACTTGTGAAGTTGATGCCAAAAGTTATCAATCTAACTGCAACTGTAGAACTTCAAAAGTAACAGCACCAATAGAATTAATATTATTTTATACTTTTCAGTGCATCAACTAATAACGCCGGTCCATTTTTTTGTAAAAAATATTTATCTTTATCCTGCATCCCGAACGCAACTAGAGTTTCTCGATTATTATACGCGACAGGCGACGATTACTTTGCAAAGATATGAACTACACAATAACAGACACTTCTGTGTTTTAAGTAAATCAGTTAGCATTGGGTTATATTTATTAGTTATTTGTTCCATAGGTAGGTACGTTTTCTTTTGAAAGTGTAGAATGAAAATAAATAATGTTTCGTCGTTATCGATTTACATTATTTGTTTAATATTTTTCGATACTGGCCGTATATTTTCACCATAACAGGGATTTTTAAATTAATTTTTACGTTTAAATAACTTTTCAAAATTATAAATTCGGCTTTTGTCAGTCTCAAAAAATAATATACCGCGTACCATTCCTATTTGATAGATTTTCCAAGAATATGAATATTTGTACCCGACTCCCCTTCCACCAATTTGAGACAGGTCCATTTTCTCGAAACCAGGTTTGACATAAAGCATTGTGGGTAATTTGTTGATGATACTCGCTGGCGGCTGGCGTAGGATAATTATTTGCGCTTGCGCAGTGCATTCGCGGATTTTCAATAAACATGGTTCTAAAAAGTAGATCCTATAATTATTTTATCATTATACATTGTTATTTAGGAATAGTGTTGTGGAATGTGTAACTAGGTATTCAACAAACTTTTGAAGGGCATATATAATGTATTATTTGCTCTGTTTTTCCAAATATTAGTTTGAAAAATATTCATACGCGATAAGTAGGTCATTGCAAGTATGGTAAGGGGAAAGGGGGTGGTAGTATCTTGAGACAAATTATCATCACATGTTTCTATGCAAAATGCAAGAAGATGCATTGAAACTTTTGCACAAATCAGTAATTAATCGCGATCGGAACAAATTACTGTATAATTTCGGTATTATTTGAAAGGAATATTTTATTTAACCGACTAAATATTGAGTGTAGTGTGGAAATGGATTCATCTTAAAAATTAAAAGGTAAGATAATGACTCAATTTTATTGTTAAATGGAATGATTTCCTTTGAACATTTTTTTCTAATTGTGTAACTTTCGTGGAGAATATGTAAATCAGCATTAGCAAAATATGAGTTTTGAATTATACGTAATACTAATAATAACTTTCAAACGATAAATTTTCATTTTCGCATCTCGCGAAAACCTTACCGGTCACGACTTGTTGAATTTTCGAAGAAGGTTTACCTTGCACTAATTAGAGGCCGCCATTTTGTCGAAACAAGATTTGATGCAATATGTCCCTTATGGATGGATATTGATTTTGCGATATTTCTTATCAAAATTGACGAAACTAAATTAATGTTTGTTTGGTTATTAGTTATAACGGTGTTATGCAATAATTAGCTATTCGTATATATTGTTGCTGAAACCGGAATGTAGGAATTTACTTATGAATTTTTACTTCTTTTCGTTAAAAAAGTTTAGTAGTGGCTGGTACGGGTGGCTGATAATTTCAATATTTGAAAAAATATTCAACGAACTAAGGAAGTCTATAGGTACAATGGATTCATCTTTTCAGACAGACATTGGAAAATTAAAGAGTAAAATATATTGTTTTTATTAGTTGATAATCTATCAAATATTACAGTTGCGAGGTTATTGACCTCTCAGCTACATTCATGTAGTCGGTGGCGTTTTGTTACATTGGAGATGCAATTTGCACTGTATTCTGAGATATTTCGAAATAATTCGGCGATTATTGTACGCGACAGGCGACGATTACTTTGCAAAGATATAAACTACACAATAACACATATGTCTTCAAAGTTCAAGATCATACCGCTTCTTTTTGATACATTTTTCAAGAAATTGTCCGCTAATAATTAGAAGAGACGCATCTTGCATCTTCTGTTCTTGTTGAAACATTTGATGTACCTAGGTATACCTATGTCGATAATGTACGATTTATAGTTGCCGGCGTAGGATTCTTTTGCATTTTTGCCAGTTGTTTCAAAGAGAAGTGTTATGAATTAATCAGTTGGCATTGGGTTATATTCTTTAGTTATTTGTTCCATACATTTTCTTTTGAAAATGTAGAATAAAAATCAATAATGTTTGGTCATTATGGATTTACATTATTTGTTAATTTAATATTTTTCGATATTGGCCGTATATTTTCACCATAACAGGGATTTTTAAATTAATTTTTACGTTTAAATAACTTTTCAAAATTATAAATTCGGCTTTTGTCAGTCTCAAAAAATAATATACCGCGTACCATTCCTATTTGATAGATTTTCCAAGAATATGAATATTTGTACCCGACTCCCCTTCCACCAATTTGAGACAGGTCCATTTTCTCGAAACCAGATTTGACATAATGCATTGTGGGCAATTTGTTGATGATACTCGCTGGCGGCTGGCGTAGGATTATTATTTGCGCTTGCGCAGTGCATTCGCAGATTTTCAATAAACATGGTTCTAAAAAGTAGATCCTATAATTATTTTATCATTATACATTGTTATTTAGGAATAGAGTTGTGGAATGTATAACTAGGTATTCAACAAACTTTTGAAGGGCATATGTAATGTATCATTTGCTCTGTTTTTCCAAATATTAGTTTGAAAAATATTCATACGCTTTAAGTAGGTTATTGTACGTAAGTATGGAAAGGGGTAAGGGGGTTGTAGTATCTTGAGACAAATTTATCATCACAGGTTTCTATGTAAAATGCAAGAAGATTCATTGAGACTTTTGCACAAATCAGTAGTTAATCGCGATCGGAACAAATTACTGTATAATTTCGCTATTATTTGAAAGGAATATTTTATTTAAGAGACTAAATATTGAGTGTAGTGTGGAAATGGATTCATCTTAAAAATTAAAAGGTAAGATAAAGACTCAATTTTATTGTTAAATGGAATGATTTCCTTTGGACATTTTTTTCTAATTGTGTAATGTTTTAAACTTCGTGGAGAATATGTAAATCAGCATTAGCAAAATATGAGTTTTGAATTATACATACTAATAATAACTTTCAAACAATAAATTTTCATTTTCGTATGTCGCGAAAATCTTACCGGCCACGACTTGTTGAATATTCGAATAAATTCAATCGGCTCACCTTACACTAATTAGAGGCCGCCATCTTGTCGAAACCAGATTTGATGCAATATGTCCCTTATGGATGGATATTGATTTAGCGATATTTCTTAATTGACGAAACTAAATTAATGTTTGGCTCTAAGTTATAACGGTGTTATGCACTAATTAGCTATTCGTATATACCTATTGTTGCTGAAACCGGAATGTAGGTATTTACTTATGCATTTTTACTTCTTTTCGTAAAAAAAGTTTAGTAGTGGCTGGTACGGGTGGCTGATAATTTTGATTTTAAAAAAATATTCAACGAACTAAAGAAGTATGTGCAATGGATTCATCTATATGGATTTTTGGACGAATATTGGAAAATTAAAAGGTAAAATATATTATTTTTTATTAGCTGATAATCAGTGGCGGCTCGTGACATTTATTGCAGAGGAGGCCAACTCTACAAAATTACTAGAAGAATACAACTTGCATTTTCCACACCACCCCTGGAGGTATTGCTATGGCGCCTTACATTTTTTGTGGTGGTCTGGAGGTATTCAAACTACTACTATTCTACTAAAGATCATCAATAGAAGCCAATAATGTATGAAATTCTCATCTAGAATACTCATTTTCGATCGCCTGTTAAATATTCTAATAAAATAATCAAATGATATACATATTCAATTAACAAACATACATACATATTTTTTTTTTAAATAAAAACATTTATTACAAAGTTACTCCTTATAATATTAGCTACCTGCCAGTGAAAATCCCGTCGGAATTGATTCAACCGTTACGGAGATTAGCCGAAACAAACTATAAAAATTTGGTTTTGTTATTAGTGACATTTATAGGTACCTAAAACCTGTTATTTTGGTATTACAGACACTACGATTTTATTTATAGTATAGTATAGTATAGATATAGATAGATACTATCTAGCGACAATAAATTCAGTTAGTTCACTTAGTTCTCACACTTACCATTCAAGCAAGGCCGAAATCCTAAATAAAACACGCGCTACCAGAAATTCGAAATACTATGACTAGTTTACTGTTAACCGTGTGATATGCGAATAATTCCGACAATGATCGACGGACGATGCAAAGTGGGCGTGTCGAGTGGAAGCCAGACTGCCCAGAGTCCGTAAAAATTCATACGCTAAAATCGACAACTACCAAATCCAAGGTCACGCTGCAATAAGATCTGTACATTTTGAACGGAGGCTAATAATTTTCAGCCTCCTCTGCTCGAAATGTTGTCGGTTGGACGCACGTAGGACGTCTAGGTATAATTTTTACGCTGCGTATACTGAAATGCGGTGGCGCTCATTTAGTGGTGTCCATGATAAGGTTTCAGTTGATATGCAGACATGCTATTTTCGTTTGAAATATAATGATCTTGAATTTTTTATTTTATATATCGTATAAAATATAACTTATATAAAACGTTTTAGATTTGATTTGCTACTACATCAAAAATATGAATTTGCCTTATATTGTAGAGGAGGCCCGGCCTCCTCTGAGTAGCCACTGCTGATAATATATCAAATAGTTATTACAGTTGTGAGGTCATTGACATTGACCTCTCAGGTACATTCAAGTAGTTGGTGGCGTTTTCTTACATTAGAGATGCAATTTGCACTGTATTCTTGGATATTTAGAAATAATTCGGTTAGCATTGATATGAAGATAGTCGGCGTTGAATTGATTCGAATGCCGTGCAAAAATCTTTTTCAAAATGGACGACGATGTTGTTAACTCGAAAACCGTAACTATGGAAAAAATATTCATATCCAATTTGTTTAAACGAATACTTATTTCTTTGTACATATTGTGAATTAAATAAAATCAAAGTATCTAATATCACACAAGTTTGCCATTGAGATATATATAAAAAAACTTTATTCAGACATAGGTCTTTGGCCATCAAAGTTTCGCATTCGTCAGTCGTTAACAAATAACTGAGAGCGCATGAGATTTGTTCTCATTTTTACTCACTAGATCCTGTTTTCTTTTGTCTACTCAACAGGTAAGTCATTTTTAATAACAATTTTTGTGTACCTACACTTTCTATAAAATATCTTGATACATTCTGCTCAGTACATAAGTGCCGATTTTAATGTCTTTTTCCAGTAAAGATTTCTCAACAAATGATAGATTACAGTACAGATAATTCAAAAATACGGCCGTTCTGTTTATAACGACTAGACATTTTATAAAAAGGCGGATTATGTAATCGGGCTCTTGATATGACATAAGCATTAAATTAATTAATTTAATTTTTCAGTTAATCATGAACGACTTTCCCGAGGATTGGATCGTCGGACGTGGTGGATTCGGTGAGGAATGCCTGAATAAGTAAGTAATTAATATTGGCACTCAATGGTCGAATAATACTATCATTGGTTAGTACAGGTCAAGATTGTGCATTTTTTTGTATGCATGACGTATGCCTTCCATATGCCACAAAAGTACACAAGAGTGTTTCATATTGGATCTGATGAATGTTGGTGATCTACGTATAATCACAGTCAGCATGGTGTGCTCATTGAGCCCGAAATGCAGTTTTATACTGCATAAGTTATATTATAGGTGAGCATAATGATTATTTGAAATATAATTTATTTATTGATTCAACAACTATTTATACTTAACGACGTTAACTTACAGTGTAAGTTATTACCTACTTTATTTTTTGACGTGGAACTTGTAGTCTTTTCTGGTAAAGGTCTGGCTCGGTCAAGCCAAGTCGAACGACTTTTGATGGTGTGTGATGAAAGCCGGATTTTGAATTGAATCGATGTCTGGTATGACGCTATTTTTATTGCAAGTTGGAACATATTTATTTATTTATTTAAACGCCAAGCGGCTTTATACTATGGAAAATAATAATATAGATAGTAATAATAGTAATATACAGCAACATTAATAATTTATTCCGTTGATTAACAACATGCCTGTTTTTATATTCGTATATTTTTCTTTAGCAACTCTAATTGTGTTATTAGAATAGTTTCTCCTTTTATTTTAAGAACACATGCCTATAGGATATACTGTGCTTAGAGATTTAAAACCAGCAAATATACCTGATATTAGAAGAACATGGACATTTTTGGATATGTGATTCACGTTTAGCTTGAGATTTCTCCAAGAATAACCTCATGCCAGCATGTAAGTATTTTTGACATATTTAATTGTAATCATTTACTTTCGAATACAAATAGGGCCCATTCTGTGATCAAAACCTTAACAATTTAACTTACCTTCTATGCAAACATTAAATTTGACAAGGTTAAAGGCTATTTTTAAGTCATACGATTTTGGAACCGACAGCATTTAGTTTCGAGTGTTTAGATTTTTATTACTGTTTATAATGCAATTATATATTCGGTTTCGGTTGAATGTGTTAAATATATAAAGTATGGATTTCCTTACTAATTAATATTTTAGCTTTCAACAATCTCTGACCTTTAGGGCTTAGTCCCAATTTTAGACATTCAGTTCGTTGTTCGTTTTAATTATCCTGTTCCTAAATACAAAACATTAGCCGGGTCTTGGCTTAAATTATGTCATCAAGCAATGTCATATTCCTATATTGTGTCCATATATGTATTTGTCAATTTTCGACGGCCATTCAACCCTAGCTAATGGTTTCTTTTCCCACTGGATGGCAGGATAAGATGATCATGTATAGCAAAGACAACAGCAATGCGAGTTGTTAATTTTTTTGTTCATTTTATATCCATTTATTATCAAGGAACAGTGATTCTTATTTCAATTAATTTAACGAAATCAGATTCTTGGCCAATTAACTTTTCTTAAGGTTAGTTTTAGAAACAATCATATTGTATCACGTTTTTCATTTTTTTTTTAGGTACATTGTTTCCCAATATCATTGTGTGATTGTTAAAATTAATTATTTTCCATGTAGTTTTTTTTAGTTTTAAAATAAACAACTTTGGTTCTGTTACGTATCGTGTATATATATCATATATCAATCTATATACAGAGAGAGTCTGTAACTTGGAATAAATACAGCAGTTCAAATACTAATTTTTTTTAAAATGCTTGGACCCGTCTATTAGTGTTCCCAATCGCGTTTGTTTAAATACAATAATAATGTCTACAGGTGTCCCAATTTGAAGCTATGACGTCACACTTGACTTTTAAATGGCAACACTGTTTTTTTAATAGCTGTCACTGTCACTTTTTTATTCCTTACCAATTACAAGATACAAAGTAACAAACAAGTAGTGCAATTATTTGAATTTAATTATTTCAATTAAGCAAATGCTCACAATGTTGTCCGTTGACTATTTGACAATATCCTAAACGCGATCTAAATCATTTGCAACATTTCGAATCACTTGGGGAGAAATCAATCTACACTCATTTCTTAGTCGTGTTTTTAAATCCTCGAGATTTGCCGGTTTGGTCTTCTAATTGCTAAGGAATGAAAAAGTGATATTTGGCAGTTATGTACAACTGTACAAACCCTTTCAAAACAGCCACTAAAATAAGTGTTGCCATTTAAAAAAAAATCAAGTGTGACGTCATAGCTCTAAATCGGGACACCCTGTATACACTATTAGTGTATTTAAACAAGCGCGATTGGAAATATTAATTGAGGGGTCCGAGCATTTTTCAAAAAAAAAAAATAGTATTTGAACTATTGAATTTATTCCAAGTTACAGACTCTCGAAAATTGCCACATTACAATATATATATATTTTATTTAGAAATATGTCCGCTCTGTATAAAACGACTAGGCATTTTATAAAAGACAGATTATATCTAATCTGGCTCTGGCTACGATATAAGCATAGAATTATTACACTAACTGGCTAACCAACTAACGAATTTTTCAGTTAACGATGAACGACTTTCCTGAGGATCGGATCGTCGGACGAGGTGGATTCGGTGAGGAGGAGTTGGATTGTGAATGAGTAAGTAACAGTGTTACTCCAATGGGCGAATAATGTTATCGTTGGTTAGTACGGGCAATTATCATTGGTACAGGTCAAGATTGACCCTTTATTCCTTCCATATACTAGACAAGCTTGTTTCATATTTCATTTGATGAATTCTGATGATCTCCATTATCATCTCAATCAGCATGGGATGATCAACGAGTCGGAAATGAAGTTTTATGCTGCAGAAGTTATAGGTGAGCATAAAGATTATTTGAAGTCTAATTTATTCAATGATTCAACCATTATTTATACTTAACGATGTATTATAATTTATTACTATTGACGTGGAAGTTGTAGTCTTTTCTGGTAAAAGTCCGGTCAAGCCAAGTCGAACGACTTTTGAGGGTGTTTGATGTAAGCCGGATTTTGAATTGAATCGAAAGTCTATTTTTATTGCAAATTGCCACCTCACTTTCAAAGGCCTACTCAGGAAGAATATTGTTTTTGATCGCTCTATTTATAATTCTTCAATAAACAATAGCCTTGCTTCATCCTCTTATAACGTTTTCCGTACGCCACGAAGTCAGAGAGGATCACTGAAACGTTATCACGAATTTAGTGCCTACAATTTACGAACTTGACTATAGCAACATTTAAATTGAACATTTTTTCATAAGAGTTCTTAAATACCTATATACCTATATACTCCTATATCGGCGCTGTGATGTTTTGAGATCACTGAAAAATAACAAAAACAATTTAAGCCTATATACATGGGTAATGGATAAGTACTATCTTCTTTGCTATTAGTATTAGTATTTGGTATTATTATTATTATTTGGTAAAAATATTTATTGTGTAATAAATAGTTTTTATAAAGACAACTTCTTAAATAATATGAAAATTAATAATAAACTGTTTATCTATTTAATAAGGCGAACGGTGTAATGCTCCCATGACCGGCAAATTGGCAAATTGGCAACTTCTCTAGAAAATAATTTCCATATAAGTTGCATACATGCAATCGTAGCTTGTAGCCGCCGTAGCTCAGTTTAAATTCGTCGAGTATCGAGTAGTCGTGAAGAATTCGTGAGGTATTATTTATTGCTCTCCGTGATGTCGAAGCGATCGAATGCTTGTAACAAATAATTCGGGGGTGCAGGGTGGTAATTTTTTTATTGTGAAGATGTGTGTTCATTTTCCCACTGGATGGTAGGATAAGATGACCATGTGAACAACAATGTGAGTTGTTAATTTTTGGCATTTTTTGTTCATTTTGTATACGTCTATTATCAATGAATAACGATGCTCATTTCAATTAATTTCACGAAATCAAATTCTTGGCCAAATAACTTTTCTTATCATTAGTTTTAGAACAATCATATTGTACAATTATTGAAAAATAAATCATACTTGATTTTTGTATTTAAATCATGTTTTTCATTTATTTTTCAAATCTTCATATATACATTGTTTCCTAACATCATTGTGTGATTGTTAAAATTAAATTTCATTATTTTCCATGTAGTTTATGTTAGTTTAGGCTAACTGGATGGAATGCAGAATTGATATTAAATTAAATTTGTTTAACAAAAAATGTGTTGATTTAGTGCCAAATAAACATTTTCTCTGTTATATATCGTAGTTTCTCTCTCTAATATGCGTATCTATCTATCAATCAAATATTTTTATCTACCTATCTGCGAGTCTCGTAATCGTAAGTCAAGTTGTGGTGTACAATTATATAAAGGAATGTGGTCAGAAAGTACAGATGTCCACCCAAAATTAATAAACAGTTCTGAGCGTCTTGTTTTGAATGGTAACATTCCAATAATTGTTGATATTCTTCTAGAAAATAATTACTACTTGATCTTATTTCCTCACCTACGGTACATATGCCCTTGATACTAATAATTATTCATAATCCAGTTTTAGTTTACTTAAGTAAATATTATTTTTTTAAAAAAACTATTCAGATAATGCAAAATAATATTTACTATTATTATTAATTCATTTCCTATACCAATAGAACAAGTACCTAAGTAGTATTTTGTTTTTTGTGCATTTTTGAATAAAATTGCTTCTGGTTTCGTTTTTTTAAATTTAGGGGTGATTTGAGCAGCAAAATCATGGATTCAAGAAAGTTAATCTTATTTTTTTCTTTGATTTGTGGACGTTTCTATTGATGTGTGCTTTTTCTTTGAGCATTTATTGATTTTTAATCATTAATAAGTTTTTACAACGGTCCCGCTCTGTTTGCTACGATTTTCAAACATGATCTCTTTTAGTCAAACTTTATCTGAATATTTTTAAATCTCTAAATATGTTTGACTTTTTTTCAGAGCATTTAATGAGCCTTTAATTACCAATTAGTTTTTAAAACGATCCCAATCTTTTTACTAAGATTTCGAGTCTTGATCTTCTGAGTTCAATCTTTTCCTTCAATATTTTGTCCTTTTCCGTAAGGGATTTAATGGGCCCTTAAAATAATTAGGTTCTGCAAGGATTTTGACCTGTCTACTATGATTTTCGGCCATGATCTGCTGAGTTCAAACTTTGCCCGAAATAAAATTAAAAAATCCACATGTTTTACACTTTTTCTTAGAGCATTCAATGATTCCGATGCGTATACTACGATTTTCGGCTATGATCTGCTAATTTTATCTAAAGTTAGCAGATTTTCAATTTCCGGAAAAAGTTGAAAAGCATTTAAATCGCGGTTTGCGCACTTAATTATCATCTAATTAGCCTTTAATTTTGAAGTTATCTGTGATCTGCTTACCTTGCTCTGCTTACTTCATGGACATGAAAATAATTTGAAATAGAAAAAAAAAATATGATCAATTATTTTGTTTGATTTCAATTGTCAGGATGAGCTAGGTATGCCGTTTGGGTAATACGCATTCAAAATATAATTATTATAAAATATATTATTTAAAGTTGTTAGAAATTTGTGTATTTTGAAGAAATTTTAGAATTTGAATTGACCATTAGAACGTAACGGATGACTCATTATTCTAAATAAATTTTTACATAAAAATTGATCAACTTCATTAGTTGATGCACTGAAATATACAAAATAATATTAATTGGTACTCGTAACTTTGAAGTTGTGTAGTTGTAGTTTGAAAACTTTTGGCACCAACTTTAAAAGAACCAGAACCAATAGAATTAATATTATTTTATACTTTTCAGTGCACCAACATATAAAGTCGGTCCAATTTTTTGTAAAAAATATTTATTTCACACTTTTGAGTGTACCTCATATTAATCACCAAAATCGTTGAACGTTCACTAATACCAATGAAGATAGTACTTATCCTATTACCCATGTATATTCTTTGCTTGTAGTTGTTATTATTGAGATCTCAAAGCATCGCTGCGGAAATACGCCTGAGTATTTTATATGTTACCACCGATTTAACTCGAAAACCGTAACTCTAAGGAAAAAATGTAGAACTTCAAAAGTAACAGCACCAATAGAATTAATATTATTTTATACTTTTCAGTGCATCAACTAATAACGTCGGTCCAATTTTTTGTAAAAAATATTTATCTTTATCCCGCATCCCGAACGCAACTAGAGTTTCTCGATTATTATACGCGACAGGCGACGATTACTTTGCAAAGATATGAACTACACAAAAACAGACACATCTTTCTTCAAAGTTTAAGATCATACCACGTCTACTTGATACATTTTTCAAGAAAATCAGTTACCGGTTGCTGGCCTAGGATTCTTTTGCATTTTCGCCAGTTGTTTTCCTTTGTCGGCATTTTAGGAGTAGATGCCGACTGCTGCCGTCGCTCTCTTTGTCAACGCCGCTTTCGATATTTCCAACCACAGTTTATATCTCGCGCTTACTTCAAATGGATACCGCCACTTTGTAGCCAATACCGGCGGCTGTTCCCCTTGCACGTTACAATAGTATATGTACTATCTTCTTTGGTATTAGTGAACGTTCAACGAATTTCGTGACTAATGTTACACTCAAAAGTGTGAAATAAATTTATTTTACAAAACATTGGACCAACGTTATTAGTTGGTGAACTGAAAAATACAAAATAATATTAATTCTATAGGTGCTTTTACTTTGAAGTTGTGCAGTTGCAGTTAGATTGATAACTTTTGGCACCAACTTCACAAGTACCAGCACCAATAGAATTAATATTATTTTGTAATTTTCAGTGCACCAACTAATAACGTCGGTTCAATTTTTTGCAAAAAATATTTTCAACTATTTAAAAACTGATTTGACAGTTTATGAAATTGTGAGATAGAATTTCATATTAACAGATAGAAATTAAGTTGAAATTGAAAAATGAATATAGCCAAAACCATCTTGTTTGATTTAAATTTTCAGCTATGACTTTATAGATGCGGTTAATACTTATACAAAATTCTTAAGTTTATTTATCTCTAGAAATTTATTGTAAAAATTGAAGATATTTGCAATTTTGATACGACCGTCGTGATATTTTGGATGATTCATCGTGAAAGAATTTATTTACAAATAACATCATTGTTTCATTGCGAAGTTGGAATATTTTTATTTTTTAATTTATAGTAAGTTTTCTCGTTGATGATATTTGAATAGATATTTTTTAAAACGAAGTAATGATTGTTTGAAATTTAATTTGACTATTATAAAAATTCTTACGTAAAATTTTCAAAAAATGGCTTACTTTGAAATGAGGATTTTATATAAAAATGTTTAGCTGTTATGGTTGTGAATTCTAGGACTATTCTCTTTTTCTAACTCATCTACAAAAAAACTATAAAATTGAATGGATTACGAGATATTTTATAAACAAACGTCTTATTATTTTGTTCAGGAAAAACATGTTTCCTGAATTTTGATAGAATAATGTTTGATACTTACTTTATCTTACTCACTTTTGAGGTAGGTATTTGAAAATTATGAATATATCAAAATTTGATTCTAATCTCCGAGTAGGGGCCTAACTGTTTTATATATAACTAGAACTTAGAAAATCGTTTTGTTCGTTTATTTAATTTTATTTTTCCTCGTTATAAATCCAAAGTTTGTTTTCTATATTTTCTAAAATAAATAATTTGACAAATTATAAAAGTTTTAGATATTCATTATTAGCAGATCAAAATTATATTGAAATTGAAATAAGTATAAATATAGTCAACCATTTTGTTTGATTTCAATTTTCAGCTCCTGCTTTATACATAAGGGTGATTTATGCAAAATTGAAAAATTTATTTATCTACAAATTTATCGTAAAATTTCAAGATATTTGCAGTTTTGAATCGACTGTTGAGATATTTTGGATCATCGTGAAATAATTTGTTTAAAAATAATGTTATTATTGTTTCACTGTAGAGTTGGAATATTTTGTTTAGATCATTTATAGAAATATTTCTCGATCATATATTTTTGAATATTTTTTTTATTCTAACGAAGTAATGATTCTTTTAAATTTAACTTGATGATAATTATAAGAATACTTACACAAAATAAGGTGGAAGATTTTGACAGCCATATTATTATGAAGAAAAAATCATCGTTTTATATGCTACACTTACCTCCCAGGAGACAAAGAATGGCAGACGGGAAATTGTACCTGTCCTTCGTTTAAAAAAAAACATGTATTTGCATGCATTTTTGGGAGCAGCCAGCCATAAGATAATTTTGTATACAAATTTTATTGATGTGTGCCACTTTTGTTATGCTAGCTTAATAGACCTAAAAATTTGCCAATAGGGGAAAAACGAAAACGCGGAAGACCAAGTAAGGCTAAGAAAGCCTTACTCATTCAATAGTGTTAAGCACTATTAGAATTACCAAAAGCTACCTTGGATATCTATCGTGTTCTAAGTTTTGTCTCAGTTATGTTGAAGAAATCATTTTGTTTGTTAAACTTTAACATATTTATAACATGTATCTTATAAGTAAACGTTTTTTGTATGACGGAGAAATTCATCAAAAATCGTCACGTAAGACGTAGCGAATGCTCTTAATAGTATGATAAATGATATACAATTTAGAACAATGTAAACTTAATATTGCTAATGCAACTTAAATTTCAGAAATGATGAAATTATTGAAAAGCTGCTCATATATTTTTCTAATTTAACAGAAATTGAGGTTCAAATTGGAAATTTTTCAAAAAGACATAGTTAACACTAGTATTACCAATGATAACCATTATCTTTGGTATAACTAAATATTCCTTGAGTCCTTTAACAACAATAGTAAAATCAATATCAATACCATGATGAATTCCACATTATTACTTATTGTTTCTCTATTTAGGCTAAAAACATATGCGCATAAGATATATTGTGCTTAGAGATTTAAAACCAGCAAATATACCTGTTTACATATTTAATTGTAATCATTTGCTTTCAATATCAAACAGGGCCCATTCTGTGAACAAAACCTTAAAAATTTAACGTACGTTATATCCAAATATTAAATTTGACATGATTAAACGCGTTTTTAAAGTCTTACGATTTTGGAGCCGATAGAATTTTCTTTTGAGTGCTTAGATTTTTATTATTTTGTATGTGAACCTATTTCGATTCAGGAGTTTATTTTCCAACTGTATGGCAGAATAAGATGATCATGTAGGTATAGCAAAGACAACAACAATGTGAGTTGTAGAATTGTTTTGGCGTTTTTTTTATTCATTTTATATACATCTATTATCAGAGAACAATGATGCTTATTTCAATTAATTTAACGAAATCAAATTCTCGGCTAAATAAATTTTCTTATGATTAGATTTAGAAACAATCATATTGTATCATGTTTTTCATTTATTTTTTTTAGATATGCCATAGAAGTGCTTTTATACACACAATATCATTGTGTGATTGTTAAAATTAATTTTCATTATTTTTCATGTAGTTTTTTTTTAAGTTTAGGCCGACTGGATTGAATGGATAATTGTTGGTATTAAATAAAATATGTGTAACAAAAAATGTGTTTATTTCGCGCTAAATAAAATTTGTTTGTTCTATTTTATATTTCGTATTTTCTCTCTTTCTAATTTGTGTATCTATCTATCAATCTATATATCTTTATCTACCTATCAACGAGTCTCGAAAGTCTTATTTTGTCGTGTACAACCATATGAAGGAATGTGGTCAAAAAGTACAGATGTTCACCCAAAATAAATATTTATATTCTTAACATATTCCAATGTTTGTTGATATTGTTCTAGAAAATAATTAATGATGAATATTTCCTTACTTAAAGTACATTTGCACATGATAATAGTTCATAATCCAGTTATATAGGTATATTTATTTTTTACAAAATCTAGTATAGACTATTATTCAAAGAATGCAAAATAATATTTAATATTATTATTAATTCATATCCTATACCAATAGAACAAGTAGTATTTTGTTTTTTCAGTGCAATTTTCTAATAAAATTGCTTCTAGTTCCGTTTTTTTTTTATTTAGGGGGACTAGAAAAGCAAAATCTTGGATTTCACATCGTCCGGATCATAATATGTTAGAGGTAATAAATAGTTGAGTCTGGAATATGATCATTTATTCGCCTCAATAAGTTTTGTCAATCAACCTTTTCGATACGCACTCATTAAGGTAATCTATCATGTCGAATCATTCCAAAGAAATGAATTGGTTCCCTCATTACTAAAATGAAAAAAATCGCATAGGTACATGCCTAAGAATGATTTTTCTCTTCATCATTTAAGAAAGTTTATCTTATTTTTACTTCGATTTGTGAAATTTAATTAAATTTAGTTGGGTTTACTTGATTAAATGTAATATTGTTGATTTATTCAAATATATTTTTCACAAAAAAATGGACCAACTTTATCAGTTTGTGCACTGAAAATTTTTAAATAATATTAATTCTATTGGTGCTGTTAATTTTGAAGTTGATTGTAGTTGGATAGAAGGCTTTCGGCACCAAAGTTAGAAGTTAGAAAATTAATATTATTTTGTATTTTTCAGTGCACCAACTTTTAAAGTCGGTTTAATTTTGGTAAAAAAAATATTTCACACTTCAAGTGTAACGTTAGTTACAAAATCGTTGAACGTTCACTAATAGCAAAGAAGATAGTACATATAATATTGTAACGTGCAAGGGGAACAGCCGCCGGTATTGGCTACAAAGTCTGCTTAGTAGGTATATAAGTGCCGATTTTAATGTATTTTTAACCGACAAACCCTAAACGGAGGAGGTATACAATTCGAATGTGTGCTTTTTTTTTTGGTTTGTGCCGCCTTTCATATAGTAATTGTACTCCGAATTTGATGATTTTTGATTCATTTGAAAGAGGAGGCTTGAGATATTCATAAAAACGGGAATCTGACATCTCGTTCCCTCCGAAAACCGCCCCCGAAGGGGGTGGAGTGGGCAATATAATTACAGATAGGACAATATCCGGAAACGTTTAAATTGAAAATTTTTTCAAAAGAGTAATGGTTTTCGAGATAGAGACATTTTAAATTTTCAAATATACCTATTTTCGCTATGTGGACAGGGCGATTTCTGTCGAAAATTGAAAATCTGTTTGCAGTACATGAAAGACATAATTATTTGTAGCAACATTTATCATGAACATTTTTCCCTTAGAGTTACGGTTTTCGAGTAAAATCGGTGTTGAAATGGTAACAACTAAAATATTCAATCGTATTTCCGCAGCGATGTTCTGAGATCTCAATAATAACTACAAGCAAGGAATATACGTGGGTAATAGGATAAGTACTATCTTGATTGGTACTAGTGAACGTTCAACGATTTTCGTGACTAATGTTACACTCAAAAGTGTTAAATAAATATTTTTTACAAAAAATTGGACCGACGTTATTAGTTGGTGCAATGAAAAGTATAAAATAATATTAATTCTATTGGTGCTGGTACTTGTGAAGTTGGTGCCAAAAGTTATCAATCTACCTGTAACTGCACAACTTCAAAAGTACCAGCACCAATAGAATTAATATTATTTTATACTTTTCAGTGCACCAACTTATAACGTCGGTCCAATTTTTTGTAAAAAATATTTATTCCAGTAGAGATTTCTCAACAAATGATAGATTACAATACAGATGATTTAAAAATACGGCCGTTCAGTCTACAACGAACAGGCATTTTATAAAAAGACGGATTATGTAATCTGGCTTTTGATATGACATAAGCATTAAATTAATACACTGACTAACCAACTAACGAATTATTTTTTCATGAACGACTTTCCCGAGGATCGTATCGTCAAACGTGGTGGATTCGGTGAGGAATGCCTGAATAAGTAAGTAATTAATACTGGCACTCAATGGTCGAATAATATTACCATTAGTTAGTACAGGTCAAGATTGTGCATTTTTTTGTATGCATGACGTATGAACTATCTTCTTTGCTATTAGTATTTGGTATTATTATTATTAATTGGTAAAAATATTTATTGTGTAATAAATAGTTGTTAATTTTTTAAGTGTTTTTTGGTTCATTTTATATAGGTACATCTATTTTCAAGGAATAATGATGCTTATTTCAATTAATTTAACGAAATCAAATTCTCGGCCAAATAACAAAAGATTAGTTTTAGAAACAATCATATTGTATAATTGTTGGAAACATAAATCATACTTTGATTTTTGTATTCAAATGTTTTATTTTATTTTTCTAAATATATACATTTTATACATTGTTTCCCAATATTATTGTGTGATTGTTAAAATTAATTTTCATTATTTTCCGTGTAGTTTGGTTTAGGCAAATTGGATAGAATGCAGAATTGATATTAAATTAGTGTAACAAAAAATGTGTTGATTTAGCGCAAAATAAACATTTTTTTCCATGTTATATATTGTATTTTCTCTCTCTGTAATTTGCGTATCTATCAATCAATATATCTTTATCTACCTATCTGCGAGTCTCGAAAGTCAAATTTTGTCGTGTACAACCATATGAAGGAATGTGTTCGAAAAGTACAGATGTTCACCCAAAATTAATAAACAGTTCTGAGCGTCTTGTTTTGAATGGAAACATTCCAATATTTGTTGATATGTGATGTGAAATAAAAGTATTTCTTAGTCAACTTCGTTACCAAACAAAATCATTTTTGATTGTTGAATAACATTTAAGCTATATTAATATGTAGCCGAATATATTAATATTCTGATACATATTTTCGCTTATAGTTTTTTTTTAATTTAGTTTGTTTAAAATATAACATCGTTGATTTATTCGAAAATATTTTCACAAAAAATTGGACCAACTTTATTTATATTCACTAGATCCTGATTTTTTGTGTCTATACAACAGGTAATTCAATTTTAATGAAAAATTCTGTGTACCTACACTTTTTATAAAATATCTTGATACATACCTACTGCTCAGTACATAAGTGCCGATTTTAAGGTCTTTTTTCCAGTAGAGATTTCTCAAAAATAATAGATTACAATACAAATAATTTAAAAATATGGTCGTTTGTCTACAACGAGTAGGCATTTTATGAAAAGACGGATTATGTAATTTGGCTCTTGATATAAGATAAGCTAACTAACCAACTAACGATTGGATCGTCGGACGTGGTGGATTCGGTGAGGAATAAGTATGTAAAATAAATAATAATATTGGCACTCAATGGGCGAATAATAATATCATTGGTTAGTACAGGTCAAGATTGTGCCTTTTTTGTATGCATGACGTATGCTTTCCATATGCCACAAAAGTACACAAGAGTTTTTCATATTGGATCTGATGAATGTTGGTGATCTACATATAATCTTAGTATGGTGTGCTCATTGAGCCCGAAATGCAAATTTATACTGCAGAAGTTATAGGTGAGCATAATAATTATTTTCAATATAATTTATCTATTGTTTCAACAACTATTTACACTTAACGACGCATTGTAAGTTATTACTTCATTTTTTGACATGGAACTTCTAGTAGTTATTTCTGGTAAAAGTCTGGCATGGTCAAGTGAAGTTGAACGACTTTAGATGGTGTTTGATGTAATTGTGTAAATGTATTGCAATTAATTTAACGAAATCAAATTCTCGGCCAAATAACTTTTCTTATGATTAGTTTTAGAAACAATCATATCAGTGGATTTTTCACCACACCTTGCTGTATTGCAGCGGCGCATTACTTTTTATTTTCGTTGGTGTTCGCCAGAAGCCCTATTCTTATAAGAAAAAAAATATTCATAAATAATTCCAGTAAATACGGCATCCTGGTTTAAAAACTACTCTAACTTTGAATCATAAGTTTTTAACAGATCAATTAATTCTTTAAAATTTCCTCTATTTTTAGAATCTAATTTCTCATCGTGTCCTTGTAGAACACATTCCTGACTTGTTAAATAAATGATCGCATAAAATAATCATTTTAAAATAGCACGATTTTCACAAGCTTGGACATTCTAATTTACAATCTCTTATTTATGCACCGAATATGAATGTAATCTATTTGCGATATTTTGTTGGCCAAAAGAGTTATCAAAAAATCAAAACCTATTTTGCCCCAAACTAATGATGTTTCATTAGTAAACAGTAGACAATTCCAACAAAAAAAAATTCTAGTTATTGAAGCCGTTAATCATTTTATCCTCTGATAATTATTTTCAGAAAATCCTCGATTTTGTTTTCTATCTAACCCTGATATGACTAATAATGGCATTGATGAAATGTTGATCTACCAATTTAATAGATACTTTTTGTGCCAGATGTATTACTCATTGTTAAGAAGTTTAAAATAAAAACTAACTATTAATTCGGAACTAATAATAAAATAGGATTACCACCACGATCAGGTTGACTACTATGGACTAAATACACTATATCGATAATATGGATCGATTTCTCCAGTCTCTCAAACTACGACAAGCTTGGTTGTATGTATATAAATATTTTATCTATGGCTGTATTGCCGGTATTCTGCCTGCCTCCAGCTAGCTGCCTTGAGCAGTCTATAGCGGGCAGAAATTTAGATTTGGGTGGACGGCGAATAAGAAACGCCGATGCAAATAGTACAAGGCCGCAATTCAGTGCTGCAAAATACACAGCCAGAGGCAGCTAGCTGCCGCTGCCGCTGCCGAGTACGTGCACACACAGCCATGTATTTATTATATATTGTGTAGCAGCTAGCGGCTGTTGCATTCTGAATTTCTTCGATGAACTTGCGGATTGGAAAAGAGTAAATTATATTAATGTTCGACTAGCTACTTTGATCAACAATAATTTATGAAGGTATTAGAAATAAGACAGTAAAGTTGTTGTGAAAATAAAGTTTTGATTCCATCAAAGAGAGGAGGCTTAGCCTCCTCTGCCTCCTCTGACGAGCCGCCACTGAATCATATTGTACAATTGTTGGAAACATAAATCATACTTAAATTTTAGTATTCAAATCAAGTTTTTCACTTATTTTTCTAGATATGAAATAAAAGTTCTTATATACATTGTTTCCCAAGATCATTGTGTGATTGTTAAAATTAATTTTAATTATTTTCTATGTACCTAGTTTTTTTTTAGTTTTAAAATAAACTACTTTAGTTCTTTTATATATCGTGTTTATATATCATATATCAATCTAATATATTTTTATCAACATATCTGCGAGTCTCGAAAGTCAAATTTTGTCGTGTACAACCATATGGAGGAATGTGGTCAAAAAGTATAGATGTTCACCTAAAATAAATCAACAACTCAGAGCGTCTTGTTTAGATTGGAAATATTTGAATACCTATTTGTTGATATTCTAGAAAATAATTATTAATTGATCTTATTTCCTTACTTAAGGTACATAAGTAGGTACTTGATAAAAATAATTATACATAATCCAGTATTAGTTGAAATATTTATTTCTTAAAAAAACTAGGAGCGACTATTATTCAAAGAATGCAAAATAATATATTATTATTATTTAATATCCCATACCAATAGAACAAGTATTATTTAGTTTTTTCCATTTTCTAATAAAATTGGTCCTAGTTTCCTTATTGTGATTTGAAAAGCAATTTCATCAAGAATCATGGATTTCACGAAGTCCAGATCGTAAAGAGGTAATTTATTATTTATAACTGAGGGTGGTTTATGATATTTTAATAGCCTCAATGAGTTTTGTCGAATCATTCCATAGAAATTAATTACTTCCCGCTTATAACTGAAATGAAAATAAATATAGGTGTATGTCACATATTAGACGGATTTTTTCTCTCTTCAGCCATTCAATAAAGTTTATATCTAATTTTATTCTGTGATAGTTGAATAACTTTTAATTTATGTTAATATGAATCCGAATATATTAACATTTTTCCCTTGAAGTTTTTTAATATAGTTGGGCTTACTTGATTACATGCAAAATTGTTGATTTATTCAAAAATTACATTAAATTTGTGTGATTTAAAATGTAATGTTATAATCTTTGTTTTTAGAAATATGGCCTCAACGATTAGTTGTTTTAGAAACAATCATATTGTATAATTGTTGGAAAGATAAATCATACTTTGTATTTTAGTATTCAAATCATGTTTTTCTTTTATTTTTCTTAATATGAAATAAAAGTGCGTTTATAATATGTTTCCCAATATCATTTCGTAATTGTAAAATTAATTTTCATTATTTTCCGTGTAGTTTTTTTTTAGTTTAGGCTAATTGGATAGAATGCAGAAATGATATTAAATGAAATTTGTGTAACAAAATCTTGGATTCAAGAAAGTTTATCTTATTTTGTTTTGATTTGTGAAATAAAAGTTCTTCTTTGCCGACCTCGTTAACTAACAAAATCATTTTTGATTGTTGCATAACTTTTAAGCTATATTAATATGTAATCGAACATATTAATATTCAGCTATATATAGCAGAAAATATATTTTCCATTGTAGTTTTTCTAATTTAGTTTGGTTTACTTGAATAAATGTAACATTGTTGATTTATTCATTTAGGCATTTTATAAAAAGATGGGATTATGTAATCTGGCTCTAGATACGTCATAAACATTAGGTTAATACGCTAACTGACTAACCAATTAACGTTTTTTATTTTTTTAGTCAACAGTTTCCCGAGGACCGGCTCATCGGTGAGGTGCAATATCGCAATCAGTATGGTGTGTTCAGGGAGTTCAAAATGCACTTATATATATATGCTGCAGAGATTATAGCCGAGCTTAGCTTAATGAATATTAGAAATATAATTTATTTAATGATTCAACAACTATTTATATGTACTTAACGACGTTTATTTATGACTTGGTCATTGTAGTCATTTATGTTGCCCGGCATAGTCAAGCCAAGTCGAATGATTTTCAGTGGTGGGTGATGTAAGGCAGATTTTGAATTTGAATTGAAAGTTTGATAAACCAGGCAAACCCAACTCATTGGAAATTAATTAGATAGCGAAGTAATTAGTTGCAATTAAGGGTGCAAATAATAAATTCTTTTTTCAATTATGGTCTAATAATTAAGTGTATTGTCTCAGTCTTACAACCTACTATTGTAACTACCGATATATCAGATAATGAAAACAAAGAATAAATATAAAGAAAAAAATCTTCAATATTGATTTATAAAATCAATAAAAACAAATATGCGATATTTAAAACATACATATTATACTCATATATAATACTTATGTAGTGAAAGAAGTTTTACTTCAAGTGTGTGGTCCACAACACACTCATTATATTTGTTTTAGAAGAGTTGATTTTTGAGGAATCTCTATAATTTAAGGGGCAGTTGAATTTCTTTGCTATGTCACCATTGATCTGCGAGTAATTTTAAAATTTCGCCTAATTCATCATCTAAAACATGTTTTTCGAAAAGGATTGTAGCTTTCTTTTTCTGTGCGTCTGTTTTCATTTTTGCAATTTCATAGTAAATACGAATCCTTAGGTCCCCGTAGGCATTTACATTCTGATATAGTATTCCGCACTAGTTCACAATTGATTGGTTGATTTAAACCATGAAACCAATAAAGCAGAAGTGTCGAATCCAATGCCAGAATGTACTGAAAATTATTTGAGAATGTTGCAGTAATTCACCGAATGAACTTGATAATTCAACTCTGATATAGATCAGACATTTTCTAAATTTAATTTTAATTAATTTGCCTGTAGATTTTCACAACTATTCTCTACTTGTTTCATTATAATTATTAGGTACATAATCATTCCATATGTATGGGATATCTATCTAATTAGATGTTATGGAGAATTATATGTTCAATCAAAAAAATTATGAAGTTTTTGATGTATGTCCAGAAAGTTAATTATATGATCTGTTTCTCTTTATATTTAAGCACAATGTATTAACAATAAAACTAATTCGATTATAATTTACCTAAACCTATTAACAGTATTTAAAGAAGAATATTTAATGATAACAGATGATATGTAGTAG
This sequence comes from Crioceris asparagi, assembly GCA_958507055.1. Taxonomy (NCBI): domain Eukaryota; kingdom Metazoa; phylum Arthropoda; class Insecta; order Coleoptera; family Chrysomelidae; genus Crioceris; species Crioceris asparagi. The sequence goes on from OY293826.1 coordinate 131,399,269, forward strand.
GTGATACTGTTGTCTTTGGTATGAATGAAAGTTGTCAACCATTTTCATGACAAATTGTACATACTGGAAAGCATAAATGAAATATAATTGATGAGAAAAAAAATAGTCCAGTAGTATTAGTTTTAAATGGTACTTTTATACAAATGAAAGAAGTTGTAAGTACGGAAAATTATATAATTATATATTTACATAACATAAAGTGAAATTCTTAAATGAAAAGAACAATGATTAACACCACCGTGAGTCGTGGATGAAAAACTGCTATGGAGATGGAGCGGCGTTGGTGGTGGACGGAGAATATTATAATAGCACACGAAACATTGCGACGTCATCGTCGTCGTCATCCTACTCCTCCACAGGCCATGCACTCGACACCGAGATGCTGTAACACGCGAGTGTACAGGTGATGCATGAGTTTTGCGAGAAGATGGGCACCGCATAGTTCCAAAAGAGGCAGGGTCATAGCCTTGCAAGGAGCAATTTTGGAATTAGCTGCTATAAGAGACACCTGGCAGTGACTAGACGGTGCTACAGTGCGAAGAAAGACGACTGCAGCGTAGCCATATTCAGAGGCCTCACAAAAGCCGACCAACTGATGCGCAGAAGAAGAAACGTCAGGGATGAATCGTGGTATCTGAAGTTCTGACAAAGTGGGAAGTTGAGACTGAAACCGCAACCATGAGGGCTGGGCCTCATTTGAGAGAGGTTGGTTGCAGATGAAGGAGACAGAGCTGACGAAAGAAGATTTTGGCGTAGAAGGTGACAGGAGTTAACCATCCTAAGGGGTCGAAGATTCTAGCCATCTAGCACAGTCCGCTAGGAGATTACCGTTGAAGTCAAGCGTACAGAGTAGAAGAAGTGATCAGATGCAGGGTTCCATCCAAGTCCCAGAATCTTGAGACTTGGTTCACGGTCTACGATGATCAGAGGGACCACTCGAATAGGAGGATTACCTGGTCTTATCTTATGCGAAGACGATGAAACCCTGTACCAATAATTATGATACTTTATAACTTTATTTACACTTGAAAATAAAAATTACTAATTTACTTTACTATTGAATATTCTTAGTAGCTTACTCTGACTTTTCTATTATTGCACACAGTCTTTTTATTCTCCCTAATATATACCCGAAAAAAGACTCCAAGAAATCCTTTGTCGCCATCATGCCGACATTCAGCCGTCGCACTCCAAAATTTTATTATTTGATTGATGCAAATTTATTATATGTCAGGATAGTATCGCTTTTTGAATTTTAGATTATGTAAAGTTATCTTGTATATTATTCATTTCAATTCTAGTGTTTGTTAAGGTAAGTTAACTTTCAATTCATTCATTAGTATTTGTAAAGTTAATGTTTGATTTCATAGTGTTTATAATGTTAACTCTTTTATTAGAGCTGGTAGAGTTAACTGTCATTTCATCTTTAGTAACTAGTAACAGTTTTTGTGTATATAAGTTAACTAACATTTCTTTGATTAGTGATTGTATAGTTAACATATATTTCATTCATTAGTGATTGTATAGTTAAAACATATTTCATTCATTCGTATTTATAAAGTTAACGTTTAAAACATAGTGTTTAGAAAGTCAACTTATTTCATATTTAGTGATTGTAAACAACTTTTAATTCTTTTATTAGTGCTTGTAAGTAAAACTGACTTACATTTCTTTAATTAGTATTTGTTTACAGTATATAAATTTAAATTTTATATCATACTTTAGTATTTGTAAAGTTAACTTTTATATCAATTGTAGTGATTGTACAGTTAACTTTTAATTCATTTGTAGTGATTGTAGTGTTTTCATATTTAGTGATTGTAGTATTTGTAAAGTTAACTTTTATTTCATATAGTGATTGTAGTATTTGTAAAGTTAACTTATATTTCATATTAAGTCATTGTGGTGCTTGTATAGTTAACTTATATTTCATACTTAGTGATTGTATAGTTAACTTTCATAACAATTTTAGTGCTGATAGAGTTAACATATATTTCATCTCTAGTGCTTGTAAAATTATTACAATACTTGCAGTTCAGACATATTTACATATAATATGTAACATTCTTTATACTTGACATGAAATATTTTCGATTCATTAATAATCTCGCTCGGATTGAAGAGAGTTGTTGCATATTTAGACAATTTCAAGTGTCAATAAACCATAAATCATTTTGGATTATCGCATATGGACCGCTTCCGTAGCACGTTAGCTAAATCCGCGATATCGCTGTGAATCGCACTGAAGATTGAATGAGTATATATACCACACAATCTTCGGCATAATAGAACACCGAAACATGAATAGATTCATCACGAATGACGTGAGAGTATCCATGCGACGGTGCGGGAGAAACGAAATCAATAAGTGCTTGAGCACGACTACTCGAGCACTGCTACTTGAATCGCTCCCACATATAAGCGCTTTTTACCTAGCTTCGGGTATATAAGGTTTTTCAAATGCCATGTATCAGTGTATTAGAAATCACATTTAGGAGTATACATTTTCAGATTTGGATTTCGATGGTTCTTTCTATAGCTAAGGGGCTGTCATTTCATTTTAAGTTCTTGTGACAGTTTTGGTGTATGTAAAGTTAACTTTTATTTCATTAGTAGTGATTGTACAGTTAACTTTAATTCACCTTTAGAGCTTGTAGAACTATTACAATTCTTCCATTTCAGACATATTTACATATAATATGTAACGTTGAATTGAAAGTCTGTTTTAAAATAAAGAACTGGTAAAAAAATTTTCAACATTCTTGTGTACTTGACATGAAAATTTTTCGATTCTTTAATAATCTCGCTCGGATTGGAGAGAGTTGTTGCATATTTTAGATAATTTCTAGTCAATTTCTAGTCAATAAACCAGAAATCATTTTGTGTTATCGCATATGGACCGCTTTCGTAGCACGTTAGCTAAATCCGCGATATTGCTGTGAATCGCACTAAAGATAGAGTGAGTATATATATCACACAATCCTCGGCATTATAGAACACCGAAACATGAATAAATTCATCACGAATGACGTGAGAGCATCCATGCCACGGTGCGGGAGACACGAAATCAACAAGTGCTTGAGCACTGCTCTTGAATCGCTCTCCACATATAAGCGCCTTTTACCTAGCTTCGGGTATATAAGGTTTTTTTCAGATTAGTATGATTAAATGATATATAGGAATATACATTTTCCGATTTGGATTTTGATGGTGCTTTCTAAGGGGATGTATGACGGGTTGGAGTCACAGGTAGGTGTGTTAGATCTATTGGGACTCCGAGGTGATGGGTTCAGTACTTATAGTATGCTAGTTATCTCTTGTCTGCATTTTCTTATATTGACGATTTTGATGGGTATGGGTGTTCTATTGAGGAGTAATGTAAAATTAAGAGTTATTGGTACTAATTGAGTGTAGGTTCCGTCCCAGGTGATTCCATGTTTACCTAAAGAAATGCAGTTTAAGTGATAGAAATAGGTGTGGATGTGTACATGTTTTGGGAACTTAGTTATGGATAAGGTTAGGATCAATTATATGATGGTATATAAGTGCACTTGAGACACCCTTATAGAGGATTCCATCATTTCTTCGATGTAGCTGCCATCTTGGATTTTTTGTTTTTTTTCGCAATGGTTCGAGAACGGAGCAATATTTTTGAGATGGTCAAGTGCGAATGGGATACTTTGGTGGTGGGTTCTATACCCCTGGGTACTCAACCTTCCACTTGACATTATCTGGATTTTCTTGGGAATCTCGTTGTGAGTGTTGGTGGGTTCGATGTTATGGTTATGTTTAAGAGCGAATGAGATCCAATGCAGGTGGGTTCCATACCTCTACTCTTCCGAGTCCCGGGAATGCCTGTTATAGTGAACTTTGTTATGGGTATGAATAGAGTGGATTTTATGATGGTGTCTAAGTACACTTGGGGTACCTTCACCAAGGGTTCCACCATTTTCTCTATCTGACCGTAATGTAGCATTTTTTCGTTTTTTTCTATTTGCAATGGTTCGAGAACGAAGTCATATTATAGTGAGATTCAAGAGCGAATGGGACACATTAGTAGTGGGTTCCATACCCCAGGTACTCAACCTTGTACTTGTAATTTTCTGGGAATTTCATTGTTAATGTTGGTGGGTTTGATGTTGTGGTAATGTTTAAGTGCGAATGAGACTCAGTGAAGTTGGGTTCCATACCTATACTCCTTTGAGCCTTGGAGATGGTTGTATTTGCATCTTTTGCCGTAGATGAAGTTAGCGTAGATTATATGAAGGTGTTTAAATAAACTTGGGACACCTTCACTGAGGGTTCCACCATTTTCTCGATCTGACCACCATCTTGCATTTTTTGTTTTATTTTTTTTTAGTTTTTTCGCTATGGTTCGAGAACGGAGTTATATTGTAGGGATGTTCAAGTGCGAATGGGACAGATTAGAAGTGGGTTCCATACCCCTTGGTATTCAACCTCCTACTTGTAATTGTTTGGAATTTCGTAGGAATCTCGTTGTGAGAGTTGATAAGTAGAAAGAAGGAGGTATAGTGTGCCCGTGACTTCTGCCACGGGGGTTCTATACTAGGGCATTTGAGGGATTTCAGAGGTTCTTTCGAAGGGAATGTAGTTTAGAGATGGTAGGGAGTGAAGAAAACGTGTGTAGAGTACCCGTGACTTCTTCCACGGGAGTTTTGTACTTAGGCATTGATGTGGGATGAGGGATATCGGTGGTTCTTTCGATGGGGTATGTATAGTGACGATTAGTCATGTCAACAAGTCATGGGTCTTGGATTATAGTTTATGGGTCAACAAGTCTAGGCCAAGGGTGTTAACTGGTCAACAGGTGTGACATTAGGTCAGTAGGTCAGTAAATCAGTAAGCTAGTAGGTCAGTAAGTTAGCAAGTCAGTAGGTCAGTAGTAGGTCCGTAATTCGGTAGTTCATTAGGTCAGTTGGTGAGTAAGTCAGAAGTCAGTAGATCAGTATGTCAGTAAATCAGAAGTCAGTAGGTCAGTAGTAGATCAGTATGTCACTAGGTCAGTATGTCAGAAGTCGGTAGGTCAGTAAGTCAGTAGGTCAGAAGTCAGTAGGTCATTAGCTCAGTCAGTAGGTCAGTAGTAGGTCATACGGTCAGTAGTAGCTCAGTTCAGAAGTCAGTAGTAGGTCAGTAAGTCAGTAGTAGGTCGAAAGTCAGTAGGTCAGTAGTAGGTCAATAGGTCAGTAGTAGGTCAATAGGTCAGAATTCAGTAGGTCAATAGGTCAGTAGTAGGGCAACTCACAGCTCGTAGCTTGTAACCCAAAACTCTTAACTCACAACTTGTAACCCGTACCTACCTCGTAACTCACAACTTATAAATTGTAACGTCGTAACTCTCACCTTGTAACTCATAACTTGTAACTCGTACCTCGTAACTCACAACTTATAAATTGTAACGTCGTAACTCTCAACTTGTAACTCATAACTTGTAACTCGTAACTCACAGCTTGTAACTCGTAACTCACAACATGTAACTCACAACATGTAATTCACAACTCGTAACGTATAACTCGTAACTCACAACTCGTAACCTCGTAATTCACAACCTGTAACTCGTAACTCACAACTTGTAACTCGTAAGTCACAACTTGTAACTCGTTACTCATAGCATGTAACTCGTAAGTCACAACTTGTAACTCGTTACTCATAGCATGTAACTCGTAATTCACAATTTGTAACTCGCAACTCACAACCTGTAACTCGCAACTCACAACTTGTAATTCACAACGTATAACTCGTAACTCACAACTCGTAACTTACAACGGTTAGGTTAGGTTAGGTTAGGTTAGGTTAGGTTAGGTTAGGTTAGGTTAGGTTAGGTTAGGTTAGGTTAGGTTAGGTTAGGTTAGGTTAGGTTAGGTTAGGTTAGGTTAGGTTAGGTTAGGTTAGGTTAGGTTAGGTTAGGTTAGGTTAGGTTAGGTTAGGTTAGGTTAGGTTAGGTTAGGTTAGGTTAGGTTAGGTTAGGTTAGGTTAGGTTAGGTTAGGTTAGGTTAGGTTAGGTTAGGTTAGGTTAGGTTAGGTTAGGTTAGGTTAGGTTAGGTTAGGTTAGGTTAGGTTAGGTTAGGTTAGGTTAGGTTAGGTTAGGTTAGGTTAGGTTAGGTTAGGTTAGGTTAGGTTAGGTTAGGTTAGGTTAGGTTAGGTTAGGTTAGGTTAGGTTAGGTTAGGTTAGGTTAGGTTAGGTTAGGTTAGGTTAGGTTAGGTTAGGTTAGGTTAGGTTAGGTTAGGTTAGGTTAGGTTAGGTTAGGTTAGGTTAGGTTAGGTTAGGTTAGGTTAGGTTAGGTTAGGTTAGGTTAGGTTAGGTTAGGTTAGGTTAGGTTAGGTTAGGTTAGGTTAGGTTAGGTTAGGTTAGGTTAGGTTAGGTTAGGTTAGGTTAGGTTAGGTTAGGTTAGGTTAGGTTAGGTTAGGTTAGGTTAGGTTAGGTTAGGTTAGGTTAGGTTAGGTTAGGTTAGGTTAGGTTAGGTTAGGTTAGGTTAGGTTAGGTTAGGTTAGGTTAGGTTAGGTTAGGTTAGGTTAGGTTAGGTTAGGTTAGGTTAGGTTAGGTTAGGTTAGGTTAGGTTAGGTTAGGTTAGGTTAGGTTAGGTTAGGTTAGGTTAGGTTAGGTTAGGTTAGGTTAGGTTAGGTTAGGTTAGGTTAGGTTAGGTTAGGTTAGGTTAGGTTAGGTTAGGTTAGGTTAGGTTAGGTTAGGTTAGGTTAGGTTAGGTTAGGTTAGGTTAGGTTAGGTTAGGTTAGGTTAGGTTAGGTTAGGTTAGGTTAGGTTAGGTTAGGTTAGGTTAGGTTAGGTTAGGTTAGGTTAGGTTAGGTTAGGTTAGGTTAGGTTAGGTTAGGTTAGGTTAGGTTAGGTTAGGTTAGGTTAGGTTAGGTTAGGTTAGGTTAGGTTAGGTTAGGTTAGGTTAGGTTAGGTTAGGTTAGGTTAGGTTAGGTTAGGTTAGGTTAGGTTAGGTTAGGTTAGGTTAGGTTAGGTTAGGTTAGGTTAGGTTAGGTTAGGTTAGGTTAGGTTAGGTTAGGTTAGGTTAGGTTAGGTTAGGTTAGGTTAGGTTAGGTTAGGTTAGGTTAGGTTAGGTTAGGTTAGGTTAGGTTAGGTTAGGTTAGGTTAGGTTAGGTTAGGTTAGGTTAGGTTAGGTTAGGTTAGGTTAGGTTAGGTTAGGTTAGGTTAGGTTAGGTTAGGTTAGGTTAGGTTAGGTTAGGTTAGGTTAGGTTAGGTTAGGTTAGGTTAGGTTAGGTTAGGTTAGGTTAGGTTAGGTTAGGTTAGGTTAGGTTAGGTTAGGTTAGGTTAGGTTAGGTTAGGTTAGGTTAGGTTAGGTTAGGTTAGGTTAGGTTAGGTTAGGTTAGGTTAGGTTAGGTTAGGTTAGGTTAGGTTAGGTTAGGTTAGGTTAGGTTAGGTTAGGTTAGGTTAGGTTAGGTTAGGTTAGGTTAGGTTAGGTTAGGTTAGGTTAGGTTAGGTTAGGTTAGGTTAGGTTAGGTTAGGTTAGGTTAGGTTAGGTTAGGTTAGGTTAGGTTAGGTTAGGTTAGGTTAGGTTAGGTTAGGTTAGGTTAGGTTAGGTTAGGTTAGGTTAGGTTAGGTTAGGTTAGGTTAGGTTAGGTTAGGTTAGGTTAGGTTAGGTTAGGTTAGGTTAGGTTAGGTTAGGTTAGGTTAGGTTAGGTTAGGTTAGGTTAGGTTAGGTTAGGTTAGGTTAGGTTAGGTTAGGTTAGGTTAGGTTAGGTTAGGTTAGGTTAGGTTAGGTTAGGTTAGGTTAGGTTAGGTTAGGTTAGGTTAGGTTAGGTTAGGTTAGGTTAGGTTAGGTTAGGTTAGGTTAGGTTAGGTTAGGTTAGGTTAGGTTAGGTTAGGTTAGGTTAGGTTAGGTTAGGTTAGGTTAGGTTAGGTTAGGTTAGGTTAGGTTAGGTTAGGTTAGGTTAGGTTAGGTTAGGTTAGGTTAGGTTAGGTTAGGTTAGGTTAGGTTAGGTTAGGTTAGGTTAGGTTAGGTTAGGTTAGGTTAGGTTAGGTTAGGTTAGGTTAGGTTAGGTTAGGTTAGGTTAGGTTAGGTTAGGTTAGGTTAGGTTAGGTTAGGTTAGGTTAGGTTAGGTTAGGTTAGGTTAGGTTAGGTTAGGTTAGGTTAGGTTAGGTTAGGTTAGGTTAGGTTAGGTTAGGTTAGGTTAGGTTAGGTTAGGTTAGGTTAGGTTAGGTTAGGTTAGGTTAGGTTAGGTTAGGTTAGGTTAGGTTAGGTTAGGTTAGGTTAGGTTAGGTTAGGTTAGGTTAGGTTAGGTTAGGTTAGGTTAGGTTAGGTTAGGTTAGGTTAGGTTAGGTTAGGTTAGGTTAGGTTAGGTTAGGTTAGGTTAGGTTAGGTTAGGTTAGGTTAGGTTAGGTTAGGTTAGGTTAGGTTAGGTTAGGTTAGGTTAGGTTAGGTTAGGTTAGGTTAGGTTAGGTTAGGTTAGGTTAGGTTAGGTTAGGTTAGGTTAGGTTAGGTTAGGTTAGGTTAGGTTAGGTTAGGTTAGGTTAGGTTAGGTTAGGTTAGGTTAGGTTAGGTTAGGTTAGGTTAGGTTAGGTTAGGTTAGGTTAGGTTAGGTTAGGTTAGGTTAGGTTAGGTTAGGTTAGGTTAGGTTAGGTTAGGTTAGGTTAGGTTAGGTTAGGTTAGGTTAGGTTAGGTTAGGTTAGGTTAGGTTAGGTTAGGTTAGGTTAGGTTAGGTTAGGTTAGGTTAGGTTAGGTTAGGTTAGGTTAGGTTAGGTTAGGTTAGGTTAGGTTAGGTTAGGTTAGGTTAGGTTAGGTTAGGTTAGGTTAGGTTAGGTTAGGTTAGGTTAGGTTAGGTTAGGTTAGGTTAGGTTAGGTTAGGTTAGGTTAGGTTAGGTTAGGTTAGGTTAGGTTAGGTTAGGTTAGGTTAGGTTAGGTTAGGTTAGGTTAGGTTAGGTTAGGTTAGGTTAGGTTAGGTTAGGTTAGGTTAGGTTAGGTTAGGTTAGGTTAGGTTAGGTTAGGTTAGGTTAGGTTAGGTTAGGTTAGGTTAGGTTAGGTTAGGTTAGGTTAGGTTAGGTTAGGTTAGGTTAGGTTAGGTTAGGTTAGGTTAGGTTAGGTTAGGTTAGGTTAGGTTAGGTTAGGTTAGGTTAGGTTAGGTTAGGTTAGGTTAGGTTAGGTTAGGTTAGGTTAGGTTAGGTTAGGTTAGGTTAGGTTAGGTTAGGTTAGGTTAGGTTAGGTTAGGTTAGGTTAGGTTAGGTTAGGTTAGGTTAGGTTAGGTTAGGTTAGGTTAGGTTAGGTTAGGTTAGGTTAGGTTAGGTTAGGTTAGGTTAGGTTAGGTTAGGTTAGGTTAGGTTAGGTTAGGTTAGGTTAGGTTAGGTTAGGTTAGGTTAGGTTAGGTTAGGTTAGGTTAGGTTAGGTTAGGTTAGGTTAGGTTAGGTTAGGTTAGGTTAGGTTAGGTTAGGTTAGGTTAGGTTAGGTTAGGTTAGGTTAGGTTAGGTTAGGTTAGGTTAGGTTAGGTTAGGTTAGGTTAGGTTAGGTTAGGTTAGGTTAGGTTAGGTTAGGTTAGGTTAGGTTAGGTTAGGTTAGGTTAGGTTAGGTTAGGTTAGGTTAGGTTAGGTTAGGTTAGGTTAGGTTAGGTTAGGTTAGGTTAGGTTAGGTTAGGTTAGGTTAGGTTAGGTTAGGTTAGGTTAGGTTAGGTTAGGTTAGGTTAGGTTAGGTTAGGTTAGGTTAGGTTAGGTTAGGTTAGGTTAGGTTAGGTTAGGTTAGGTTAGGTTAGGTTAGGTTAGGTTAGGTTAGGTTAGGTTAGGTTAGGTTAGGTTAGGTTAGGTTAGGTTAGGTTAGGTTAGGTTAGGTTAGGTTAGGTTAGGTTAGGTTAGGTTAGGTTAGGTTAGGTTAGGTTAGGTTAGGTTAGGTTAGGTTAGGTTAGGTTAGGTTAGGTTAGGTTAGGTTAGGTTAGGTTAGGTTAGGTTAGGTTAGGTTAGGTTAGGTTAGGTTAGGTTAGGTTAGGTTAGGTTAGGTTAGGTTAGGTTAGGTTAGGTTAGGTTAGGTTAGGTTAGGTTAGGTTAGGTTAGGTTAGGTTAGGTTAGGTTAGGTTAGGTTAGGTTAGGTTAGGTTAGGTTAGGTTAGGTTAGGTTAGGTTAGGTTAGGTTAGGTTAGGTTAGGTTAGGTTAGGTTAGGTTAGGTTAGGTTAGGTTAGGTTAGGTTAGGTTAGGTTAGGTTAGGTTAGGTTAGGTTAGGTTAGGTTAGGTTAGGTTAGGTTAGGTTAGGTTAGGTTAGGTTAGGTTAGGTTAGGTTAGGTTAGGTTAGGTTAGGTTAGGTTAGGTTAGGTTAGGTTAGGTTAGGTTAGGTTAGGTTAGGTTAGGTTAGGTTAGGTTAGGTTAGGTTAGGTTAGGTTAGGTTAGGTTAGGTTAGGTTAGGTTAGGTTAGGTTAGGTTAGGTTAGGTTAGGTTAGGTTAGGTTAGGTTAGGTTAGGTTAGGTTAGGTTAGGTTAGGTTAGGTTAGGTTAGGTTAGGTTAGGTTAGGTTAGGTTAGGTTAGGTTAGGTTAGGTTAGGTTAGGTTAGGTTAGGTTAGGTTAGGTTAGGTTAGGTTAGGTTAGGTTAGGTTAGGTTAGGTTAGGTTAGGTTAGGTTAGGTTAGGTTAGGTTAGGTTAGGTTAGGTTAGGTTAGGTTAGGTTAGGTTAGGTTAGGTTAGGTTAGGTTAGGTTAGGTTAGGTTAGGTTAGGTTAGGTTAGGTTAGGTTAGGTTAGGTTAGGTTAGGTTAGGTTAGGTTAGGTTAGGTTAGGTTAGGTTAGGTTAGGTTAGGTTAGGTTAGGTTAGGTTAGGTTAGGTTAGGTTAGGTTAGGTTAGGTTAGGTTAGGTTAGGTTAGGTTAGGTTAGGTTAGGTTAGGTTAGGTTAGGTTAGGTTAGGTTAGGTTAGGTTAGGTTAGGTTAGGTTAGGTTAGGTTAGGTTAGGTTAGGTTAGGTTAGGTTAGGTTAGGTTAGGTTAGGTTAGGTTAGGTTAGGTTAGGTTAGGTTAGGTTAGGTTAGGTTAGGTTAGGTTAGGTTAGGTTAGGTTAGGTTAGGTTAGGTTAGGTTAGGTTAGGTTAGGTTAGGTTAGGTTAGGTTAGGTTAGGTTAGGTTAGGTTAGGTTAGGTTAGGTTAGGTTAGGTTAGGTTAGGTTAGGTTAGGTTAGGTTAGGTTAGGTTAGGTTAGGTTAGGTTAGGTTAGGTTAGGTTAGGTTAGGTTAGGTTAGGTTAGGTTAGGTTAGGTTAGGTTAGGTTAGGTTAGGTTAGGTTAGGTTAGGTTAGGTTAGGTTAGGTTAGGTTAGGTTAGGTTAGGTTAGGTTAGGTTAGGTTAGGTTAGGTTAGGTTAGGTTAGGTTAGGTTAGGTTAGGTTAGGTTAGGTTAGGTTAGGTTAGGTTAGGTTAGGTTAGGTTAGGTTAGGTTAGGTTAGGTTAGGTTAGGTTAGGTTAGGTTAGGTTAGGTTAGGTTAGGTTAGGTTAGGTTAGGTTAGGTTAGGTTAGGTTAGGTTAGGTTAGGTTAGGTTAGGTTAGGTTAGGTTAGGTTAGGTTAGGTTAGGTTAGGTTAGGTTAGGTTAGGTTAGGTTAGGTTAGGTTAGGTTAGGTTAGGTTAGGTTAGGTTAGGTTAGGTTAGGTTAGGTTAGGTTAGGTTAGGTTAGGTTAGGTTAGGTTAGGTTAGGTTAGGTTAGGTTAGGTTAGGTTAGGTTAGGTTAGGTTAGGTTAGGTTAGGTTAGGTTAGGTTAGGTTAGGTTAGGTTAGGTTAGGTTAGGTTAGGTTAGGTTAGGTTAGGTTAGGTTAGGTTAGGTTAGGTTAGGTTAGGTTAGGTTAGGTTAGGTTAGGTTAGGTTAGGTTAGGTTAGGTTAGGTTAGGTTAGGTTAGGTTAGGTTAGGTTAGGTTAGGTTAGGTTAGGTTAGGTTAGGTTAGGTTAGGTTAGGTTAGGTTAGGTTAGGTTAGGTTAGGTTAGGTTAGGTTAGGTTAGGTTAGGTTAGGTTAGGTTAGGTTAGGTTAGGTTAGGTTAGGTTAGGTTAGGTTAGGTTAGGTTAGGTTAGGTTAGGTTAGGTTAGGTTAGGTTAGGTTAGGTTAGGTTAGGTTAGGTTAGGTTAGGTTAGGTTAGGTTAGGTTAGGTTAGGTTAGGTTAGGTTAGGTTAGGTTAGGTTAGGTTAGGTTAGGTTAGGTTAGGTTAGGTTAGGTTAGGTTAGGTTAGGTTAGGTTAGGTTAGGTTAGGTTAGGTTAGGTTAGGTTAGGTTAGGTTAGGTTAGGTTAGGTTAGGTTAGGTTAGGTTAGGTTAGGTTAGGTTAGGTTAGGTTAGGTTAGGTTAGGTTAGGTTAGGTTAGGTTAGGTTAGGTTAGGTTAGGTTAGGTTAGGTTAGGTTAGGTTAGGTTAGGTTAGGTTAGGTTAGGTTAGGTTAGGTTAGGTTAGGTTAGGTTAGGTTAGGTTAGGTTAGGTTAGGTTAGGTTAGGTTAGGTTAGGTTAGGTTAGGTTAGGTTAGGTTAGGTTAGGTTAGGTTAGGTTAGGTTAGGTTAGGTTAGGTTAGGTTAGGTTAGGTTAGGTTAGGTTAGGTTAGGTTAGGTTAGGTTAGGTTAGGTTAGGTTAGGTTAGGTTAGGTTAGGTTAGGTTAGGTTAGGTTAGGTTAGGTTAGGTTAGGTTAGGTTAGGTTAGGTTAGGTTAGGTTAGGTTAGGTTAGGTTAGGTTAGGTTAGGTTAGGTTAGGTTAGGTTAGGTTAGGTTAGGTTAGGTTAGGTTAGGTTAGGTTAGGTTAGGTTAGGTTAGGTTAGGTTAGGTTAGGTTAGGTTAGGTTAGGTTAGGTTAGGTTAGGTTAGGTTAGGTTAGGTTAGGTTAGGTTAGGTTAGGTTAGGTTAGGTTAGGTTAGGTTAGGTTAGGTTAGGTTAGGTTAGGTTAGGTTAGGTTAGGTTAGGTTAGGTTAGGTTAGGTTAGGTTAGGTTAGGTTAGGTTAGGTTAGGTTAGGTTAGGTTAGGTTAGGTTAGGTTAGGTTAGGTTAGGTTAGGTTAGGTTAGGTTAGGTTAGGTTAGGTTAGGTTAGGTTAGGTTAGGTTAGGTTAGGTTAGGTTAGGTTAGGTTAGGTTAGGTTAGGTTAGGTTAGGTTAGGTTAGGTTAGGTTAGGTTAGGTTAGGTTAGGTTAGGTTAGGTTAGGTTAGGTTAGGTTAGGTTAGGTTAGGTTAGGTTAGGTTAGGTTAGGTTAGGTTAGGTTAGGTTAGGTTAGGTTAGGTTAGGTTAGGTTAGGTTAGGTTAGGTTAGGTTAGGTTAGGTTAGGTTAGGTTAGGTTAGGTTAGGTTAGGTTAGGTTAGGTTAGGTTAGGTTAGGTTAGGTTAGGTTAGGTTAGGTTAGGTTAGGTTAGGTTAGGTTAGGTTAGGTTAGGTTAGGTTAGGTTAGGTTAGGTTAGGTTAGGTTAGGTTAGGTTAGGTTAGGTTAGGTTAGGTTAGGTTAGGTTAGGTTAGGTTAGGTTAGGTTAGGTTAGGTTAGGTTAGGTTAGGTTAGGTTAGGTTAGGTTAGGTTAGGTTAGGTTAGGTTAGGTTAGGTTAGGTTAGGTTAGGTTAGGTTAGGTTAGGTTAGGTTAGGTTAGGTTAGGTTAGGTTAGGTTAGGTTAGGTTAGGTTAGGTTAGGTTAGGTTAGGTTAGGTTAGGTTAGGTTAGGTTAGGTTAGGTTAGGTTAGGTTAGGTTAGGTTAGGTTAGGTTAGGTTAGGTTAGGTTAGGTTAGGTTAGGTTAGGTTAGGTTAGGTTAGGTTAGGTTAGGTTAGGTTAGGTTAGGTTAGGTTAGGTTAGGTTAGGTTAGGTTAGGTTAGGTTAGGTTAGGTTAGGTTAGGTTAGGTTAGGTTAGGTTAGGTTAGGTTAGGTTAGGTTAGGTTAGGTTAGGTTAGGTTAGGTTAGGTTAGGTTAGGTTAGGTTAGGTTAGGTTAGGTTAGGTTAGGTTAGGTTAGGTTAGGTTAGGTTAGGTTAGGTTAGGTTAGGTTAGGTTAGGTTAGGTTAGGTTAGGTTAGGTTAGGTTAGGTTAGGTTAGGTTAGGTTAGGTTAGGTTAGGTTAGGTTAGGTTAGGTTAGGTTAGGTTAGGTTAGGTTAGGTTAGGTTAGGTTAGGTTAGGTTAGGTTAGGTTAGGTTAGGTTAGGTTAGGTTAGGTTAGGTTAGGTTAGGTTAGGTTAGGTTAGGTTAGGTTAGGTTAGGTTAGGTTAGGTTAGGTTAGGTTAGGTTAGGTTAGGTTAGGTTAGGTTAGGTTAGGTTAGGTTAGGTTAGGTTAGGTTAGGTTAGGTTAGGTTAGGTTAGGTTAGGTTAGGTTAGGTTAGGTTAGGTTAGGTTAGGTTAGGTTAGGTTAGGTTAGGTTAGGTTAGGTTAGGTTAGGTTAGGTTAGGTTAGGTTAGGTTAGGTTAGGTTAGGTTAGGTTAGGTTAGGTTAGGTTAGGTTAGGTTAGGTTAGGTTAGGTTAGGTTAGGTTAGGTTAGGTTAGGTTAGGTTAGGTTAGGTTAGGTTAGGTTAGGTTAGGTTAGGTTAGGTTAGGTTAGGTTAGGTTAGGTTAGGTTAGGTTAGGTTAGGTTAGGTTAGGTTAGGTTAGGTTAGGTTAGGTTAGGTTAGGTTAGGTTAGGTTAGGTTAGGTTAGGTTAGGTTAGGTTAGGTTAGGTTAGGTTAGGTTAGGTTAGGTTAGGTTAGGTTAGGTTAGGTTAGGTTAGGTTAGGTTAGGTTAGGTTAGGTTAGGTTAGGTTAGGTTAGGTTAGGTTAGGTTAGGTTAGGTTAGGTTAGGTTAGGTTAGGTTAGGTTAGGTTAGGTTAGGTTAGGTTAGGTTAGGTTAGGTTAGGTTAGGTTAGGTTAGGTTAGGTTAGGTTAGGTTAGGTTAGGTTAGGTTAGGTTAGGTTAGGTTAGGTTAGGTTAGGTTAGGTTAGGTTAGGTTAGGTTAGGTTAGGTTAGGTTAGGTTAGGTTAGGTTAGGTTAGGTTAGGTTAGGTTAGGTTAGGTTAGGTTAGGTTAGGTTAGGTTAGGTTAGGTTAGGTTAGGTTAGGTTAGGTTAGGTTAGGTTAGGTTAGGTTAGGTTAGGTTAGGTTAGGTTAGGTTAGGTTAGGTTAGGTTAGGTTAGGTTAGGTTAGGTTAGGTTAGGTTAGGTTAGGTTAGGTTAGGTTAGGTTAGGTTAGGTTAGGTTAGGTTAGGTTAGGTTAGGTTAGGTTAGGTTAGGTTAGGTTAGGTTAGGTTAGGTTAGGTTAGGTTAGGTTAGGTTAGGTTAGGTTAGGTTAGGTTAGGTTAGGTTAGGTTAGGTTAGGTTAGGTTAGGTTAGGTTAGGTTAGGTTAGGTTAGGTTAGGTTAGGTTAGGTTAGGTTAGGTTAGGTTAGGTTAGGTTAGGTTAGGTTAGGTTAGGTTAGGTTAGGTTAGGTTAGGTTAGGTTAGGTTAGGTTAGGTTAGGTTAGGTTAGGTTAGGTTAGGTTAGGTTAGGTTAGGTTAGGTTAGGTTAGGTTAGGTTAGGTTAGGTTAGGTTAGGTTAGGTTAGGTTAGGTTAGGTTAGGTTAGGTTAGGTTAGGTTAGGTTAGGTTAGGTTAGGTTAGGTTAGGTTAGGTTAGGTTAGGTTAGGTTAGGTTAGGTTAGGTTAGGTTAGGTTAGGTTAGGTTAGGTTAGGTTAGGTTAGGTTAGGTTAGGTTAGGTTAGGTTAGGTTAGGTTAGGTTAGGTTAGGTTAGGTTAGGTTAGGTTAGGTTAGGTTAGGTTAGGTTAGGTTAGGTTAGGTTAGGTTAGGTTAGGTTAGGTTAGGTTAGGTTAGGTTAGGTTAGGTTAGGTTAGGTTAGGTTAGGTTAGGTTAGGTTAGGTTAGGTTAGGTTAGGTTAGGTTAGGTTAGGTTAGGTTAGGTTAGGTTAGGTTAGGTTAGGTTAGGTTAGGTTAGGTTAGGTTAGGTTAGGTTAGGTTAGGTTAGGTTAGGTTAGGTTAGGTTAGGTTAGGTTAGGTTAGGTTAGGTTAGGTTAGGTTAGGTTAGGTTAGGTTAGGTTAGGTTAGGTTAGGTTAGGTTAGGTTAGGTTAGGTTAGGTTAGGTTAGGTTAGGTTAGGTTAGGTTAGGTTAGGTTAGGTTAGGTTAGGTTAGGTTAGGTTAGGTTAGGTTAGGTTAGGTTAGGTTAGGTTAGGTTAGGTTAGGTTAGGTTAGGTTAGGTTAGGTTAGGTTAGGTTAGGTTAGGTTAGGTTAGGTTAGGTTAGGTTAGGTTAGGTTAGGTTAGGTTAGGTTAGGTTAGGTTAGGTTAGGTTAGGTTAGGTTAGGTTAGGTTAGGTTAGGTTAGGTTAGGTTAGGTTAGGTTAGGTTAGGTTAGGTTAGGTTAGGTTAGGTTAGGTTAGGTTAGGTTAGGTTAGGTTAGGTTAGGTTAGGTTAGGTTAGGTTAGGTTAGGTTAGGTTAGGTTAGGTTAGGTTAGGTTAGGTTAGGTTAGGTTAGGTTAGGTTAGGTTAGGTTAGGTTAGGTTAGGTTAGGTTAGGTTAGGTTAGGTTAGGTTAGGTTAGGTTAGGTTAGGTTAGGTTAGGTTAGGTTAGGTTAGGTTAGGTTAGGTTAGGTTAGGTTAGGTTAGGTTAGGTTAGGTTAGGTTAGGTTAGGTTAGGTTAGGTTAGGTTAGGTTAGGTTAGGTTAGGTTAGGTTAGGTTAGGTTAGGTTAGGTTAGGTTAGGTTAGGTTAGGTTAGGTTAGGTTAGGTTAGGTTAGGTTAGGTTAGGTTAGGTTAGGTTAGGTTAGGTTAGGTTAGGTTAGGTTAGGTTAGGTTAGGTTAGGTTAGGTTAGGTTAGGTTAGGTTAGGTTAGGTTAGGTTAGGTTAGGTTAGGTTAGGTTAGGTTAGGTTAGGTTAGGTTAGGTTAGGTTAGGTTAGGTTAGGTTAGGTTAGGTTAGGTTAGGTTAGGTTAGGTTAGGTTAGGTTAGGTTAGGTTAGGTTAGGTTAGGTTAGGTTAGGTTAGGTTAGGTTAGGTTAGGTTAGGTTAGGTTAGGTTAGGTTAGGTTAGGTTAGGTTAGGTTAGGTTAGGTTAGGTTAGGTTAGGTTAGGTTAGGTTAGGTTAGGTTAGGTTAGGTTAGGTTAGGTTAGGTTAGGTTAGGTTAGGTTAGGTTAGGTTAGGTTAGGTTAGGTTAGGTTAGGTTAGGTTAGGTTAGGTTAGGTTAGGTTAGGTTAGGTTAGGTTAGGTTAGGTTAGGTTAGGTTAGGTTAGGTTAGGTTAGGTTAGGTTAGGTTAGGTTAGGTTAGGTTAGGTTAGGTTAGGTTAGGTTAGGTTAGGTTAGGTTAGGTTAGGTTAGGTTAGGTTAGGTTAGGTTAGGTTAGGTTAGGTTAGGTTAGGTTAGGTTAGGTTAGGTTAGGTTAGGTTAGGTTAGGTTAGGTTAGGTTAGGTTAGGTTAGGTTAGGTTAGGTTAGGTTAGGTTAGGTTAGGTTAGGTTAGGTTAGGTTAGGTTAGGTTAGGTTAGGTTAGGTTAGGTTAGGTTAGGTTAGGTTAGGTTAGGTTAGGTTAGGTTAGGTTAGGTTAGGTTAGGTTAGGTTAGGTTAGGTTAGGTTAGGTTAGGTTAGGTTAGGTTAGGTTAGGTTAGGTTAGGTTAGGTTAGGTTAGGTTAGGTTAGGTTAGGTTAGGTTAGGTTAGGTTAGGTTAGGTTAGGTTAGGTTAGGTTAGGTTAGGTTAGGTTAGGTTAGGTTAGGTTAGGTTAGGTTAGGTTAGGTTAGGTTAGGTTAGGTTAGGTTAGGTTAGGTTAGGTTAGGTTAGGTTAGGTTAGGTTAGGTTAGGTTAGGTTAGGTTAGGTTAGGTTAGGTTAGGTTAGGTTAGGTTAGGTTAGGTTAGGTTAGGTTAGGTTAGGTTAGGTTAGGTTAGGTTAGGTTAGGTTAGGTTAGGTTAGGTTAGGTTAGGTTAGGTTAGGTTAGGTTAGGTTAGGTTAGGTTAGGTTAGGTTAGGTTAGGTTAGGTTAGGTTAGGTTAGGTTAGGTTAGGTTAGGTTAGGTTAGGTTAGGTTAGGTTAGTTAGGTTAGGTTAGGTTAGGTTAGGTTAGGTTAGGTTAGGTTAGGTTAGGTTAGGTTAGGTTAGGTTAGGTTAGGTTAGGTTAGGTTAGGTTAGGTTAGGTTAGGTTAGGTTAGTTAGGTTAGGTTAGGTTAGGTTAGGTTAGGTTAGGTTAGGTTAGGTTAGGTTAGGTTAGGTTAGGTTCTAGGTTAGGTTAGGTTAGGTTAGGTTAGGTTAGGTTAGGTTAGGTTAGGTTAGGTTAGGTTAGGTTAGGTTAGGTTAGGTTAGGTTAGGTTAGGTTAGGTTAGG